>QLOH01000127.1:1200000-1816903 GCA_026901365.1 Sesbania bispinosa | reverse complement strand
CACATCCTTTTAATTATTTATTAATCACTATGAGAAAAATCGTTTTTAGCGATGGCCAAAGTCGTCGTTATAAGGGAAAATCGTCGTTATTTCATAATTAGTGGTGGCCTAGCGACGACTCCTCAGTTGTCGCTAAAATCCCCTCGTCGTTAATGCAGTAGCGACGACATTTTACGACCGATGCTAAGTATGTCGGCCTGGCCGTCGCTAAAGGTCGACGCTTAGTTCCATGACTGTCACAACATAGCATTCGCCTTTAGCTTTCTTCCCAGAATATCAATTGTGAGAATCGAACCCATAACCATAATACCAAGAAGGAGCATTACTGTTATGCTAAGTTGTTTCTTGAAATATATAGTGCAAAATATTATATACATATTGAAAAGTAACAAGAAATTAGTGTCGGCAAGACCAACACTAACTTTAGGAAGACCGCGCTAAATAAATTTTTTAAAATTTATTTTTGCCTTTAACGTCAGCATTTAGCAAATAAAAAATTAAAAAAATAATTTTACCATTAGCATCGGCCAAGCCGACGCTATTTAATAAGTTAATGTCGGCCTGGCTGACACTACATAAAAATATAAGAAAACAAATAAATTCAACATTAGCGTCGACCTGACCAACGCTACTAGTACAGTGTCGTGGTCGACTCTACCCCGTTCACTAAATTGCTAATTTGTTGTAGTGAATAATCGTAGCAAAATAACTCATGTGTACATATACTGGAATTTTATCATGTGCAATGCATGAGAAATATGTCTAATTTTATATGATAAAAACCTATAAATATATATCTTACACAGACACATATATATAGTTTTAATAATAAATAAATATAAAATATTAAATACATTTTGGATAAATAAATAAATAATTTTTAATCACACAATAAAATACGTAATTTAAATTTAATATTATAATAATATAATTAATTTGAATTACGTATATAATTTGAATTCAATATATGAATATAGTAAGAGATAATTATTTTATACGGTAGATTTAATTTAAATGTTTATATTAAATATTAAGTGTTTTATTTTGAATTATTAATTCATAAAAATCATACTATTCAACCAATATATCTCATATTTTTGAAATTGTCATATTTTTATATAGTATAAAATTTGAGTACTAATATTATAATATTCAAATTTTTATATTAGATTATTTGGTATTATAATTATAATTGATGGCTATATATGATTAAAGAATAATGATAACAATTTAAATTTAAGATTATTAGAATCATAAATATATAGATTTTAAAATATAAATTTTTTTAAGAGATTAGGAGTGATTTAGAGGAATATTCATAAATATTTGTAATGAACGTATGTGAGAAATACAAAGAAAAATAGTGAAGAAAATATAAAAACTTACACATGACTTTTAGTTGAGAGAGTAGAGTGAGTCTCACTCTTATATAATGAAGTATCAAATTATTATAGAGAGTTGATATATGTGTATATCTGTAATGTTAATTAAATGTTAAATAAGTTGTTTATATAGATGTCCATATATATCGCGCATAATTGTCTAGTTAATTAATGGAGAAATGGATTTGCAAAGTTGATATATTCAAAACTAATTTGTGCCCTCAAACATTTTAAAGGATTAAATTAATTATATGAATATTGTTACTTTTAGACCAAATTACATATTAAATCTATTTTTTATTAGAGGAGGGATTAAATTATACCATTATAAGTTACACAAAATATATCTCATTAATAACTTTAATTAGATTGAATGTGATCTTTAATATTAATCCAACTGTTTAATTATATTTATTTATCATTTTTGATTATTTGTGTAAAGTTCATAAAATTTTAACACTATATAATATATAAATTTATAATCAAATAATTGTTCTTTTCATATATTTAAATGTATATTACCTTAATCTTCAGATATTTCTATAACATCATACTCAATGAGTTAATTAGTTTTTGTAAATATGACGATTCATACCATACTCAATGCTCAGCTCGGCATTTATTTGTCTAGTAATTAAAACATTTTATCCCTTCCCAAGAGTCATTAACTTTTTTTGACAAATTTTAGTTTTCTACGTACAGGCAAGCAAGTGCGTGGCCAATCTATATAGATACGGGTTTTCGGAAAAAAAAAAAAAATAGAAAGATTCTTTAATGACAAGGACGTTATTCATATCTTATAAGAACAAAATATTAAACTTGACCTCTTCAATCCCTTAAAGTAATAAAAGAACATAAAGATAATGACCTTGCCTCAATCATGCCCTCTCCACTTCCATAAATGGGAAGTTAGGATGGATAATAATTAATATTTTAATATATAATTTCGTCCATAAAAGTGATTATTTATTTTAATCGCCGAAAGTATATGTTCATGTACAATAATATCATCATCAAATGTTGAAATTATTAACTTTTTTATCCCTCCATAAACGTTGTTACTTTAATGATACATAAATGCTAAGTTGACAAGTTAGATACACACTTGTATTGTTAAGTTACAGACAAGATACCTGTTGTTCTGTTTAATCAATCAAAAGTAGCATCAGGGAAGCAAAATTCCCCCAAAGCAAAACCCTAATAACTGTTCCATATCAACATATCTCTCTTCCAATTTACCTTCGTGCTTGTTTTATCTCCCTACAGTTCTATGACATGTTGAAACGACATAAAGAAGTTATTCTTGGAGAAATATTTCCCTGCTTCAAGAGCCAGTGTTGTCAGAAAGGAAATTTATGGAATAAGGCAAATGACGGGAGAGACGTTGTACGAGTGCTAGGAAAGATTTTTAAAGTTGTGTGCCACCTATCCATACTACCAAATTAGCTTCTAATCAATATTTCTATGAAGGATTTTTTCCTATGTAAAGAACTATGATAGATTCAACAAGCGGTGGTGCATTGATGAACAAACACATTCAAGAAGCAAAAATGTAATCTCTACGATGGCTTCCAACACCCAACAATTTGGGACCAGGATCGATATCATGTTAACTCGGCAGTGAATGAAGTTCAAGTCTCACATGCAAAACACAAAGGTTGCATAATAGGCTTGATGAGCTAACATCCTTAAGTGAAACAGTAGCAGTGACTCAATAACAATCTTCTCATACGCAGAAACTACTTTTTCAAGTGCTAGAAATATGCAAGTACACAATGAATGCTTCCAAAGTGTAACTAACCATGCCAAATTCATTTTCCATGCTTCCAATGTGTAACATTAACCATACCAATAATGCAAGTACACCATGAATGCTCAATCATGAAACAATATTTTCTATCTTGAAATACTATCTGTAATGGAAAAACAAGATGTCAAATACAAGATTCAATAACATAAACATAGAGTGCAAAGTTCTTTTCTATTATAAGTACTTAAGGAATTATAATTCAAGTTCAAATTAACAATATTTTCCCTAGAATTTTGTGGGAAGGTATAAATATGCAAATTCAAGCAGAATGGGAAGGTAAGTTTTCAAGAGGACATAAAATTTCACTGCAAACCAGCCATTCTATCAGCTTCTTCCTCTGTTATCTTCGCAACAAAGTCACTGAAACTAGGTCTGCAGTGGTGCGTACAAGCTTAGATTCTATAGCATACATTTTAAGTAGGGATGGGAATAGGCCAGGCCGCCGACATGGGCCTATAGCCTGGCCTGTTTAAAGCCTGGCCTGGCCTACTTAATAAAAAGTCAGATTCAGGCATTTTAAAAAACTTATTTAAATAAAGAGGCCAGTCTTAGACCGATTCATAAGCCTACGAAGCCTGATAGGCCGACTTATTTATATTTAAAAATTATAATATATTATATATTATATTTATAAAATAAAAATATTAAAATTATATAAATATAAATTACTTATGAATTAATAAGTTGTAACCAATCTGAATACACTAAATATTATAATATTAGTATTAGTGTTTATATCTACAAACCAATTTTCTTTTTATATTACAATACAATTATACACATAATTAAAAAGTGAGTTTGAAAAGTAAAAATAAAACAAAATTACATACTACACACTTAGGGTTAGTTCATTCACCATTCAGAAATTTACCTTCTTTGTGTCGCTGGAATGTTGCCCAGATTTCCACCTTTTCTCTATGTTGTTGCCGCTGTGCCTCACGCCGTTCTATCTGTCGTCGCTCACAGCCACAGGAATGTTGCTCATGCTCCAGCACTTTGTTCGTCTTCACTCACGCTCAGCGAGTCGCTCCTCTTCCAGTGAGTTATAGCTTACAAAGGTTTACAGTTTTACAAACTTAACGTTATTTACATGATTATAGTTTTAGATTTACAGGTTTGCAATTTTACAAACTTAACTTTATTTGCTGGTTCTTTATGATATTAATTTCTGGTTGCTGGTATGGCCATATTAGCATTTGATTTAGTGTAAACATTGAGCTTGGAGAAATTGATTGATGTATGTGTTTCAACATTGTTATTGTTGGTTCTCTGCTATATTAATTCACTACAAGAATGCGCTAAATTAGACGCAAAAACATAACGATGGCCATGCACCGTTTACTAGCGACGACTAGGTTGTCGCTACGTCGTTTTAAATGCGTAGCTCAATGCGCAGCTGTGCAATTAATACGCTGTGACGACCTGACCATCGCTACGTTTCGCACTGTAGCGACGACCTAGCCGTTGCTACGTTTTTAATTAAAAATTAAATTTTGCGCGTCAGAGAAATTTTTTAACGTAGCGACGGCCTTAACGACGGTCAAGTCGTCGCTAAGTTTAAAACTTACGCGCACAAAACCCTTTCCCCTCCTTCTTCTTCTCCTTCCTCCTTCTCCTTCCTCCTCCTTCCTCTCCTTTCCTCCTCTCTGGCCACCTCCTATTTCTCTCCCTCTCTCTCGTTCATTTTCAAATCCTCACCAATAAACACTCTCCCTCGTTCGTAGGTTCATTTTGAACCGATCAGAATCTCCAATAGTTGCCACTTGGTCCCTCTATCCTTCCTCCCCTTCTTCCTCCGCCGTCCACCATCACCGGCCGCTGTTCACCACCACCTTTCGTCGTTCAGGTAATTATTTAATTAATTAATGTTTTTTATTATAGTTTATAATTATGTAGTTAGTTATTTAATTATGTAGGTAGTTGTTTTAGTTATATATGTATTTAGGTATATAGGTAGTTTTTAGTAATTATGTAGTTATTTATTTAATTTATAGGTATGTTTTTTAATATTTAATTTAACCTTATTAAAATTAGGTAATATACCTCATATGCGTGGTAGAGGTGGACAAAAGGTCCCATCGATTAGAGGGAGGTCCATCCCTCCGGGCGAGCTTGCTGCACAGGCAGCTCGCTTATGTCAGGATAGAATCAACCTCCCTCTCCCTGAGCAGCTACCAAAACCACCTTTGTCGTCTGCCCCTGCACCGTACCTGGTGCCCACCCATGCAGAGGTTGCCCAACCTGCTGGATATTGATAAGTGAAAATTAATGATAAATTAGAGCACTTTTTAGTTCACTTATCAAGGATAAAATGGTATTTTTGCCCCAGTTTAATCCCTTTTATTTAATATTATAAATTGTATTTATTAATCTTGGATTTGAATTTGATGCTATTTTAATAGAAATTTGTTGATTTTTTCAGGATATTGCAAAGATTTGATTTGAAGGAAAGATAACATTAAATGAGGGAGATATCTGCAAGATTTGAGTTTGATTGAAGGCATTTAATGAAGATTTGAAGATTATTTGAGAGCAATTAATGAGGAGATCACTGTCAGTCAAACAAGGATCCTGCAGACAACCTTCCCAATTAAATCCAAGATGCTCAATAAATGCAAGATTTCATCAAGAAAAGGGAAAAAGGAAAGACAAATCAACCAAAACTAGTCTCGGGGAAGATCAAGATAAAAAAGAAAGTTTGAAGCTGCAGGACGCATTCTGCGCTTCAACCTGCGCTGTAGCACAGGGTGAAGCGCAGCTCTCTGGATCCTGCATTGCAGCCTGCGTTGTAGCGCAGCTTGAAGCGCAAGTCACGCTGATTCTTGCCCTGTTTCCATTTTTAGATAGATTTATCCCCAATTTCCTTTGTCTTTCCTTAGCCTATAAATAGGACCTCATTGCACCAGATCAAAGTGTGCATAATTATTGTAATTCATTCATATTTCAGTGATAATGCACCAGAGCTAATTTGAGTAGGAGAGGAGGAGCGCTTCACAAGGATTGAAGATGGTGACAGCATCTTCGGTGGTTTGTATGGCTACCTTTGTAGTTAACTCTCATTAGGATTGGATGTAATTGATTCTATCCCCAAGTGTATGTAAACTCTATTTTATTATTTCATGAGTTCTCTGTCTATAATATTGGTAATCTTATTGTGCTTAATTCCTAACTTTCGCGCTTGCGCCGGAGTTATAGGCTAGTTTCACTAGGATCGAGGATGGGGGAGCGGATTCTGAAGAAACTCATTCTCTGAGTAATAAGAGGACTCGGTAGCCAGTACACCGAAACATGGCGTTGCTAGTGATTGATGGGTAGTGTGAGTACTCTAATGAAGGGCGTCTACAGGATAGGCATGGTTATTAAATTACCGATAGCAAAGAATTAGTTGATTGTCAATCCAGGAAGCGAAACGTGGATGTATTCTAATGAGTGATGGGTAGTGACAGTATTCTAGCGAAGGTGCGTCCAAAGGAGTAGGCCTCGTTTATCAATTATTCTTTTACAAACGGAATAAAGAAAGTAAAATAAGTCGGGGTAAGTCTGTCGCTTGGGAGAGCCCGCATGGATTACCTTTGAGTGTGTGAGGCCGCTGGTAACTCGGGGTCTTAGCAATATAGTTTGTCTACAGTATTATAGAGTAAACCTAAAATAATAGATAGTTTTTACATGCATGAAAGGTGTGATGATATGAAGTGCAATCCTAATCCAAGTAAAGTGTCTCTAACTCTTCCTTTCTATTCCATTGATTATTTATTTGCTAATTACAATTTCCGCAACAATATTCTTATAAATCCGTTGTTTTCCCTTGATAAATAGATCACAACTATACGTGAATTGATCGTTCTCTGTGGATACGATACTCTACTTACTATTATACTGCTGGATTTTTGGTTCGCTTGCCAGAAACCCATCAAGTATTTTTGGCGCCGTTGCCGGGGAACGGTTTCCAATTCATGTAGACCTTGGCGGTCTAGTTATCAAGTTTTTATTTTAGGATTTTGTTTATTTGTTTATTTTTCTTATTATTTTTAGGATCTATTATTATCTTAGGAAAATTTTTGTTTTTCTAATTCTCTTCAACACTTACCTTTTTCAAAGTTTCTTGTTTATGCTTCTGAGAGGTAGGCGTCCCCAACCAATTACAGTTCACCCGGAAATAGAAAGGACGTCGCGAAAGAACAAGGTAGGAACGGGAGAAGAGAAGAAGAACAATTGTTGAGGAACCCAAAAATATGGCAGAGGAACGTCCAAGAAGGACTCTAGGAGATTATATCTCCCATCAAGGACCACGTCACTTCTCAAGCATTGTGTTACACCAAACGCAAGAGCTTTGGAGTTGAAGACTGCACACCTCAACCTCATCAGTGCACATCAATTCGCTGGATTAGATCATGAAAATCCACATGCTCATCTCTCTAATTTTTATGAATTGATTGGTACTATGGGTTTCGAGGAAGGTAATTTAGAATCTGTTTACTTACGCTTGTTTCCTTTCTCTTTGATAGGTAAAGCTAAGGAATGGCTGCAATCACACCTAAACCAAAGCCTAACCAATTGGGGTGTGGTTGAGGAGAATTCTTGACAAGATTCTTCCCAACTAGGAAGCAGATAGCCAAGCAGATATTTCTACCTTCAGACAAGGGATTGATGAGCCACTATGTGAAGCTTGGGAAAGATTCAAGTATGCTGCGCAAATGCCCCAACCATGGCTATGAGGATATAGCCCAACTCAACATATTCTGTACGGGACTTCGTTCAGATTCAAGGTCATTCATAGATGCGGCAGCAGGAGGAATTCTTATCCGCAGAAGTTGATCGAGCGCTAGAAATCATCAACCATTTTGCCAGACTGATCAACAAGCTCAAAGTGGAAGACACGCGCAATTACCAAAGAAAGGGATGATGGAACTCAATCAAAGTGATGCTCTGTTAGCTGAGAACAAGCTCATTAACGTCAACTAAAGCACTCACTGAGACATTGAAAACACTCCCTCAACAACTCAAAGCTATCCAATCACAACCCATCCAAGCCCAACCATTGATTTGTGATTTCTGTGGAGGAGACCATCTAAATGGTCAATGTGAGAGCCAAGGAACACAACCAGAACAAGTCAACTTCATGGGTAACCAGGGAAGGCAAGGGAATTACTCCAACAATAACAACAATCATTCACAAGGTTGGAGAAATAACCAAACCAACTCTGGTTGGAGTCAGAATGGAGGACCAAGACAACCACCTTACCAACAGCAGCCTTCAACATATGATAAACTGAACACTTTGGAGAGTAAGATTGATGACTTGTGCAAAAATTTAGTGGATTCAAGACAACTACTGAGGCATCAATCAAGACTTAGAGAGTCAAGTGGGTCAGTTGGCAACTGAAATGGCAGAACACAGGCGACAACACTTCTCAATTGTGACCCACACCAATCCAAAGGAACAATGCAGCTTGATTGCTACTGATGGCAACAAGTCAGAGGAGGAGGAACTTGATGAGGAAGAAGAAATCATCTTTGAAGAACAATTGCTTCAAAGGAAGTTGTTCAACAAGATGAAAAGCAGCACAAAAGGAACATCATGACGAGAAGTCTTAGTCACAGGTAAGTCACTTGACCCAGGGAAGTTTACTATACCATCTCTATTAGTAATCTACCTCCTACTCAAGCTTTATTGATCTTGGGCGAGCATCAATTTGATGCCACTATCGTATTTTAACAAGTTGAGTAATGTGAAGGTCAAGCCTGCAAATGTGAGGTTACTTCTTGCAAATAAATCTGCTCAACACCTTCATGGGATATAGAGGATATTCAAATCAAAGTGGATAAATTTTCATATGTTGTAGATTTCTACATTGCAGAGACACAGAGGAGGATACTGAAGTCCCCCTAATTTTAGGAAGACCCTTCATGAAAGCTGCTAAGATGATCGTTGATGTTGATCGAGGAAAATATGAATTGAGCTCAAAAGATGAAAGCATTACATTTCATAGAGGTACGCCTAAGTTACAGCAAACTGATGCTATTTTCAAAAATGCAACAAAGTTGCCAGGCTCCGAATTTCTGAGGAAGCCTAGAATGAGGATAAAGCATCCAGAGTCAATATGGGAGTTCAAATTTAAGAGGAAAGGAGATCAACATCTGATATGAGGAAGACAGTGACAGTGATGAGAATAAAAAATTGGCATGGAGGATGGAGCTCAAAGGAAGAACTGGTATGGAGTCAAACATCATCCTCCACTTGAGGCCACCATAAAAGGGTTGAGTAACCAGGCGTCGAGCTAAAAGACGTTAAACAAGCGCTTCCTGGGAGGCAACCCAGTCCTTGTAAGTTTTTAATTTTCATTTAATTTTCATTTAGTAATTTTTAGTTTTAGGATTGACCTGTGTAATTAGGAAATTGTTAAAATGGAGATCTAAATTCAAAAGGATGGCATGGAATCAACTAGGAGTAGCAGAAGCAGAGAAATACTACAGATCTGCGCTTCATGCGCTGTAGCGCAGGTGAAGCGCAGAATTAAAATTAATCTCTTTGACTTTTGCGCTTCAACCTGCGCTGTAGCGCAGGGTGAAGCGCAGCGGGACGCTTCAAATTCTGAAGCAGTACGCGCTAGCGCAGGTGTAGCGCAGGAAGCGGGATTTTAAATCCTGAAATTTGAACGAAGGAGTTCATTTTGAACTTCCTTCCGTTCTCTTCCTTGCATTTTCTATGATATTCCTAACCTTTGGTTTGCCTTTTCTCACTCATATAGCCTTCATTTTCAGTTTCTGAGCTTATACCAGGTATGTTTTTATAGTTTTCTTTCTTTTTAACCGATTGAAATTTTGATTTTTTATTTTATTTGAGCATAACCTTAGGATAGGAAATCTTAGGATTCTAGGAACCTTTAGGAAAGAAATAATTGTTCATAGTGCTTTAAATTATTGTTTGTGGTTAGGATTCTTTGTGAGTTATTCATGTTTGCTTAGGTGGTAGTTTTTGAGTGCTCAGTGATTTCTGCAAATTATTTTGTGGTGCATGTATGCTCAATTAATTGCTCTAATATTTTTGCATGCCCATACATAAATGATTGTGCAATATTGCATGTTACCGATGATATGGTTTTTGAGCATGAGTTTGATTATCACTTTTCCTGTTTAGAATTTTTAGGACTTGCTTTAACTGACACTTTAGCATGTCTTAATTAATTAATTGGCATTTATTGGGTAATATTTAAAATCAATTTTTATGCACATTTATTTGGTTAATTGATTGCTCTATTTATTGAAATTCATTGGCCATTTATTTCGTAATTATGAGTAATTAAATATGCCATAAATAATTTTGAGTTGCTTTTGCTTTGCAGATGGTTCGCACAAAGAATGTCAGTGGTGCTAGTTCCTCTGGCAGGAGCACATGGGGTGCCAAGAGGAAGGGCCCCCAGAGGGAACCTGAGTTTGATCCTCATCGCTTCAAGGACCTCAAGTCCTTTGAAGCCATGATATAACTGACTGCAAGTTCATCTTAGAGCGACCAGTCATCCTCCAGGAGGGGAATATGAGGAGCTTTCTGCTGAGATTCACAGGAGGTGTTGGAACCGCTCAGCCACCCTGACAACTACTTTGACCCAGACACTGTCAGGGAATTTATGCTAACACTATTGGAGACCACTGCGTTAATTACATGAGGGAGTTCCAATGTTCGAGGACAGGTTATCAGATTTGATTGCGATGCAATCAATGCACTTTTAGGACATCCCATAGAGGAGGACAGAGACCTCGTGGTGTGCCAATACCACGAGAGGATGCAGGCTGTGGGGCTTCATGGCAATGATCCCCTTGACATTGAGACTGCTCAGCTACTATGCTTACCAGGGCGTTCCTTTGAAAGGAATGCATATCAGGAGGCTTCTAGGATCTACAGGAAAGATATGAGGAGCATGGCTCAGATGTGGATAGTACTGATACTGGCCAACTTCATCCTACCGGGCACGTTTCTGATGTAGTTATGCCCATGGACCACCTCATTTACACTACCTCACTGCTGCCGTTATCGATGTCTCACGAGTCATCACCCAGAAGATATCAGACTTTGCATCTTCTGTGGGGTGCCGGACCACTAACTCTAAGATCAGGCTTGGCTTCCCTTCTCTTATCACTGCACTCTGCAGATCTAGGGGCATAGAGGTGAACCCCAGGGTTCGCATCGCGCTTCCCATGACGAGAGCATATATTGAAGCCAACTGTATCCCAGCTGAGGAGTTACAGGATGAGGAGCAGCAGCAGCAGCAAGCACCACCACACCACCACCACCAGCAGACATGGACACTCCAGTCTGGGCCCAGCGACTTGAGGCACAGAACACTCATCTGATGGCTCAGATGTCCACTATTCACCGAGCAACTGTTCATTTTCAGATTAGACATTATCAGGCTCGTGTGGACCCCATGACCCCTGCACAGTTTCAGGATTACTTACAGTGGCCTGGGGATAGGCCTATTTTCCCAGGGGGGATGGAGCAACTTACATGGATCAGGACCAGGATGAGGAATGATTATTTTTCTTTCCTATTTGGTGTTTCCTTCTTTTTCTTTTTCCTTTTCATTTTATTTTATTTTATTATTTTCTTTTGATATGTATTGTATATTATGATAATTGATACATTATGAAGTACTTATTTTGTTATTTTCTATTTTTCTTTTGAATTTTTAATTTTCTGATGAATTTTTAAATTTTTAGGACTTGTTAGGACCTTAGGAAATTAGAATTTAAGGTAACTCTTTCAAAATTCTCTATAATTAAGTAGTTTAACTAACCAGATTAGGAAAGATAATAGGGTTTTGTGATTAATTCCATAATCAGTTAGGATTAGGATGCTTTTCAGAAGGACCTATCAGGATAGTTAATTAAAAACAGTAAGTACTTTATCTAGGAATTTTAGCCAATAACCGTGAGTTGAGAGCCCGAACACTGAAATTGTGAGTTTTTCACCGCCGCTTGTCAACTGTTATTGCTTGAGTTTCTGAATTTTGTCTTTCTAGTAGAAGATATGGAAGTGACAAAGGCATATTTTGTGATTATAATATTTTGCTCAGTGCCAAATAGCCAACCTTGATCAAAATTTTCCAATTTTTGATTGCCCATTTGAGCCTTAATATTTCTCTTGAATGCACCCAGCCATGATTAATGATCATACCATGTCCCTTCACACTTTGGATAGAGAGCAAGGTGCAACACAACAAAATGGGACAAAAGGTTAGTGAATTGAAAGGTCAAGAGATTCAAAGAGCAGGCACAAGAAATCACAAAGAAGAATACTCCCTCATAAATAAATTCTCTATGTTATAAAAAAAAAATCTGCACAAAGTGTGGAATTGAATAAGTTGGGGGGAGTACTTCTTCAAACAAAGAAGCCATCTAAAAAAAAGGTGACAATTCAAGAATGACATGGCAGATGGAGAGAAGTTCCAAAGCACAACCACAAGATGCTCTCTATTCAAAGCGTTCTTTGCATATCCAGAAAAAACCATGATTTCTTGATAGCCCAGCCTCATTACAACCAAAAAAAGACCTTTTGATCCATGTTAACTGCTTACAGGTTCAGATATTGGAAACGACTATCAATTCTAGTTGTTCAACAGTGGTGAAAAAGATTGAGGGAAACACTTACCCATGAGAATGAGAGATTTCCTTGGTTTATCACTTACTGCTTTAATTTCTATTTTTGAGAAGTTTGATGTTTGTATTCTATTATGATTGAGGATTGGTAACATCTCTTAATCCTGATTTTTTCTTATGTTTGAAAAGTGACTGCTGCTTAACAAGGAGATGATGAAAAGTTCCTTGAATTTGTTTTTGATTTTAGTTATTCAGGGGATAGAATTGATTTTTTGATTGCAAAGAGGTCTCTTGCTTGAGGACAAGCAAGAAGTTAAATTGGGGGGTATTTTGATAAGTGAAAATTATAAGATAAATTAGAGCACTTTTTAGTTCACTTATCAAGGATAAAATGGTATTTTTGCCCCAGTTTAATCCCCTTTTATTTAATATTTGATAAATTGTATTTATTAATCTTGGCTTTGAATTTGATGCTATTTTAATAGAAATATTGCTGATTTTTGCAGGATATTGCAAATATTTGATTTGAAGGAAAGATAGCATTAAATGAGGGAGATATCTGCAAGATTTGAGTTTGATTGAAGGCATTTAATGAAGATTTGAAGATTATTTGAGAGCAATTAATGAGGAGATCACTGTCAGTCAAACAAGGATCCTATAGACAACCTTCCCAATTAAATCCAAGATGCTCAATAAATGCAAAGATTCATCAAGAAAAGGGAAACAAGGAAAGACAAATCAACCAAAACCAGTCTCGGGGAGAGATCAAGATAAAAAGAGAAAGTTTGAAGCTGCAGGACGCATTCTGCGCTTCAACCTGCGTTGTAGCGCAGGGTGAAGCGCAGCTCTCTGGATCCTGTGCTGTAGCGTAGCTTGAAACGCAAGTCACGCTGATTCTTTCCCTGTTGCCATTTTTAGATAGATTTCTCCCCAATTTCCTTTGTCTTTCCTTAGCCTATGAATAGGACCTCATTCATACACCAGATCAAAGTGTGCACAATTATTGTAATTCATTCATATTTCTATGATAATGCACCAGAGCTAAATTTAGAGTAGGAGAGGAGGAGCGCTTCACAAGGATTGAAGATGGTGACAACATCTTCGGTGGTTTATATGACTACCTTTTGTAGTTAACTCTCCATTAGGATGGATGTAATTGATTCTATCCCCAAGTGTATGTAAACTCTATTTTATTATTTCATGAGCTCTCTGTCTATAATATTTCTAATCTTATTCTGTGCTTAATTCCTAACTTCTGCGCTTGTGCCGGAGTTATAGGCTTTTCGACTAGGTAAAATTGAGGATGGGGGAGCGGATTCTGAAGAAACTCATTCTCTGAGTGAATAAGAGGACTCTAGCCAGTACACCGAAACATGGGCGTTGCTAGTGATTGATGGGTAGTGTGAGTACTCTAATGAAGGGCGTCTACAGGATAGACATGGTCATTAAATTACCGATAGCAAAGAATTAGTTGATTGTCAATCAAGGAGAGAAACGTGGATGTATTCTAATGAGTGATGGGTAGTGACAGTACTCTAGCGAAGGTGCGTGCAGATGAGTAGGCCTCGTTTATCAATTAATTCTTTTACAAACGGAATAAAAGAAAGTAAAATAAGTCGGGGGTAAGTCTGTCGCTTGGGAGAGCCCGCATGGATTACCTTTGAGTGTGTGGGCCGCTGGTAACTCGGGGTCTTAGCAATATAGTTTGTCTACAGTATTATAGAGTAAACCTAAAATAATAGATAGTTTTTACATGCACGATGGGGTGATGATATGAAGTCCAATCCTAATCCAAGTAAAGTGTCTCTAACTCTTCCTTTCTATTCCCATTGATTATTTATTTGCTAATTACAATTTCCGCAACAATATTCTCATAAATTCGCTGTTTTCCCTTGATAAATAGATCACGACTATACGCGAATTGATCGTTCCCTATGGATACGATACTCTACTTACTATTATACTGCTGGATTTTTGGTTCGCTTGCCAGAAACCCATCACATATCAGCTGGAGCCTTCATGTAGCAGATGAGGTTCATCCTTACTGCGGGATATCTGGAGGTTGCCCCCGAGGTAGGTCATCAGCTGCCAGATGATGACCTGTCACATTTGTGATTTGGAGGGTGAGGGCGACCCCCGGGCTGACATTGATGCAGAGGCTGACGTCGAGCCTGATGTACAACAGCCTCCGCACCGGGTATGCCAACTCCAGTGCGGATTATGAGCGGAATCCTCATGGTAGGGTTATCATCTGGCCTTATTGTAAAGAGTGAGTTTCTTTAATATTTTGAATTTTTATAAGTTGCAGTGTTAAAATTGAATTTATTTATTTAGCAGTTGGGTGCATAACAACCGCCCATCGCGGCCATTGGTCATGCGATCTGATCACAATTTCGTGGTCCTCACTATTTGTGGGAGGTCACCCCGAAGGATGTGAGGGACAAGTGGTGAGAGGAATTTACGGCAAAATGTTTTTATTTTACATTATTTTTTAAACTTGTTATGACATTTTCAAATGACTTACCCTAAAAGTTTTTTCTTTTACAGAGCAGAGTTACTTGGGCCCCTGAGGGCGAGGCCCGGATTAAGAAGGTGTACGAGCAGAGGATTGGTTGACACCTTCGAGATATGCTGAACAAGGCCCGGACGAGTGGGACTAGGCCCACTTGGTGTGGTGAGGAGGCTTGGGAGGGACTTTTGGCCTACTGGGCATCTGATGAGTTCAAGGGGAAGTCTGCTCGTAACAAGAGCAATTGGGCTTCTCGTCAAGGCGGGGCAGTCCACACCACGGGCCGCAAATCCCACATTGAGGTCGCGCTGGATATGGTATGTAAAAACCTACTCTTATATATTTTTTGTATTTGTAATTAAAATAATTAATCAGTGTAATTTTTCTGTGTAGCGATGACATTGGGCGGGATGTAGATCCCGATGAATTTTTTGTGGCCACCCACACAAAATGGTGGTGGCTGGGTGAGCTTGGTCCACAGATGTAAGTCAAATTACCAGTTTTTTTTATATAAATTGGTGGAGCCACAGATGGGGGAAACTCCATCACTGATGGGTCCACCAAGCTACAGATCTGGAAGGATGTTGCTGGTGGCAAGACTCGAGGCCACTGTTATGGAACCAAGGACTTGTCAACCAACATTCGTCCTGGTGTGACCAGCCTCACTCAGGAGTCTCGGGCCCATACCAGCGGAAGCGACAGGTCACGGCATTCGCCTGACGAGGCGCTGTGCCAGGAAGTCATTGAAGCAAAGTTGCATGTTAGCCGAGCTGAAGAAAGGGTTGATCATTGTCAGGCCCAGTATGCACAGTTTGGAGGAGGACTTCGCACGACTTCGACAACAGTTGCAGTTAGTGTTGGATGCTCGCAGTGCAGGTGGTTCTACCAGTTGCAGTAAGGCTCAGCCGCATCCGCACTATGATGGCGACCTGGATGACCAGCCCGTCGATGAGGATGAGGATCGTGACCCACCACCACAGCACCGTCATCGTCGTCAGCCATGATTTTTTCTATTGTATTATATTTTTATATACATTGTATACCTACTGTTTATATATTTTTTTTCTATATGAGTGTTTTTATTTAGTATTTATTATTTTTCTTTATTTTAAATCGTTAACAAATATGATATAAATTTATAAAATAAATAAAAATTGAATTTCTATAATAATTCAACCGTAAATTTGTAAATTAAAATAAAATTAAATATAAAATCCTAAATTCAATTAAAAAAATTAATATAATCATTAGCGATGGTCATGGCCGTCACTAGCTATAATGTTTTTAAAAAAGGTCGTCGCTACGATGTGACGGCTTAGCGACAACCTTTGATCTTTTCACTTTGCGATGACCTTCAGCATAGCGACGACTGTTTTTACTCGTCGCTACGATTTTAACGATGTCCTTGTGGTCGTCGCTAAGCCATCGTTAATTGCATTGTAGCGACAGTTTTCCCCTTGTAGCGCGTCCTTTGGCCGTCGATAAAAATTTATTTTCTTGTAGTGATTTCCGGTGTTGTTTATCATAATGTGGTTGTCATGGATCTGTTTAACCCATTCAACTAGTGGGATAAAGGAATTGAAGAGAAGGCAATGATTCTACGCATTTTTGCTTGGTCAAATGTGCTCTATGAATCTATCTTTGAGAAACCCCTTTGAGGGCTTTCATATCATATTTCCTTCTGTATTCATCTTCTTGTAAAACAGATCATGCACTTCATTAATGAACCTTTTTTGGTATCTTTTATATATATATTATATATATATATATATATATATGTGTGTATGTGTATGTATACATGAATCTAATGGGTGCCTACTGTTTGCTCGCATTTGATCACCACTATTTTTATATTTAGGTGCTTTATGGTTTGTTTATATTATTTAGTGCCTATTTGATACTTTATCTTGTAAATATATAGCAATAGGGAACCATTATTTGGTCTGTTTTTAGTTCCTATTTGATATGTTAATATGTTATTTAGTGCCTGACTGCTACTATATTTATTTTTTCTTTTGTTAATAATTATGCTATTTTGGTTTTAATTTAAGGTCGGAGGCCTATTTAGTTGTGTTTCTTAGATTAAGGTGTGAAACTTATTTTTTTTAGATTCATTTGGTAATTTAAGGCCAGATGCCTCTTTGGATGTGTTTCTTTGATTAAGGTGTGAAATGTATTGTTGTTGAATCCAATTGGTAATTTAAGGCCAGAGGCCTATTTAAAGGCTTTAATATGAAATGCCTACTTAGATGTTGACCTATTTAAACTCAGGCCTATAGGCCTTTTAAGCCTAATTCATATTTAGGCATTTAAATAGGCTATTATTTCAGGTCAGGCTTCTAAAAAGGCCATACTAGGCCTAAAAAAGCCTATCACAAGTAATAGGCTAGACTTAGGCCGGGGATATTTTAAATGGGCCAGGCCTATTTAACCAAAGTTTGACCTGACCTGGCCTATTCCCACCCCTAATTGTAAGTAGTAATTAGTAAATAATTAGATCCAATAGTAAAACACAATGACTAAAAGCTGGTACTCATGACTATTTAGCTATATAAAAAATTGTTTTTACAAAGTAACTAAAGCTTCTAACTATACCAGTAACTATGGCTAAACTAACAAAAATTACATAACCAATATATAGTAGAACCGAGAGAAGAAAAGGAATTAACTGATTGCTCCATGTGTGTTCCCTATCTTTTAAAATTAAAAATTAATAGTTTCAATAAAAAAGAATTTAAAATAAAAAAAAAGTAAGTCTACTAATTAAAAGAGAAATTGATTAACAATAGTTTCAATTTTACAACTAAAAAAATAACGAAAGTTAACTAGAGTAATAATTACGAGATATATATCTCCTAACTTGGTTACGATAGTAACCATTAGAAATTGGTCATTCCCATTATATATAGGCAATAAACAAGATATACAAGTAAATCTTTTATAACTTAATAGCAAAAACCATTTGTACTTGTTTTATTTAATGAAATGAGAAATTCATTTAAATTGTAAATCTATACATTTGAGAAACCCAAGCCACCTAGGCCATTTAGGTTGATAGCCTCTTGCATCATTACAAAAATAAACACTTAATTGGTCAGCAAGAATACAAATATAGTAAGACAATGGTGTTTTTAGTGAAGAAAAATTGAGAATTCTGATCGAAGGGGACCTACCATCCATGCATGAGTCATTCTCCATCAGAGAAAATGTAAGCTCTTCTCACAATGAGATTCATATAATTAAGTAAGAACCTGAAACACTTCCAACAAGCTCCCACGCCTATTTATGCTATCAACCTGCCAAGCGTGACCAATACTTGCATCCCTCCCTTTATAACGAACAGATAAATAAAATCAAAACAAAGACATAGAAAGTAAGGTCATATATAACTAACTACGTGCTAGTCAGTTTGGAAGAGTTTCCAATCACTCTGCATTTCTAAACATGATCTCCTGAGAGTATAAATGAAATTAAAGAATTAATGATTATGAAAAGTTTGGAGAGACCCTAGCAGAGCGATAGGAGGGATTAGTGGGAGCTTGTCGCCTTGTCCGAAGCACATTGTGCAATATAAGTCATTATTGAATAATAAAATAAATGTATTTCAAACTACTACTAATAATTTTAAGCTCTTTTTTTCAATTTCTCATGAACATATACGCATATTTTTTTTTCATTTTATTACATTATAAATAATAATAATAATAAAACAACTTTTCATACATTAAAACAAAACACATTACAAATAAAAAATAATTTTTAAAAGATTTTGACTTTGATCAAACGATTAAACGTAATATCATCATAAAAATAATTTATTTTAAAATTGAAAATGTAAATTAGAGAAAAAATAATTTCATCATTATAGTTTTTTAATATTGAATTGATAAGTTAGAGACGAAATTGATAGAGAGGAAAATTTTCATCTTTAAATTCTAATTATCGAAGTTATTATTCTGTCATTTAGACTAAATTAGAGATGAAATGAGATTGAGACGAAAATTCCGTCTCTAAGAAACAAAATCGTAGTTCCGTCTCAAATAGGCTAAATCCTCTCTAAATATGTCTCTATTAGAGATGAAATTTTTTCTGTCTCTAAATTTCGTCATTAATTAAAACTTTTCTAGTAATGGCGGTTTCAATAACAAAGTGGTATAAAATGGATGAACAAAGGCAATTATTGCAGTTCCGAACTTGAACCGTGGTAATTGTTTTAAAATTATGGTTTTTTTAATATTCTTAAAAAAATTACAAACAATTAACGCGGTTCCGAAATTCAAACATGATAAATAAATTACCACTAACAATTAACGCGATTGTTATACATAATTGTGTTTATTTTTTTAATTCATTGAAGTAACTAATGTAGTTCCAAAAAAGGAACCGTTATGGTTTCTTTTATATTTTTTTAATTGATATTGATAGAAGAAATAAAAAGACAGAATCCCTCAGCCTCCCCTCCTCTCACCCTCAATTTCCTACTATCTCTGAAAAAAAGACAAAACTGCTCATCACTTCCTCTCATCCTCAACCTCCTATTCTCAGAAAGAAATCGTCGTCGACGACATTGCACGTCGCGCTGCTCCGCGACCAAACAAAACTGCCCCTAGCCCCCAATGGCGACACCGTGCAATCTCGGTCGTAACACGTCGCTACCTAAGATTCTGTGGTACCGCGTTGTCCCTGAGCTTACGTAGTCTCACCACATGTTTTGTGGCTATTATTTAGATGCATAGGTACCTCCTTGAGCTGAACAACGAGGGTGCTAAAGCTTGGGAGTTTAGATTTATTTTGATGTAGTTAACAATTATGTGTGAAGATGTTTATGACTTGAATTCTTATTCTTTTGTGGGATATAGCCGTACATGCGTAGCCATAGGGCTTTTTATTTTGCTTAGATTGCATGTATGGTGTTATCCTAACCATGGTTATATATAACTGTTATTATGGTGAGCCACTGATGGAAATTAAGTATGTATGTATTCAGTTCATGTAAATATGCAAGCTTAAGTAACGTTGTATTGCCTAAACGTTGTATGTTATGTATGTTACGATATCAATAATGCATGAAATAATTTGGTAAACTTGGGAATGTGTCTCTAACGAACACTATTCGGTTCACGGAATTAGGACGTTTCAAGTGGCTCAAGAGAAAGCTTCAACTTTTTAAAATCAACAAGTCAACCATGGGTTCAGAGGTCAAGGTCAACCAAACCAAGTCAAGGGTCAACAAAGAGGATCAACCTTATGCCACATGGGCATGGACTTTATCGACAAGACCTCAACCCAAGGATGATACTTCTCCAAATTCTCCAACTTAGCTTAACTGCTACTCATAAATGATATGAACCAGAAGCGTAAAAATAGGAATGTCTTGAAGATCAATTATCGGTAAGGAGCTTGACACAATCCAAGACCTGCTGGAAGCACCAAAGCTATCAAAGATAGGAACTTGACACAATCCGTGACCTGCCGGAAGCACTAAAGTTAACAAATATAGGAACTTGACACAATTTGTGACCTACCAAAAGCACCAAAGTTATCAAGATATAAGCAACTAGACCCTAACCAAGACCTACTAGTAGAATCTAAGTTATCACGAAGTTCTTTAATCCAAGAACAAAGGATAAGCTCTCACAATGAGAAAACTCATATTTTATTGAATTCAACTGTCTCCTTACAAACTGATTCTCAATGCCATTATATAGCAAAGGAATTCCCTAAAATAAACTATCTAAAAGATACAGTCCTAAATTAAATAGATTTAATCCTAGATAAGATAAAATATAATCCTAAAAGATTAAATATAATTCTAAAAGATTTAAATATAATCCTAATAGATCTAATATTGATTCCTAACAGATCTGATCCTAAATAAATCAGTTACGATATGATTAGATACACTTTCCAAAAATAGGCTCTCCTAAGATTCGAATAACAGACATATCCGATTGTCAGATCGGATAACACTCTTGTACTTCAATCTGAATTAAGTTAAACAACTTCTTTGGATCTTCTTCTGCTTAGTGGTATACTTTCCTTTGGACTTTAGTGATCAAGAGCTGCAAAACTCTCTTTAACCACTCAGATCTGGCCCTGGTCATTGGACCTTCAATCCCTTGCAATGCATCCGAGGTATCCTTGTTGAGGTTGGACAGGATCGTGTCATTCCCCCTTCTTTGAAAGGATTCATCCTCGAATCTGATTCATCACCTCCATCAAATAAGGATAAGTCAGTTACATTGAATGTTGCACTATCATTACCATATTCACTTGGGAGATCTATCTTGTAGGCATTGTCATTGATCTTCTCTAGAACTTGGAATGGACCATCTCCTCTTGGTTGAAGCTTGTTCTTCCTTTGAGCTGGAAACCTCTCTTTCCTCATGTGAATCCAGACCCATTCGCTTGGTTCAAATACTACCTTACTCCGCCCTTTATTGTCTTGTTTTGCATACTGCTCATTTTTCCTCTCAATATTAGCTCGGACCTTTACTTGTAACTCCCTGACATAACCTACTTTCCTTTTACCATCTAAGCTGGAAATTTCAGAAATAGGTAATGGAAAAATATCCAAAGGAGTTAGTGGATTAAAACCATATACAACCTCAAATGGTGAAAAAGAAGTATTATAGTGTACCATCCAGTTATATGCAAACTCAACATGTGGAAAACATTCTTCCTATTGCTTTAGATTCTTTCCAATGATAGAACGTTATAAGGTTGAAAGTGTTCTATTTACTGCTTCAGTTTATCCATCCATTTGAGGATGTGCAACAGTATAAAATACAATTTTTGTTCCCAATTTATTCCATAAAGTCCTCCAAAAATGACTTAGGAATTTAACGTCCCTATCACTCACAATTGTCCTTGGTAAACCATGCAATCGGAAAACTTCCGTAAAGATAGGTCAGCAATTTGTGTTGCATTGTTTGTCTTTGAACACGCATAAAGTGTGCCATTTTACTAAACCGATCAACAACAACAAAAATACTATCCTTACCACTTTGAGTTTTTGGCAAATTGATCACAAGTCCATGAAATATCTGTCCAAGGCTGCTCAGAAACAGTCAAAGGTGTATAGAAAATATCCACACGGATTTAATTTTGACTAAGCTGCTTGCATGTTATGCACATTTCACACGCAACTCAGGACGTCCTTCTTCATGCTCGACTAGAAGAAAGTGCTCGGCTAGGATGTCCAGTGTCTTTTGCAATCCAAAGTGTCCCATCAAACCTCCTCCACAGGTCTCCTTAATCGACAATTCTCTTAGAGAACTGACTGGTACCACAGCTGGTTCCTCTTGAACAAAAATCCTTCATACCTATAAAATTTCTCACAAGATCAGTTAGAACAAGAATCCAAGATTTGTTTAAAATCATGATCACTTTCATACAGAACTTTAATTTGTTCAAAACCTAACAATTTTCTTATAAAGAAGTAAACATACCTCCTTGACAAAGCATCATCAACTATATTTTCCTTACCATTTTTATACCTTATTACATATGGAAACATCTCAATAAATTCCAACCACGTTGCATGTCTCTTTGAAGCTTCCCTTGAGATTTTAAAAACTATAGACTTTGATGGCCATAATGTAATAAAAAAACTCTCTTGGCCACAAATAATGTTGTTAAGTTTATAATGCCTTACCAAGGCATACAACTCCTTGTCATAGGTCGGATAATTCATGTTGTCCCATTAGCTTTTCACTAAACTATGCAATCGGTTGGGATTCCTGCATTAAAACAAGCCCCTATAACCAACACCAGAAGCATCACATTTAATCTCAAAAGGCTTTAATCAAAATTAGGTAAAACAAGTAAGGGTGCGTTTGTTAATATTTCTTTAAAGTGTTAAAATCCTTTTATGTGTATCTAACCATTTAAACAACAATTATTTTTCTTAACAAGTTCATTTAAAGGCGCAAACAATAGTGCTAAAATCTTTCACAAACCGCCTATAGAAACTTGCTAACCCATTAAAACTTCTCACTTTCACTAGCACTCTTTGGGGTCGGGCACTCTCTAATAGCCTTATCCTTTCCCTTTGAATACCCAATTTTAATCCGGGCTAATTTTTATTTTAATTTCGATTTTTGTTTGAATTTAGTTTGTAAATAAATCGTTGAAATAAAAAATAATAATAAAAAGAAAAAAGTTGCAATTTTAGTTTTAAAAAAATATTTAAAAATTGTTTTTGTTAAAATAGAAAATATAGAAATCAGAAAATAAATTCTGAAAAATTTTAGAATACAATAATTCAAAAAAATAATAATATGAAAATATAAAAAATATAAAATCAGAAATAATTATAAAAGAAAATCCGAAAATAAAAAAAAAGAAAGGAAAAAAGAAGTAGATAACAATGATTGGGAGGTTAGGAAAATATTGGATACTGGAGGTGATTTGCTATGAATTAGAGAGAAAGGGGGAAGTGGTTTCATGAGTTGGTTTTAGATAGTACAGTATAGAGAAAGGTAAGAGAAGGGATCAGAAATGGGGATGGTGACAGTCAGGGAAAAAAATCACAGTTTCTCAATTTAAACGATTGTACATAGAAAATCAGAAAACGGAGAAAAGGAAAAATAGAGAGTAAAAAAGAGGTGAGGATTGGCAGTGTAGAGGAGAATGGAGAAGAGCATAGAAGAGCAAAGAATCAAGGAGATGTGGCAGTTGAGAAAAGACAGAATCGCATAGGAAGCAGAAACAGGGGAGACAATCACTTAACTCAGGTTCTTATTTCATTTCTTCTCTGTCCATATATTCTTTGATTGTATTTCATGGTATCACTTGTATGATTTTTTAGTATACATGAATGATTGATTCTGTGTAATCTAAATGTCAATACTACCAATGACACATAATTGAAATCATTTGTGAGGAATTGGAAAGAATGTAGCACAAATCAGAGTCCAATTTACAGTCCAATTTAAAGTCTAATGTACAGTAAAAATAGAAAAAAAATTGAAAGCCTCATCACAAGCCAGGATTCTCTTTGTAAGTAGAAAATCTGAAAATTAAATTGGGAGAGATAATCAACAGAGCAGTAGAGAGAGTTCCATAATCATAAACTGAAAAAATAGAAACTTAGAAGCAGTGATTTGAATAAGGAGCACTCAGTTACCATTGTCCCCTGAGCAGTGACGTTCACCACCGTGCTCAACCTTTCTGTCAGCCGCTGGCAGTCTTCCCACCAACCGCAGTGCGCCACCCATCAGCCACTGCGAGACTCCTGGAACGGCGCCATCACCCTCCTCGTCCCACGTCCTTCGCTGCTAGCCGCCGCACCAGCTCCTGCAACCATGGCAGTCGTTCACCACCGCGCGCCAAACTGGAGCTGATGTGTGTCCAGTCACCTTCCTTCTTCAGCCAGCGCGAACCAGTCATGACGGTGTTCGCGTGCGTCCCCGCCACGTCCTCCGCTGCCACAGCGTCGCGTTTTCCGTCTTCAAACGCCGCTGTCCAAGACCGTTTAGCTCTGGGCAGCTTCCTTCTCTTTCTCTCTCACTGACTGCATCCGTCTCCCTCCTCTTCTTCCCTTTCTTTCCTCTATTCCCCTCTTCCTTCTTGCCTTTCCTTTCTTCCTTTTCTCTCCCTCACAAGCCGCGGTGGCCCCCTCTCTCTTTCCCCTCTTCTTTCTTTTCCCCTTCTAAACCCTAGTAGTAAAAGAGGAAGAAGCCGTGTGTTGTGGAAAATGGGACTGGTTTCCCCTTTCTTCTTTTTTTTTTTTAAAAAATATATAATAATAACAATAATAAAATAAATTTTAATTCCAAATGTTTTAAATTGTGTATTGTGTATTTGTTTTGAGTATGTATTTTAAATTTTGAATATCATATGATTAATTGTTTGTTGTAGATTAATATCCCTTTGTAAATAAATAATAATTCAAAAAAATTTAATAAATTAGGAGTATTTTATTTAATCTATGCAATGACTAAATGAGTTAATTGAGCAGTCGATACTGACTTTAACTTTATTTAGATCATAAGGGTTTATTGAGCAAACCATGTGTTTGACTTGAACCCCGTGCAAAAATAGGTTAAAATATTTTTTTTTAATTAAAGATTTCTTTTTAAAAAGTATAAAAAAAACAAAAATTCCTTTTCAAAATATAAAAATTTCTTTTCAAAATAAAATATTCCTTTTCAAAAATTAAAATTTCTTTTAAAATAAAATATTCCCTTTTAAAATTTAAAATTTCTTTTCAAAATAAAATATTTCTTTTCAAAATTATAAAAAATAAAAATAATTAAAAAATAAAATTCTGCAATGACCAATAATATTAATTGAGCAGTGGATGCTGACTTAATATTATTTGGATCGTATAGGTTTATTGAACAAACCAAGTGTTTGACTTGAACCCTGTGCAAATAAAAAACCTTTTCAAAAATTTATCTCTTTTCAAAATATAAAAAAAAGGTCAAAAATATTTCTCACTATTCTTTTCCAAATAAAAAAAAAATCAATCTTTCCAGAAAAAAAAGAGAAAAAAATTCAAATTCAAATTCAAATCATCACCAACAATCTTTCAGAACTACGTGGCTTTGATTTCCCCATTGCAAGCTGGGGATACGTAGGAGCGGGAACCGGCCCCGTTAAGCCCAAATACATCTTTTAAACCAAATTTTTTCCAATAATTAAAAAAAATAAAAAATGTAATTTTATTTGTAAATAAAATGTAAATAAACCAGTAAATAAAAATAAAAAGATTTTTCTAAGGGGTAAAATAAATATTTTTTCAAAAGTTATTGAATTTGCACAAATTAATTAGAGGTAATTCGTCATAGGACGGATGTCGTAGGGTGCTAATACCTTCCCTACGCATAATCGACTCCCGAATCCAAATCTGGTTTTAAAGACCATTTTCTTTAAAAGGGTTTTTTCTGATATTTTCCCTCAAAAATAAATATTGGTGGCAACTCCATTGAAAACAAAAATTTTCGTTTCGCCGTCCCGTCGCGACCCCGGTTCCGACAGATGGCGACTCCACTGGGGACTTTGAGAGTCAAGCCTAACATGATTAACTGTGCAAAATTGTTAACTTTTATATTTATTTTTCCCCTTTTTGTTTGTTGATTTTGCTTTTCTGTTTACGTTGTTGTAAATATTTTTATTCATAACATTGTAAATATTCCCTTTCTCTTCTGTCTTGTACATTATTTGTTGTATATCTTTTATACTGTAAATATTTCTGCTTCAACCTTAGGGTAGAAGACTTTGTTATCTGTATATATGTGTTGTTGTTTGCCTTGTTTTGCAGATTGGGTAGTGGTTAGGACTACAGGTTGGTATGTCCCCCGCACACACTTCACATTCACTCACCTCACACACATTTTTGGGGCTCTATACCCGAGCCTGTGTAAGCCTAGGGGGTACCTCGACGACTGCCATTTAGGGGCTTGATGCTCACTTGGTGGTTGTTGAGTTACCATTCAGATTGTTACCAGTATTATGTGTCAATCATATTGAGAGGGTATAATCCCTAGTTGTGATTTGATTCATAAACTGGGTCCTTATCCTGGTTGGTAAGGGCAATCTGGGGACCATGATAACCTTTGGAGTCTAGATCAGTCCATGCAAACTATGCACTTAAATAAGCTTAGTGACTACCCAAGTTAGGGTCATGAACTTTAAGGATACCTTACCCTAGGTTTTACCTGTTATAGGTCACGGGGGGATATACTTCTCTCTTTTTTCTTCAACATATTCTCATGCATCCCATGCACATTAATTGCTTTAATCTCCAAATTTCTCATGCAAAAAGGAATAAAAGAAATTGTATGTTCATGCACATAGTAATAGGTTACATAATTGTATGCTCATGCATTAGATGATATATAGGACACGATCATATTGTATGTTCATGCACATAGTAATAGGTTGCATATTGGTATGCTCATATAGGAATAAGGTGCATCCCTTTGATGCTCAACTGTCCTAATATTTTTCACTTCACTTTCAGAGTGAGAGGGTCAAATGTTGTCCAATAACAATATGGAGGAGGTTCAAGGTCTACTAGCAATGCATCAGGGTTCACAAGGAATATCAAGATCACTGCTTTGATTAATAACCTCAAGAGAGTGAAAGCCATATGTGAAGAAGTGCCAAACAAAGTTTGTTCGGATTTCGAAAGGAGGTATGGCCAGATTTTAAACTTGCTGCTCATCCCAGTACAAGGATCAGTTTTAAAGCCTTTAGCTCAGTTTTGGAACTCAGACCTCAGATGCTTTGAGCTACCTCAGTTGGATCTAGTGCCAACGATAGAAGAATGTGCAGTAATGTTGGGTATACCAGTAAAAAGGGGAGGCCAATATATATTCATACAAGGGGAGTCATGTGTCAATGAAGAAAGTGGGCGAGTTGATTGGTTTGCCATCAAGCCAAACAGGGTTCGAAACCAGGGGTTCAGTCCAAGGATGGAAAACAGACATTTCTAGAAGACCATCTAAAGACTCTAGCTGAGCAAGGGGAATGGGACTTCTTTAAAACAACCCTTGCTTACTGTTGTACGGTTTAGTTTTATTCCCCTTCACCTTGGGTGTAGTCGATCAAGCTGCAATGGATGTTTTCTTCTTCTACGAGACGCAAGGAACAAACCCAGTCATGGCCATTCTAACAGACACCCTTATGTCCATGGAAGTATGTCACAAAAACAACAAAGGGTTATTGAGGTGTTGCAATCATTTGCTCTATGTATGGTTTGTAACCCATTTGTATGCATCAGGTCGTTTGGGTCGCTCGTCACATCCCTTCCGGGATTTCAGCCGCATTGAGATACCAGAAAAATCCGCCCAACAGTGGAAGAATGACTTTGCGAGATACCAGGGGCAACACTTCCCTTGGGTATGTCCATGGTATGACCACAGGGACACCATATTTAGTTGTGGAGACTTCCCAAATGTGCCACTGATGGGGTCAAGAGGGTGTATAGCCTACACTCCAGTTATAGCTCTCCGGCAACTTAAGTGGACCCAATTCGTGCCCGACAAGGAATTATTGGGAGGAGTATGTTTTCAATATGGCACAACAATGAGCAACATGAGCGAGTCAGAAAAGCATGGGAACACATCCACAAAAAGGGAGAAAGAGAGCTCGGGAGGGCACGTGCGTATGCCTCAGCAGAGTATCTAGAGTGGAGAAATGAGCGAAGGGGGGACGCTATTTCCAGTTCCTATGGAGGTGCAGCATGAGGATCCATCTCGTGCATTGACTGACATGGCTGCCCAAATGGAGATAATGAGAGCGCAAATGAGACTGATCGAAGAAAGGGAAGATCAGGCAATGACAGAAATTGAATCATTGCGGAACCAATGCAAGAAGAAAGATGAGTTGATTGAGCGCCAGAGAAATGAGTGTGCAGATGCCAATACGCGTCTGGAAAAAAGGCCAAGGAATGTGAAAGAAGTTGAAAACCTTTCAGCGGAAGTAAAAAAGTTGCAAGACAAAGTAAAAACACTAGAGGAAGAAACAACCAAGGTTCGGACTGAAAAAGAAGACCTAGAAGTAAGAGGACAAGAAAAGGATCAAGTGATCGAGCAACTGCAAGAAGACCTTCAACAAGCTCAAGCGGAAGTCCAAATGATAGAACAACTGCAAGAAGAACTCCGGCAAGCACAAGCAGAAGCGGAAAGCCACAAGACCTTAGCCAGAGATTATTCTATTGAGCTGATGAAGACAAAGAAAAATGAGCGTCTCTTAGAGTTCAAGTCAAGGAGTTAAAGATTGAGCGTGATTATCTGCAAAGGGAGATTAAGAAGCTAGAGCCAATAGAACTACAAAAGGATATATGGAAGGTGCGCGCCGAACATGAGCAAGAACAAAAGAGAAAATTGATGCAGACTTGTGAAAAAATGGCTGAAGTTACTCAAGATCATGTGGCAACCTTGACAGCACGAGTTCATGAGGCAAATGAGGAAATCGATTCAAGTCCCGGAATGAAGCTCCCATGGAAGATTTTCAAGCTTGTAAAATTCTGTCAAGATGTATCTAGGAGCTTTAGTGGAAATTGAGTTAGGGATGTAATCATTCTGCTTAAAAACCGTTGCTTGTACTCATTTTGAATTGGTATGGAATAAAAGTAGCCGTTTGAATTTCACTCACTCTTTATCTTGAGGAAGACATTATTTATTGAGGGGAGAATTCTCACTTGAATAACTGTCAACCCCATTTCTACCGGAAATGTGGGGTGTTACATTGCATTGCTAGTAGATGACAAGAGCAGACCGACGAGAATGTTATTTATTGAGGGGAGAATTCTCACTTGAATAACTGTCAACCGACATCACAATTTGAAGATGTGGGGAACCTCCTTCGTTATTGACCATTTGCGATATTCTCATAACCAATATTTTTCTGTTTCACTCACAATTTCTTTGTATAAAACAGGTAATAGTTCAGTGAAACAAAGTGTATCCCCGGCATCCCTACAGGACTCGGTACCAAGTTAGGATGATGGAAGATCTCACAGATCTCACACTGGAAAATGAAGAGCTGAAAAAGGAGATCAAGCAAATGAGGGCGGAGATGGACAAAATGAGTGAGTCCATGTGGATAATGGAAAAGCAGAATGCAGAAGGGACCTCTACAGTGAAGCAAATGACTCAGATGTTCGAAGCAATGCAAAAGAGTGCAGAAAAAAGGTCTACGATGGATACTACTGAAACAGCAGCTACACCTGATTATCCACCTGGTTTTACCCAAGGGTTGATGCCCGTAACAGTGCACTTGAACAAGCCCTGTACAACAAGTAGATCCTCCAGAAGTCCAATGGCCTCTGTATGGCCTTCCTCCCAACTATACACCACCAATTGTCAATAACGCATCAGATCAAACTGCTAAATCACAAGGATAGATGCGAAGGGTAGCAGGATTCTCAAATCACCCCACCACAGGGATCGGACAACAAATGTTGTGGGAGTTACAACTACACCCAGTGCACAACAAGTCTTTAATTCTGTGACTCCAAGTTCTCAAGAGAAGGGTTCAGCTGCAGCAGTCCTTGGAGTTACACCTGCACAGAACGTACAATGGTTTCCATGGCAGCAAGCCACCAATTTTGGCATGCCGAATCAGTCTATGGTCTTTGGTGCTGCTACGGGTAAGGCAAAAGTATAGAGGAAACACAATTGCGGCTGTTGGAAGAAAGGCTAAAGGTGGTGGAAGGCAATAATTATGACATCGGAGATGCAGCAGATCTATGCTTAGTACCAGATGTGGTCATCCCACCAAAATTCAAAATGCCAGACTTTGACAAATACAAGGGCACCACCTGCCCAAAAAGTCATTTGACCATGTATTGCAGAAAGATGGCCTCTTATGCCCATGATGATAAGCTGCTCATCCATTGTTTCCAAGATAGCTTGACTGGAGCTGCATTGAGTTGGTATGTGCACCTGGAGCGAGCTCGTGTTCGGAGTTGGAAAGACTTGGCTAATGCTTTCCTTAAGCAATATAGATACAATCTGGAAGTGGCGCCGGATAGATTGCAGCTACAAGCAATGTCCAAGAAGAATGATGAGACCTTCAAGGAATACGCCCAGAGGTGGCGTGAATTGGCAGCACAAGTGCAACCCCCATTGTCTGATAGGGAAGTGGTGACCTTGTTCATCGATACTCTACGAGCTCCTTACTATGATAGGATGATTGGAAGCATGACATCGAGCTTCTCAGACCTTGTGATTATAGGAGAAAGGGTAGAAAATGGTTTGAAGAGTGGGAAGATCGCCAGTGATACCCCTACAATGAATAATTCAAAGAAACCTGCATCTGGGCCACAAAGAAAAAGAGAGGGGGAGACAAATGCAGTAACCTACCAACCCTTTGGTGGGCCTAATTATAGACCCCCTCACTTTCAACAAACCTTCATGCCCATTTACCTTACCCACAGGTCACAACCATCGCACAATCTCCCATTCGTTCCATTTACACCCTGTTACCCCTCAAGCCCCTATAAGACCTCCCCAGCAAGGCCGACCATGGAACCCAAGCCCTAATCTTAACCAACCAAGATCAGAAAATAACCAAGACAGAAAGACAAGTCCAGTTTGATCCCATCCCCATGGCTTATACAGAATTACTTCCTATCTTGATCCAAAACTCATTGGTGGTGCCTTACCCGATGAAACCTATGGAGCCTCCGTTTCCTAGGGGATATGACCCTAATGCTAAATGTGACTATCATAAGGGAGCCATTGGCCACTCCACGAAAATTGCAGGGCGCTAAAGTTCAAAGTGCAAGAGTTGGTTAATGCTGGATGGCTAAACTTCAAGGAAGATAATCCTAGTGTGGGCAAGAATCCGCTGCCAAGACATGGGGGCCATCGGTGAGTTCAGTTGAAGAGGAAGAACAATGTATGAGGAGGAGAGTGGAAGAGGTGAAAACCCCGTTAAGGGTTATTTTCAAGGAGTTGTGCATAAGCAGGTTGGGTTAATGGGAACATCGCTGGAGATGGCATGTGTGGACTGCACTCCGATACAAATCACACCATCGAAGACTGCGAAGAGTTCAAACGAATGCTACAGGACATGATGGACAGAAAGTTGGTGCAAATAGGCTGTGGTGGAAATACAGTTGATGTATCTGTAATCGACTATTCAGCCTCAACGTCCCCAAAAACCCTTGGTCGTCCACTATACCAGGGATGCAGCAGTTAGAACCACCAATAGACCAATACCCATCACTATCCAAGTACCTACATCATTTCCCTACAAGGATAATAAGGCAGTACCGATGGAGATATGATGTGGAAGTTCTCGTTGGAGACCGACAGGTAGGGAGAAACTAATGTGGACACCCCAATGTGACAAATATTGCGGGAGTGGGCGGAATGACTCGGAGTGGCCAGTATCTATACACCTGATGAGTTCAAAACCACTCAATCAAGTGAGGTCATAAAGGAGAAAGAGAAAGGAAAGGAGATGACCATTCAGAAGGAAATCACTGAGGAAACAAGGAAGGAAGTGCCGAAGCAGACTGTCTCTGATGAAGAAGCTTGTGAGTTCTTGAAACTTATCAAGCAAAGTGAATACAGGGTGATCGACCAATTAAATCGAACCCCCGCCAGGATATCCTTGTTGTCTCTGATGATGCATTCGGAACCACATAGGAAGATCTTGTTGAATATACTGAAAGAAGCTCATGTGGTCCACAACATTTCTACCGAGCAACTTGGGGGTATTATTGGTAACATTGCCGCCAATAATCATCTCACATTTACAGAGGAGGAAATGCCAGCAGGTGGGGCAGATCATAATAAAGCCCTTCATATCTCAGTGAAGTATATGGACTGCATCTTGGCTAGGGTTTTGGTTGATAATGGGTCTTCGTTGAATGTGATGCCAAAGGAAACACTTGCAAAGCTACCATCTAATGGGTCGCAAATGAAACCAAGTTCCATGGTGGTTAGAGCTTTCGATGGTTCCCGGAGAGAAGTGATAGGGGAAATCAGTCTACCTCTCCAAATTGGCCCTGTAACCTTTGACGTAGTATTTCAAGTAATGGACATCGCACCAGCTTATAGTTGCCTCTTGGGAAGACCTTGGATCCACAGTGCAAAAGCCGTAACCTCCACCTTGCACCAGAAATTGAAGTTTATTGTTGATAACAAGTTGATTATCATTTCTGCTGAGGATGATTTTCTTATCAGCAAACCTTCCTCCACTCCCTACATTGAAGCTGCTGAAGAGGCTCTTGAGACCTCATTCCAAGCTCTCGAGATTGCCCATGCAACCTATGAGAAGCCTATTGTCGAATCCCAGCCATCAGATGCTTTAATGATGGTTGCGAGAGTCATGCTGGAGAACGGGTATCAGTACGGACGAGGGCTAGGAAGGTACGGGCAGGGGGTGAGCCGACTGCCCGATTTTATGGGAAAGCAAGACAATTTGGCTTGGGTTACAAACCCTCAAATGCTGATGTGAAGATGTTTGTTGAAGAAAAGGAGGAAAAGAGGTTGGCCAGGCTAGGGGGAAGAGAGCCCAGAACTGGAGGGGTCCCTATCTGCGACATTAGAGAAAGCTTTATAAGTGCTGGATTTGAACACTCAAACCTGATAGCCGCTGCAGAAGGGCATACTCAAGGAGATGTGAAAAACAACTGGGTTCGTGTGGGTCCACCAAATGCAAAGCTCCCCAACTGGGAAATTGTTGAGCTACCTGTGATTTTTAACTTCAAGTAATTTTTTGTAATGCTGATCTTATGGCTCTGCCCAAGGCCTTAGGATTTTTTTTTTCAATAAGGGCTGACAATTGTTCCTTTTTCATTTATAATGAATAAAATGCATTTTGAATTTTTCCAGTAAATATCTCTTTCCTCTTTAAGCCTTTGTCTTTTGAATTATTGTTCATTTTATTCCTTTTCTTGCCCAAACAAAAAAATATATGCAGATCTGAAAGTAACACGCTTGAAAGTGATAATGCTTGTACCACATCAGTTAATTTTGATGATCCCATTAATCAAGCAGATGAGGAAAATGATAGTGATTCAGAACTTGACCCTAAGTTGCAAAGGTTGGTTGAACAAGAAACCGAGCAAATCCAACCTCATGAAGAACCAACTGAAGTAATAAATTTGGGGACGGAGAAGGAGGAAAAGGAAGTTAAAATTGGCACTTTCATGAAAAGTGAGGAACGCCTCAAGTTGATAAAGCTGTTACATGATTATCATGACATATTTGCATGGTCATACCAAGACATGCCAGGTCTTGACACATCCATAGTGGAGCATAGACTGCCACTGAAGCCTGAATACCCCCCAGTCAAACAGAAGTTAAGGCGGTTGAGACCCGAAATGTCCCTAAAGATCAGAGAAGAAGTCAAGAAGCAGCTCGCTGTAGGCTTCCTTGTTGTCGCAAATTACCCAGAATGGGTTGCCAATATAGTGCCAGTACCCAAGAAAGATGGAAGGGTTCGAATGTGTGTGGATTACCGAGATCTAAACAGAGCCAGCCCTAAAGATGATTTTCCATTGCCTCATATTGATGTTTTGATAGACAATACAGCCAAACATTCTTTCTTTTCGTTCATGGATGGATTCTCAGGATACAACCAAATCAAAATGGCTGAAGAGGATCGTGAGAAAACTACATTTATCACTCCCTGGGGAACCTTTTGCTACAAGGTCATGCCTTTCGGGTTGAAAAATGCTGGGGCAACATATCAGAGAGCGATGGTAACTTTGTTCCATGATATGATGCACAAAAGATTGAAGTTTATGTAGATGACATGATTACAAAGTCAAGAATGAAGAAAATCATGTAATTCATTTGCAGAAGTTATTTGAGCGGCTCAGAAAGTTCAAACTCAGACTAAATCCAACTAAATGCACATTTGGAGTGAAATCTGGCAAGTTGTTAGGATTCATGGTCAGCGAAAAATGAATCGAAGTAGACCCTGGTAAAGTGCGAGCAATTCTTGAAATGCCACCACCATGTACAGAGAAGGAGGTTCGAGGATTCCTGGGAAGATTAAACTACATCTCTAGATTCATATCCCAGTTGACTGCTACTTGCGAGCCAATCTTCAAATTGCTACGCAAAAATCAACCCATGAGGTGGAGTGAAGATTGTCAGGAAGCTTTTGAGAAAGTCAAACAATATCTGCAAAGTCCCCCAATTCTAGTACCACCAGTGTCTGGAAAACCACTCATTATGTATTTGACGGTACTTGATGAGTCCATGGGATGCGTGTTAGGTCAACATGATGATTCTGGAAGGAAAGAACATGCTATTTACTATCTGAGTAAGAAATTCACTGACTATGAAACAAGATATTCTTTGTTGGAGCGAACCTGTTGTGCATTGGCCTGGGCAGCCCGTCGTCTAAGGCAGTACATGCTAAGTCACACAACTTGGTTGGTATCTAAAATGGATCCGATCAAGTACATCTTTGAAAATCCTGCACTCACTGGGAGGATCGCTCGATGGCAAGTTCTGTTGTCATAATATGATATCGTATATGTGACTCAGAAAGCAATCAAAGGCAGTGCTCTTGTCGATTACCTAGCACAGCAGCCAGTGGATGATTATCAGTCAATGCAGTGTGAATTCCCTGATGAAGACATAATGGCGTTGTTTGAAGAGCCATCGGAAGAAAGCAAGTGGACCATGATGTTTGATGGTGCCTCTAATTTACTGGGGCATCGAATTGGGGCAATCCTAATTTCCCCTGAAAAACAATACGTCCCTATCACAGCTAGGTTGTGTTTTAACTGCACGAACAATGTGGCAGAATATGAAGCATGCACCCTTGGAATTCAAGCAGCAATTGAGTCAAAGGTCAAGAATCTTGTAGTATATGGTGACTCAGCCTTGGTGATTCACTAGCTCAGGGGCGAATGGGTAACTCGAGATGCCAAATTAATTCCTTACCATGCTCACATCAAGGAATTAACGAAGCAATTCGATGAGATCACCTTTGATCACATACCCCGAGAAGACAATCAGCTAGCAGATGCATTGGCTACACTGTCGTCAATGTTCGCATTGAATAATGAAGAAGACATGTCGCTCATAAAAATTCAGTATCGTGAACAACCAGCATACCCCTCAGGTGCTTCAGAGAATGACAAGAGGACGCTGAGGAGATTGGCAATGAGCTTCTTTCTAAATGGGGACGTGCTATATAAGAAGAACCATGACATGGTACTTCTTAGGTGTGTAAATGCATCTGAAGCAAAGAAAATCATCAGTGAAGTGCATGAAGGATCTTTTGGGACCCATACAAATGGGCATGCTATGGCAAAGAAAATCTTGAGGGCTGGTTATTATTGGCTGACCATGGAGAATGACTGCTTCAATCATGTGAAGAAATGCCACAAGTGTCAAACATATGCTGATAACATCAATGCTCCACCTACATCCTTGAATGTCTTGTCATCACCCTGGCCATTCTCAATGTGGGGAATGGATGTCATTGGCCCAATTGAACCAAAGGCATCGAATGGACATCGCTTCATCCTAGTTGCGATTGACTACTTCACCAAATGGGTTGAAGCCACCTCATATGCCCATGTGACTCGCAGTGTGGTAGTAAAGTTTATCAAAAGGGAGCTGATATGTCGCTATGGTCTACCCAATAAACTCATCACAGACAATGCGACAAATTTGAACAACAAGATGATGACAGAATTGTGTGAAGACTTCAAGATTCAACATCATAATTCCTCCCCATACCGCCCGAAGATGAATGGGGCAGTTGAAGCAGCAAACAAGAACATAAAAAAGATCATTCAAAAAATGGTTGTGACATACAGGGACTGGCATGAAATGCTTCCATTCGCTTTGCACGGATACCATACTTCTGTTCGTACTTCAACCGGGGAAACACCTTTTTCATTGGTGTATGGAATGGAAGCAGTCCTCCCTATTGAAGTTGAGATCCCTTCCTTAAGAGTATTGATGGAAACTGAGTTGGAAGAAGCAGAATGGGTAAAAGCTCGTTTTGATCAATTGAACCTCATTGAAGAGAAAAGACTGAATGCAATATGTCATGGTCAGTTATACCAGAAAAGATTAAAAAGAGCATTTGAAAAGAAAGTGCGCCTGCGAGAATTTCAAGAAGGTGATTTGGTGCTAAAAGAGATCCTACCAGCCCAAAAGGATCACCTCGGTAAATGGTCGCCCAACTACGAAGGTCCCTATGTGGTAAAGAAGGCTTTCTCTGGAGGAGCCCTAATCCTCACAAGTATGGATGGCAAAGAGCTCCAATACCCTGTGAATTCTGATGCTGTAAAGAAGTATTATGCTTAAAAAGAAGAAGAAGAAGAAGAAGAGAGAGAGAGAGAAAGGGAGAAAAGAAAAGCTCGCTAGGTTGAAAATCTGAAGGGACGACCTAGGCAAAAGTTAGAGCAACTCGTTGAGTTGAAAACTCGCAATAGCAGCTCAGGCAAAGTTAGGGTCATCAACCAGGGTAGATGATATGTGGAGGCCAGTCTCTGGGGCAAATGATGTGTTATCAAGTAACTTGCCAGAATAACAAACCGGGGCAATCGCAGATCAGGGTCTAAACTGGGGCAAATTCCTTCTTCTCAGAAGCTTATTAGTGGGGAGTCAAAGTTCACAACGGGTGATGCTTGCATTATCATCGAAAAGCGTGATTCAAGTTGTCCAATACCTTCACCAATCTAACCCTTTTACCTTTGTTGAGTTTGTGTACATAACACTTTTGTCCTTAAACAATAACCATTCTTGTAAATCTTATCTCTTTCTTAAATAAATATTTCCCTTTCATTTACTGGTCAATTTCTCGTGCATTTTATAATCATAAATTGAAAAGGAATTAGTGTTAACATACAAATTTCAAAGCATTACAATTACTTTAATGGTTAAGGATCACAATGAACTTAACAAATTCCTCAGTGAAGATTTAAGGATGGAACCGTTTGCCTCATAGCAGCAGCTTCATAATAGTTCTCACTCACATCCAGATACTTGATCATCCAAAAAGGAAAAGCAAGTCATAAATGGATCACTCATCTGCCTGACTCAGGATGCCTGATGCTGTAGGGACGGGGATACCCAAATAAAAAAAAGAGAAAAAGAAAAGAAAAAGAAAAAAGGAAAAATCATCGCTCAGGTAATCTTGCATCATAACATTTTATATCATTCATGCATTACATGACATTGCATGTCTTGGACTTTTTAAGTCCGCAACTCTTTCAGTCAAAAGTCCGAGACCAACTTCGGCACCTATTTCAGTCAAAAGTCCGAGACCAACTTAGGCACCTATTTTAGTCAAAAGTCCGAGACCAACTTCGGCACCCATTTCAGTCAAAAGTCCGAGACCAACTTCGGCACCTATTTTAGTCAAAAGTCCAAGACCAACTTCGGCACCTATTTTAGTCAAAAGTCTGAGACCAACTTCGGCACCTATTTCAGTCAAAAGTCCGAGACCAACTTCGGCACCTATTTTAGTCAAAAGTCCGAGACCAATTTCGGCACCCATTTCAGTCAAAAGTCCGAGACCAACTTCGGCACCTATTTCAGTCAAAAGTCCGAGACCAACTTCGGCACCCATTTCAGTCAAAAGTCCGAGACCAACTTCGGCACCCATTTGAGTCAAAAGTCCGAGACCAACTTCGGCACCTATTTCAGTCAAAAGTCTGAGACCAACTTCGGCACCCATTTCAGTCAAAAGCCCAGCACCTACTCTGGCACCCTTTTCACTCAAAAGCCCGGTATCGGCCCGACACCCTTTTTACTTTTCAGTCTCAAAGCCCGATATCGGCCCGACACCCTTTTTTTCTTTTCAGTCTCAAAGCCCAGTATCGGCCTGACACCCTTTTTACTTTTCTGTCTCAAAGCCCGGTATCGGACCGGCACTCGGTTACTCACACAGCCTGATATCAGTCCAACATGCTGTCAGTCAAGAGTTCAACATCAGTTTGGAATCTTGTCTTTTCATCACCGCTTTGGATGTTTCAGTCCACAATATTGATTTTTGTTCTTATTAAGGTCCTTGCGCCTTGTGTTAGCCCTCAAATAAAATTGATTCACTTCTTTACCTATTTCTTATTATCATAATCTAAAAAAACTTTGTTATTTAGATTATTTATAAGAAATATGTAAAGAGGGGCAACTGTGAATATCCAATTTTATCCGGGCTAATTTTTATTTTAATTTCAATTTTTGTTTGAATTTAGTTTGTAAATAAATCTTGAAATAAAAAATAATAATAAAAAGAAAAAAAGTTGCAATTTCAGTTTTAAAAATATTTAAAATTGTTTTTGTTAAAATAGAAAATATAAAAATCAGAAAAATAAATTCTGAAAATTTTAGAATACAATAATTCAAAAAAATAATAAATATGAAAATATAAAAAATATAAAATCAGAAAATAATTATAAAAGAAAATCCGAAAATAAAAAAAGAAAGGAAAAAAGAAGTAGATAACAATGAGTGGGAGGTTAGAGAAAATATTGGATAGTGGAGGTGATTTGCTATGAATTAGGAGAGAAAGGGGGAAGTGGTTTCATGAGTTGGTTTTAGATAGTAACAGTATAAAAGGTAAGAGAAAGAGGTGAGGATGGGAGAGTAGAGGAGAATTGGAGAAGAGCATAGAAGGGCAAAGAATCAAGGAGATGTGCAGTTGAGAAAAGACAGAATCGCATAGGAAGCAGAAACAGGGGAGACAATCAACTTAACTCCAGGTTCTTATTTCATTTTCTTCTCTGTCCAATATATTCTTTGATTGTATTTCATGGTATCACTTGTATGATTTTTTTAGTATACATGAATGATTGATTCTGTGTAATCTAAATGTCAATACTACCAATGACACATAATTGAAATCATTTGTGAGGAATTGGAAAGAATGTAGCACAAATCAGAGTCCAATTTACAGTCCAATTTAAAGTCTAATGTACAGTAAAAATAGAAAAAAATTGAAGCCTCATCACAACCAGTGATTCTCTTTGTAAGTAGAAAATCTGAAAATTAAATTGGGAGAGATAATCAACAGAGCAGTAGAGAGAGTTCCAGAATCATAAACTGAAAAAAATAGAAACTTAGAAGCAGTGATTTGAATAAGGAGCACTCAGTTACCATTGTCCCCTGAGCAGTGACGTTCACCACCGTGCTCAACCTTTCTGTCAGCCGCTGCAGTCTTCCCCACCACCGCAGGGCGCCACCCATCAGCCACTGCGAGACTCCTGGAACGGCGCCATCACCCTCCTCTCCCACGTCCTTCACTGCTAGCCGCCGCACCAGCTCCTGCAACCATGGCAGTCGTTCACCACCGCGCGCCAAACTGGAGCTGCTGTGTGTCCAGTCACTTTCCTTCTTCAGCCGCGAACCAGTCATGACGTTGTTCGCGTGCGTCCCAGCCACGTCCTCCGCTGCCAGCCGCGTTTTCCGTCTTCACCGCCGCTACCATGACCGTTTGCTCTGGGCAGCTTCCCTTCTCTTTCTCTCTCTGACTGCATCCGTCTCCCTCTCTTCTTCCCTTTCTTTCTCTATTCCCCTCTTCCTTCTTGCTTTCCTTTCTTCCTTTTCTCTCCCTCACAGCCGCGGTGCCCCCTCTCTCTTTCCCCTCTTCTTTCTTTTCCCCTTCTAAACCCTAGTAGTAAAAGAGGAAGAAGCCGTGTGTTGTGGAAAATGGGACTGGTTCCCCTTTCTTCTTTTTTTTTTTTTAAAAAAATATAATAATAAAAATAATAAAATAAATTTTAATTCAAAATTATTTTAAATTGTGTATTGTGTATTTGTTTTGAGTATGTATTTTAAATTTTGAATATCATATGATTAATTGTTTGTTGTAGATTAATATCCCTTTGTAAATAAATAATAATTCAAAAGCTTTAATAAATTTAGGAGTATTTTATTTTAATCTATGCAATGACTAAATGGGTTAATTGAGCAGTCGATACTGACTTTAACTTTATTTAGATCATAAGGGTTTATTGAGCAAACCATGTGTTTGACTTGAACCCCGTGCAAAAATAGGTTAAAATATTTTTTTTAAATTAAAGATTTCTTTTTAAAAAGTATAAAAAACAAAAATTCCTTTTCAAAATATAAAATTTCTTTCCAAAATAAAATATTCCTTTTCAAAAATTAAAAATTTCTTTTAAAATAAAATATTCCCTTTTAAAATTTAAAATTTCTTTTCAAAATAAAATATTTCTTTTCAAAATTATAAAAAAAATAAAAATAGTTAAAAAATAAAATTTATCTCTTTTCAAAATATAAAAAAAAGTCAAAAATATTTCTCACTATTCTTTTCCAAATAAAAAAAATCAATCTTTCCAAAAACAAAAAAAATCAAACACAAATCAATCAAACTTCAGAACTACGTGACTTTGATTTCCCCATTGCAGCTGGGGATACGTAGGAGCGGGAACCGACCCCGTCAAGCCCAAATAAATCTTTTACCAAATTTTTTCCAATAATTAAAAAAAATAAAAAATGTAATTTTATTTGTAAATAAAATGTAAATAAACCTGTAAATAAAAATAAAAAGATTTTTCTATGGGGTAAAATAAATTTTTTTTCAAAAGCTATTGAATTTGCACAATTAATTAGAGGTAACCGTCATAGGACGGATGTCGTAGGGTGCTAATACCTTCCTTACGCATAATCGACTCCCGAATCCAAATCTGGTTTTAAAGACCATTTTTCTTTAAAAGGGTTTTTCTGATATTTTCCCTCAAACATAAATATTGGTGGCGACTCCATGTAAAACGATTTTTTGCCGTCTCGTCGTGACCCCGGTTTCGACAATTTATTTCAATTTAATATTTCATATATATATATATATATATATTATAAAAAACACTTGTGTACTAATATATTCCTTCATTTCATTTTGATTGTCATTTTAGTAATTTTCATTTCATTTTATGTTCTTTTATAATATTAATGAATAATTTTTCAATTCCACCTTTAACAATTAATAAGAAGAGAAATTTAAAAAAGCAAACTAATGAATCTGAGAGATAAAATGTATAATAGAAATTTCGCTAACAATTTTTGTGAAAATTAGAGATTTTTTAATCACAACATTAAATGAAAATGAAAATTGAAATGGAAGGAGGATATGGATGACTGGATGAGATATACTTGCCGGACTTGATTTCATCTTTGGCTTGTTTACGGCACCTCACTGGCAATTACACACATAGCAAGTTCATAAAAGCTTCACTTTCAGTCCATGTGGTTTCTCGAAAAATGCTAACCACTAATAAAAAGGTCACTTATTTTTTGTTATAAAGAAGAAGCTAATCCACTTAATATATTAATTTTGAGGTGATAATTATATAGATGTGTTTTGATTTACACATATGCAGAATCCTCCCATACATATAAATTTTGTTTTCTTGTGGAAGAAGTCAAATCCAAATTAAGTCAAAACAAAAATAAAAATTGAAGCGTGTAATAATGTGGTTTTCCATCTTGGTATAGTACATGACAACCAAGCAAATGAACAGAGAGTGGAAGGAGACCCCAAATATAAAACACTGCATAAATGAAATGAAAATGTTGAAAAGCCAGAATGCGACATGAAACCAACAGCAATAAAGTCCATACTAATTACTTCTATTATTAGATATACTTTTTATACAGTTTGAACATATGAAAACTACTAACCAGTGCAATAGTAAAAGTCATTAATTCAACGGTACTCATCCACTCAATCAAAAACACATGCTAGAGCACTAAGTGGTTTTAGGGAAAGTGGACTGTGTCCTAGACGGGACTTTACCAGGTTTGAATTCTGAAATCACCACTTTTAAAAAGATTTTACATGATCATCAACCCGACTCAGGGTCAAACCCACAATTATGTCAGTCGGTGAAACACCAAAATTAAAAAAACACATCCTGAAGAAGCATAGAAAATCAAGTCAAATATTCCAAAACAAATTGATATGAACATTTGAAGAAGAAGGCATGGGATATGGGAGTGACAGAGAACTGTTTTTCACACTAGACCTGAATATTGCTTTTCTGACAATGTAGTGTAAATTAAAAAAAAAAACCACACTATGGAAAATCAACCTTAATTATCTGACACTAGACCTGATTTCATGGTGAAGGAAACTAAATTAATGGCTATTGACTTGGTTTGGTTGAGGAAGATGCTGTTTTTGACACTTCAAACACAACCTCAATTACTCAGAACATGGGTGAATCAGAAGGGGAAGAGTTCACTAAGTTAAGAATGCTATTCCAGTAGTTCTTGTTATCTTCATAGAATTCACTGCCACAGTTATTATTAGACTCTCCACCACCCTCCGGTGACAAACTCCTCTCATCAGAGTTAGTATTCAGCAAGAGATTGGTGAACCCTTCCTCAGGAACAGAGACATGTGCACTATTAGTAGTTGTGGTCCTAAGAGACTCTGTAGCAGAAACCCACGTGGTTTCCATTGTGGTCATTGTCAGCTCATGCAGTGTAGACGTAAAAGGCATTGAATTTTCCATGCCATCTTTGTATTCTGCAAGATGGGTTGAGCTTTCATAGCCTTTCCACTCTTGTTGATCACCTTCTTCTTTCACAATTCCTCTCTCTGAAGAAGAACCCACAAACTCAATCATATGCACTGTGTTTTCCCCAAGTCCACTACTTGTCATAATTGGTGGAATGGTGTTACCATTATTGTTATTCTCTGAGAATGATAGTGTAGATGTAGGAGACTCAAGGTCACCACTAACCCCATTTCCTTCATTAGATTTAAAGTTCCAAGCTTTGATTGCATTGATATCTGGTTTGTTGAGTAGTGAAGCTGAAGATGATGATGTTGATGCAGAGGAGGATGATGATGGTGGAAAAGCAGGACTTATTCCAAGGTGGTGGTGATGCTGCTGCAATGAATGTGAACGTAATTTGGATTCTCTTACCAATCTTGCTTCAGCCTCAAGCCTAGCACTCTCCCACTGAGCCATGTGGCTAAGGTTGGCTGCACTTTTGTTGGAATGGCCATCACTAGAGAGAAGGGCATCATTCTTAGGCTTGTGGGTCACAGGGTCAATTCCCATTTTTGTTAACCTTTTCTTAAGATGTGTGTTCCAGTAGTTCTTGATCTCATTATCTGTTCTCTTTGGTAAATGTGTGGCTATTGCAGACCACCTGAAGTACAAGAACACACAATACAAAAACCAATGAAGAAAAGAAAATGAAATTTCTAAACTAAAAAATTGAGCCTAGTAAAAAAGTAAGAGATAGAAAGAAAAAAATGAAATAAAAAGAAAGAAATTAAAAAATGTGATAATTGATTTGATGAGAAATGAAGAGATAAAATAAGTGAGTGTATAAAATTTGAGTGTGGAAAAATCAGAGTTGATGAAAAAAACCCTAGAACTAGAACAAATGGATGGATAAACTACTATTACACTACAGCAATTTGTTATGTTTATTAAATTTTCATTTTTTTTATTTATGAACTTCCTTTCTATTTTTAATTGATGTTATCTGAAAATGCAGCTTTAAGAGAAAAAGTTGTGTATGTGTCATGTCTGGTTAGAAATCAGATTTCATGGACCATGGATTTGGCTTGTTGAGGAAGAAGAATAGAAGATCCTTTTGCATTTAAGGACCATGTTGAATAAACTTTTGGTGTCAGGGAGTGAATTTATTATGAACATGGCTGAAAGCACAATTAAAACTGTGTGTTGGAAATGTGGGATGGGAATATGTGGCGCTCAAGAAATTGAGATGCTATGCATTTAAGACATTCTGCACAGCAAGTGAGTTGGAAAAGCAAAGAAATTATAGCTCCCAGTTGCATAATAACTCTGTTTCTGTAAGAAAACTAATAAAATATTGAGGTGTGCCAAACGCTAGCTATATCATAATTCATAACATAATTCTTTTCATTTCATTTTACATTATCATTTTCAAAAAATGAAAATATCTGTATGTTAACAAAGATATAGATATGTTTTTGGATTGAATCAAAAAAGAAATCAATCAGTATCCATATCCATATTACTAAATGACAGGAAAAACAATGAAAAATAATCAAATGAAAACCTGAAGAATCACTAGATGTAGATATGTAAGAGTTTATATATAGAGACACCAAATTAACTAACCTGTTCCCTAAGAGTGCATGGAGCTGAATGATGGTTTGTTCTTCTTGCAAACTGAATTTTCCTCTCTTAATATCAGGCCTTAGATAATTGGTCCATCTCAATCTGCAGCTCTTGCCACACCTCTGAAGTCCTATAGTGTTATTTACAATATACAAGGCAAATCAAACATGCATTATTTTGAATAATGTTATAGATTTAGAAATTAAGATAAAGATATAAATATGTATAAAGTTAATTAATTAATTTACCAGCTTTTGAGGGCAAAGCACGCCAGCTTCCATGGCCATGTTCTTCAATATAAGCCAAGAGCTTTTGATCTTCCTCAGGAGTCCATGGTCCTTTCTTTAAACCAACCTTGTCACAGCATGGTGATCGTCCCATTTGGAAAGAAAAAAAAAGTGGAACAGTCTTAAAAGACTGTAGTAGCTTTTGTATTCTTTATATAGCCAACCACAAGTGCAGAGGAGGAGAAAGAACAAGTTAAATGGAAAGAGAAAGAAAAGAAGGATAATTAAATTGGAGTCATGAAAGAAAGAAAAGAGATGGGCAGAGAAGAAAGGTCAGCGGCATAAATGGGATAAGAAATTACACACTCAATTGAATTGACACAGTATATGCATGTGGACTAAAACTATGATTATGACCAAAATACCCTTAATACCCTTAACAACACTCACTATCACTATACACAACTGGTTCCCTTGTCTTTTCATGTTACTACGGGGTAGAATTTTAAACCTATTTGAGCTACAGAGAAACTACCCAAGTTACTCTCATGTGGAAATGAAGAGTGTGTTTGATAAGCCATTTCAGCTGAAATTAGTAGTTAAAATTATTTTAGTTGTGTTTGGTAAGGTAGTTTTTTTTGTAGCTACTAACTTTTCTTAAAAATGTACTTAGAGTGTGTTTGGTAAAACTAGTTGAAAAGTTAGTTGAAAGCTGAAAAACTATTGAATATGTTTGGTAAAACTAGTTGAAAATGATAAAATGACATTTAAGGACAAGATTAATTATTAAATAATGATAAGTGGGGTAGTTGAGGGTTAAACTTGTAATTAATTTTCAGCTATTAGCTGAAAATTGGAGCTTTTTTTAAAAAAACTACCCCAAGTAGCTTTTTAAGAAAAGCTTGTAGCTACCCAAAAAGGCTACCTTCCAAACACTGCTAAAATGGTTTCAGCTATTATTTTCAACTTTCAGCTAGCTGAAATGGCAAACCAAACACACTCTTAAAGTAACTTTTAAAAAAAACTCCAATTTTTAGCTACTAGCTGAAAATTAATTACAAGTTTATCCCATAACTACCCTCACTTATTATTATTTAATAATGAATGATGTCCTTATATGTAATTTTACCATTTTCAGCTAGTTTTACCATACACATTCAATCAAATCAGCTAGCTTTAAACTTTCAACTAGCTTATCAACTAATTTTATCAAACACACTTGAAAGCTGAAAAGCTGCCTGAAAGCTGAAAAGCTAGCTGGTTTGATTGAAAGTGTTTGTAAAACAAGCTGAAAATGATAAAATGACATACAAAGACATATTTAATTATTAAATAATGATGCGTGAGGCGGTAGAGGGATAAACTTGTAATAAATTTTCAGTTAGTAGCTGAAAATTGGAGATTTTTTTTTAAAAGTTACCTCAAGTAGCTTTTCAAGAAAAGCTAGTAACTATCCAAAAAGATATCTTACCAAACACAACTGAAATGATTTCAACTACTAATTTAAGCTTTCAGCTAACTAAAATGACTTGCCAAACACACTCTTAGAAAACGTCTTGAATGAAATTGATTTTAAATCACTTCTTTAAAGTGTTTAATAAATCACATATTATTCATTTCCTATTCATTCATTTTATAAATCAATCAAAATCAATTATACTCAATTACAAGTCATACAAACCCTTAATATACATTAATTTTAAGTGACACGTCACTAGGAATTTATGGGGTAGCTAGAGCCGATTTTTAATTATTCACTTGGAGGCTCTTTTGTGCGTGGTCCTTACTGTTGTACATGAATTTATTTATTCGTGGGTGTTTTTGGATAAGTTCTGAAGAAGAGAATTATGATATAGTTTTTCTTTTCAAAAAATTATTTTTTTAATATATAAAAAAAGTATTACAATAATTTATATTATGATTTTAAAATATGTTTTATTATTTAAAAATATCATAAATAAACAAGTCTAATATTATTACATCCATCAATACAAGGGTACTGTGAATGGAAGAAATAGGCATTGAGACCTTTTTTAAGTGTGTGTTTGAATGAATATTTATGAAATTCATTTTACACAAACTTGATTTTATAAATTAATTTTATTAATTTTTATTAATTACCTGATGAGTTAACTAACAAAAGTTATATATAAATTCTAATAGTGAGTCTCAAATAAATAACTAAACTAATTAACCTTTTTTTTATTAATTTTTAATTATTAAAATAACCCTAATTACTAAATTTTAGGATTTTCACCTCAATAATTTACCTGATAAAAAACCTAATTTAGTAATTAGGGTTATAAAAAAATATTAATTAGATGAATCGGTTATTTGGGACCACAGGTTGGGGGTTTGAAAAATTTAAAGACAAAAAAATATAGGATTTAAAGTATAAGAAAATTGACCGTAACTATAACAACGGAAATATATTTTTGTCTTGAATATTTCATTCATTCTTTTTGGACTAAATTATGAAGACTTCTGATGATATTGGGGATTACAGCTAAGAACGTGACCATAAAAGCAGAACAAAGCTAATTTAAGCAAAAGTTTCATGTTTTTGGTTAACCTCATTAAGTAAGAGGGTTTACTTGAATGGACCTATGTAAACAAGCTAGTCTTCGGACCTAAAGTTTTTTTTTTCTTTATTATTATTATTATTACATCAAATTATACTGTACCAACTTTAATTTAATTGTTTTCAATTTGACCAAAAGGTACGTTGACTAAAAATTTGTCTTGTTGTCAGTCTTAACTTAGAGGTTTGCTATAACCTACAAATTAAAGCACGCCAGCCATGTTCAATTCAAAACAACCAAGAATTTCTGGCAGCACCAGAGGAATCCATTCGAGGTTTGCTACAACCTACAAATATAGTTCCTTCCAGTTCGAATTTTTTAATGAGCAATTCTTATTAACAATATCAAGCAAGACACAATTTATGGGATCAAATTGACAGATAAGGAGCAAACAGGATCAACTATTATTAAGGAAACAGATTGCTACAAATCAGAACAAATCAGCCACTATTAAGGAAATAATCTGATGCAACAAATCAGCTACAATTAGGATTGTTTTATTTCAAATTATGCAACATCACTTGCTACCGTATTTAGAAATCAGCCTTTATCACCATCTGTACTATATATATATATATATATCATTTTCCCCCATCAGTTCTTGTAAGTGTTCACATTTACAATAAAGAATTCAAATTCTTCATCCCTTTCTTTTTTTTCTTGGTATCAGAGCCTTTGTGAACAGCATGACATCCTTATCTCTCAATGTTGGTAATTTCATCACCCTCAAACTCACACCAACAAACTACCCATTGTGGCGTGAACAAGCTCTAGCACTTGTAGAAAGCCAAGATCTGGTCGGTCACCTCACAAATGAAGATCCTGCCCCTACTCAATACACCACTCCAGATTCCAATAACATCACAAACTCAGAAACATTTACCCCAAAATTAACTAACGAATTTGTCACCTGGCGCAAGGCAGATCGTCTCCTCCGAGGATGGATAATCGGAACACTTTCTGAAGAAGCTCTTGGTCTCGTTGTTGGCCTAGACACGTCTCATGCAGTTTGGGATGCACTCAAGGATGCATATGCTGAAGATTCTCAAGAACGTGAATTCACGCTCCGTCAACAGATTACATACCTCCGCAAGGAGGATGATCGCACTATTGGAGAACACATTCGCGTCTTCAAAGGCCTATGTGATAACTTAGCAGCTATTGGGAAACCTATCCCAGATAAAGAAAAAGTTTTTTATCTCCTCACTAGCCTTGGTCCGGACTATGAAACATTCACAACAACAATGCTAAAGCCTCCTAGGCCATCTTACTCTGAGCTGATCTCACAACTCCAGAGCCTTGATCAGCGGCGCAGTTGGTTTTCTAGCCACACCACTATGCGAAAACCACTTACTCCTCACATGGCTTTCTATGGCCAACACCAACAAAGATCTCACCAGTCTTCCTCACGACATCGTGGGATTTCTCAATCTTTCACATCAACCGGACGAGGATTTCAGGCCCAAACACCAAGTAATCAAACTCAAACTCACTCTACCATGATCACTCAGCAGCCTCGTCCCCCGCCGCCGGGAGAGCGCCGTATGACATCTACAGAACGCGAGCTATATCGAAATGAAAAGTGTCAGTATTGTGGCAAAATGGGTCATATAGCAAAAATATGCTGGTGGGTACCTAAGAAGCCGACTCAACCTGATGATATACCACAAGCTCTAGCTGCACTCACCCTAGATAACACAATAGCTGAAACAGAATGGACCTCTGACACTGGAGCCTCCAATCATATGACAGGTAAACCTAGTATGCTTAATAACATTAAAAAATATTCAGGTACAGATTCTGTTCTTATTGGTGATGGTTCTTCTCTACCAATTCTTGGTACTGGAGACTCCTTCATCAAGCAAAGGAATGTTACTCTACCCCTTCATAATGTCTTACTTGTTCCTTCCTTAACAAAGAATCTACTATCCATAAGTCAATTAACTAAGCAATTTCCTGTTAATTGTGAATTTTCTAATGTCGATTTTTGTGTTAAGGAACGAGAAACAGGGAAACCAATGATCACAGGGAGGCGCAAGGGTGATCTATATGTACTCTCTCCCTCACCTGAATTGCATTACTCTCATCGTTTCAAATCTGGATCAGCAGACACTTGGCATCAACGTCTAGGACATCCTCAAACTACAGCTTTACAATTGCTTAAGAATAAAGGGTTGATTGATGTAGTAGGAAAAGTAAAATCTGAACATCTTTGTGATAGTTGTCAACTAGGAAAGCTTACTAAATTACCTTTTTCTTCTTCTAAACACTCTAGTTCTGCTACTTTTGAAAAAATACATTGTGACTTGTGGGGACCTGCCCCAATTTTATCTATTGGTAAATTTCGATATTATGTATGTTTGGTTGATGATTTCTCTAAGTATACATGGATTATCCCCTTACACCAAAAATCTGATTTTTTTCATACTTACATATCCTTTGAACAGTATGTTAAAAAACAATTTAACAAAGAGATAAAGGTTTTTCATTCTGATGGGGGAGGTGAATTTACCAACTCCAAATTATCCAATCATTTTCGTTTAACAGGTACTGTTCATCAAGTTTCCTGTCCTTACACCCCAGAACAAACAGGTATGGTTGAAAGGCGACATAGAATAATACGTGAACTAGGTATGACTATGTTGTTTCATAGTGGTGCTCCTTTATTTCTATGGGTCGAAGCTTTTACTACAACTGTCTACTTGATTAATAGACTTCCATCATCTTCCCTTAATTTTGAAACTCCATATTTTGCTTTGCATGGAACACATCCTGACTACACTTCACTTCGAGTGTTCGGGTCTAAATGTTTTCCTTACACTTGGGACACACGACGTCACAAATTTGATCCAAAAACTATTCTTTGTGTCTTTGTTGGATACAGTGATAAATATAAAGGATATAAGTGTTTTCACCCTCCTAGTAAAAAATTTTTTTACTCCCGCCATGTTGTTTTTGATGAATTAATATTTCCATATAAGAGGCCTACTAGCCAACATAATGTTCCCCCTACTACAAAACATGTTATTAGTATTTTTGACTCTTGGCTACCTCACACTAACTCTGACTCTTGTGCAGATTTGTCAGCCTCTTCGTCTACTTCACCATGCTTTAGTCCGCTATCAATACCTTTCCACTCTCCTATTGTACACCTTCCCGTTACAACTTCTCTTCCTTCTACCAGACCTCTAACATCCTCTCCGGATCAACTTGGCACCACACATGAGTCTATCACTCAACCGGAACAAAGCCCACAACCTGAAGTTGGGCACCTTGAGTACTCCGCTCAACCTTCGCAACCCGAACATGTGCTTGAATTTGGGTCTTCTACCTCACCTTCTCACATTGAACCTGTCTCATCGACACAAACCCCACCACCGCAAGTTCTACCTTTGCATCCGATGGTTACTCGTTCACAGCGCGGAATAGTAAAGCCTAATCCAAAATATGCATTACTCTCCACCCCCTCTGTGAACATCCCACGCAACCCACATAATATTCGTTCAGCGTTAGCCCATCCTGGGTGGAAGGTTGCCATGGGTGAAGAACTTGAGGCTTTACACAAAAATCAGACTTGGATACTTGTCCCTCGAACTCCTAATATGCATGTTATTGGCTCTAAATGGGTTTTTAAATCAAAACTCAAACCAGATGGATCTCTAGATCGCCTCAAAGCTCGAGTTGTTGCAAAAGGCTACCACCAAGTGGATGGAGTGGATTATACTGAAACTTTCTCTCCAGTAATTAAGCCCGGAACCATCCGATTAATCATCACTGTAGCTCTTGTTCAGAAATGGGATATTCATCAACTTGACGTAAAAAATGCCTTCTTACATGGTGTTCTCTCTGAAAATATATACATGGAACAACCTCCTGGAATGGCTGATCCTACCTTCCCAAACCATGTATGCAAGCTCTAAAAGGCTCTTTATGGCCTTAAACAAGCACCCCGGGCCTGGTTCGATCGCTTCAGTTCATTTCTTCTTAAATATGGTTTCTTTTGTAGCATGGCCGATCCATCTTTATTTATTTCTCACACTAATTTTGGATCTATTATTCTTCTTCTCTATGTAGATGATATACTTCTCACCGGATCTTCCCCCTCACTCATTTCTAACTTTATGAAACTCTTGCAATCTGAATTTGCCATGAAGGACTTGGGGCCTCTTCATCACTTCCTAGGAATTGAGATGCTTCCAACAGACGATGGCCTTCATCTATCTCAATCACACTATGCTTTAACTATCCTTGAACGAGCTAACATGGTTGACTGTAAACTGCTGAGCACACCTCTTGAGTCCAAGACCAAGTTCACATCGAATAACACTTTGCTTGAGGATCCAAGTCACTTCCGTGGGCTTGTTGGAGCTTTACAATACCTCACTTTTACTCGTCCTGATCTTTCATACAGTGTTAACTATGTGTCTCAATTTATGCATGCTCCAACTGTTATGCATCTCAAAATGGTTCGGCGTATCTTGCGATATGTCAAAGGCACTATTAATGTAGGTCTACATTTTACTTCTAACACTACACTTGATCTTTTTGCCTTTTCAGATGCAGATTGGGCAGGTTGTCCTACTACTCGACGTTCTACAACTGGCTACTGTACTTTTCTTGGCGGAAACCTCATCTCGTGGTGCGCAAAGAAACAACCCACCGTCTCTCGCTCTAGCACCGAAGCTGAATATAGGGCTATGGCTAATACTGCAGCTGAACTCACATGGCTGACATTCCTTTTGAAAGATCTCCGCATCCCGCTTGCTTCTCCTCCCACTCTTTTCTGTGACAATATAAGTGCTCTTCATCTCACCATCAATCCTGTTTTTCATGCCCGCAGCAAACACATTGAACTAGACTATCATTTTGTCCGTGAACGAGTAGCTCTTGGACTTCTTGTCACTCGCCATGTCCCCACCAAAAACCACGTTGCAGATCTCTTCACTAAACCTATGTCAAAGGCTACACTTATGCATTTTTGTCCCAAACTCTGCCTTCAACCTCGGCCTCGTTTGCGGGAGGGTATTAACAATATCAAGCAAGACACAATTTATGGGATCAAATTGACAGATAAGGAGCAAACAGGATCAACTATTATTAAGGAAACAGATTGCTACAAATCAGAACAAATCAGCCACTATTAAGGAAATAATCTGATGCAACAAATCAGCTACAATTAGGATTGTTTTATTTCAAATTATGCAGCATCACTTGCTACCTTATTTAGAAATCAGCCTTTATCACCATCTGTACTATATATATATCCTTTTCCCCCATCAGTTCTTGTAAGTGTTCACATTTACAATAAAGAATTCAAATTCTTCATCCCTTTCTTCTTTTTTTTCTATTCTATGTGAAAATAGTGAGCGAATTATATGTCTCTGACTAAGATAATAGATTATATCAAATTAAGAGATAGTCCCAGCTATACATGATTCACAATTCAAAAGGCAGTGACTAGCTAGTTCATATTTTTTGGATTACCGGGTGACTAAGATTAGCTTTAATCTATTTGGAACTCATTCTTATTCTTTCCCTCTTGAGTTTTTCTTTATGGTGTGCAAATTATCTTCAATTTATAATGGTGACTAAGATTAGCTTCAATCTTAGCGTGTATACACTAAAATTAGTGGCTTCTAAGTTGCCCACCATTCCCACCACCAAATTCGACTGTGAGTGATTTTTCGGGCGAGGTGAAACTCACAAGTATAAGGTTTTTTTGATCTTCTAAATATGATGATGGTGTTGATTTTTTTTTTTTTTAAGAAAAATGACCGGAAATTAGATTCTTAAAAGTGGCAACAGGGGACACCTCTTAAAAACTTCAAATTCACACTAATTCCGGACACTCTTCTCACTTAAACTCAACAACTAAACTTAGAGTCTGTTTGGGTAGAATTTCTGCAGAAATACTTTGAGGTGAAGAAAATAACATGAATCAAAGAGGTCAAATGGGAGAGCTTCTGGAGAAGTTAAATGGGAGAGCTTTTGGAGTAGGTAGTCTACAAATACTAATTTTAACTTATGGAGAAGTTAAATGCATTTGACCTCTTTTATTAATGCTATTTTTTTCACCTAGAAGTACTTCTGTAGAAGTTCCACCCAAATAGGCTCTTAGAACCTTACTTTAAATACTAAAATTGCTTAAAAACTTGAATAAAAAGAAAACACTCTTTCTTTATATAAGAAAACTCAATATATTTGATGATTAATTCAAACACACTAGATGATCTCATATTTATATTTATAGGAGGAACACATTTAGTAATTTAGTAATTTGCACAATAGTCAAATTACTTTGAGCTAGTGCAACTAAACCAAGGCTATATTAACCCATCATTTTTGACTTATTCATGGACACTAGCATGCTCGATTGCTCGTTCATGCTCTGTTTCAGGATTACTATTTCATTTTGTCTATTTTCAATTTTTTAATAATTTCTTATACATTAAATTTAAAGTTCTTCTTTGAAAGTGAGGACTTCTTTCTAATTTATTCTCATTCTTAATATATCAAGTACACTGTATGTCACTTTTTCTATATTTTTTAATCTTAAATACTATTAGTTAATCATAGTTTTTTAGTTATTATCAATATAAAAAACATATTTAATTATTAGTGATAATATTTTAATCAGTTTTTTGTAGTTTTTATTTTACATGGATAAAGATTCCCTTATTAAGATAAATTAAATATTTTATTTTTAAATGCATAAAGAATTAAGTGTAAAAATTGATTTACTAAAGAAACAAACTAATAAAAAATAATTTAAGTAATTTAAATTATGAAAATCCAAAAAGTATTAGATAAATAAAAGTTCTAAGAGCAACTTTTATCGCTGAATGCTAAAGGAGGTTCTTAGACCGAAGCACCGAGTGCTTACACTGCACTAGCAATGGGGCACAAATTTGGTGAGTTCTTAATAAGCATCTGGTGCTTATATAAGCACCGGTGCTTAACATTTTTGTTTAAAAAAAAATATTATTTTGTAGTATAGGATTGATTGATAGGTGAGTTGTGGGGTCTTTCGACCAAAAAAAAAGTTGTGGTGCCCATTTAAATTTTTTTTTAAAATTGTTAAGATAAAGATAAAAAAGTGATTGAATTGCTTGAAGTAATAAAAATAATATAATAGTATGAAAAAAGTTATAAAATATTGATTTAAAAAACTTTTAAAAGGTGCTGGAACGGAGATGACCTATCTACCCCACCCAAATTTGAATTTGAATATAATAATAAATGAGGTTGATTATAAAAGAAAACTTCTTATCACTACAAAAAACGGTGGATTATTTCTAATGGCCCAATGAAATGAAATGAACCGGTTCCATCACATTGGTTATGAAGGCGATTGAGGTATTATTTCTTTTAGGCCCTTGCAATTACTATCTGAAGGCCTCTCATGTTGCTAAAAAGTGGAGGCATACCCGTTCTCATAATCTCTTTTATTGTTGCATTAATTTGAGTCATTTGTCCAATGGCACATATAAAACGGTCCCAATCCAAAAGTATCTTTAATTAAATAAGCTACATGTGATATAACATTAGGATGAGAAGCGGTACAAGCCTATAGAGTTATGAGAAGTTTTATTGCAAATAATGGAGGAGCAACAATTGATACTAGTGCTAGAAATAAATAATTTAGTATGAAACAGCCCTATTTTATCTAGCACTAGGAGTCCATTTTCCTTGAAATAATTTCAGAGTGCCAGCCCAAGGGTAAGACTACGCAAGCCCTTGTTTAAGTCCCCGATTGTTAGTAACATCCTTTATACAAAAAATTAAAAATACTATTATAATTAGACCTAGTTCATTGATTTTTTTTTGGTCAATCCTAGTTCATTGATTTAGAAATTTATTTTTTTCCTCAAGAGTTGATGGTTCAATCCTTGAAAAATGAATTTTAACTTTTAAGGCCCATTTTTTTCAGCTCATGTGTTTTAAAAGACCCCAAAATAAAGGTTTGCTTGAGACCCCACTACATGTTGGGCCGACCCTAAATAATTCATTGAAGTAATATCACGGGGAAGGCACATGATCTAGCTAAACCAAGTTGGCATAATGACCCTTATTATTTTAAGTGTTTAACCAAGATCAGAAACTTGATCTGGCAAAACAAGTTGACACTTTTATAGCGGTAACATGGAGGTTCATTTAATACCCCTAATTAATAATTTTTTTAACATGTGTAATGTTAAATTAAAATAAATTGATTTATTAAAAATTATAACTATCACAACATTTAATGCATTAATAATATGAAATGTTATATTTTTAAAAAATATTTCTATTTTTAATTTATTATTTTATACAATATTACATAGGTTAAAAAAATCGAATTAACAATTAAAGAGTGGAGAGTATTTTGGTAATTTGGGAGGTGCAGGCAATTTATGAGAGTGGGGGCTATAGGGCATCTTCAATGAGTTGGTGCATGAAAAGACAAAAGAAGGGTCCCGTGATGAAAAAAAGGGGCTAAAATAGAAAACATAAATGTGGGTATGTAGTGTGCGAGGGAAAGGTCTCGTGGATCCAAGACTTGTATTGGCCATATCAAGGACAATGGGGACATGACCTTAAATTTTCCTTGATCACTGCCAGCTCTGGCATCGTAATATGGTCCAGTCTAGTCTTTAATGACCCTATTAAATGAGTCCTCATGACACTTGTCAAAGAGATGCAAATCCTACGTGTTCAATATCTCATAGAAAGAAAAGAAATGCGAATAAAAATAAAAACGCATCATAAACTATCAAGAAAATATATATATTTAGTACGTATATCCTAGTACAAGATATAACCTTAAGGAGTAAGGACCCTGAAAAATAGCATAAAATTTAACAATGCATTATAAGCAATGTATTGTAGTAATTTCTTAATTAATGTGCATCACGCATGATTGTAAAATTTTTTTCAAGGCCAGCCCGTACCCAAAGATAAAGTGAGTAAAGTACTTATACTTTAAACATGTTTCTCGTTACTATAAATTTTTCAGAACTTGGTTTTAGTTCTTATGTTTTGTTGGTAATTAAAATAAATTGCTTTGATAAATTATAGTGGCGCAACTTGAAGAAAAAAATTGGGGGAGCCAAAATATTAATTTAATATAGAAGTTAAATATTTAATATTATATTACAAGTTTTATGATTATATATTATCGGTATAAAATTTTAGATTATTATTCAATGATATATTTTTTTACTCATTTCATTTCTAAAACTCTTATTATATAAGATTATACATACAAATTAAGAAAATTTTAAATTTGTCTAAATTTATATGATTTTTACTGAAATACCCTTATCAATACTTCATTTATTTTATTGAAGAGCATTGAAAACATAAAGAAAGATATGTATAATAAAGAGTAAAGACTGAATGTATTACCTCCATTTCTATTTAATTGTTCCTTTTTTAAGAAAAAAATTCCTATTTAACTATCTACTTGCAAAGTCAATGCAGTAATAATTACACTTTCCCCAGTTTACCCTTATATTAATTACATTGTAATAATAAATTACTCACTTTTGAAAACTAATGAGACCCAATAAATGTTAAGAGAGATAAGGGGTAAAGTAGAAATTTAAAATTTCTTTTTATGAAAACAAGAATAATGATTGCATTTCTTAATTTGTGTGTTCTTTTTTATCTAAATGGCTAGTCGAATAGAAACAATTGTGATACTATCTTAAGAGAGAGGAAATGAGAGATATAATAATAGCTGTTAGTTGGAATAATATATTAAATAAGAGTATAGTTGAAAAAAAGAATTAATTATTTTTAGATTCCTAAAATAACATAAGTTTTGAAAGTAAAAAGTTAAAATGACAAAAGTTTTGAAATATATTACTTAGTTTAATAACACATGGAATGTTATGCTCGTTAAATGATGTGATAACATATCATTAGATGATAATATTAAATTTTAAAATATGATGAAAAATTCATTAACATTAAGAAAAATATAAATAATTTTTTATAATTATATATATACATATATGGTGGGGATCAACTTACTCCAGAAGTAACTTTGGCAAAGTTACTCTGCTTAATAACTACTTATAGAATGTGAATTTAACACATCTAACCGATGAATAAAGTGATATTAATATGATGATTATGCACACCAAATTTTAGATTAATTGGACATTCATAGGTATGTAATCTTATAGTAGACATTTAATTATATTTTAAAAAGTATATTGTACGTTAAACTGAAGTGATTTGATAAAACATCAAATGATTTTAAAATTCTATGAAATTGTGTAGGCTTGATCTAGTTAATGAAAACTTTTAATATGACGGTTGGATTGATAAAATTCACATTCTATAAGTAGTTATTAAGCGGAATAACTTTACCAAAAGTTACTCTTGGAGTAAGTTGATCCCTACCTATATATATATAAATTTATTTTTGGAAAAGTTTGGGGGAGCGGGAGCCATGGCTCCCCCCTGTCATCAAGAAGGTCCGCCACCGATAAATTGTATATGTTAAAAAATATATAACACTCAAGAACTAATTTCACACATACTTTTTTATTTTGTTGATGAATAATACACTCACAAACTTGATATTTGTTAATAGCCAACTTACACACTCAAGATGACACAAAAAACTTGTTGAAGTTTTTCTCTCAATTTCTAACACTCACCTTGCTTCTTAAACTAACTAATACCACACCCATTTATACTAAACATAAGCTATAAAACTAACAAAACAAGCCACCTTTTGTGACTTTTAAAACCATGCATGCATGGTTGTTAAATCAATAAAATGACAAGTTACAAATCTTGACTTTCAATAGCATGATAATCTAGTTTTCATGTCATATAGAACCAAAACATAGATTATAGCATGTAGTTGAAAATCTTGACTTTTAAGTAGCATGGTAATCTAGCTTTCATGCCATATAGAAACAAAAGATAGATTATAGCATGCATCTTCATCATGTAGCCAATTTTTAATTTCCAACATCCTCCTTAAAACTTGGCTTGATCATCCCAAGCATATTCTTCAACTTCAAGAATGAATTGACTTTGAGTGGCTTTGTAAATATATCTGCTATTTGATCTTTCGATCGACGAACAATATTCCACCATAATTTCTTTATCTCTAATCAAATCTCGTGTATAGTGATACTTGATTTCAATGTATTTGTTGCGACCATGAAAAACTGGATTTTTTGTTAAAACAATTGTTGATTTATTATCACAAAATATTTTTGTAGGACCATCTTGTTGATGTTGTAGCTCACTCAACATTCTTCGCAACCAAACTGCTTGAGTGGCACAATTTATTGCTACTATATACTCCGCCTCAACTGTTGAAAGGGAAACAACTTGTTGTTTCTTGGAGGACCAAGAAAATACAGCTGAACCAAGATGAAAAGCATAGCCTGAAGTGCTTTTTCGTGTTGCAGTATCACCACCCCAGTCACTGTTTGTGTATCCAACAAATTCTGGCTTGCAAAAACTTGAATAAAATATGCCTTCAATAATTGTACCTTTAACATACCTTAAAATTCGTTTTGCAGCTTGCCAATGAGTCTGTCTTGGAGAATCCATGAATCTGCTTATGAGCCCAACTCCATAAACTATGTCAGGTCTTGTTGTTGTCAAGTACCTTAGACTTCCAACTAATCTTCTAAAATTAGTTGAATTAACCAGATCACCACCATTTTCCTTTTCTAGCTTTAATCTTTCTTCTATTGGTGTCAACATCGGTTTGCAGGCTTCCATCTTGAACTTCTTTAAGACATCTACTGAATATTTCTTTTGAGAGATAAATATTCCTTCATTTGTCTGTTTCACTTCAATTCCTAAGTAATATGACATAAGACCCATATATGTCATTTCAAAATGTGTGGTCATATTTTCTCGGAATTCAACTAACAATTTGGAATTGTTGCCGTGAAGATCAAATCATCCACGTATAGACAAACAATAATGATATCTCTAGCCTGATTGGTTGTGACATACAAAGCATGCTCATATGGACTCTTGTGAAAGCCATGGTCAATGAAGTATGTGTCGATGCGTGTATACCATGCTATCGGTGCCTGCTTTAGTCCATATAGTGCTTTCTTCAATCTGTAGACTTTATCTTCCTGTCCTTGTTTAAGATAACCCGGGGGTTGCTCTATGTAAACCTCTTCTTCAAGGACACCATTCAAGAAAGCATATTTGACATCCATTTGAAATATTTTCCACTGATTTTGGGCAGCAAGAGAACGAATCATGTGTACCGTGTCCAATCTAGCAACTGGAGCAAATACTTCAAAGTAGTCAATTCCAAGTTTCTGTTTGTACCCTTTTGCCACTAATCGTGCCTTGAAACGTTCAATTTCTCCAGTTGGCATGAATTTTGTCTTGTACACCCATTTAACACCAATTGGCTTTTTTCCTTCTGGAAGAGTTGCTAACTCCCATGTATTATTCTTCTCAATGGCTTGAATTTCTTCATCCATCGCTTTAGTCCAATGATCATCATTGGCTACTTCCTCATATGTGACATGATCATAATTAGCAAACAAGGAATAATAAGTAACTTCTTCTTCCCTATCATCAAGGTCACCATCCCTTCCAACTTCATAATCTTGTAAATGAGCAGGTGGGCGTCTTTCTCGTTGTGGATATCTATGAGTTTGAGTATCAGCTGCAAATTCATCCGAACCAGTAGTTGGTGGATGATTATTCTGTTCTGCTTCTTCATTTATAGTTACTGGTGCATGCAATAACTCCTTTTCTTCTTCTGACCAATCCCACGCTCCATTTTCATCAAAGGTAACATCTCGACTGATGGTTACCTTTTGGATTTTTGGATTGTCCAGCTTGTAGCCCTTAGTTTCTTCACTGTACCCAACAAAGATACAATTTTCTGATTTATTATTGAGCTTGTTCATCAATTCATCTGGAACAGGTGCATAAGCAATGCAACCAAAGACTTTCAAGTGACTTAGATTGGGCTTTTCCCCACACCAAGCTTCTTGTGGAGTTTTATGATGTACACTTTTAACAGGACACATATTTAATAGATATACTGCACAAACCACTACTTCTGCCCAAAAACTCTTTGGAACTTTCTTGCAGTGTAACATGTTCCTCACCATATCCATGATAGTTCCGTTCTTCCTTTCTGCCACTCCATTTTACTGAGGAGTATACCTTGCAGTTACTTGGTGTTTAACTCCTTGCTTTTTCAAGAAATCATCACAAACAATATACTATGTTCCCCTATCAGTTCTCATGGTTTTCAGAGTATAACCACTCCACCTTTCAACATATGCAATAAAACTCTTGACTGTATCACAAGCATCAAATTTATTTTTCAGAAAATAAACTCATGTCTTTCTGTTGAAGTCATCAATGAAAGTAATAAATATTTATTACCTCCATTAGATGGAACATCAACATAGCATAAATTAGAGTGCACAAGCTCAAGTGGTTTTGTGGCTCTCCATGCACGTCCTTTTGGAAAAAGATCTCGATGCTTTTTACCAACTACACAGTTTTCACATCGTTGTTCGGGAACTTGGATAACAGGCAAGCTAGTAACACATTTTTTCTATGCAAGAAACTTGATACTTTCAAAGTTGAAGTGTCCAAGCCGCATATGCCAAAGTCAATTATCATCAGCAACAGTGGCGTTACAACATAAAACAACATCCTACTTGATATTCATCGGAAATATACGATTCCTTGACATGTTCGTCTTTCCTATCAGCCCCATCTCTACATCATTTATGGTGCAACCTCTTTTGTTAAATCGTAGATCATAGCCTTTCTCAGCTAGTTGTCCCACACTCAAGAGTTTCTGACATATGCCAGGTCCATAGAATACATCAAAAATATAATTTAAAGATCCATCTTTCAATTTGATGGCAATCTTCCTTTTTCCCAAGACTTCAAGTTTGGAATTATCACCAACCTTGACAGTGATTTTGAAATTTTCATCTAAGTGAGAAAACAGTTCTTTTTTCCCACTTAGATGATTATTGCAGCCTGTATTTAACAACCACTGATTGTCAATTTTATCATCTACTGCATGACTTGTTATGAGCACCATATCATCTTTGTTTTCTGCAACTTGAGCATGGTTCTCTCTAATATTCAATGCTTTGGCACGACATTCTCGACTATATTGACCATACTTGCTGCAGTTATGGCACTGAATATGAGTTTTGCATTCAGATTGGAAATGTCCGAACTTCTTGCATTTATGGCATTGAATATTAGTTTGTTTTGAAAAGAACCATTGCCTCTTGTACCTTGGCTTGAGTCAGTTTGAAAATTCGTCCCTCTTCTTTTGAAATTCTGACCCTTTTGATTTTGATTGGTCCTTCTTTGCACAGGTCCTTCTCTTCTAACATTTGTTTGTGCTTTCAATGCTAGTTCAATTGTGCCATTTGATCTCTCATTCATCTGCATCTCACGTGACTCTAAAGAAGCTTGTAAATCATTCAAAGTCACTTTGCTGAGATCTTTTGACTCTTCAATAGCTGCTACCACGTAATCAAATCGAGGTGTGAGTGTGCGCATGATTTTCTCCATGACTTCTTTTTCTAATATATCATCATCATCATTGTTCTTCATATTGTTCACGAGCCCATCCATTCGTGAAACGTAATCACAAATATTTTCATCCTTGCCTTGTTCCATCAGCTTAAACTGTCACTTTAGGCCTTGCAATCTCGTTCGTTTGACTGGATCAGCACCTTCATATGTTTTTGAGAAAAATTTCCCATGCTTCTTTTGCTGTTTTAGCATGAAATATTTTCTCAAGAACGGGAAGCTCCACAGATTGACAAATAAAAAACAAAGCTCTTTGATTAAGTAGACGGTCTTTTTCTATTTGTTGTTGCTCTGTCTTTTCTTTTCCTTCTCCGGTTGGTTCAACAAAACCTTTTTTGACAATTTTTTCATAACCACTGGGTACTAAACACAACTCCATCAAATGTTTCCACATGGAAAAATTTGATCTACCATCATACTTGTAGATAACGGTTTGCACTTGTTGAACTTGATTTGCTCCTATGCTTGAACTTACTGCCATCTTAGTATAACAAGCTCTGATACCAGATGTTGGCAATTAAAATAATTTGCCTTGATAAATTGTATATTCCAAAAAAATTATGAACACTCAAGAACTAATTTCACACACACTTTTTTTATTTTGTTGATGAATAATACACTCACATACTTGGCATTTGTTAATAGCCAACTTACACACTCAAGATGACACAAAAAACTTGTTGAAGTTTTTCTCTCAATTTCTAACACTCACCTTGCTTAAACTAATTAATACCACATTTATTTATACTAAAACATAAGCTCTAAAACAAACAAAACAAGCCAACTTTTTTGACTTTTAAAACCAAGCATGCATGGTTGTTAAATCAATAAAATGACAAGTTGCAATTCTTAACTTTCAATAGCATGATAATGTAGTTTTCATGTCATATAGAACCAAAACATAGATTATAGCATGTAGTTGAAAATCTTGACTTTTAAGTAGCATGATAATCTAGCTTTCATGGTATATAGAAACAAAAGATATATTATAGCATGCATCTTCATCATGTAGCCAATTTTTAATTTCAAACATGTTTTAAAACCAATGATTTTAGTTCTCTAGTTCCTATAAATTTTTCTTTGGTCTTTAAGGCAGATTCGATGTAGAAAATGAGAGATCCAAAATGTTATTCCAATGGTGAAAACATGAGAACCAAAACTTTTTTCGGTCGCATTTAAGGTGGTTCCGATACGGAAAATGGGAGAGTCATCACATGATCAGACAGTTCCAATGGAGAAAATATGAGATCCAAACTTTTTTCGTTTGCTTTAAAGGTAGTTTCGATGCAAAAAACGTTTTTCATTCGCTTGGCATTTGCTTTAAAGGTAGTTTCGATCCAAACTTTTAAGGTCTGATGCAAAACATGTTAAAGTCAAAACATTTTTCATTTGCTTTTAAAATAGGTTGACACGTATTCAAACAAACCATTATATATTTTTATCTATGTCATAAGTGTCTTTTGTGTGAGACAATCTTTAACCACTTGAACCAACTACTCGTAGGTTAAACAAACCATACCATTATACTCCTCCTTGTCCTTTTTACAAGGCAATTCTTACAAGTTTTTGTGGTCATTTTTACGGGTCATTATATGGTACACATGTTGGTGGGTAATGTACCAGTACACAACTTTGTTGACCGACTACTGTAAGGATAAAGCATTATGACCCCAAGTAAATCAAACTTCATAAAGCCCCTATTTTTAGTATTAGGTTTTCATTGGCCCTACCCTATCCGAATATTATTTACCACAACATTGTATCTACCAATGTTACTAGGTTCCTTCTATTAGTTGTATTAGGGTAATATGGTCTGCAACTGGACTATTGCAAGTTTTAGTGACAGCTACTGATATAGTCATAACAAAAACCAACAATTAAATCCCATTACCCAAAACATAATTCAACATACCAACCAAAAAAAATTGTCATCGACCCTCCAACTCACACAATATCCACAACCACATCACTACCATAAAAAACATAATTAGTGTTCTATTGCTTGGGTAACATGGTCAATCCCCATCAAAATGTTACTTTTACCCCCAATATAATACTTCAACTACTTAACTTCTTCTAATTAAACTTTAACAACAAAATAACAAACCTTTCCTGTAGATTAATTGTGTTCCTTTTTGCTACCCACCCCCTCTGATCCCCTTTGACTACTATCTTAGAACAATAACCAACAACATAAACATAAAACGTTAGATAAATTAACTTGAAAATCTTACCAAGTTACAAAAGTGCCATTAGAGAGGAAGAAGAAGCAAATCATCGAACTTCAAAAACGGTAACCTACTTCTCCAATCTTACAAATCTAGGGCTCTCATTTTAAAAATAAAAAATCAAGTTAGGGATAGAATGTTAAATATTGTAAATCTGCAAGGGTCCAGCTCATCAATTTTCGAGTAATTAATCTTAGCCTTATGTTACTTTTATACATATATCAATGATCCTTATAGTTTGTGAAACAAAGACTCTTCCCCTTTTTATAAGGCACTTTACAATTTCAATGGAGCATTTATTCCCATCAATTTCATTTCATATGTTCTAACGTCTGATAAAAAACACTATCATTTCTCATACATTTTTGAATTTTGATGGAAGCTAAATAAAAAGCTAGGGAACCTACCTATCAAAGATTGAAACAACAATAAGTTTTGAAGAGAAAAAAAGCTCTGAGGTTTGTGGGGGGTTACAAAAAAGGAAAGAGAGGAAATGAACTGAGAAGGTTTGTTTTGAGAAATTTGATGAAGACGCTATTAAGAAAAGATTGTGTTGTGCAAAACAAACTGAAATCCTTAAATTCGGGTCTTTTAGCAGAATCGTGCCTCAAAAGGCAATTCAAGGAGGTTTCAACTTTTCATGCTTTTAGTTTTGTTTTGTGGTGTATGTGCATGGATGAGCACAAAAAAAATTAAAGACTAATGATATATATGTAGGGACCTCAATTTTTTATACACCCATTTAACAACTCTCATCTTTCTTTATCTATTTTACTTTCACATCATAACACCTATCATATCTATTACTTATCTTTCTTCTATTCTTATATTTCGTTATGTTTCTACCAATCATTACCCGAAATTGAAAGGTGAAAATTATGCAATAACATTAATATACTCTTATTTGATATAAGAGAAAAATTAAAATGTACTTCAAACAAACCTGAGCTTATAGTGGAAAGAGTATATTCAGTTATTTGCATTGAAACTCATTTTACTTTATAATTATTCGCTTATATTTTGCAATTATGTTTGTTGTTATATTTCGTATGAGATATGATCACTATTGGAACACTAGGTGCTTGTTTGGTCAGTAATTAGAAACAATGAGAATCAATTCCGCTGAAATTGATTTTAAATCACTTTCGTCCAATGTGTTTCATAAATCGTGCACTATTAATTCATAAAAGTGGCCACTAATAGTTACAACCTGAGCTAAGTCTATTGGTATTACATATGTATCATACAAAAAACTGAGAAATTTTTTACCCAGAATAAAGAAAGAATGAAGAGTATATTTTGCTATTTAACTAATAGAATTATGGTAACAATTTATTTTAAAATTTTCTTCATCACAATTCAATTTAAATAACAATTTTATTGCTATTTGTTATGTGTTTTTATCATTTGTTGTTGAATCATTCAAGCATATACCGGTTGGTAGCCTAACAAAAAGAGGAATGGAGATGATGTACAGTGATGCAAATCACCACTAACTAATCTACCAAAAAAGATTAATATAAAATAAAACATTAGACTTAAATGGTAACATTACCATGAGTTACATGTGAATGGGTTTTAAATGTAACAATGCCAGATAATCCTGTACCAATAACTAGTGCAAAAAATAAAAAAAAAAAGTGGGTGGGTAACTTCTAGTACATTTGGATTTAATGATTAACTTCAAAGATTCAAACGGAATTTTGACAAATCATATAATATATACTATTTAATTATTGAGCATTAATATTATCCTAATTATCAACAAGAGGGGGAAAATGAATTTCATGCATTTCCCATACTGCCCTATAATAAGTCTATACAGTTGCAGATAATCTAATCATATGCATATATAGAACATTTTTTTTGTATAACATATATAACATATTTTGTTTTCCATAAACTAAATAGTGTGTGTGTGTGTGTTTTGTGTATGTATCGCTTGAAGCCTTAATTAGTTATTCCACAAGAAATCAATGTCCACCGGCCTTGTAGAAGCTAATGCACGTTCTTGATTCCCAAACCTTCTTTGAAACATGTCACTGTTGGTTGTTATAGGGGAGATATCAGCATTAAAGTCTGTTAAAAAAGAAAAATCTATTTTTTGAATGTGTTGTAAACTCGATCCAGGATTTTCCGCTAGCATCATTAACTTTGGTTGTTCTTGAGGCAGAGAATAATCTGGATATCATGGTTGGCCAATTTGTTGTGCAATCATTGTGGAATGGTTGGAGAATGCAGGGGTTGGTTTAGCATAAGGGGAAATATCATAACGTCCTGAAGATTGAAAGGCTTAGATAGAAGCATCCATGCTATCAACAATGTCATACTGTGCTCTCTGATCCTCCATTTGATTTGGATAGGAGAAGTTGATCAATTAAGACAAATCACCTGCAATTGTTCTTGTTATGTTGTTTTATGGAGAAAAATCTGTCAATGGGAGCAATGGAGAAGGAGGTGACGGTTCCTCTCCAAAGGTGTTGAACCTTCCAAAGTTTGGAACATGCATTTTCTTTACACAAGTACTCTTTTCAAATACTCTGCTAATAACCCATTCTCTCTATAAACGAAAAAGTAAACACCATGTCAAAACAACCTTGTTAATTCACCTTGAGTTAGAGATTAGAGAATATAGACCAAAAATAGAGAAAAAAAAGTTAATACCTTTTCAAGTCTAGAGAGATTATATTCAGAATTTTTACCCTCCAATCTATATTCATGCATTATCCAGTTGGTTTTTCTACCTTTTGGAGCTCTTCCTTGGTAGAAAACTAGTGTTTTCTTCACCCCAATCAATGCATTTGCCACGAATATCTCCCTGTCTTTGCTTGTGGCCTTCCAGTAGCCAGCATTAGTGACTCTATTTGTCCTTAAACCATTTGGGTATTTTATATCCCTCACATTAAAAAAGTACTGTTGTGTCTCACCCATATTAGCAAACCCTTAAAGAAAACAAACAATAATTCAGAGAAGAAGTCACTAGAAAAGTAAAAGAAAAATAATCAGAATCAAAACCCAAGGAAATGAACTATACACACTCACTAGGAAAATCCCATGGCTCACACTTGTTCAAATTAACTTCATCAATTGTTATAGCACAGAAGGAGTTGTCAACAACCTTTTTAAAGAGGTAATCATTTATGAGCTCCTCATCTATTGGATGAAATCTAAAGCCAGGTGGCAGTTTCAACTGTTGATCTTCCATTCTTGGTCTAGACAAATTCTCCACTGATCTCATCCCTGCAGTAAAATCTTATATATGTTTCACCAAAGATGCAAGTGAAAGACAAAATAGGACAAAAGAAAACCTATCAATTTCATTTCGTATGTTCTGACTTCGGATAAAGAACACTATCATTTCTCTTACATTTTTGTATTTTGATGGAAGCTAAATAAAAAGCTAGGCAACCTACCTGTTAAAGATTGAAACAACAATAAGTTGTGAAGAGAAAAGAAGCTATGGGGTTTGTGGGGGTTTACAGAAAAGGAAAGAGAGGAAATGAACTGAGAAGGTTTCTTCTGAGGAATTTGATGAAGACGCTATTAAGAAGAGATTGTGTTGTATAAAACAAACTGAAATCCTTAAATTCGGGTCTATTAGCAGAATCGTGCCTCATAAGGCAATTCAGGGAGGTTTCAACTTTTCATGCTTTTAGTTCTTTTTTGTGGTGTATGTGCATGGATGAGAACATAAAAAATTGAAGAGTAATGATATATATGTAGGGACCTCAATTTTTTATAAACCCACTTAACAACTCTCATCTTTCTTTATCTATTTTCCTATCACATCATATCACCTATCATATCTATTACTTATCTTTCTTCTATACTTATATTTTATTATGTGTCCACCAATCATTACCCGAAATTGAAAGGTGAAAATTATGAAATAACATTAACATACTCTTATTTGATATAAGTGAAAAATTAAAATGTACTTCAAACAAACCTGAGCTTATAGTGGAAAGAGTATATTCAGTGATTAGCATTGAAACTCATTTTACTTTATAAATATTTACTTATATTTGCAATTATGTTTGTTGTTATATTTCGTATGAGATATTCTCACTATAGGAACACTAGGTGCTTGTTTGGTTAGTAATTAGAAACAGTGAGAATCAATTCCACTGAAATTGATTTTAAATCACTTTTGTCCAATATGCTTCATAAATCGTGCATTATTAATTCATAAAAGTTGCCCTTGGTAGTTTCATCCTGAGCTAAGTCTATTGGTATTATATATGTATCATATAAAAAAACTGAGAAAATTTGTACCAAGAATAAAGAATGAATGACAAGTATATTTTTCTATTTATCTAATAGAATTATTGTATCAATTTAATTTAAATTTTTCTTCATCATAATTCAATTTAAATAACAATTTCATTTCTATTTGATATGTGTTTTTATCATTTGTTGTTGAATCATTCAAGCAAATACCGGTTGGAGGCCTAACAAAAAGAGCAATGGAGATGATGTACAGTGATGCAAATCACCACTAACTAATCTACCAAAAAAGATTAATATAAAATAAAACATAAGACTTAAATGGTAACATTAAGATGTGTTACATGTGAGTGGGTTTTAACTGTAACAGTGCCAGATAATCCAATACCCATAACTAGTGCAAAAAAAAAATCATAAAAAAGCGGGTGGGTAACTTCTAGTACATTTGGATTTAATGATTAAGGTCCAAGATTCAAACGAAATTTGACAAATCATATAATATATACTATTTAACTATTGAGCATTAATATTATCATAATTATCAACAAGAGGGGGAAATTGAATTTCATGCATTTCCCATACTACCCTATAATAAGTCTAGGCAATTGCAGATAATCTAATTATATGCATATATAGAACATTTTTTTTGTATAACATACATAACATATTTTGTTTTCCATAAACTAAATAGTGTGTGTGTGTGTGTGTGTGTGTGTGTTTGTTTGTGTATGTATCGCCTGGAGCCTTAATTAGTAATTCCACAAGCAATCAATGTCCACCAGCCCTGTAGAAGCTGATGCATGTTCTTGATTCCCAAACCACCTTTGAAACATGTCACTGTTTGTTGTTACAGGGGAGATATAATTATTAACGTTTGTTCCGAGAGAAAAATCTATTTTTGAATATGTTGTAAACTCGATCCAGGATTTTCCGCTAGAATCCTTAACTTTGGTTGTTCTTGAGGCAGAGAGTAATCAGGATACTGTGGTTGGCAATTTGTTGTGCAACCATTGTGGAATGGTTGGAGAATGCATGGGTTGGTTTAGCATAAGGGGAAATATCATAGGGTCCTGAAGATTGAAAGGCTAAGATTGGAGCTTCCATACTATCAATAATGTCATCTTTTGCTCTCTAATCGTCCATTTGATTTGGATAAGAGAGTTGATCATTGGAGACAAATCACCTGCAGTTGTTCTTGTTATGTTGTTGTATGGATAAAAATCCATCATTGGAAGCAATTGAGAAGGAGGAGATGGTTCCTCTCCAAAGGTGTTGAACCTTCCATAGTTTGGAACATGCATTTTCTTTACACAAGAACTCTTTTCAAATACTCTGCTAATAACCCATTCTCTCTATATAAGAAAAAGTAAACACCATGTCAAAACAACCTTGTTAATTCACCTTGATTTAGAGAGTAGAAAATAGAGACCAAAAATAGAGAAAAAAAAGTTAATACCTTTTCAAGTCAAGCAAGATTATATTAAGAATATTTACCCTCCAATCTATATTCATGCGTTATCCAGTTGGTTTTTCCACCTTTTGGAGCTCTTCCTTTTTAGAAAACTAGTGTTTTCTTCACCCTATCAATGCATTTGCCGCGAATATCTCCCTATCTTTGCATGTGGCCTTCCAGTAGCCAGCATCAGTGGCTCTATTTGTCCTTAAACAAGTTGGGTATTTTCTTACCCTCACATTAAAAAAGTACCATTCTGTTTCACCTTTATTAGCAAACCCTTAAAGAAAAAAAGATTCATAGAAGAAGTCACTAGAAAAGTAAAAGAAAAATAAACAGAATAAAAACCCAAGGAAATGAACTATACACACTCACTAGGAAAATCCCATGGCTCACACTTGTTCAAATCAACTTCATCAATTGTTATAGCACAGAAGGAGTTGTCAACAACCTTTTTAAAGAGGTAATCATTTATGAGCTCCTCATCTATTGGATGAAATCTAAAGCCAGGTGGCAGTTTCAACTGTTGATCTTCCATTCTTGGTCTAGATAAATTCTCCACTGATCTCATCCCTGCAGTAAAATCTTATATATGTTTCACCAAAGATGCAAGTGAAAGACAAAATAGGACAAAAGAAAACCTATCAATTTCATTTCGTATGTTCTGACTTCGGATAAAGAACACTATCATTTCTCTTACATTTTTGTATTTTGATGGAAGCTAAATAAAAAGCTAGGGAACCTACCTGTCAAAGATTGAAACAACAATAAATTGTGAAGAGAAAAGAAGCTATGGGGTTTGTGGGGGTTTACAGAAAAGGAAAGAGAGGAAATGAACTGAGAAGGTTTCTTCTGAGGAATTTGATGAAGACGCTATTAAGAAGAGATTGTGTTGTATAAAACAAACTGAAATCCTTAAATTCGGGTCTATTAGCAGAATCGTGCCTCATAAGGCAATTCAGGGAGGTTTCAACTTTTCATACTTTTAGTTCTTTTTTGTGGTGTATGTGCATGGATGAGAACATAAAAAATTGAAGAGTAATGATATATATGTAGGGACCTCAATTTTTTATAAACCCACTTAACAACTCTCATCTTTCTTTATCTATTTTCCTATCACATCATATCACCTATCATATCTATTACTTATCTTTCTTCTATACTTATATTTTATTATGTGTCCACCAATCATTACCCGAAATTGAAAGGTGAAAAGTATGAAATAACATTAACATACTCTTATTTGATATAAGTGAAAAATTAAAATGTACTTCAAACAAACCTGAGCTTATAGTGGAAAGAGTATATTCAGTGATTAGCATTGAAACTCATTTTACTTTATAAATATTTTCTTATATTTGCAATTATGTTTGTTGTTATATTTCGTATGAGATATTCTCACTATAGGAACACTAGGTGCTTGTTTGGTTAGTAATTAGAAACAGTGAGAATCAATTCCACTGAAATTGATTTTAAATCACTTTTTTCCAATATGCTTCATAAATCGTGCATTATTAATTCATAAAAGTTGCCCTTGGTAGTTTCATCCTGAGCTAAGTCTATTGGTATTATATATGTATCATATAAAAAAACTGAGAAAATTTGTACCAAGAATAAAGAATGAATGACAAGTATATTTTTCTATTTATCTAATAGAATTATTGTATCAATTTAATTTAAATTTTTCTTCATCACAATTCAATTTAAATAACAATTTTATTGCTATTTGATATGTGTTTTTATCATTTGTTGTTGAATCATTCAAGCAAATACCGGTTGGAGGCCGAACAAAAAGAGTAATGGAGATGATGTACAGTGATGCAAATCACCACTAACTAATCTACCAAAAAAGATTAATATAAAATAAAACATAAGACTTAAATGGTAACATTAAGATGTGTTACATGTGAGTGGGTTTTAACTGTAACAGTGCCAGATAATCCAATATCCATAACTAGTGCAAAAAAAATCATAAAAAAGCGGGTGGGTAACTTCTAGTACATTTGGATTTAATGATTAAGGTCCAAGATTCAAACGGAATTTGACAAATCATATAATATATACTATTTAACTATTGAGCATTAATATTATCATAATTATCAACAAGAGGGGGGAATTGAATTTCATGCATTTCCCATACTACCCTATAATAAGTCTAGGCAATTGCAGATAATCTAATTATATGCATATATAGAACATTTTTTTTGAATAACATACATAACATATTTTGTTTTCCATAAACTAAATAGTGTGTGTGTGTGTGTGTGTGTGTTTGTTTGTTTGTGTATGTATCGCCTGGAGCCTTAATTAGTAATTCCACAAGCAATCAATGTCCACCAGCCCTGTAGAAGCTTATGCATGTTCTTGATTCCCAAACCACCTTTGAAACATGTCACTGTTTGTTGTTACAGGGGAGATATAATTATTAACGTTTGTTCCGAGAGAAAAATCTATTTTTGAATATGTTGTAAACTCGATCCAGGATTTTCCGCTAGAATCCTTAACTTTGGTTGTTCTTGAGGCAGAGAGTAATCAGGATACTGTGGTTGGCAATTTGTTGTGCAACCATTGTGGAATGGTTGGAGAATGCATGGGTTGGTTTAGCATAAGGGGAAATATCATAGGGTCCTGAAGATTGAAAGGCTAAGATTGGAGCTTCCATACTATCAATAATGTCATCTTTTGCTCTCTAATCGTCCATTTGATTTGGATAAGAGAGTTGATCATTGGAGACAAATCACCTGCAGTTGTTCTTGTTATGTTGTTGTATGGATAAAAATCCATCATTGGAAGCAATTGAGAAGGAGGAGATGGTTCCTCTCCAAAGGTGTTGAACCTTCCATAGTTTGGAACATGCATTTTCTTTACACAAGAACTCTTTTCAAATACTCTGCTAATAACCCATTCTCTCTATATAAGAAAAAGTAAACACCATGTCAAAACAACCTTGTTAATTCACCTTGATTTAGAGAGTAGAAAATAGAGACCAAAAATAGAGAAAAAAAGTTAATACCTTTTCAAGTCAAGCAAGATTATATTAAGAATATTTACCCTCCAATCTATATTCATGCGTTATCCAGTTGGTTTTTCCACCTTTTGGAGCTCTTCCTTTTTAGAAAACTAGTGTTTTCTTCACCCTATCAATGCATTTGCCGCGAATATCTCCCTATCTTTGCATGTGGCCTTCCAGTAGCCAGCATCAGTGGCTCTATTTGTCCTTAAACAAGTTGGGTATTTTCTTACCCTCACATTAAAAAAGTACCATTCTGTTTCACCTTTATTAGCAAACCCTTAAAGAAAAAAAGATTCATAGAAGAAGTCACTAGAAAAGTAAAAGAAAAATAAACAGAATAAAAACCCAAGGAAATGAACTATACACACTCACTAGGAAAATCCCATGGCTCACACTTGTTCAAATCAACTTCATCAATTGTTATAGCACAGAAGGAGTTGTCAACAACCTTTTTAAAGAGGTAATCATTTATGAGCTCCTCATCTATTGGATGAAATCTAAAGCCAGGTGGCAGTTTCAACTGTTGATCTTCCATTCTTGGTCTAGATAAATTCTCCACTGATCTCATCCCTGCAGTAAAATCTTATATATGTTTCACCAAAGATGCAAGTGAAAGACAAAATAGGACAAAAGAAAACCTATCAATTTCATTTCGTATGTTCTGACTTCGGATAAAGAACACTATCATTTCTCTTACATTTTTGTATTTTGATGGAAGCTAAATAAAAAGCTAGGGAACCTACCTGTCAAAGATTGAAACAACAATAAGTTGTGAAGAGAAAAGAAGCTATGGGGTTTGTGGGGGTTTACAGAAAAGGAAAGAGAGGAAATGAACTGAGAAGGTTTCTTCTGAGGAATTTGATGAAGACGCTATTAAGAAGAGATTGTGTTGTATAAAACAAACTAAAATCCTTAAATTCGGGTCTATTAGCAGAATCGTGCCTCATAAGGCAATTCAGGGAGGTTTTGTAACGCCCGCGTTTTACCGTTTTTGTCGTTTTTGCCGTTTTGAGTGTTTTATTGGATTTTGAGTGATTAAAATTATTATTTTTATCATCAAAATTCATATTTTTAGATTCAGAATTTAATTTCCTATTTTTAGGAATTTTTTTGGAATTTTTGGGTTTTTTGTGAAAAATGACCTTTTTGCCCCTCCTGTCCCTTGAACCGGGCCCGAATACTCTTGATCCGAGCCAGAAAAATTTGCACAACTCTTCCTTTCCTCCTTCTAGAAACCGTGCATGTGTGTGTGTGTTGCATGGGAGACACTTGTCTCTTCCTTCCTTCCTTCCAAGACAAGTGTCTAGCTTAGGAAAATTATGGTATTAAACATTAAAACATTCATTCATTTTCCTTTCCTAACATGCAAGGTCTCCATTTCATTCTCTCATTTTCTCTCTTTCTCTTCCTCTTGAAGCCGTGAACACTCTCTCTTTTCTCTCAAATCCTCCATTTTTCTCCAAACACTTTCAAGCCTAAGGTTCCATCTTTGAACCCTAAGCTTAAACACTAAGCCTTCTAGCCTTGCAAAGCTCTTGTTGGTGACTCAAAGGAGGGATTTTTGGGCTATTTTGTGAGCTGTTTCTGCACCTCATTCTTGAGGAAATTTCATAGGTAAAGGGGGGGGAGAACTTGAACTCTAGTAGGCTTTGTAACTAGAGTCAAGGATTTACCCTTGAATCCTTGCTTTTCTAACCTTGTTTTTACTTGAAAAATCATCTTTTTGGAACTTCTTTTGAATGTATACTTTCGGATCTGTTGAGCTGGGTTGTGATTGATGTTTGCATGTTTGTTTTGATGCTTGAAATGTGTTTAATTGATGGATTTGGATGCATGCAAGCCAAGCTAAAATTTTTGCAAAATTTCTCCCTTTTTCCTTGATGCTCTCGGCCAAGAGAGTGAAAATGGGGCTGCATGTATTCTAAAATTGTTTTGATGATTGTAATGTGTTTAGATGATGATTTGATGAACATGCATGTGGTTGGATGGATTTACAAAATTGTTTTGATGATTGATCCTTGAAAAATAGTGTTTATGAGCTTGAAAATGGAGTTATGAACTTTAATATGTATGTGGATGATTTTGAGTGGATTAGTATGATATTTGGCATTTAGATTGTTTGTTGATGAATGTGCGAAGTTTTGGTGAAGATTGGATGTTGTGAAAAATTTGAAGTTTCGGATGAACATTCAAGGTTGTTCTTGATGTTCATGAGTGTTCTTGATGAAACTCATCAAGAATGTCCTTTTGATCCTAAAAAGATCAAAAGGATGTTTAAAACATGTTTTGGGCTAAATTGGCCCAAAAGGACTAAAGAATAAATTTGTAACAAAAAGGACTAAATTGCAAATAAGATAAGTTTTTAAATTAAGTAATTAAATTCGGATTTTTATTTTAACTAAAATAAAAATCTATTTAAAAGTCACATTTTTATTTATTATGAATAAAAATGGGCTCTCATGGGTCCAATAACCTTTAGGCTTTTGTTTAGTCCCAAAGCCTTCAAAAAGAAAGTCAAAACTCAATTTAAAAGACAACTAAAAATAGTTCATGGGCTTAGGCTTAGATTAGGGTTGAACTTCAACACTAATCTAAGTTGTGAAAATTAAACTTAGGATTAATTAGTAGACTTAACTAATTTAATCACCTAAGTTGATTAGCCTAAATTACTTAAGTTAATTAATAATTAATTAAGTCTAAAGATAATTAATATTAATATAAGTGTTAATTAAGTAATTAATCTCTAACGACGGTTAAAAACTAATTAATTATAATTTAACCTTAACCAAGCATAATTAAAAACCTTAATCCAAGATTATGGAAGAGATTAAGGGATAATTAGAAATTAATTAGGATCTTAAGTAAGGATTAAGACTTAGTTAAAAAAAGATAAGATTAATTGAAATGCGATTAATGAAGACTAGTTATGATTAAAGGTTAAGCCTAATCTTAGTTAGTCATACAAATAAAATTAGGAATTTTAATGCCTTTCATAAGACAAATCCATAAGCCTTAGTAAATTGTAGGACTTAAATGAATATGATTATCAATAAAGCTAGCACAAGCTACCTTAAAAGACTATAACCAACACTTTCTCTCTACATAAAACTTGAGAAGCTTGGCAAGAGAGCGTGATTTGGTTTTCCTTTAAAGAAAGACCTTGAATCTACGAGGTTGCACCACAGTAAAGTGGTGACGTAACAAGATTCAATGGGCTTGTCTGTGAGGACGTAATATTGTAAGTGTTTGCGGTGTGACATACATCATGTGCATCAATAATGATTAAGGTTCAAAGCCTTACGACCTATATGGCAATACCACTCTAGTACAGTGTGAAACTGGATGGGACGGGTGCACTGGGTTTTTCAAAGAACACCAGCGGTCCAGTAAAGGAGACCAGCCCTGAGGATGAGTCAGGTCCCGGAATGGCATAAGTGGCGTAGGCTCGCCCCCTACTGTCGTGCAAACGGGGTACAGGCTTGACTATCCTGTCGCTCTCAAGTTTTCATAATCAGTGAGTCTGTCTGGAAGTCGGAAAATCGTCTTGGCCGGAGATTGAGCAATGCTCTTCGTACTACTCGCTAGTACAGACTATACTCATGATATATTGCGCATATATGGTCGAGCGGTTGCTGTGTGCTTTGCTTTTGGTGTTGTTTTCCCGGGCCCTCATGCATTATATATATATATAGCATGGTAGCATCAGCTGCATACTTGTGATTGAGATTATGTGGATGTTTGTGAATATTTTATTGATGATCTAGTTACTATGTTCTACTTGTTATGAGTTCATATGATGTTCTCACCCTTTCTTCTCTGCTTCTATTCTCTGTCGTCGCGTTCTTTCGCCATCGTCAGTCGGGTTTGGGGAGCTTCAAGATGTCGACCATGAGGGTAACGCTGAGATGGGGGCCACGAGGACAGTGGCGGGTCACGGACATTCCTAGACGCTGTATATTCACAGGGGAAGTACACGTCACGATCTCTCACCCTAGCCTTCCCCTTGTGCCAGAGGTCGTCATCACTGTGCCTGTGATTCTGGAGTTCGAGACACCACCAGGACTTCGTCGTCACACCACTTTCCTAAACCGTCGTCATCGTCCCGTTCCATCTACTTCTTCCCAGTCCTCCCGGATGGCCACTATGGGAGAGCCGGATTCCCCTCGCTGTACTCCTGGACCAGAGGCGTCATCCCCACCGACCATGCGTTTCAGTGCATTCGGTCGTCCTTCCGCCAGTGAGCCTGATCTGGTCGTCATTGATGATACTTCATCCGAGGAGGAGGATCCAGAGGAGGACCCTGAGGAGGACCCCGAGGACGAGGAGCTGAGGGAGGATTCTTCTGACGGTATTCCTTCAGAGGAATTCAGGATGATTACCCTCCCGGATGCCGGGAGGAGGAGTTGTAGGGTTGCCCCTGCTAAGTCGGATGACGATGAGTAGAGGAGTGTGTCTGGGGTAGTCATGAGTCTAGCAGTAGTAGCTCTGATTAGTGACCTCTTATTTTGGTTGTATTGATAGAGGTTTTATTTATTTTACTGCCAGAACTCTCATTTTGTATGATGGTGTGGTATCTCGGGGATCACTTGACACTGTGGTTATGTACATGTATGTTTTTCACGCTTCTTCCCTAGTCTCCACTTTATATTTGCGTGTGTGTTGTGTATGTATGCGGAATGATTGAATCGACTAGATGTTTTCCGAAAATGTATTTCAGACTTAAGGAAGGGATGCTTTCACAAATATCTAAAATGGAATTAGAATGAGATTAGTTGTTGATGACTAAGTTTCTTATTAAAAACTCTTTCCAAAAAAAAAAAAATATTCCCGTATTTTCTAAGCATATATTTAAAAACGAGAGTCATCGGTTACGTTCGTAATGTGATACTCTTAGCGGTATAATTAAGGGTATCGCAGGTTTCAACTTTTCATGCTTTTAGTTCTTTTTTGTGGTGTATGTGCATGGATGAGAACATAAAAAATTGAAGAGTAATGATATATATGTAGGGACCTCAATTTTTTATAAACCCACTTAACAACTCTCATCTTTCTTTATCTATTTTCCTATCACATCATATCACCTATCATATCTATTACTTATCTTTCTTCTATACTTATATTTTATTATGTGTCCACCAATCATTACCCGAAATTGAAAGGTGAAAATTATGAAATAACATTAACATACTCTTATTTGATATAAGTGAAAAATTAAAATGTACTTCAAACAAACCTGAGCTTATAGTGGAAAGAGTATATTCAGTGATTAGCATTGAAACTCATTTTACTTTATAAATATTTACTTATATTTGACATTATGTTTGTTGTTATATTTCGTATGAGATATTCTCACTATAGGAACACTAGGTGCTTGTTTGGTTAGTAATTAGAAACAGTGAGAATCAATTCCACTGAAATTGATTTTAAATCACTTTTGTCCAATATGCTTCATAAATCGTGCATTATTAATTCATAAAAGTTGCCCTTGGTAGTTTCATCCTGAGCTAAGTCTATTGGTATTATATATGTATCATATAAAAAAACTGAGAAAATTTGTACCAAGAATAAAGAATGAATGACAAGTATATTTTTCTATTTATCTAATAGAATTATTGTATCAATTTAATTTAAATTTTTCTTCATCACAATTCAATTTAAATAACAATTTTATTGCTATTTGATATGTGTTTTTATCATTTGTTGTTGAATCATTCAAGCAAATACCGGTTGGAGGCCTAACAAAAAGAGCAATGGAGATGATGTACAGTGATGCAAATCACCACTAACTAATCTACCAAAAAAGATTAATATAAAATAAAACATAAGACTTAAATGGTAACATTAAGATGTGTTACATGTGAGTGGGTTTTAACTGTAACAGTGCCAGATAATCCAATACCCATAACTAGTGCAAAAAAAAATCATAAAAAAGCGGGTGGGTAACTTCTAGTACATTTGGATTTAATGATTAAGGTCCAAGATTCTAACGGAATTTGACAAATCATATAATATATACTATTTAACTATTGAGCATTAATATTATCATAATTATCAACAAGAGGGGGAAATTGAATTTCATGCATTTCCCATACTACCCTCTAATAAGTCTAGGCAATTGCAGATAATCTAATTATATGCATATATAGAACATTTTTTTTGTATAACATACATAACATATTTTGTTTTCCATAAACTAAATAGTGTGTGTGTGTGTGTGTGTGTGTGTTTGTTTGTTTGTGTATGTATCGCCTGGAGCCTTAATTAGTAATTCCACAAGCAATCAATGTCCACCAGCCCTGTAGAAGCTGATGCATGTTCTTGATTCCCAAACCACCTTTGAAACATGTCACTGTTTGTTGTTACAGGGGAGATATAATTATTAACGTTTGTTCCGAGAGAAAAATCTATTTTTGAATATGTTGTAAACTCGATCAAGGATTTTCCGCTAGAATCCTTAACTTTTGTTGTTCTTGAGGCAGAGAATAATCAGGATACTGTGGTTGGCAATTTGTTGTGCAACCATTGTGGAATGGTTGGAGAATGCATGGGTTGGTTTAGCATAAGGGGAAATATCATAGGGTCCTGAAGATTGAAAGGCTAAGATTGGAGCTTCCATACTATCAATAATGTCATCTTGTGCTCTCTGAGCGTCCATTTGATTTAGATAAGAGAGTTGATCATTGGAGACAAATCACCCGCAGTTGTTCTTGTTATGTTGTTGTATGGATAAAAATCCATCATTGGAAGCAATTGAGAAGGAGGAGATGGTTCCTCTCCAAAGGTGTTGAACCTTCCAAAGTTTGGAACATGCATTTTCTTTACACAAGAACTCTTTTCAAATACTCTGCTAATAACCCATTCTCTCTATATAAGAAAAAGTAAACACCATGTCAAAACAACCTTGTTAATTCACCTTGATTTAGATAGTAGAAAATAGAGACCAAAAATAGAGAAAAAAAAGTTAATACCTTTTCAAGTCAAGCAAGATTATATTAAGAATTTTTACCCTCCAATCTATATTCATGCGTTATCCAGTTGGTTTTTCCACCTTTTGGAGCTCTTCCTTTTTAGAAAACTAGTGTTTTCTTCACCCTATCAATGCATTTGCCGCGAATATCTCCCTATCTTTGCATGTGGCCTTCCAGTAGCCAGCATCAGTGGCTCTATTTGTCCTTAAACAAGTTGGGTATTTTCTTACCCTAACATTAAAAAAGTACCATTCTGTTTCACCTTTATTAGCAAACCCTTAAAGAAAAAAAGATTCATAGAAGAAGTCACTAGAAAAGTAAAAGAAAAATAAACAGAATAAAAACCCAAGGAAATGAACTATACACACCCACTAGGAAAATCCCATGGCTCACACTTGTTCAAATCAACTTCATCAATTGTTATAGCACAGAAGGAGTTGTCAACAACCTTTTTAAAGAGGTAATCATTTATGAGCTCCTCATCTATTGGATGAAATCTAAAGCCAGGTGGCAGTTTCAACTGTTGATCTTCCATTCTTGGTCTAGATAAATTCTCCACTGATCTCATCCCTGCAGTAAAATCTTATATATGTTTCACCAAAGATGCAAGTGAAAGACAAAATAGGATAAAAGAAAACCTATCAATTTCATTTCGTATGTTCTGACTTCGGATAAAGAACACTATCATTTCTCTTACATTTTTGTATTTTGATGGAAGCTAAATAAAAAGCTAGGGAACCTACCTGTCAAAGATTGAAACAACAATAAGTTGTGAAGAGAAAAGAAGCTATGGGGTTTGTGGGGGTTTACAGAAAAGGAAAGAGAGGAAATGAACTGAGAAGGTTTCTTCTGAGGAATTTGATGAAGACGCTATTAAGAAGAGATTGTGTTGTATAAAACAAACTGAAATCCTTAAATTCGGGTCTATTAGCAGAATCGTGCCTCATAAGGCAATTCAGGGAAGTTTCAACTTTTCATGCTTTTAGTTCTTTTTTGTGGTGTATGTGCATGGATGAGAACATAAAAAATTGAAGAGTAATGATATATATGTAGGGACCTCAATTTTTTATAAACCCACTTAACAACTCTCATCTTTCTTTATCTATTTTCCTATCACATCATATCACCTATCATATCTATTACTTATCTTTCTTCTATACTTATATTTTATTATGTGTCCACCAATCATTACCCGAAATTGAAAGGTGAAAATTATGAAATAACATTAACATACTCTTATTTGATATAAGTGAAAAATTAAAATGTACTTCAAACAAACCTGAGCTTATAGTGGAAAGAGTATATTCAGTGATTAGCATTGAAACTCATTTTACTTTATAAATATTTACTTATATTTGACATTATGTTTGTTGTTATATTTCGTATGAGATATTCTCACTATAGGAACACTAGGTGCTTGTTTGGTTAGTAATTAGAAACAGTGAGAATCAATTCCACTGAAATTGATTTTAAATCACTTTTGTCCAATGTGCTTCATAAATCGTGCATTATTAATTCATAAAAGTGGCCACTGATTGTTTCAACCTGAGCCAAGTCTATTGGTATTATATATGTATCATATAAAAAACTGAGAAAATTTATACCAAGAATAAAGAAAGAATGAAGAGTATATTTTGCTGTTTATCTAATAGATTTATGGTAACAATTTAATTTAAAATTTTATTCATCATAATTCAATTTAAATAACAATTTTATTGCTATTTGATATGTGTTTTTATCATTTGTTGTTGGATCATTCAAGCATATACCGGTTGGTGGCCTAACAAAAAGATAAATGAAGATGATGTACTGTGATGCAAATCACCACTAACTAATCTAGCAAAAAAGATTAATATAAAATAAAATATTAGACTTAAATGGTAACTTTAACATGTGTTACATGTGAGTGGGTTTTAACTGTAACAGATCCAGATAATCCTATACCCATAACTAGTGCAAAAAAATCATAAAAAAAGCGGGTGGGTAAGTTCTAGTAATTTTTTTTTAATGATCAAGTTCAAAGATTCAAATGGAATTTGACAAATCATATAATAAATATTATTTCACTATTGAGTATTAATATTATCATAATTATCAACAAGAGGGGAAATTGAATATTATGCATTTCCCTTACTGCCCTATAATATGTCTATGCATTTGCAGGTAGTCTAATTATATGTATATGTAGAACATTCTTTTTGTATAACATACATAACATATTTTGTTTTCCATAAACTAAGTAGTGTGTGTGTGTGTCGCCTGGAGCCTTAATTAGTAATGCTACAAGCAATTAAAGTCCACCAGCCCTGTAGAAGCTGATGCATGTTCTTGATTACCAAAGAACCTTTGAAACATGTCACTGTTGGTTGTTACAGGGGAGATATAAGCATTAAAGTCTGTTCAGAGACAAAAATCTATTTTTTGAATGTGTTGTAAACTCGATCTAGGATTTTCCGCTAGCATCCTTAACTTGGGTTTTTCTTGAGGCGGAGAATAATCAGGATACTACGGTGGCCAATTTGTTGTGCAATCATTGTGGAATGGTTGGAGAATGCAGGGGTTTGTTTAGCATAAGGGGAAATGACATAGGGTCCTGAAGATAAGTCTAAGATAAGAGCTTCCATGCTATCAACAATGCCATCTTGTGCACTCTGATACTCTATTTGATTTGGATAGGAGAAGTTGATCATTTGAGACAAATAACCTGTAGTTGTTCTTGTTATGTTGTTGTATGGAGAAAAATCCGTTAATGGAAGCAATTGAGAAGAAGGTGATGGTTCGTCTCCAAAGGTGTTGAACCTTCCAAAGTTTGGAACATGCATTTTCTTTACCCAAGTACTCTTTTCAAATACTCTGCTAATAACTCATTCTATCTATAAAAGAAAAGGTAAAAACCATGTCAAAACAACCTTGTTAATTCACCTTGAGTCAGAGAGTAGAAAATAGAGACCAAAAATAGAGAAAAAAGTTAATACCATTTCAAGTCTAGCGAGATTATATTCATAATTTTTACCCTCCAATCTATATTCATGCGTTATCCAGTTGGTTTTTCCACCTTTTGGAGCTCTTCCTTTGTAGAAAACTAGTGTTTACTTCACCTCAATCAATGCATTTGCCGCGAATATCTCCTTTTCTTTGCCCGTGGCCTTCCAGTAGCCAGCATCAGTGTCTCTATTTGTCCTTAAACCAGTTGGGTATTTTCTAACCCTCACATTAAAAAAGTACCATTCTGTTTTACCCATATTATCAAACCCTTAAAGAAAAAAAAACATTAATTCAGAGAAGAAGTCACTAGAAAAGTAAAAGAAAAACAAACAGAATAAAAACCCAAGGAAATGAACTATACACACTCACTAGGAAAATCCCATGGCTCACACTTGTTCAAATCAACTTCATCAATTGTTATAGCACAGAAGGAGTTGTCAACAACCTTTTTAAAGAGGTAATCATTTATGAGCTCCTCATCTATTGGATGAAATCTAAAGCCAGGTGGCAGTTTCAACTGTTGATCTTCCATTCTTGGTCTAGATAAATTCTCCACTGATCTCATCCCTGCAGTAAAATCTTATATATGTTTCACCAAAGATGCAAGTGAAAGACAAAATAGGATAAAAGAAAACCTATCAATTTCATTTCGTATGTTCTGACTTCGGATAAAGAACACTATCATTTCTCTTACATTTTTGTATTTTGATGGAAGCTAAATAAAAAGCTAGGGAACCTACCTGTCAAAGATTGAAACAACAATAAGTTGTGAAGAGAAAAGAAGCTATGGGGTTTGTGGGGGTTTACAGAAAAGGAAAGAGAGGAAATGAACTGAGAAGGTTTCTTCTGAGGAATTTGATGAAGACGCTATTAAGAAGAGATTGTGTTGTAGAAAACAAACTGAAATCCTTAAATCCGAGTCTTTTAGAAGAATCGTGCCTCTTAAGGCAATTCAAGGAGGTTTCAACTTTTCATGCTTTTAATTTTGTTTTGTGGTGTATGTGCATGGATGAGCACATAAAAAATTGAAGAGTAATGATATATATGTAGGGATGGCAAGGTGGGTTGGGCCAGATCGCCTAACCCGCCAAAAATGGCGGGATGGGTTAGGTCCCTCCAACCCACCAACCCACTCAGCCCGTCCCGCCCAACCCGGCGGGCCAATAGGTGGGCCGGGGCGGGCAGGCCCGCCGGGTTGGCCCGTAGGGCTAGCCTGTCAAATTTAACAATTTTTAACTCTTTTTTATTTATATATAGTATTTAATTATAATAATTTTATAAATATTGAGGAAAAATGTTATGTAAAGACAAAAAAGTATAAATAATTTTTAAAAATTTTATAAAAATTCAAATTTATTATGTATTATATTTATTTTAAATTTATTTTAATTTATTTTAATTTTTTGAGTGGGCCAGGCGGGCCGGTTCGCCAACCCGCCATCCCGCCTTAAAATGGGGTGGGTTGTATATGTTGGCCCGTTTTTTCCTGGCGGGCCAACCAACCCCACCCCGTTTTTTGGGCGGGGCGGCCTGGCCCACTTTGCCACCTCTATATATATGTAGGGACCACAATTTTTCATACACCCATTTAACAACTCTCATCTTTCTTTATCTATTTTCCTATCACATCACATCACTTATCATATCTATTACTTATCTTTCTTCTATTCTTATATTTCATTATGTGTCTACCAATCATTACCCGAAAGTGAAAGGTGAAAATTATGAAATAACATTAATATACTCTTATTTGATATAAGAGAAAAATTAAAATGTACTTCAAACAAACCTGAGCTTATAGTGGAAAGAGTATATTCAGTGATTAGCACTGAAACTCATTTTACTTTATAAATATTTGCTTATATTTGCAATTATGTTCGTTGTTACAATTTGTACGAGATATGATCACTATAGAAACATTACTTGTTTGGTTAGTAATTAGAAATAGTGAGAATCAATTCCTATGGAATTGATTTTAAATCACTTTCGTCCAATGTGCTTCATAAATCGTGCATTATTAATTCATAAAAGTGGCCACCAATAGTTACAACCTGAGCTAAGTCTATTGGTATTATATATGTATCTTATAAAAAACTGAGATAATTTGCACCCAGAATAAAGAAAGAATGATGAGTATATTTTGCTATTTAACTAATAGAATTATGGTAACAATTTAATTTAAAATTTTCCTTATCACAATTCAATTTAAATAACAATTTTTTTCTATTTGATATGTGTTTTTATCATTTTTTGTTGAATCAATCAAGCATATACAGGTTGGTGGCCTAACAAAAAGATAAATGAAGATGATGTACAGTGACGCAAATCACCACTAACTAATCTACCAAAAAAGATTAATATAAAATAAAACATTAGACTTAAATTGTAACATTACATGTTTTACATGTGAGTGAGTTTTAACTGTAACAGTGCCAGATAATCCTATACTCATAACTAGTGCAGAAAAAATAATAAAAAAATCGGGTGGGTAACTTCTAGCACATTTGGTTTTAATGATTAAATTCAAAGATTCAAACGAAATTTGACAAATCATATAATATATACTATTTAACTATTGAGCATTAATATTATCATAATTATCAACAAGAGGGGGAATTGAATTTCATGCATTTCCCATACTGCCCTATAATAAGTCTATGCAGTTGCAGGTAATCTAATTATATGTATATATAAAACATTTTTTTTTGTATAACATACACAACATATTTTGTTTTCCATAAACTAAAGTGTGTGTGTGTGTGTGTGTGTGTGTGTCTGTGTGTCTGTGTGTGTATGTGTGTTTGTTTGTGTATGTATCGCCTGCAACCTTAATTAGTAATTCCACAAGTAATCAATGTCCACCGGCCCTGTAGAAGTTGATGCATGTTCTTGATTCCCAAACCACCTTTGAAACATGTCATTGTTAGTTGTAACAGGGGAGATATCAGCATTAAAGTCTGTTCCGAGAGAAAAATCTATTTTTTGAATGTGTTGTAAACTCGATCCAGGATTTTCCGCTAGCATCCTTAACTCGGGTTGTTCTTGAGGCAGAGAATAAGCAGGATACTGTGGTTGGCCAATTTGTTGTGCAATCATTGTGGAATGGTTGGAGAATGCAGGGGTTGGTTTAGCATAAGGGGAAATATCATAGGGTCCTGAAGATTGAAAGGCTAAAATAGGAGCTTCCATGCTATCAACAATGTCATCTTGTCCTCTCTGATCCTCCATTTGATTTGGATAGGAGAAGTTGATCATTTGAGACAAATCACCTGCGGTTGTTCTTGTTATGTTGTTGTACGGAGAAAAATCCGTCAATGGAATCAATTGAGAAGGAGGTGATAGTTCGTCTCCAAAGGTGTCGAACCTTCCAAAGTTTGGAACATGCATTTTCTTTACACAAGTACTCTTTTCAAATACTCTGCTAATAACCCATTCTCTCTATAAAAGAAAAAGTAAACACCCATGTCAAAACAACCTTGTTAATTCACCTTGAGTCAGAGAGTAGAAAATAGAGACCAAAAATAGAGAAAAAAAAGTTAATACCTTTCCAAGTCTAGCGAGATTATATTCAGAATTTTTACCCTCCAATCTATATTCATGCATTATCCAGTTGGTTTTTCCACCTTTTGGAGCTCTTCCTTTGTAGAAAACTAGTGTTTTCTTCACCCCAATCAAGGCATTTGCCGCGAATATCTCCCTGTCTTTGCCTGTGGCCTTCCAGTAGCCAGCATCAGTGGCTCTATTTGTCCTTAAACCAGTTGGGTATTTTCTATCCCTCACATTAAAAAAGTACCATTCTGTTTCACCCATATTAGCAAACCCTTAAAGAAAAAAAACAATAATTCAGAGAAGAAGTCACTAGAAAAGTAAAAGAAAAACAAACAGAATCAAAACCCAAAGAAATGAACTATAGACACTCACCAGGCAAATCCCATGGCTCACACTTGTTCAAATCAACTTCAGCAATTGCTATAGCATAGAAGGAGTTGTCAATAACCTTTTTAACGAGGTAATCATTTATGAGCTCTTCATCTGTTGGATGAAATCTAAATCCAGGTGGCAGTTTCAACTGTTGATCTTCCATTCTAGGTCTAGATACATTCTCCACTGTTCCCATCCCTGAAGTAAAATCTTATATATGTTTCATCAAAGATGCAAGTGGAAGACAAAATAGGACAAAATAAAACCTATCAATTTCATTTCGTATGTTCTGACTTCGAATGAAGAACATTATCATTTCTCGTACATTTTTGTATTTTGATAGAAGATAAATAAAAAGCTAGGGAACCTACCTGTCAAAGATTGAAACAACAATAAGTTGTGAAGAGAAAAGAAGCTTTGGGGGTTTGTGGGGGTTACAGAAAAGGAAAGAGAGGAAATGGACTGAGAAGGTTTCTTTTGAGGAATTTGATGAAGACACTATTAAGAAGAGATTGTTTTGTATAAAACAAACTAAAATCCTTAAATTCGGGTCTATTAGCAAAATCGTGCCTCACAAGGCAATTCAGGGAGGTTTCAACTTTTCATGCTTTTAGTTCTTTTTGTGGTGTATGTGCATGGATGAGCACATAAAAAAATTGAAGAGTAATGATATATATGTAGGGACCTCAATTTTTTATAAACCCACTTAACAACTCTCATCTTTCTTTATCTATTTTTCTATCACATCATGTCACCTATCATATCTATTACTTATCTTTCTTCTATTCTTATATTTCATTATGTGTCTACCAATCATCACCCGAAATTGAAAGGTGAAAATTATGAAATAACATCAATATACTCTTATTTGATATAAGAGAAAAATTAAAATGTACTTCAAACAAACCTGAGCTTATAGTGGAAAGAGTATATTCAGTGATTAGCATTGAAACTCATTTTACTTTTTAAATATTTGCAATTATGTTTGTTGTTATATTTCGTATGAGATATGATCACTATAGGAACACTAGGTGCTTGTTTTGTTAGTAATTAGAAATAGTGAGAATCAATTCCCCTGAAATTGATTTTAAATCATTTTTCGTCTAATGTGCTCCATAAATCGTGCATTATTAATTCATAAAAGTGGCCACTGATAGTTACAACCTGAGAATCAATTCCACTGAAATTGATTTTAAATCACTTTCATCCAATGTGCTTCATAAATCGTGCATTATTAATTCATAATTAGTGCACAAGGTCATTAGGCTTAAAACCCAAAATTAAGCAACAACCTTGGTTGAAATCCAACGGGACACACTTCACGTGAACCATGATGTAAATCATCAATTCCCTTCAACAAGGCTAAAGTTAAGTGTTTTAAGTGTCCATGAGACTATGCTCCTCTATTCCCTTGTTTTTTTCCATAAAATCACCTTCCTACCACGGTTCCTTAAGTCTTCGCTTCCCCTCTTCCTTCTCGCAAATTCGTTTAAGCTTAGTTCCTTCCGTCTCAATCTAATTCCCTAGTTCCAATGTCTCTACTTCCTACCCCACTTCTTCACTATGCTAACCTATCCACCACGAGGAGGGACTCCAATTACAAAATTTTCTTTTACACATAAAATTTGGTATGATAAGAATAATTATATTATTATTATTATTATTGATAAACTTAATGTTATATTTTCTCTCATTTCTTAATTATATCATAATTTATTTATGGGTCTCAACCTAGTTTGTAATTTAATCCCATTACAAATAAAATTCACGTCTCTTGGCATGTACATTTCGTCAAAGACACATTACCTTTCTCTAAAACTTTGAAACACAAAACAATCATAAAAGTCCCTGAAATCGCGTTCTTCCTATGTCCAAATCTCGTGTCTCCCTCTTCACAAGAATCTCCAAGCCGTCCACACCCATGCACATCTCGTTCTCTCAACAAACTTTTCCCACAAAATCCAAATAATCTAACGGCCTGATGAATTCTATCCACTCATCACATTTAAAATCAATCCTTAATAAATCCATAATTAAATGTAAAAATGATAATCATGTGCTTGTGTTTCCATAATTAAATCCATAACAACTTTGAGTCTCAATCGCGTGCTTGTGTTTCCATTGGACACATTTTTGCCCAAAGTACTTATCTATGATTTAATACCAACACAAATAAATTCATGTTTCTTGGCATGTACAATTCGTCAAAGACACATTACCTTTCTCTTCAACTTTCAAATATAAAACAATCATAAAAGTCCCCAAAATCTTGTTCTTCCTATGTCCAAATCTCGTGTCTCCCCCTTCACATGAATCTCCAAGGCTTCCATACCCATGCACATCTCGTTCCTCAACAAACTTTTCCCACAAAATCCAAATAATCTCACGATCCAATAATTTATGTCTGCTCATCACATTTAAAATCAATCCTCAATAAATCCTTTCACACAATCATACCCCATGATCCCACCAACTTTATCTCCTAGCCAATTTCACCTAAATCTAGAAAACTCTTTCTATTACATCAAATTTTAACCGGCGGCCTCACTAATCAATCAAATAACCATAACTCACATACTAAATTTAATCTTATGGCCCCAAAACTATTATATCCTATTCAATCTCCAATATACCTACCCAACTCAAATCCATGAAACAACCTCCCATGGACCCACCATTATATCCTCAACCACCGTTATCACTTATAGTTTAATTTATCCAACCACGTAATATGCCAATCAATATTCATGTGAAGCGTCTGCAATGATTTAATATAATCTTCATCCCATGCTTTATTTCAACAAAATCATCGTTTCACAACTTCATTTCTAATCCAAATATCACTTCAACAACAAACATACCACAAAACACTACAACATCAACTAAGTTAACCTTACTTATCCCATGGCTCTAACCACCGGTTACTCAGCCTTCAACAGATCTCCCTCTAGACATAATCTTGTACGCGAAATCTTTATCTTGGGCTACAAAAACATCATCTCTTCCTTGTAAATCTACTTACGCAAAGAATAGTATTTTCAAGCCTAAGGTTGCCTTTACTCCCAAAAAATACCATCTTCCTGTTTTTGTATAATTCTCTATTTTATAAATTCAAGAATGGAGGCAAGCTATGTCAAAGGAATTTATATGCAAAACAACATGTGCACTCTTGTTCCTGAAGTTGGCTGAACATCTCTAGAAGGAGGGTTGAATAGAGACTTGAAAATATTGTACTTGAAAATTCAGATTCAATCTGAGGTGGATCTCAAGTCTGTGACTTGGAATTCAGATTGAATCTTAACTCAGCGAAAGGTTAAGATTAAGAAAGTTGAGATATGTTGGGATTGATCTTAGTTATGTAGAAACTAAGTTATGCAAAGACTGATAATAAGAGAGAGAGAGAGAACACACTCAGATTTAATTTATATTGGTTCACCCATAACCTTTGGCTACATCCAGTCCCCACAACCATGTGAGATTTCCACTATGACAACCATGTCAAATACAAGTATTCTTTCCTGCCTCTCCAGGCTCACACTTACTCAAACTAAGCTCAGGCACCTCCTGACTTAGCTGAGATTCAAGTATTCTTTCCTCTGCCTCTTCAGGCTCACAGTCACTTACACTAAGCTCAGGCACCTCCTGACTTAGTTGAGACTGGGTGAGATGAGATTGATCTTGTCTAGCTTAGACTTCATACAAAGTATTGATACACAGTGAGCTCAGCTAGATGATAGCTCTCTAAATCACTCAAAGAGTGTATATAAATCATTACACAACAAGAGCTAAACCTACTACATGATATTAGCTAAGATAACATATGTAGGTAAGTTGAGATTCACTTGAAACTTGGATTTTTCAGCATGTGCAGCAATGTCTCTGTTGTGTCTCACCTGTGTCTCTCACATGACTTACCATAATGAGACTTCCTTTTATAGTCTTCAGAAAACTAGTCATTATACTAGCCGTTGGAAGAGAGAGAGAGACTGATTTTCACTTTTCTGGCATGGGCTCAGTACTTTTCTGGTACAATCTCTGTTGTGATAGTGTACTTGCGTTGACTTGCTTTTGTTGCTGAGTCTCTGTCTGAGTCTGAATCTTAGTCTCAGTCTTACTTGTTAGTCTCAGTCTTACTTGCTAGTCTCAAAATTACTTGCCCATCCGAGTCTCAGTCTTTCCTCTACGTCTGAGTCTTAGTCTGTCTTATCAGTCTCAGTCCGAGTCTTAGTCTCAGTCTTAGTTGGTGAGTCTGAGTCTTAGTCTCACCTATCAGTCTGAGCTTGGTCAGTCTTAGTTTGACTCTTGCTTTGTCTTGTGCTCAGCTTCATACTTCAAAGTGCTTCTTTGCCATGCTTAGATTGAGTCTGATCTTACAATATGAGTTTGGGTCTGTCTCAATCTGACCTTGCAATTTAAGCTTGTCTCAGTCTGAATCTTAGTTGCGTGGCTCAATCTTACTATCATATATGAGTCTCAATCTTTTATGTGCAGCTGAGTCTCAGTCTTTAATGTACAGTTGAGTCTCAGTTTCTTAAGTCTTGAATCTCCTAAACCTAAGAGGCTAAGCTTTCCTAATCTGATCTTTTCATAGGGTGCGCCTGTTGCTGCTTCTCAGTTCAACTCTTCTTGATCTCTTTGTAGCTTTGTTTTTCTTGAGTCTCAAATATTGGTCTTTTTTATGCAACTTAGTTCACTATTTGAGCTCAACTTGACTTAGCTTGATGGTTAGCGTTTCTAGAAAAGACCCTTTCTGAGACTGCATTCTGATATGCACCACTCTCAACTTAGGCTATCTTCAGATTCAACCATTCTAAGCTTCTGGAGCCTTTCTGATAAAGGATATGTATAAGGCCTTCTTCTAAAATTTTCTTCAGCATATAGAGCTTCTAATCTTTGCTCGTTCTCCATAAACAATTCTGAAGTCTGATGTTTCTTAACATAAGGATTCTGATCTTTCTGAGTCACAGGAAAGGCTTGCATTGATTGCTCGATCTCAGTCTGACCTTTATCTTAATTTTTAGTCTGAGGATTCCTACCAGTCTCAATCTGAGCATGGTTATGGTTATTCTGATCTTTTTGAGTTCTTTACTAAGCATAAGAATCCTGTCTTTCTAAGATCTCATATACAAAACATCAGTAACTTCAAGAACAGAAAACGTTAAGTTTGATCAAAAGGTTTATTGTCATTAAAACCAAATCTTAGAGGGTTTTGCGCTAACAGTTCCTTGTCAGCCTTTTGTTGGGAATAAATGTGTGTTCAGATTGAAAAAAATCCCGGTGGCTCCATCTCAGTATAAAGCACGCTTGGTAGTAGAAGGTTTTCACCAATGCCCTATAATTATTTTCAAGACACTTTTAGTCTTGTTATAAAACCTAAAACCACCAAACTTGTTGGTAAAACACAAATATAACAAATATGAGTTAAAGGTAAGAGACTTTGCAAGAATATTTATCATGGTTCACTCACACCCACTTGTGAGCTATGTCCAGTCCTAACTGAAAATCCTTACTAGATTTTTCACTAAATTTGAAAGTTACAAGTATTCTTTTGCTACAAGCCTCTTCAGGCTTAACTTACACTGGTCAAGTATTCTTTTCAACTTAGCCTCTCCAGATTCTACAAACTACTAAGTTTGCGAAGGAATAACTGAAACAAAATACTTTAGATAAGTAACTTTTATCAGGTTTGTACAAGATAATTTGAAAATTTTGTCAGTACAAGAAGAATTTCTAAAGGAAAGTTTGCAGAGATTTTGTCTAGTAAGTAAGCTTATGAATTCTATTTGATATCAATATCTATATTGAGTTCTCTTTGTGTATTTATAAGGTCTTCCAATTTCTCTCTCTAGAAATATTCATTCAGATTTCCATTTAATGCTTGGAAGTCATTTAGAGACTAATAGGCTCTGGGTACAATAGGTGCAACGTTGTTCTGGTTTTCTTGTAAGCTGATGCAACATAGGTTTCCTTTTTTGTGCAATACTTTTGAATTGCTCCATAAAGTAGCCTTTTGTTTTTCCTTTCTCAACAAAGTTTTCTTTACGTGGTGCAAACGATGCCTTGACTTTAGTGTGTCTGAAGAGTGAATATTTCATAAACTTTAACAATCTTGACACATAAGACTTCAAATGCTTTAGACTTTAGATAACTTGATCTTTAGATATATTCCAATGTTGTCTAAAGTTTTCTACTAAAAAAAGCTTGTAATCATCTGAACCTTTTGAAACTTTTTGAAATGAGAGAAAAAATATTTAGATATATTCCAATGTTGTCTGAAGTTTTCTGGTAAAAGAAGCTTGTAATCGTCTGAACCTTTTGAAACTTTCTGAAATGAGAGAAAAAATATATATAATTAAACACTTTACTGCTTTCTATTTGTGAACATTAAAAATTATATATGTAAGGTCAGAAGGCTATAAACCCTTGAGACTCAACACATTGTTTCCCACTTCTCCATTGAAGCTGATTATTTGACCATTGATTCTATAACAACTAAAATTATTTTTCTCAAACATCTTCTTCTGGTGCTTGTTGTATCACTTCCGAGAACATCAATTTTATTTGTAGGAGCAACTTACGTGTGTGCTAATCTTACATTCCATTCTTGGTTGAAATTTAACGTCCTAATTTCTAAATTCAAGAATTAAGCCCGTTGGGAGCCAAATACTCGAATTCCTGAAATTATTTTGCATCGTTTAGATATCACAAATGCATACATCATATATCGCTTAAGTTACCAACGATCACTTAAACATTATAAGAAAACGACAACTGAAAATATATAAATAGTTGCCAACTAGACTACATGTTCATCCAGGATACAATAATCATTTGGGATACCCCCATACTTGTGCCCTAGCAAAAGAGAGGGCCCGAAGGCTACACATGTACGGTCATATCCCACAAAAGAATAATATATAATACATTAGAATCTAGACATCAAAGGGCTTAACAAAATCCAAATAACATAATCCTAAGCCCATCATCAAAATACATGAAGAACTACTCCCAAGCTCCCTGCTCATGGACCGATGCAGGGAGGAACCTGTGCATCTAAAACATAGTCCACAAAACATGTGGTGAGACGGGTGTCTCAGTGAATATAACTATGCAGCATGCAGTGTAAGCAGGCAAATGAAATGCAGCAGGATAAGTAAAAAAATTCATATCATGATACTCTCATCTTAAACATGAACATGCATGACCTGCATTGCTCGGCAAACGAGGTCTTATCACTAGACTGGGGCTAGACCTGAGCTTAGTCTACAAGGAACGTCTTCCTTGGGCATAACACCGCCAATTACCTGGGGGCCGAAACCCGTGTTTTAACTGGGGACTGAAGTCCAATGTTGCTTAGTTAAGGTGAACTGGGGCCAAAGCCATTTTTACCGGGGCCGAAGCCAAATTCATTTTCTCATTATTAACAGGGACCAAAGGCCATAAATGCAATGCTCAGCCACAAACTCATGCCAAGGATTATTCAGTAAATGACAACATACATGAACATAAGGAAGCCCTAACTTGGCGGAAAAAAACCCATTCATGCTCCTAGTTCCATACCACAACCCAATGTACCAATATAAAGAAAATCCACAACACAATAATCTTTCACAAGATTCAAAGAAGAAGGGAGGGAGGGTAGGGAACATGGAAGAAGAATCACACTAAATGAGTGGTAGAGTGTGTGAGTTATACTCACCTCAAGATCTCAAATGAAAGAGGGAAGAAGTTGAGGAAGGTTGGAGGGTGAGGTCCTTGGCCTTGATCTCCTTTCTTCAAGCTCCAATGGAGTTTCTCTCTCTAGAGATCTCTCTTTAAAATGAAGAATGAAGGAAGAAAGTGTGAGAAAAACCCTAAAAATATGTTTTTAAAGTATCCTGACATCGCGCTCTCGCTCATGCGCGCTTAAGCGAGAAAACCAGAGCAGAATTTCCCCATTTCTATTGATGCCCTCGCCCAGGCGCGCTTTTCTGCCTGGTACTCTCGCTCAAGCGAGCCTGGGAAAATTTACCAGATAGAATCACCCTGATTTCTCTTTTTCCCTGTTTCTAACTTAGTTTCTTTTCCCCTTTCTTAATTCTTTTTTTATAAAACACCTTTCTAAGCCTATTTAGTTTATGAAAATGGTTTATAAAATGTGGGATGTTACATGAAACATGTTGCCATTGATCCCATTTTGTATAGGATCTAGTTACTGCAATATATATATATATATATATATGTCATCTTTATTCTTGTCATCGGCTTGCAGACCTTCTTATAGAGCCACTAGCCAGCAGGTGATTTTCCTCTCTCCACCCAAGATAGGTATAGTTACTGGAGAAGTCCACTAGGAGAGAGATAGATACATCCCTTGGGTGGGCTGCACAGACTCTGTGGGGCCCACCCAGGAGATGTATCTCTCTTACTGGACTTGTCCAATATTGGAGAGAAACAGCTCTCCAAGTCAAACTGCGCCGAACATATGACTAAGCTAACTTTGGTGATCAATGGCAAATAGACAAATTTCAAGGCTAGAAAATTAAGAGAGAGATTAACTAGATTTTTTTGTTGATTCCAATTACTATGGACTATACTAGCAAATTAGTCCTTGAGAGATTCTTGATCGTGCAGTTTAGTCCCTCAGAGAGTCAAAATTCCAAAATGGTCCCTGAGAGATAGCTCCGCTATACAAAATGGTCCCTGAAAAAACAAGCAAAAACAAGCAAATTAGTCCGTGAGACATTAAAAAATAATGCAAATTAGTCCTTGAAAAATAACCTTTTGACCATTTTGCATGACGGAGCAATCTCTTAGGGACCATTTTGGAATTTTGACTCTCTCAGGGACTAAACTGCACGATCAGGAATCTCTCATAGACTAATTTGCTAGTATAGCCAATTACTATGATATTACATTCTAATTATTGCATATATAATAGGAAAATATAAAATAGATGTGCATCTTAATAGAAATTAGTATTAGAATTATATAACAAGAGTTTAATTACTATACATTGTTAATGTAAAAAAGTTTTACACGGGTATTCAATCATATTTTGTCACATCAATTAATGAATATGACACCTCACATGTCATTAAACTCATTAAATGGTGAATTAATAGATTATTGGATAACTGTGTAAAATTATTTTACAATGAGAATGTATAGATATTAAAATCATATAACAAACCCATGTATAAATTTTCTTTAGGAATGGAGGTAACTATAAAGAATGGATTTTTCACCGTACTGCTATCTGTCCACTTAATCTGCACATATACTCCAATAATATTAACTAAACATCAATAGCATATTATACGTATGAATCCTTAGCATGCATGTAGCTTTTATCATGTTATTCTCTCCATTTCCATTTTAAATATTTATAAAACCTTGCAAAGTTTGAAAAAAAAAAAATAGCGAGGAGAGATCAAATTACACTCGTATAACCAAAGAGTTGTGACTCAGTTGGCAACGTAGACTGAGATTGTGTGAAGAACTCCCGGATTCGATCCCCACTAAACACACTCTTAGGGAGGGGTGAGGAGCCTTGAATGTGACTAAGTCCTGAATAGGATTGCCCCTGGTAATAGGTAATGTCTATGGTTAACACAAAAAAAAATTACACTCATGTAAGTTACACCAAATTTTACACCGTTGATAATTTTAAATTGGACGTGATTTTTATTAATCCAACCATTTAATTGTATTTATTCATCATCTTGATTAATTGAGTGGAATTTCATAAAATTTGAACACTACTCCCTCCGGTCCTATTTATAAGAACCTTTTTTAAGGTGAGCTTTGGTCCTTTTTATAAGAACTTTTTCAAACTGTTTCATGCATTAATTATTATTTGACAAAAATACCCCATTAGTGGAGGTAGGTGAGTAATTAATTAGTAGAGAGAGTATGACACAATTGAGTAGTTAAATAAAAAGAGAAAAAATAATGGGTCTCAATAAATTCAATGGTAGTTTAGTAGATATGATACACATTCATGACAAATTTATTGTAATCAACTAAATTAACTAACTTCCTTGTGTGATGTAGTTAAAAGGTTCTTATAAATAGAATCGAATGGAGTAATAAATTAGATGACCAAAAGGTTTTTTTTTCATATATTTCAATGGATCTGGATCCTCTCTAATTTTTCATGCAATAGCTACGGAATAATTTCCAAATTGGAAACAAAAAATGCAATATAACTAGAAACAAAGTTTTGCAGCATGATCAGAAAAAGAAGAGCCACGACCACCGTTCCCAACATCGGAACCCTCAAACAGATTCACGCTCTAATGATCATAAACGGTTTCACTTCCAACGTTAGTTTCCTCAGAGAGCTTGTCTTCGCTGCCGCCACGTCACTTGTGGGTCCCTCCGCCACCGCAACCGTCATAGAATATGCGCACCAAATGTTCGATCAAATTCCCGAACCAGACACATTCATGTGGAATACCATGATCCGGGGTTCCTCTCAGAGCCCCGATCCTGTGCGAGCGGTCTCACTCTACGCTCTAATGCACCACCGTTCCGTGAAGCCTGACAACTTCACTTTCCCCTTCGTCCTCAAGGCTTGCACCAAGCTTTTCTGGGTCAAGACTGGTTCAGCGGTTCATAGCCGGGTTTTGAGGTTGGGGTTTGGTTCAAACCGGTTTGTGAGGAACACCCTTTTGTTCTTTCACGCTAAAGTTGGAGACTTGAAGATTGCAACTGCATTGTTTGATGATTCGGATAAGGGTGATGCGGTTGCTTGGTCTGCACTCATTGCTGGGTATGCAAAACGAGGGGATTTGACGGTTGCGCGCCAACTGTTCGACGAAATGCCTCTGAAAGATTTAGTGTCATGGAATGTTATGATCACTGCGTATGCGAAGCAAGGGGAGATGGAGAATGCAAGGAAGCTTTTTGATGAGGCTCCATGAGGGATGTGGTTAGTTGGAACGCTATGATCGCGGGTTATGTGCTTTGCCAAATGAACCGACAAACATTGGAGTTGTTTGATGAGATGAGTAGAATCGGAGTTTGTCCAGATGAGGTGACAATGTTGAGCTTGTTGTCTGCTTGTGCTGATTTGGGGGATTTGGAAAATGGTCGAAAGATTCATGCCAAGATCATGGAGGTGAGCTCGGGAGTGTTGAGCACGTTGTTGGGGAATGCTCTTGTGGATATGTATGCCAAGTGTGGAAGCATTGGAGAAGCGCTTCATGTGTTTCGGTTGATAAGAGATAAAGATGTAGCCTCGTGGAACTCTGTGATTGCTGGGTTGGCTTTTCATGGCCATGCTGATGAATCACTTGGTCTGTTTAGGGAGATGCAGAGGACCAAGGTTTGTCCAAATGAGATCACCTTTGTTAGTGTTTTGGTAGCTTGCAGTCATGCAGGGAAAGTTGATGAGGGTTATCAATATTTTGATCTTATGAGAAGAGAGTATAAGATTGAGGCAAACATTAGGCATTATGGGTGTATGGTGGACATGCTAGGGCGTGCTGGACTTTTAAAGGAAGCATTTGAGTTGATAGCCTCCATGAAGAAGATTGAACCTAATGAAATTGTGTGGAGGACTCTGCTTGGAGCTTGCAAAGTTCATGGAGATGTGGAGTTGGCAAAACGTGCAAATGAGGAGTTACTTAGAATGAGAACGGACCAGAGTGGTGACTATGTACTGCTGTCAAACACATATGCTTCACAAGGTGAATGGGATGGGGTTGAGAAGGTAAGGAAGTTAATGGATGACAGTGGTGTGACAAAAAACCGTGGCTCTAGCTTTCTTGAAGCATAAACCTGATGAACAGTGGTTGCTATTACAGCCCATTGCCATCGAATTAACAGCAGTCACTATGACCAAGATTTTATCACAGCATAGTGTAATGCAGTCAACACTAAAAATCTTGACGAGGTGTATCATGTGATGAACGACAATAATTGTATCCATAATGTTTAGTCATTCTAAAACATAACTATTACAAAACAATTTGAAAGAGACTTGGACATTCTTTTTTTTTATTCCTTCCAAAGGTGTACAAGTCCAACACCAACCCAAAGGAAAAACATCCATGGCATTAACAGCAGCTAAACTGAGTAAATCAGTGTTGTAAAATCGAGTTACAGTAATATGTGTATAAAAGTAGCATATCCTAGTTAAAACAGTGTTACCAAAAAACTAGGGGCATCTCTATCAGATTATTAAACAGTAGAACTATTAAGAAATAGAGAGAAAAAAAAGACAGAAACTCAAGAAAGAGAAAGGGGTAGAGGTTATGAAGGTGGTGGATGAAAAATGAGAATGGAAAAATGACCGGAAAATGTGTAGAAAGATGTGACTATAAACATAAAAAAAGAGAGAGAGAGAGAGAGAGAAAAGAGAAGAAAACTCCCACCATGGAGAGGAAAATCCACTTAAAATGGATAGGAGATTTCCCATGGAGGGAGAGGATGTTTATGGGCACTTTGACCAATTCAATTAGGTTTGGTTTTGCTTGAATCTTTGAAAGGAAGTTTTGTTATAGAGTGCAACTGGCACTTTATCACATCCTCTCTCATCTCTCTTTTTTCAAATTTTGAAATTAAATTAATGTTCACCTTTACACCTTCTATGCTTCCCAAGGTGAGTGGGATGGGGTTGAGAAAGTAAGGAAGTTAATGGATGACAGTGGTGTGACAAAAAAAACCGTGGCTCTAGCTTTGTTGAAGCATAAACCTGATGAACAATGGTTGCTATTACAGCCAATTGTCATCGAACTAACAACAGTCACTATGACCAAGATTTTATCATAGCATGGTGTAATGCAGTCAACACTAAAAATATTGACAAGGCGGCGTATCATGTGATGCACGACAATAATTTGCATTGCACCACCACAAAGTAACTATGGACCACAAGACTGCCCCACCTGAAGCCACCGCATCAATCCTAAAAGTAAATGGCGGAGGGTGGCATGGAAGAGGGAAGAGTAGGGGAGAAGGTGGTGGAGGGAGTGAAGGGAGGAAGATGATGATACTAGCCAATTTGCGACTTATATCTTTTTATGATTTGGCCATTTTAGTCTCTAAAGTGTGAGAGCAGTCCAACTATTAGCTAGGTAAGCATCAGGGCTGGTCCAACCTAACCATAGGCCTAAAGCATATTTTAATATTAGGCCTTTTAAAATTAATTAAAATAATGCTTGACCAAAAATAATTAATTAAAATAATATAATGAAATTATTGTAATTTTATTTAAAGGTTATCTTTTAAATTTGTTGAGATGCAAAATTAATTATTAAACTAGTAAGTATTATGTGCATTGAAAGAGATTTTTAAAACAAAAACTTAATATAAAACATTCAAGAGAAAAAATATTTAAAAGTAAGATGTCTATAAATAACAAAGAAATTAATGATAATAAAGTCAATCAATGTGATAAGTAAGATAGTTAAGTTGATTAAAGTAATTTATTAAAATTATTATAATTTTATTTAAAGTTTATCTTTTAGGATTTTAACTTTTAAGGATGTAAAATTACTTAATAAATCTATGTGATGAATTTTCTTTAATATTCTCTTTCAATTGATAATAAAGCAAATTAATAAGAAAAATAAAATAATTACTAATTAAGAAAGAGGGTTGTGATACAATGAAGATTTATATTTTAAGAGAAATATCTTTACTTCTAATGTTACTCTTCAACTAATTTATAATTTTTTAATTTTAAAATATTAATAACGGACAATTAATAAAAAATTTTGGGTCTTTATTCACAGGGGCCTCAAGCAAGAGCTTTCCCAACCCCATGCTTAGGTTGGCCTGATAAGCATCCTACATGGTACTTAACATGTCACATAAGCAAGTATGTTAATGTTAAGTATTGGTGTTAACATAGTGATTAAATCGACTAATGAGCTACACTTGTAAAGGCTTTTTAATGAAGTTCCTTCTTTTAAGAACAAAAATGACTAATCAGCATTTGGTAGATATATTTTGCGTTGTATTTAGAAACTATATGTGACATTTTGTGCTTGTTGAACAAAATAGAATATTAAGTTTAATTACACACATATCCTATACTAATTAATTTTTAGTTGAGTATTGAAAAATTGAATGAGTGTTAGGCAGGGAGGGTAGTGGTGGCAGTGGTGAAAGGTGTTAGACGACAATATAGTAGGGGTTGGGTGGCAAGGGTTGTAATGGAGGGTGCCCTATGATGGTTGACTCAGAGGAAGAGGGTACCATATGGCATTGATGATGATGGAGGGTGTTAGGCGACAACAACGATAATGATGGTAGTGGTAAAGGGTGCCAAGTGGTGATGGAAGGTGCCAAGCAGTAGTATCAGTGGCAGTTAAGAGTCTTGAGTAATGGTAATGATGGCAGGTGTTGGATGGTGAGGTGGTGATGGAGGGTATTCGATGGAAAAAGTGACAATGGAGTGTGTTAGGTGGTGACAAGGGGTGTGATAGTGGGTGTTGGGCAATGGTGGCAATGGAGGTTATTAGGTTGTAGTGGCAATTGTGGATGGTATTGGTGTCGGGAGGTGTCAACAGTAGTAGTGGGTGCTAGGTAACAGAGGTGGATGGTGTTATGTGGCCAATGATGGTGCAGAGGTGATAATGGATGTGGAGGATGCCAAGCGATGACATGGTGGTGGATGTCACACAACAATAGCGAAGAGTAGGGATTATAATTTTAGAATGAGATTAATAGAGAGGTGGTGGTAATTTTATCAATAAAAATTGTTAATAAAATGTTTTATTATATTCTCTTTAGTTTCATTTTTTTTAGAGAACAAAAGTGTTTTATTTTTAAAGTACACCCAGTATAGGATAAAAGTTATATGTTCTATTTTATTTCATTATAACCTAATTAGTAATTACCAAACACTACTTTAAGAATCAAAATGACATTTTACTCTCCCTTGAACACTAACTTAACAAAAAAAAGTATATATATCCAATAATTAAACAACCAATATGACAAATCTACAACTGATATTTTAATTTTTATATATTATAAATAGATTTGTAAACATCATGTGAAACTGAGGATGAGAATGAAAGGCAGAGAAGATTAAGCTGAAGCAGGAGCTTACAAATAAAACCAATACAAACATTGAATAATATCAAACAGAATGGATATAAACATGATACAGTTGTTTCATCTCACACATACATTTTTCTTCAATGACAAGTACGCATGTAGATATATCATATCATGGTGGTGGTGGTAGTAGTACAAAGATTAATTTGGTTAACGTCTTGAAAGAAGCAGAGCAGACAAAAGGATGAGCACAATGAACAGGGCAATTCCAATGAAGGATCCAATCATAGATCCTGATATACGCTCACAGAAAGAGTTATACTGCTGGCAGAAGGCAAACCAATTTGCTTTGGCATTCCCTTTGTGTGCCAAATAAACAATAGCCGCTGCTGCAGAACATCCAGCTGTCAATAAAGTTAGCATTCCCTGCATATATATATAGTTATAGCATCATCAGAACTTCCTCATTAAAAAACCACCTTCACTTGCTAGCTGGCAAATTCTTTTTTTTTTCCCCCCCAATTTTTATGGCTAATGAGCAATTAAGCGGGTTTGTTTTAGTTTTTTTTGTTAATCATAGGTATTTCCTATTATAAGGGGCGGAGATCACCCTTTCTTAACCGTGTGTTTAATGGACATTGAACCTGAGAGTTCTTCTCACAATCTCAGTCTATATTACCAATTAAGTCTGGACCTTTGGTTTTAGTTAAATTGCATGCATCATGATGATTTTACTTGTGTGAGTAAAGGTGACAATGATACTCACCGAATATACATTGATCTATATGTTATGTAATATTGGCTATTATCATTAACGATTTACTTTACCGTGTCCAAGATTATCAATATAACCCTACTCCTTGTTGCCCTGCTCCTGATGATATGCAAGATGGACAAAGGGAGAGTAAGAATCAAGTAGCCGCTTGCAATGGCACTTGCAACTACAAAAAACCTGTTTCAAATATCAAATGGGTAAGCATATTAATATTTTCTATATTCTAAATGAATAAAACACATGATTTTTTTTCCTAGCTAGGCTAATCTATAGCCTTAATAAATTTTCTGTAACACTTACTACTTGCTAGCTATATATATATATATACTTAGTAGACTTCCAAACATTTTATTGCAGTAGTATAAGCAACCAATAATGAATATTTGACAGCTAATAAAAATATGGTAGCCTAAAATAATGCAAGGTTAATAGAGTAGTAACTCCCATGAAATAAAATAGCATATTTAATCAAAATCAACAAATATATTTATATATACCTCAGTGTAGGAAGATCATCATACTTGGCCCTGAACCTAATGAACTGAGTGAAGAAGGGAAGTGTCTCATTTGTTGTTCCCATGGCAATTGCACTTGCTAAGGTGGCTGCAATTGCAATTAGCCTTAGAATGAAATCAAGTACAGACACTGCCTTCCTCATACTGGCCTTTTGGATGGAACTCTTTGCCTCACTAAGCTCAACAGGACTTGAGTTCATTTTTCTCAATATAAGGAAAGATTTGAATTGACCTCAATTCTTGAAAAGATGGAGTTAATTTGAAGGGATAGAATAGAATGGTTTGAATGAGAGAATAGAAGGCATTTATAGGCATTCTCTTCAGACTCATCCATGCAGAAGTAACATTAGCATAAATTAAGAGGCCCACATCCAGAAACTGAACCTAATCAAAAGAAACAAATCCATTGATTTGAAAATTGCCTTCCTTGACAACACAACATATATCTTCCTTTCATTTTGGAAAGCTTGCTAAAGCCAGCTATGTTTTAATTAGTAAATAGAAAAGCCAGGTTTAATATATATTATCCTTATGTTCAGAGACCACCTGCCGTACTTGCTCTATCTTTGAAATTAATTTTTAAATTTAGATAATGGTCTTCACCCCACTCCACTAAGATTCCCATAATTAGCAACTTCTTTCCTTTCCTAAAATGTTAGACGACAAAATCTGAATGGCTCACTCATACAATGGTCAACTTATCGTGAATGATATAAGTGAAGCAGCAAATTTACATACATACATACATATATTTACATACATGCATGAGTCAGATCAATTGATATCAAATGTTAAACTTCAAGACATATGTCAATTAAATTATTTTGAAAATAGAGTCAAATATGTTTTTAGTCCTTGAAAATATAACGAGATTTGATTTTGGTCATTCTTTTATTTTTTTTCTTTGATTTTGGTCCTCAAATTTTTAAAATCACGTGTTTTTAATCCTCATTATTGTGAATTATACTCCGTTAAGTCACATTTGCAGTTCTCCTACAGATTTTCCGAGATAAAAAATCACAGGAAATTTTTTGCAATTTTTCTCTAGAAAAGTCCTATGTAGTTAACATTTGTTGAACCTACACAAAATTGTATACTTAACTGGTTTTCAAACTACTTGTAGTATAAGGGAATAAATCGGGTCGAACCCTGAAGTTCCACTCAAATTAATCCTTCTTGGGGGGTCTGATTGATTGTAATAAACTGAAGAAAACAAATTAAATTATTTTTCTATGCTCTTTAATTGATGCATGATATATGATAACCAATCAAGAGTACAACATACATCAATAAAAAAAATTTACAATCAAAACATGTTAACTAATCAAGCTTTGATCAAGGAAACATGAAATTGAAACAAGTGGAGTAGAAAGAAAAGTAGACATAATTCAATATGCATGTAAATGAAGATCAAACCTCAGAACTCAAGATGAAAATAAGCTTGAATCATTGAATTGAATACAAAATTAGTCTTCCATGAAGACTTTACAACAAATAGAAAAGTAAAAGTAAATGAAAAGATTTAATAAAAATTCTACAACTTGGATGATTTTATACCTAGCAAGTCCTCCTATTTATAGGAGATGAAAAGATATCATTCCTATGTTGATTATTCAGTTATGGCTCGGCATGTTCTTTCCATCATCAATTATCTATTACTTTTGTCCATTACTTTTAATTATTCTTCCATTTTTCTTTTCCAAGTCATCATTCAACAACTTGTCTTCCACTTGCACCGAGAATTTCATCATTGAGATGGTCGAATCCAAGGAAGTTGTCTTCAGAAGAGTTGAAGTCTTGCATGTTAGCTTTCAAATGTTGTTGGTTTGAGCCCAAAAGAAGTTTTGTAACCCAAGTTATGACCAAATCACTTGGTGTTGTTCAAGTTCTCATGGCAAAATGAGTATTCCGACTTCCAAGCTCATTTCGACCCACTAGACATCAGATTCAACTTTTGGGTTTAGAAGCGTAGGGCTTTCTTCAAGCTTTACTACAATATAAATTTCATAATTTTTATATGTCTAGAACTTAAGTTATGCTTGAAATACCAAAATAGTGTAATTTTTCAATTATGCTGAAAAATGTATGCAACTAAGCCCAATATAAACCTAAATTGGAAAAATATGTTTATGACTTGTTAATTAAACATAAAAAATATTAAAAAAATTAAATTTGAGGGTAATTAATATGTAAGAATTATATTTATGTTGGATTCAACCACCCCTTGCCTTTGATTTGAATAGTATATTTTTTGCTCTTTCTTTCTATGAATTATCCTTTGTTCTGTCAGCAACTAGAAAAAGGGTGGAACAAAGGCTATTAACTATATTGTACTCTAGGGAAGGAATGCATGGTAAAAGAGATAAACATGAACGCTCTAGGGATAATGAGTTTGTAGTAAATCGCCCAAATAAAGCTTAGTAGCTTAGGGATAATTAGAGAGAGGTTTCAAGATCAACTTGTGAGTCTTAAGGTCACAAGAGAATTTTGGTGAACTAGGATACTAATAATTGGTTGCTGATGTATTCTTAGCTACTCAAGTTTTGATTTTATGATTTGTTCACTTCATTGTAACATACTATATTATCTTTTTGTTGCAACATCTCTTCATAATTTACTACATGCATGCTCTATCTCCCTCCCTCCCTATCTAAGTTTATGTGTTTCTCTTGGACCAAAAGATGTAGGATAGAATATTTGTACTTAATTGATAATAAAACCCTTGTGAGTTATGTGTGATCCTTTTGTATCACTACAAAAAATTGTCTAAGCTATTTCAAAATAAACATTCTTATTTGCATGGAGCTATATACCCTTAAAAAAGAAGGAACATATTTTTGTTCCCCAATAACTTTGTTGTTGATTCTTAGCTAATTGCCATTAGCTAGGGATTGCACATATGAATTTGCTATGAAAACTTTCCTAGCTAATCCTTACATTTCTTATACCGATGTCATTGCTTAATTCAAAATATTGTTGTCTAAAATCAATGGCTATGGTTTTAAATGTGTACTCCTTGATTTAGGCAACGATTTTACATGTGCACTTCTTGACAATCATATATAATGGTTCATTTTGTTTCCAATGACCCCAATGGTGAAAAAACCATTGCCATAATCTAAGTAGAAAATCGTTATATAGTCACGACAATGACTATGATTTTTTAATAGTGTTGCCTTTATTATGTAAAACTGTCGCCAAAAGAATAGAACACCTTATACTACCATGATTAAAAAAAATGTTGCAGAAAGAAAAGGCAACGGCGTTTTTGCTTTTGGCCATGATGTTTTACGGATAAAAATTATTAGTCTATAACATGTCTTTTTGGGTTGTATTGGCATAAAAAATAAGACCAAATCTATTTAAAGCAAAACTTATTAACTATGAGTATATTAGTTTAAAAATGTTTTTAAATAACTTTTCATGTCAAACCAAACTTTTGAAAATGTTAGATCAAAGCTTATAAAAACCCAATGTCAGCTTAATAAATTCAAGGTTATAAATTTGCTAAATAAATCAAGTCTATTAAAGATAATACATAAACCCACCTCTACCTTACATCTTCATCCAAAGCATAAATGGTGCTAGCATTTCTACATGGGGAGAACCCTATAATTGTCCAATTGTTGCTCTATATCTAAAGGAAAGGTTTAAAAGGAAGGGTAACCTATGGAGGGTTCTTGGTACTGGGATGTGACTTTAAACTTTATCAGATGCATCTCCATCACCCAAGTTCTGAGTAACTAGTTTATCAAGTTTCTCATTAAGGTAGTGTTTGGTAGTGGAACGGAATAGAATAGAACGGAATGGAACAGAACAATAATGTGTTTATACTGTATTTGGTAACAACAAAATAGAATGGAACCATGTGTTTTATTCTGCATTTGGTGCTTGTTGAACAGAACAGAACACCATGTTTAATTACATATATATTCCTATCCTGTTTAATGTTTGGTTGAGTATAAAAAATTAAACAGAACAGAATAGAACATTTTTTCACATTTTCTATTTTATGACTATTATTATATAATATTCATAAAAGTTATTAAATTACTAAAAAAACCAAATTTACTAAAAAAATATTAAATTACTTGTTGATATATATATATATATATATATATATTAAATTACATGTTGATATATCAACATTGATTTATATAAATCAAATCAACGTGTGTGTGTATATATATATATATATAACAACGTTGATTTGAATGGTCCAACATCCTCTTTATTTGAATGGGTCCAGCATCCTCTTTATTAGCAAAGGACAGTAATTCAAATGATCAGTAATTCAAATTATGCAAATAGCAAAGTACAATAATTCAAATGATTAGTATTTCAAATTATGCAAATAGCAAAGTAAAAGAGTAAAAAAAACCTGCTTTGTTCTTGTATGCCGTGGGAGTAGCGAACAATGCAGGGAGAGGGAAAAGAGCAGCAACAGTGCCGAGCGAAAAAGGATTGCGGCAAGGGTTTTGTTTTTTAGTTGGGTGTGCGGTGAAAGAGTTATAAAGATAAGGAGTGGTATTTTATCATTAAAAAATGTTTAGTAAAATGTCATGTCCCGTTCCAGTTGGTTCCACCTTTTTTTGGGAACAAAAGTGTTCCACTATTTTAATCATGTGTCTCATTCTGTTCCCCCTTTTAATTTCATCAAACAGAGAACAAAACTCATATGTCCCATCCCATCCAGTTCTAACGTGTATTCCAAACGCAACCAGAACTCATTGAAAGGCTTGCTAGAAACATACTATTGAGTTGAGATAATGTCTTATCAATTGGTCACGAGGATTGAATTTATTGCATATAGCTATGGAAGAAACGCAATATAGATATCCCATAAGATTGGTGAAAGTTACTTTGATAAAAGAAAATGCCGATAACTGCTCTCCTACAATAATTCTTGTATGCACTTCTAACTTCTTCCCCACTAACACCCCACCATCCCATTGGATACATGATTTTAGAAATTGTGTGGCTCCGGTAGAGCTTCAACAAAATGTTTAGAGGGGTAAAAAAAATTAATGCATAAATTACATATATAATTTAAAATATTAACACAAAAATGACCATAAAAATATTTAAAAAAAAACAATTAAAAAAATTTGGTTTAGTATAATTTTTAATTTTTATAGATATTCTGTTGGTAATAGGAATGATAATAAAGAGTAGTAGCAAATTTAGATGATTTCTAGTAAAAAAAAATGACCAAGTCCGGAGAGGAAAATCCCACAATGAAATTTAGATATCCCCTATCCCCTATCATAAGCATAACAATCAATTTTGATTTTGCTTGATATGCCAATACAAATAATTATGTAAAAAAATCAACATTATGTATATAATTCTTTTTATAAACGTTTGGAGCAGCCATTTCCCCGTCATATCCAAGCTCTGTCACCGATTCCACCCATTATATAATGATGATGACTGGACTCTTTAATTTACAGTTTGGTATAATTTTAAAATTAATGTATAAAAATAAATTATGGTTTATTTCCAGGTCATGACTTGTGTATTGTTAACAACTAAATTATGTGACAATAACCTAACAGTTCAAACATAAATCTTGCAAAGCTACAAATGTTCAGCCGGAGTTTTATTTGCTACAACTGCTGCTAGTTGTGAACAATAACATGCAGCTAGGATTGTCGATCCTCAAGACAATGCCAATTCCGACAGGCCAATTCACTAAAAACCAATCTATGATTTTTTTTTTTTTCCAATTAAAATCTTCTACACCTAGCTTTTTCATCCACATTTTTTTACTAAAATACAAAGTTCAGTCTCCTGATCCAGTGTAAGATGCCAGAGAGCACTAGGACTATGACCCCGGTGGGCAGAGTAACGCACTTCATATGTATTATTTGTGTTACAAATGCAAGTTGGATTTTAACTACCGTATGGAATGTAAAAAGCTATGCTGAACAATGGTTCGCCCTAAACATCAGGTTAATTCATTTAATTAACTGCTGATTGGAATATAACAAGCGACACGCGGGAGGGGGCATTGAAGAAATCATAAAGCAGGTTTAGTTGTAATATTCTCCATACTATGCATGCTTTAGACAAGGATATAAAATTTTTCGACGGGATCCATCACCAGTGGCCAACCTACATTGAATTTCGAAAATTTTCATCTTTAGGACTGTGAATTTTAGAACTCCCAGCTCAAATACAAAGGCACATCTGCTGTTGCAACTGAAACATCACATAATCCTGCAATCTTAAATGGCCAAAGCAAATAAGTTGACCTGTTCCATACCTGAAATGACCTGGCAAATGAATTACAAAGAAGAAATTCAGCCGCATTCATTAAAGTTATAGATCAGGAAAGGTGACAAAAAGGAGAGACCATACCACATAAGTCACTTTCAATTATCCACATCTCCAAATATTGCTTGAATGATTTCCACGATCCCAGGAATCATCAAAATGGCATGATAACATTTGGTTAATGTTCATAAAACACTAAAAAAAAAGGTGCAGACTAACATCCGACAGAAATTTGGGGCCTCCATGGCCCAAGCCTCCTGTTCCTAGTTCATTAAAGGGCAAAGTTTCCAGACTATTACTTTTAAGTAATATTATACAAGTAACTCCTTGAATGGCCGTATGGGATCAGAGGGTAAAGTGCCCACCCAGGTCAAGAACAAAATATATTTCCCACATTGGTGAGTTTGCCTTTTGTTCATCCATGTAAGCATGGCCTAACACAAGTGACAACATGGACCCAACAAAAAAAATACACACCAATATGGTAAATATTTTCTTGGCGTAAATTCCATTCAGTCGCATGAAAGACCATTTAATTCCAAAAGCAGCCAGAAACTAGGACTGTTAGATGGTCCAGCCTGCCCTGTTTATGTATGCCTGCCATTGGCTGGACTAAAATGGTTCACATTTTGAATGGGCTGTAAAATAAACTCACAGGCTGAAAGAGCTGGCACGCAATTTTTTTTCACCTAAAAATTTAAATATCTCCAAATTTAACACCAATCATCATTCATCAAGCAATCAATCATTACATGCTCAACTTAAAAAAAAAATAGAAATATGATTAACCATAACCTAGCTACCAAGCTTTCCCCAAAGATCAATAACAAAATGTCAAGAATCAGCAATCTCAAGTATCAGAATAGTGAGTATCAAACTACAACAATCAAAGCCTTTTCCCACTAGTTGGAGTCACCTACAACTACAAGGATTAACCAATGCCATAATGTCCTGTCAAGAGTCAAGTCCAATGATAGACCATTTAAATACAAATCTCTCTTAATGGTTTGGTCAATAGTTTTTCTTGGTCTCCCTCAATCTCTAACTATTGGACTGTCCTCCATCTAGTCTACGCTCCTTACAAACACTTCTTCTATGAGTCTTCTCAACACATGTCAAAACCATCTAAAACAAGACTCTACCATCTTTTCTACAATCAGAGCTACCCTATATCTATCTAATGATTTCATTCCTATTCCTATCCTATCTTGTACATCCATCATAATATTCCTCTATTTCCAACACTAACCTTACTTTTTGTTAGGATTTTAGCACCCAACGTTCAACCTACAAAGCATTTCAGGTCTTAGAAAATTATATTGCACCAAAAAATAAAATAAAATAAAATAAAATAAAATAAACGGGATGCAAAGAGCAATCCAATATTATCTGTGCATGTAAACGAACAAGCTCGATGGGTTTGACTCATTTCGACCATTATCCGAAACAAATTTCTTTTCAAGGTTAAATTGATGCTAAGCTTAAAAAATAAAAATTTCTTTTCAAGGTTAAATTGATGCTAAGCATAAAAAATAGAACCGAAGAAACAAACAAACAAGCATGGATTGGAGGGCATATAACCCATTATGAATGAACTAGGTAACTATACACCAGTTTGGTATTAGTTTCAATATATCACTCAAATGCAATCGCCCAATATGGTCGCACGGCCTATGCCTAATATTAATATGCAACATATACTGGATTTGATTCATGTGAAAGAATGGGATTTAAACTCATCTCCTTTATAACCCATACCAAGCACTAACCCATTATCTATAGAGATTAAATATTCATACAACCAAAAATATATATAACTTATACAACACACTTTTTCTCTCTCTTTCCATCACACCACCTATCACATTTCTCTCTTTTATCTCTATCTCTCTTGGTTGTACATGTTACATGTTGTACAAACAATATATCTCTTATCTATAGAATCTAATTGAAATTTGTTTGACAGAATGTATATTTGAATTATTTAATTGCTTTAAAAAGCATATGCAGGTTTTTTTTTTTTTTTGGGGGGGGGGGGGGGGCTTGCAATTAATGATAGTTTTAGCCATAGATTAAAAACCAGAACTGGTAGGTTCAACTTAGAAACCAATTTTGTATTCGGTCAATTCAACCATATACCCAGAGGAGCCAAGATAAACCAATAACCCATTATAAAACTAGCAAAACCAATAAAAGCCAGTAGTGTATTTGTTTGAACCCTTTTCTTAATTCATCTGAAAACATTTTTGAACCAAATTAAAGAATAATAAATATCAAACTCATCAATATGACAATTAACAAAACTAGGAAAAAAAATCGCCTACCATGTCATTCATGAGACTTGCGAAGTTTAATACGCTTCAAAAGCAAAAGAAGTTCAAGCACTTAATTAAATATTCCATGGAATAACTTCCAATCGGATTCTCTAGTTAAATGTTCAATGCCTGGTATCAATAGTAGAGGAAAGACTTCAATCACAGATTTACTAGTTCACTCACTGTCTGATATCAATTATAGAGGAGAATAGCACGACAAGTGCATGGCAGACCACTATGCCATACAAGATCTTAATGATATATTCAACGGAACATTAATTTAAAGTGTTATTTGAGCTTCGTTCATGCATCGCTGATATGAGGTACACTAAATGACTTGTGCTTGTCCACATGGCACATCACAAAAGCCACATAGATTGAAATAAAGAGAAAAATGGGACATCAAAAACCAATCCTATTAGGGTAATGTGTCAAAAAGCAATACCAAATTAGTACTTCATACTGAATCATTAACTTATGGATCAAAATCTATCATAGTGAGTTAAATAACGGCAGTCAGAATCGCATGAATCGAATCTTAACTACCTTTAATTCAACTGCATAGATGAAAACAGCTTTCATACCTTTAATTCATCACATCTGAAGTATTCAAAACTACATCCATAAATATCAATATTCACAGTCAAATGACGCAGCATACCCTTCATTGCTTAAGATATAGGAAGATATTGACACCTGCAATACAGACGACACAAAAGCTCTACCATATCTTGAAGTATAAAGACTGTAAGGTCTACTTACCAGGAATCAACATCATTAAATTCAAATATCTATAAAAGTTCATACTGCATTAACAGTGAACAATCAGAAAAACAAAACCCAATAATAATAATACAGGTGTACAACTGCCAGAGGATCATAGCTACATGGTTTTTAGATCTAAAGACAACTGAACAGGAATAAAAAATCAGCCACAAAGGCAAGCTGGCTTTATAGGTTCTTGGGATCACAAGTTATGAAGCTTGGGAAATAAGGTAAAATGGACATGGCCAATTTCAGTAGTCTCCACGTGTTTGGTCCTGTAGGTAGAGAGGCGTCAAGGTGGGCCATGAGTTTGTCAAACCTGGTTCATCTGGTCTTCTGGTTTAGGCAGAGGCTGCAGGCTTCACAGAATTCAGCTGTTTGGATGGGGAGGGAAAGGCAACAAAGGGAAAATAAGAGCATCAGAATTCTACATGGTACATTGGCAAGGTTAAGATATCAATCTGTTACATACTAATGTGATTAGCCTATATTAGAGGAAGTTGCCAGATAAATTGCAAAAGAAATCATGAAAACTATAATCTACCTGCAGGGACCCATCAAGTTTTAGTAACCAGGGTTTCTCCTCCGAGAAACACCATTCTGACTAGACAATCTGACAATAGATACCAAATATCAGTGTTGATGAGTTTTGTGAAGAGCAGCCTCTTCACAACATGGAGAGGGAAGAATGGAAAATAGAAAAATAAAAAAATAATGATACTAGAAACAAATTGGTTACCCAGATGTACTAGTCCGTCCCAAAGAATAACTTCCATATGCTCCGTAAGGACCGCTGCTACCAAGCTACAGGCAGAAGGAACACTATCAAAAACAATGAATTGAGAAAAGATAATTGAACTTGTGGAACTCCACACATATTCTCACAAACTTGTACAGTTGTAAAAAAAAAGAACCTGTGAACTTCCATAGCCTCCATAACTGTCACTAGATGCCAAATCACTTGAGCCTCCATAGCCACCTGAATAAGAAGGTCCACGTCCATGTCGTTTACCATCTCGACTGTCATAACTCAAACCATCCAATCCATCTGCAGAAGCAGGAAGATATGGCAGTACTGGGAGGAATGCTGAGACAGCACGCTCCTTATCAAAAACATTTGCTCTTAACCGTGTGAGTACTTGCACAAGAGCATCCTTGGCAACATCAAGGTCTCCCGAGATCTAATCAAGGGTGGGGAAAAGAACCATAGTTCAGAATCATAGGGCATTGCTACTTTTGATCACCCAGAAAAAAGTGAAAGAGACTACTTAATCAAACTACGACAATGCCCTTACCTGCACCATTTCATCATCTTCTGATGCAATTTTAGGAAGATTATCCTTCGATAGGATGCGGATGTTAGCTTTAGTAAGCCTCCTCATTTCAGTTATGATCGTTCCTCCTTTACCAATTAGGCATCCAATTCGTGAGGTTGGAACCAGACACCGGGTAGTGAAAGAGACAATCCCAGAATCTCTTTCAACTTTGTCACTGCACCGGGGTTGCAATCGCACAGCTGCTTCTATTGTTGGAGAGAAAGAATCCTCAAAGAACTGTATAAACACAAATCAAAAACCATCATGACTGCAAAAGATATTTGTCTATATCAAATACCACAAAAATGAATTTATTAAATAAAAAGGTACACTTGATAATCGACATTTCACCTCTCTTGTTGAAATGGTAATTAAGCAGTCATCTCCTTCAGTTGCTGAACTATCAACTTTGATTGTTGCCCCGGAGTCCTGCCTAATTTGATTTATTATACCACCACCTTTACCTATCACAGCTCCAATGTTTGCAGTTGGACAAACAAATCGAACTGAAAACTCCTTCATAGATGCTTCATCCCTTGGAGCTGAATACAAGGACCGTGACCAGTCTCCAGCATCACCTTTATACCCCCCATAAGCACCCACAAGAGGAGCCACTCCCACAATTGGAGCCCCTGCAGTTGGACCCATGATTGAACCACCACCAGCATACACGCCAGGAACCGCAGAAGCAAGCAGATGCTGAGACCTTGACGGATTGTCATGAAGCCGACACGCAATTTGAATCAGAGCTTTCTTCACAACCGCAGCCTCCCCAGAAATCTGCAGTTTCAGTGTTTCCACACCCAACATAAACTTACCGCAAACAACTTTTCATTCAGATCCAACAATAACCAAAGAACCCACTCATATATGCTAAAATGAGAATGCCCGCTGTGATATCTTTTATTTATTTATTATTCTCTCATTTTTCGAATTGAAATTCACACAAACATTTAACTCTATTTTCTCTTCCGAATTATCAATAAAATATCAGTCTATCAAATTCAATTCAAATTAATCTGCACTTATTGTCTCTTAGTATCTGCAAATTAAATCCTAATTTTCTATTATCTATATCAATGAAAAAGGACTGTAACATTCAATATACCTGAACAAGTTCATCGGAGCTCAAGGCGCAAGGAGGCAAACGCTCATCCTTCAGGATCCGAATCTGCGCTCCGGTTTCGTTGCGGATACTCTGAACAATCTGACCTCCTTTACCAATCACGCAACCGATCTGATCAGACGGCACCAGAAGCTTCGCAGTCACCTGGTTCCCTCCGCCTTCCTCATCTTCTCTGTCCTCGTCATCCTCGCTGCCGCCGCCGCGCAAGTCTTCAGCGATCACTCTCTGGTGAACCCTGAAGAGCGCGTCCTGCGCAGGCGAGATGAGATCGCCAGAGTCCTCAAAGTCTTTGATCTCCTCGGATGAACTGTAGATGGTGACGACGCGGTCGTCGCATCCAGGGAGCGTCTCGCCGATGCGGATCTTGGCTTTTGTGTCGGCACGGAGCTGCTTGACGATCTCGCCGCCGCGGCCGATTACGCTGCCGATCTTGCGAATGGGACAGAGGTAGCGGTAGACGGTGTCTTCTGAATTGATGACGAACTGGTCCCGAGAGTCGTCGCCGCCGGGGTTCCTCCTTTTGTTTCTGTTGCCGGAGCCATTGTTGTGGTGATCGGAATCGGATTGTGAGTGGGAGCGCTTCCCATAAGAACTCCTTTGACCAGCCATCGTTTGGATCTCGACAACTACGCGCTATGCTTACTTAAGGTTTCAACTGCTAGGGTTATTGGCTTGTTTTTTCGCCGCCTTAGATTGCCTTCGTTGGCTAGATACCTAATTTTAGCACTACTTTTAAAAAATAAAATAAAATAATTTTTTAATCCTTATAAAATATCTGATTTTTTATTTTTATCTCTAAAAAAATTTATTTTATTCTTATAAATTATTTAAGTAATTTTTTTAGTCACCGATATAGATTTTACTGTAAATTGTGGATGTATTGAACATATATAATAGTGACCAATACTTAAGAAATATTCTGACACATTATATAAGAGTGTTACTCTTCTTAAACTCATTTAGAGAGTCAAATTTCATGTCCGACTTGAACTGAAATTCTTTGTACATTTCCTACTTCCTATATATCATAAAAAAATCTCTGAATGAGTTTACAAATGCTAGCAATGTTATATATAGGGTGTTGCACATATAATTATTGACTGTGTTGGGCATTAGATACATTCGCATTTAAAAGTAAAATCATCAACATGGACTAAAAAATAAATTTAATATTTTATTTGGATGAAAATCAAAACTCGGATATTTTATAAGGATTAAAAAAGTTATTTTACCCTGATTAAAAAAAGGGTTAAATATTTTTTTTATCTTTCACCTAAATTTGGTCTTTAATCCTTTTTTCATTGTTTTTGATCCCTAACGTTTTCAAATCATGAAAATTAGTCTCTGTCGTCGGCCCTATATTAAATAGAGTTGACGGCAAAGACTAATTTCAATGATTTGAAAACGTTAGGACCAAAAACAACGAAAAACAAATATTAGGGACCAAACCCAAATTCGGGTTTGGTCCATAAACTTTCACCCGAATTTGGTTTTGGTCTCTAATCTATATTTTTCGTTGTTTTTTGCCCCTAACATTTTCAAATCATTGAAATTGGTCCCTGCACCCCTATATTTAACAGAGTTGATGATATGGACTAATTTCAATGATTTGAAAACGTTATAGACCAAAAACAATAAAAAAAATTAGGGACTAAAACCAAATTCGGGTGAAAGTTTACGGACCAAAAACATATTTAACCCTTAAAAAAATTAACTAATGCCTCCTAGTTTTAGAATTGGTTTAAATATATTTTTAATCCCTCAATTTTAGTCAAGATTTAATTTTTAGTCTAATTTAAAATTGATGAATTTGGTCCCTTAAAAGTGAAAACATAATTTATAGTTTTTATCAATAAAAATTTGTAACAAATCCATATCAAAATCTATAGCAAAACTATGCAATAAGGATTAAATTGATGTATTTTAATTTTTTTGAATGATCCAAACTACCGGTTTTAAATTAGAGGAAATAAAATGAAATATTAATAATATTTCAGGGACTAAAAACATAATTAAATCTTCAAATTCTATCCCTAAATCGTTAGAGATCAATACAATTAAGTTGCGGTTAATATTGCTAATTTCTAATTTCTAATATGTTAATATTGCTTCTTTATCCTTCTATTTTCATCTTTCTCTATATTTTTAACATAACTTATTTTAAAGGGATGATTAGCGCCAAACCACCTCAAAAGTGAGAAAGATAAGAGATGAAGTAAGAGATTTTGATAAAGAATGTAATAGAAAAGTAAAAAAGAGATAGAAAGAAAAATAGAATTATTATTTGTACAACGAACAACAATATAACATAAAAAGAATAGAGATAAATGTGTGGATGTGATGAGTGGGGTAAATCTAATGTACAGGGGGTGATTAAGTCTTATACGGTACAAGGGGTAAAATGTAACGTCCTAATTATGTAAACCTAGAAATAATGTCCATTGGAAGCATATTCCTAAATTTATAGAATTATTTTTCGCGGCATTACCGATATTGTCCACAATCACATCCAAAACGCTCAAGTAATTCCAATGATTACTAACCTGTTTGTTTCCCAGTTGCTACAATACAAAACCATGGTTTTCGCCGAATTGATTTTAAATCACTTCCATCCAACGTACTTCGTAAAACGTGCATCATTCATCTCAACCATTAATCTCTAGAATCAATTCTACTCAACTGTAAACCAAACAAACAATACATAAGCTTAAAACATAAATGCGTACTCATAAATTACAATTCAAAAAATGCCAACAAGTGGCCCACAATACATCACTAGTAAAATCATGTTAAATTCATTATACAATTAAACATATACAATTCCAAAAGCCTCATAATAAGGAAAAGGCAAAAGTCAAGTGGGCTAATCCACTAAGGAGCTCCTAAGTCATTCGGTCACGCATCCGGTTGAGAACCCTGCATGTCTAAAATAAAAGTCACAAATGTGTAGTGAGACTAAAGTCTCAGTGAGTGTGATCATGCATGCAGTGTGGGGTTACAGGCAATTGAGAATGCATCGCACAACATACATACATACATATACACATAAGTCCATTCGTGCCTAGCACAAGTATACAAAGTCATCATTCAACACATGATTTCCTCTGGTGTTAAGCCCACACCCAATGTGTCTTTTCACTTATCCTCTTAGAACTGAGTGCTCAAACCCTGAAACAAGAACCGTCGTTCTTGCGATCATAAAGACCTGAGAGTCGTTTTATTAGCAATCAATGATGTAATGCTCTTATTTTTCATTTTTCCTCTTTGGTCCGAAGACCCATGAAATTTCTTTCCTTCAAAAATCTCATTTCCTCCCGACCAAAGGCCTATAAAATTCCTCTTAGCCAAAGGTCCATGAAATTTTTATTTACATGAATAGTGTTTGGAAAGCATGATACGTGATATAAAATGCATGAACATGATTACAAGTGTCACTAGGCAACCTCATGATGGTATAATTTCTATTACATATATCTCATACAAACCCTAACCTCAGAAACTAGGATTAAAGCAAACATCAAGTCATACATTGCATATATAACCCATAACCCTGGGATAACATCAAACCAACCACAATCGGACAAAATAAGAAGGGGAAGGTAGTATAAGGATCATTAGGGAATTTCACATGAAAATGGAAGTGAGTAGGTGAACCACACTCACCTCTAAAATAGAGGAATGGGGGCCTTGAAGGTTGGGGATTGAGTTCCTTGAGCTCCTTTGCACTTGAAAATCTCTCCAAAGCTCATTCTCTTCTTCTTTTCTATCCTAGGGCACAAGAATGGTTTTAGGGAAGTGCTTTTAATTTGGGGAAAATTCCCCTAAAATCTGTTTTAAAAACCAATTATGCGCATTCTCACTCAGGCGAGACATTCTTTCTTGAGCGAGAATTAGACAGTAGCTCTCTGTCGCGTTTTCGCTCAAGCAAGAATCCTCTCGCTTGAGCGAGCTTTCCCTCGCTGGAGCGAAAATCAGCAGAGAACCCCATAACTTTCTGTCTCATTTTTTCATAAGCGAGGTGTCCCTCATGTAGTTGGCAAAGTCTCAAGAAGGGGGGTTGAATTGAGACGCGTCTATGTTAAGACAAGCTCACCTCCAAGAAGTTTTTAATATGACAAACTGACTAAGTTTTAATATACATATCAGATGCATCTTGTGTTGCTAACTGTGTGTTCAAGTGTGGCAGAGACTTTCTGTATTTAAGTTACTACAGGAATACATTAAGACAGAAAGGATCCTTAGACCACTTAAATAAGCTAAGTTATGGGTAGCAAGAACACAAGATCAGAAGCTGTTAAAAGTCTTTAAGAGCTTTACAGTTGTGTGCTTCAAGGATCAGACTAGAGTTAAAGCAAGTCAATTTACACATACAACACGTGTGTTTGAATTAGAACAGAAAATATACAACCAAGCTCATCACTAAGTCTAAAAAGAAACACTCCAACAAGATTAAGATAAAGGCACAGCTTGAGATGCAAGCCTATGTTAAGAAGCTATCATAGTTCAAGCAAGCATAAGCATGAAGCCATAAACAGATGTAAGCTCAGCTTTAGATGCAAGCAAGCTCAGCATGAGATGCAAGCCATGAACAGATGCAAGTTCAGCTTGAGATGCAAGAACAGCTTGAGACATTGTCTCATGGACAGACGCGAACAGACAAGATCTCATCAAAGATACAAGAAAGTTATAACTAACTCTGGACAGAAGCAAGACTGCATGCTCAATGATAGTAGACAGCAAGTGAGGTCAATATAAAGTCAAACAATGACACAAGGACACTGACACAGTGACTTAGCCTGAAAAGCTGTTGTACACCTACTTGGAAAGCCTGTCTCCTTACTGTGCACTCCAACAGCTAGAAATGGTCATATAACGGCTAGTTTTTCTAACTGGAGATATAAAAGAGACAAGATCAAACAGTTGGAAGTGAGAGAGACTGCTTGCATTACTGTACGATCATCAAGCATCTTATCACATCTCAACTGACATCTCAAGTGCACATCTCAGCTGTCTGTGAACAAACTCATCTCATCTTGAGATCACCTGTCTCTTCTCATCTCTCTTGTGTGCATCACTATTATTGTATCTTAAGTAGAGAGATCACCTAGCTTACCCATCTCTATATCCATACTGTGTGTGCTTGTAAGCTAGACTCATCATAAACATTTACTGTAGCATGTCTCATCTAAGATAAGAAGGTTCATAGTCTTAGAGTGAGGTGTTTGCGTCCTGAAGAGGCTGTAAGAATACTTGTGGCTCAACTAAGATAGGAGTGCCTAGGCTTAGTGTGAGTTAGACGTCCTGAAGAGGCTGTAAGAATACTTGTATTGGCGGGTTTGTCAATAGTGGAAAATCTCACGTGTTGTGAGGACTGGACGTAGCCCAAGGAGTGGGTGAACCAGGATAAGATCTCTACCCCCTGTCTCTTATCTTGTCTTTACGAAGCTTATCTTGAAAGAACTAAAACAACTTAGTAACAAAAGCAATAACTGAACCAATATTCAAAATAAGATTCTGAATTAATCTAGGAATATAAATCATCACTAAAATTGTATTTATTTATATATCATGTCTTTACAGAGACTCCAAGTCAATGAACTTGAGAGAACATCTCAACAATCAATTTTAGTGTGAAATAGCAGGAACAGATTTGAGAAGTCTCTATTCAACCCCCCCTTCTAGATACCTTCAGCCAACTTCAGTTGGTATCAGAGCTCGACCTCTTAAAGGGTTGAGCACACCTGTGTGTGAAGAGGAAAAAGATCCATGGCTGGACCTAGTGCAAGTCTGTTCATACCTGAAGGAGCTTCCACCAATAGGCCACCTGCCTTTGATGGAACTGATTACTATTACTGGAAAGATAGGATGAGACTGTTCATTGAGTCCCAACATGTTGATCTATGGGAAATCATAGAATATGGACCCTACACACCCTACATCACTAATGAGCTTGAACAAAGAATAATTAAGCCTAGAGACAGATGGACAAATGCTGAAAAGGCAAGGTATGTTCTAAACTCAAGAGCTAAATATCTGCTAACATGTGATCTTAGTCACAGTGAATATGATAAGGTAGCAGGATGTACAACAGCCAAAGAAATATGGGATGCTCTTGAGGTTGAACATGAGGGAACAAATCAAGTCAAAGAAGCTAAGATCAACATACTAGTAAGACAGTATGAGCTCTTTAAGATGAATGAAGATGAAGGCATTGAAGACATGGTGAGAAGATTCACTGTCATAACAAATGACCTAAAATCTCTGGGAAGAACATACTCTAACCAAGACATGGTAAGAAAGATCCTGAGAAGCTTCCCAAGCCCTGGAGACCTAAGGTCACAGCTATTCAGGAAGCCAAAGACCTGAGCACCGTCAGATTGGATGAACTCCTTGGATCACTAAAGGTTCATGAGCAGGAACTGATGGAAGAGGACCACATAAGACGTCCCAAGACTCTAGCTCTGAAAGCAACCTCTAGCAACTACAAAGGTAAGAAGGTAAGCTCATCTTAACAGACTTCACTAAACTCATCTCATGACACAGAAACTGAAGAAGATGAAGAAGATGATGATGAAATTAAAATGGATGATGAGATGGCTTACATCTCAAGAAAGATAAGACGCATATGGAGGGCTAGAGGAAGTAGAAGGAAAAGGTTTCCATCAAGAAGAGGAGAAATCAAATCAGAAGAGAAAGGTCAATTCATCTGCTATGAGTGTAGAAAACCTGGACATATGAAATCTGAGTGCCCTCAGCTAAGAAGAGAGATAAAGAAAAGTCCTAAAAAGAAAGCAATGATGGCTACTTGAGATGACACTGAAGGAGATGACAGTCCAAGTGAAGAATCAGCTAACATATGTCTTATGGCAAACAGTGATTCATCAGATAATGATGAGGTAAGTGACTCAGACTCTAAACTGACTCTAACCGAACTCAAGTGTGCCTTTGAAAATCTTCTTTATGATTCAAATCTCCTAGTTTCAAAAAGCTCTCATTTAAAATCAGAACTAGATATAGCTCTTGAAAAGGTTAAATTTCTGGAAAAAGAAAATGAGAATTTGAATCATAAAAATAGTAGTCTCATGTTGTCTCACATGAAGCTGTCTGAACTTACTAAAAGTATGAGGCAGACTCCTGATGAGCAAAGGCTAAAGCATCTTTCAGAAGAAAACCAGAATCTCAAGAAACAAAACAGAAATCTCATAGATGATCTGGCAAAATTTGTTAAGGGAACAAAAAACCTTGAGAGACTCATTGGGTCTCAAAGAGGAATTTTTGATAAAGCTGGAATGGGCTATGAGAAGTCCTCCAGTGAGATTTGGTACAAGGATTTCTTCATTCCTGCAAGAAAAAGGAAGAAAGAAAGATGCTCTTGTTGTAGTAAATTTGGTCATAAGGCCACTGAATGCTACCTAAGACATGTAGCATCCAAGAGAAAGGTCACTAACCATGAAGGACCCAAGTATAAATGGGTACCTAAAATTAAACCTCATTGTGTGACAGATGTGCCTGGCAGCAGCCAAGGTGTGGGTACTGGACAGTGGCTATTCAAGACACATGACAGGAGACAAAAGCAAGTTTCTGTCACTTAAAGAGAAGGCTACTGGAGTTGTCTCTTTTGGAGACAACAGTAAGGCCCAGATTAAGGGCATTGGTAAGATTGGTAAGACCAACTCAGCTCAAATTGAAAATGTATATTTTGTTGAAGGTCTGAAACACAATTTGCTGAGCATTAGCCAACTGTGTGACAATGGTTATCATGTGAATTTCCAACCAAATTTCTGTGAGATCATAGATTCAAAAACTGGAAACAGGGTCTTTTCTGGAATCAGAAATAAAAATCTTTACTCAGTCTCTCTTGAGAGTCTGTCTGATCTCACGTGTCTCATGTCTCATGACCATGAAAAATGGCTATGGCACAAAAGAGTTGGACATATCAACATGAGAACCATGAGTCAGCTTGCAAATCAATCTCTTGTCAAAGGACTACCTAAAGTTAAATTTGACAAGGATATGATTTGTGAGTCATGCATAAAAAGCAAGCACAACAAATCAAGTTTCAAATCCAAGACTCATGTCTCAACTACCAAGCCACTTGAGATTCTCCACATTGACTTGTTTGGACCAACTAAGACTGCCAGTCTTAGTGGCAAAAAATATGGTTTTGTTATAGTGGATGACTTCTCAAGGTTCACCTGGGTTCTGTTCCTATCTCAGAAAGATGAATCTTATGACTCTTTCAAAACCTTTTGCAAAAAGATTCAATCTGAGAAAGGATATGGAATTGGATCTGTAAGGAGTGACCATGGTGGAGAATTTGAGAATGCCAAGTTTAAAAGATTCTTTGACAAAAATGGCATCACTCACAATTTCTCTTGTCCAAGAACTCCTCAACAGAATGGAGTAGTTGAGAGGAAGAATAGAACTCTTCAGGAAATGGCAAGAACTTTACTATGTGACTCTGGAATTGAGAAATACTTTTGGGCAGAAGCTGTCAACACATCCTGTTACATTATAAACAGAGTTACCATAAGGAAGATCTTGAATAAAACTCCTTATGAGCTTTGGAAAGGCAGAAAGCCCTCAATCTCTTACTTTCATGTTTTTGGATGTGATTGTTATATTTTAAATACTAAAGATCAGTTAGGCAAATTTGACACTAAATCTGATAAAGGAATTTTCCTGGGATATTCACTAACATCTAAAGCTTATAGAATATATAATCTGAGAACCAAAACTACTGAAGAATCTGTGCATGTAGTGTTCAATGAGATACAGGAAAACTTCCAAAAAGAAGTTGATGAAGAGATTGAAGCAATGATGAGAGAACTAAAGATCTCAACACAAGAAGCTGAGGAAAGATCCTCACCTGACCAAAAGCTAGTGAGATCATCTCAATCTGATCATCTCACAGAAGCAGCCACCTTGAGACATCTCATAACCTCCAAGAAGAAAACAAGCCAGATGATGAAACTGAAACTCAAGAAACAAGACAAGAAAATATTGAGATCCAAAATGAGCATACGTCTCAACTGCCTAGAAGCTGGAGATTAGTGAGATCTCATCCTAGAGAACAAATCATTGGAGAAACCTCAGACAGAATCAGAACTAGGTCTTCATTCAGAAACAATGAAAACTTAATGGTCCTATTATCTGAGACTGAACCAAAGAACATTGATGAAGCTCTCCATGATGAATCTTGGGTTAAGGCTATGGAGGAAGAGTTAAATCAGTTTGAGAAAAGCCAAGTCTGGAATTTAGTTCCTCCACCATCTTATCAATCCATAATTGGAACCAGATGGGTCTTCAGAAATAAACTAAATGAGAAAGGGAAGGTCATGAGAAACAAAGCCAGACTGGTGGCACAAGGGTTCAATCAACAAGAAGGAATAGATTATGATGAGATCTTTGCACCTGTGGCAAGACTTGAAGCTATAAAGATCCTGTTGGCATTTGCTGCATTCAAGGACTTCAAATTATACCAGATGGATGTAAAAAGTACCTTCCTAAATGGAATCATAGAAGAAGAAGTCTATGTGAGACAGCCTCCTGGTTTTGAAGATCTTGACCATCCTGAATATGTGCTCAGACTCTCCAAGGCTCTGTATGGTCTCAAGCAGGCTCCAAGAGCTTGGTATGACAGGTTGAGTTCTTTGTTAATTAAAAATGGTTTCACCAGGGGTAAGATTGACACTACCTTATTTAAAAAGGAAATCCACAAAGATTTATTAATTGTTCAAATTTATGTTGATGATATCATTTTTGGTTCGGCTAATAAATCTCTATGCCAAGAATTCTCAAGTCTCATGCAGGGAGAATTTGAGATGAGTATGATGGGTGAGCTGAGATTCTTCTTAGGTCTACAGATTAGGCAACTGACTGATGGAATCTTCATTAGTCAAGAAAAATACACTAGAGATCTGCTCAACAAGTTCAAAATGAGTGAGGTCAGACCAATGAAGACTCCTATGCACCCCTCAACTTAGATTGACCAAGATAAAGCTGGAAAAGCTTGTCTCAGACAAGTTTTACAGAGGTATGATTGGTTCCCTTATGTATTTAACAGCCAGCAGACCTGATATTCAGTTTGCTGTGGGAATATGTGCAAGGTACCAATTTTATCCTATAGAATCTCATCTCACTGCTGTTAAAAGAATATTTAGGTATTTGATTGGAACCACTAATCTTGGCTTATGGTATGAGAAAGGAAAAAGTTTTGATCTCATAGGATACAATGATGCTGATTTCGCTGGTGACAAGATGGATAGAAAGAGCACCAGTGGATCCTGTCAATTCTTGGGAAAATGGCTTATCTCCTGGTCATGCAAAAAGCAAAATACCATTTCCTTGTCCACTATAGAAGCTGAGTCTGTCTCAGCTGCTGCATGTTGTACTCAAGTACTATGGATCAAATCTCAATTGCAAGATTATACAGTCAGGTACTCTAAAATTCCTATTTATTGTGACAACACTAGTGCCATAAACCTTGCAAAGAATTCTGTTCACCATTCTAGGTCTAAGCACATTGACATCAAACATCACTTTATAAGAGATCATGTGCAAAAAGGAAATATTGAATTAATATTTGTAGATACCAAAAGTCAGCTAGCTGACATCTTTACCAAACGCTTGGTGGAAGAAAGATTCATTGAAAATTTAAAATTGTTAAATGTGTGTTGTCTTGATTAAAAATGATGAACTAAGCTCAACTTAGTACCGGGTTATATGTTGAGAATCTCGTCAGAGATGAGACTCAGGGGTCATCTGTGAAGAGACAAGGTCTTAGATGCATCTTCTATCAGACGCGTCTCGTAACTCATCTCAACTCACGTCTCATGTGGTTACTGAGACGTAAATAAACGTTACTGAATGGAAGAAAGAGCCGTTAGTCAACGGCTAGCAACTGGCCACTACTTAGCAAACTAGCCGTTATGCTATAAAAAGAAGAGCCAACCACTCTTCAACCATTTTCAATAACTTCCCACTAGCGCATTTACTCCTTTTTTTATCCTACCCTCTCTCTCTCTCAGATCTCTCTCTATTTAAAGCTCATCTCTAACTCATAACTCACTTTCCTCTCTTCTGCAAATGCGCATCAAAATCACTGCTCTCAAACTCCCTTTTTCTGATAAATCCTCATCATCATCATCATCTCGAGAAGCAAAAATGAGTTCTGGATCAGAAGAAGGATCAAGATCTCAGAGCATCCACTCAAGCCAAGAAACCCTGAGTCGTTCTCCATCTCCACAACCTAGCACAGAAACGGAACCCTCACAATCCTCCCAACCTACCCAACCTTCTCCATCTTCAAAGTCCACATCCTCCAAAAAGAGCACCCCTTTTCCTCCTAGGATGAAATCCCAAAGGATTGCTTCACAAGTCACCATAACTGCAGCTCCTAAGTCCCCTGTTCACATAGACCTAACTTAACCGGAGGCTTCAAGGAAAGGGAAAGAAAAAGTTGTAGAAAGGAAGAAGCTTTCGTTCCAATCTGATCTCTTTTCCAATGCTGAAGTGGAGGAGAAGTTTACCAAAAGATTCGTAGACAAGAAGATCATAATAGGAAGAGTGATCTCATTTCAAGAGCTAAGAGATGAAGGATGGGACATTGGTCCCTATCTGGAAAAACAAGGATGGAAGGAATACTTGGGCATGACTGAGTCAGTTTTTCCAAAGATGACTAGTGCATTCTATGTAGCCTGCTACAAAGCTAAGGGATCCTCCCAGGGTCAGCCCCACATCATCTCTGACATCAGAGGTGTCCACATAGAACTGACAGAGGAAACTCTTGGTGCCATCATCCAAGCACCTGTAGCTGGGAATAGGCTGTACAATGAAGAACACTGGTGGAATGAAGTTGGAATTCCATCAGCCAATGTAGGAACCTCTCTCTTCAAAGGTGGTCTCATCACATATGCTGCATCATCTCTGAACCTATTTGGTAAATTTCTGTTTCATTTGGTTGTTAAGTGCATCATGCCAAGGGCTGGCACTTTTAACAAGGTTTATCATCAAGACTTGATGGTGATGTATCACCTCAAGCATGGGATACCTCTGAACCTCCCATTTCTCATCTTAAGGCATATGGAGCATGCCTTCCACAACTCCAAGATCAACGCATCTCTTCCCTTTGGAATGCTCACTACCAGAATCATGAGGCATTTCAAGGTTGATTTCAGCGGCTGTGAAAAGTCTGAAGAAAGACCAGGTTATGTTGGAAACAAAAAACCTGAAATCTCTTGGCTTAAACGGTAAGAACATCCCCACTCCTACTTTTCCTTTAAATGATCCTCCTCCTGTTGTCCCTACAAACACACAAGCTTCTCCATCATCCAAAATGTCAGAGGCAGACAAGAAAAAGAAGAAAAAGAAGGCCTTAAAGACAGTTGGTGATGAAACTCAAGCATGTTCTGAGTTTCCAGTAAAGGAACAGAAAAGGAAAGCTTAGCCTTCTGTCTCTACAGAAACTGAGACTAGGAGAAAGAAGAAGAAGAAATCAAAATCTGACTTCACTGCTCTAGCTCATACTGAACCAGCACCTGAGAAACTCCATGAGCAAGGAGGAGAAGCAGAAGATGAAGCAAGGAATGAAGAAGAAGAAGCTATGTTTGAACAAGAAATTGAGCACCATTCACCACTGCAGCAAGCATCTCCTCAATTACCTCCTCCATCTCCTCCACCGGAGATAACTCCACATGAAGTCTCTCATATCAGTAAGATTGTTGCTGAAACTTTGATGAGCTTAGAAAAGGATACCACAACCTCAAGCTTTGAGACTCACCAAGAGCCGCAGCAAGTTTAGACTGAGACTGTTGAAGTAACCACCACTCAACAAGCTACTCCAGTAAGTCCACAACCAACTTACTCCATCCCTACTTCATTTCCCACTCCTGGAAAATTATTTGTTGAGACCATCCTGCTCAGCTCACCACAACCCAAATATGATCAGTCTGCACCTCCCACTGACAGACCTGAGCCAGCTAAGGCACCCTCATCTGAACCATCCATTTCTACTCATCTGTCCAATTCAATCAATACTTTTCTAAACCAATTACAAGAGGAGCAACAACAACAACACCAGACCCTCCAAGCCAGAATTAAACAGAATCAGAAGAAGATCTTGAAGAAACTAAAGCACCACAAGAAGAGGCAAGAGGCCATTCTTTCAGGATTTGACACAGTCCTGCAAGCAATGCATGCATCGAATGAATTTCACAAGAAGATGAACCTTCATCTTTCCAATTTGCCTCCTCTGCCTGAGTTTCCTCAATTTGTGTTGCGACCCTCTGGCCCTAGCTCAAGCTCATCCTCTTCCCTTTCATCCTGGCTATGCTAGTCTTTCGTTTTGATAATGTCAAAATGGGGAGAGTAGGTTAGATATATCTAATGAGAGTCTTGGGTAGGAAAACTTCACATTTGTTTTTTTTAGGATATGATCAGTTTGACAGTTAAAGATGTAATTGGCATCTCTTTTCACGGTTCTTTTGTTGAGATGCAGTGGCATCTTTTGCTTTGTAATCCTCTAAATTTATGATTAATGAAAATTGACTCTCAGATATCTGCAGTATATTTTTTGTTTGGTTTGTTTAGCAATCTAATTGACATTTTAGCTCACAATTGAATATTAAATCTCAGAACAGAAAATTAAGCTTATCACTCAAGGGGAGTTCTTTCCCTCAAGTATTTCTGTTACAAAGAGATTGCTCAACTCAGGGGGAGTTAACCTTAGATATACATCATATTCATTTTTATCTCATCAGATATTTAAACTCATAGTTTGCCATCATAAAAAAAGGGGGAGATTGTTGAGACAAGCTCACCTCCAAGAAGTTTTTAATATGACAAACTGACTAAGTTTAAATATACATATCAGATACATCTCATGGTCAGACGCGAACAGACGAGATCTCATCAGAGATACAAGAAAGTTATAACTAACTCTGGACAGAAGCAAGACTGCATGCTCAATGATAGTAGACAGCAAGTGAGGTCAGCATAAAGTCAAACAAGGACACAAGGACACTAACACAGTGACTTAGCCTGAAAAGTTGTTGTACACCTACTTGGAAAGCCTATCTCCTTACCGTGCACTCCAACATCTAGAAACGGTCATATAACGGCTAGTTTTTCTAACTGGAGATATAAAAGAGACAAGATCAAACAGTTGGAAGTGAGAGAGACTGCCTGCATTACTGTACGATCATCAAGCATCTTATCACATCTCAACTGACATCTCAAGTGCACATCTCAGCTGTCTGTGAACAGACTCATCTCATCTTGAGATCACCTGTCTCTTATCATCTCTCTTGTGTGCATCACTATTATATTGTATCTTAAGTAGAGAGATCACCTAACTTACCCATCTTTATATCCATACTGTGTATGCTTGTAAGCTAGACTCATCATAAACATTTACTGTAACCTGTCTCATCTAAGATAGGAAGGTTCCTAGTCTTAGAGTGAGGTGTTTGCGTCCTGAAGAGGCTGTAAGAATACTTGTGGCTCAACTAAGATAGGATTGCCTAGGCTTAGTGTGAGTTAAACGTCCTGAAGAGGCTGTAAGAAAACTTGTATTGGCGGGTTTGTTAATAGTGGAAAATCTCACGTGTTGTGACGACTGGACGTAGCCCAAGGAGTGGGTGAACCAGGATAAGATCTCTGCCCCCTGTCTCTTATCTTGTCTTTACTAAGCTTATCTTGAAAGAAATAAAACAACTTAGTAACAAAAGTAATAACTGAACCAATATTCAAAATAAGATTCTGAATTAATCTAGGAATATAAATCATCACTAAAATTGTATTTATTTATATATCCCGTCTTTACAGAGACTCCAAGTCAACGAACTTGAGAGCACATCTCAACAATCAATTTTAGTGTGAAATAGCAGGAACAGATTTGAGAAGTCTCTATTCAACCCCCCCTTTCTAGAGACCTTCAGCCAACTTAAGTCTAAGCCTGTAAAATTTTGAAACTCGTTTCTGGCTTTACTTCTCAAGTGTTGCGCACTTGGACATTAGAATATTATTCTCGGACAAAAGCAAATATGAATTTGAGTTTTAACTTAAATGAACACAAACGGTTTGCTTCTGTCCAGTTTGTGAATATTGCAAATTTATCTTATGCGTGAATCCAAGTTCATAATTAATTTTATCGTTTAGAAGAAACTCAGAAACACCTTTTTAGAACTTAAACACAAGATAACAACAATGTAAAGAGATAAAGGTCAGAAGAAGAAATACACGGCAGATTTATCCTGATTCACTCTTATCAACCAATAGCTACATGTAGTCCCCACACCAGTGAGATTTTCCACTAACTTCTTCAAAGTTACAAGTATTCTTTTTCACATGCCTCTTCAGACTCCTCGGTATTCTCCTTACAGGGCCTCTTCATGCTCCTAAGCATTATCCTTCCAGGGCCTCTCCAAGCTCCTAAATAGCCTTGTACAAGCCTCTAAACTCAACACCACAGTCCAGAACACCTTTCTGACTTGGTGGAGGAGCAGCAACAAATTACAATGTGAATGATGTTTTTCTTAACTTGAGGTTTTTAACACACAAGGTGTGAATAACCAATGAAGTCCTCAAGCTAAGTTGCAGAACTTTACAACCCACAAATAAACTCAAAGAGTTTGATAAGCAATGAAGACTATATGGGAGAAGCAAGATAAAGAATATACAACTGAATATGATTCAACAGAATATAAGTTCTTTGAGCGCAGTATTCTCATATGAGTTTTTCTCTGTACAATCGTCACTTGTTTCTGAGCTTCTGATTCCTTTTATAGAGTTGCCAGGAAATGTGACGGTTTATAGTCGTTAGCAACTTGTCCTTTTCTTGTCAGACACTTTTTCAGTACAAGCAGGTTGTACTTGCTTCTGTCTTGGTGAGTGCTTCTATGTCTGACTTGCGTCTGAGTTTTGCACGCATTTGTGTCTAACTTGTGTTGTGCGTCTGACTTGAGTTAGTGCTTCTGACTTTCATTTTGTGTCACAATGTGCAGATAAATTTGTTCTTTTAGGATCATAAGGCTTCAACCCTTGAATCTGAGTTGTGATTAAACATCTATCAAACGAGTCACTCGTTGCATTTTGATGCGTTTGACTCGGGTTATGCTTTGATAAGTGCTGATGAAGTGTTTTGTAAGCCTTCTTATATTTTCAATAGGTTCAAATGCTAGAGCTGCACACTCAAGCAACGTGGTTAGATGCAGATTGCAACTCAGAATGAAACTTGAAATTTTTACTAAGTTAGAGGGGTTGCCAATCATTAAAACATTATGTATATGAGGGTTTGACTTAACACCTTGCTCAAGCGAAAATATCAGTAACCAAAATTCACACTTTTACTGATATATTCACTCAAGCGAGGACCTTCTCGCTTGAGCAAAAATGCTCCAGAGTTACCCCCTGAAATTTAGTTTTTAACCCCTTTCCACCTACTTCCTTTTATGAAAACCTCTTGTACTCATAATTTCATTTATGAAAAATGATTTTCAATACTTGGGATGTTACATAAGATGATATGCTATTATAGGTTTCTAATCAGCTGGATCAAAGTTCTGAATATTATGTTCTAGTCCCATAATATATTGAATTCATAAAAAAGAACTAGTCTGGGAATAAAGCACCAAAAATTGTTATCTAGACCATAGAGGTAAAGACATTAGTGAGTGATAAACCGTTATTTTATATATTTATTTTAGGTATTTAAGTGAGTTATTTTGTATTTATGGTCATTATAATTATTTGATATCTCACTTATTTTCCTTTTTTTTCACAAAAAATAAAAGAAGAATCTTTAATGAGATTTTAGCATAAAAAAGGAGATTTGATTAGATAAAGAAGAATCTTTAGCGAGATTTAACCAAAAAGTAGATTTGATGAAATGAAAGGAGATTTGATGACATAAAAGGATAATCATTGACAATATTTGAAAAATATTTTATGCTGATTTTTGGGCCATCTTGAGTTGCACTTCCAGTTTCCAAATTTAGAAAGATAATAAAAGGAAATAAAGTTAAAATCAAATTGAGATATATATTTACAACTCTTATAAAATGACACCATCTCTGACTGATGAGAAGGGGAATATGGATCATCTATCATCTTCCTACTCTCTTGTCTTCTCAAGGTTCTTCAAGAGTGATAGTTGTTTGCAATAGGATTTGGAAAATTCCTGGAGTAAAGCAATTGTGTCAAAAGGTTTTTCTCTTCTAGTTTTTTTTAGTAGTTTTGAGATTCTTAGAACCTTTTGTTTTGATTGATTTATGTTTTATTATGAGTAGCTTGATTTGAACCATTTTTCCCTTTATAAATTATTTTTTTCTTTTTATAATTGTGTTTGTCTTATTGTTTTATTATATTGATCACCCTTGGTAAATCTTAGTTGGTTGGGTAATAGGCAATCACACCAATTTCAATTAACGGATCTATAAGATAAACTGGATTTGGGGTTTTGTAGGATCAATATTAATCATAAGTTTCCAATCAGTTATTAGATTAACAAACTTGTTGGTTATTTATGCTTTTTTTAATCTATTATTTTGCATGATCATTGGGGATAGTGTTTCAAGAAGAAAATCATTAATATTGCATGATCATTGGGTATTGATAGTATTAGAATAAGTGATTGGCAATTAGCTTGACATAATTTACAAGAAAAATTGGGGGAAAATCTAGGAAGAACTCAAGTGAAACCAGATGCCCTAGACACTTCCATAACTAAATCCTAATTGTATTTGTTTGCTTACTTGTTTAACTTTCTCTCTTTTACCCCATTTAATTATTGTTAATCTCAACCAACAAATCAAATCATAATCATTCTCTCCTATCTCATTATTAAGGATTTAATTTAATATTGTTAATTAATATTTGTGGGATGATACTTGGGGTTTTAAATACTCAATTTTACTTTAATCGACGAGTACACTTGCCCGGAGATAAAACTCACAACAAGTTTTAGGTGCCGTTTCCAGGGATTATTTTAGCAATACTAGAAAAGATTGAATCATAATTAATTGAGATACTTTTTATTTTAATTTTATCCTTTAAGGTCAATGATCAAGTGTCAAACACTATGAGGAAGGGGTCAACCTGAGGAAAACATTCTATTGTTGCAAAACCCAAGAGCTTCTTCTTATGGCTCCACTTTGAGATGACACGTCAAGCTCGGGACGTTAAACAAGCGCTGACAGGAGGCAACCTATATCCTTAATTTTTTTATGTTTTCATTTTATTTAGTTGTTTTTCATTTGATTTGTTTTTCATTTTATGATTATTAGGTAATTGTTTTAGGATTGACGTCATAGGGCATTGATACTTTTTTCACGCATAATTGACTATTGAATCCAAATATATCGTTAAATTTATCTTCAACTTAAATCATTTTTGGATTTCCAGTTTTCCCGATCAAATAAATTGGTGGCGACTCTCATCTCCACATCCTTCTCGTGCCGCACGATCGTGGCCTTAGTCGTGACATCCAGTACATGGCTTGCATGGACTACCATGATGATGCCTTGTTAAACACCACTTTTCTATGAATATATGAACATCTTGTTACTAGATCATAATATCTCCACCCATTTTCATTGCCGATCATAACCAAGAAATATACAATGAATTACAATCTTATCAAGCTTGTAATGTTCTTGACTTGGCAAAAACACGTAGCAAACATAATCAAATACTCAAAAGTAGCTAATTGATGACTTTGCACCTCCTTAGTTTCTCATATGTTGAAATAAACCCAAGCCTAGCTTGACGTAGCCTATTGGTAACATAAACAATTGTTTTCATACACTATGCTTAATCGTGGTGAAACATTTTTAATATGTAACATGCTTCTACGCATATTTGTCAATTTTTGCTTTTCTTTCTTGTAACTCCATTTTGTTATGGAGTATTCAGACAGGTTAATTGTTGTCTAACAAGGAGGACCATTTTGAAAAAGAAAAATTCCGTGAGGATGAAAAACTAAAAAAATCAGTGGCCAAAATGAAAGAGTGTATTATAAGAGAACATAAAACATATTTAAGCCTTTTAAATATTCTATATTTTATTATTTTATATATTTTTATTTTACTAAAATACCTATATGTAGTTGCAGACATACATATATATATATATATATATATATATATATTGAAGATATAAGATAGATTATGGAAGAAAATGAATATAGTAGAAGAGAAAAAACTAACCTTGTGTTTGGATAAAAGGTGTCAATATGAGCTCAGCTTGGTGAGCCAACTCGACCCAACCCGACTCACCGGTGAGTTGAGTTGATAAGAAATAGGGTCACATTTTTACGGGTCAAACTTGGTTAACCCACTTAACCTGCATGCCAAAGTGGGTTCTAGCTGGGTAGGGATGGGTTGACTCACGTTTTTTTTTTTTAATTTTTCATTTATCCTACTTTTAGGTTTTTTATTTTTTAATTATTTTTTTTAAAAAAATTAAATTAGGTGAGTCAACTGACTTGGCTCACTTTTAATCTAACCCAAGTTGAGTTGGCTCACTTTGACACCTCTAGTTTGGATAGAGTAATTTTAAATTACTAGATTTCATACGTTAGAATGGTAAAAGAAAGAATTTTAAATGATAAATAACCTTGTGTTTGGGTAGATAAATTTAAAATTACTAGAATTCATGTGTTAAAATAGTATAAGAAAGAATTCCAAATGACAAATAGAATGATTTTTTATGACAAATAGGGAAATTTCAAATGACAAATATTGAGAGAGAATTTCAACATTTCTCTTTTATGTTCAAACTTTTTAGATTGTCATTGTCAATTCCTCTCATTTTAACAATTCACTCAACATTGTCTATTATAATTTTGAGAATTCTAAAATTCTCCATCCAAACACAAGGTAAGGGATTTTTATGACAAAAGGAGGAACTTCAAACGATACATAAATTGAGAGAGAATTTCAAAATTTCTTTCATATGTTTAACTTTTTAGATTATCATTTATAATTCCTCTCATAAGTATGATATTTCCCATCACAATTTTGAGAATTTTAAAATTCCCCATCCAAACACACACTAAGGAACCGTTTACTTTTAGAAAATTATGGTTGCACATGGGTTGGGTAGACCCGACCAACCCGAGGTAAAAAAAGACGGGTTGAGTTGAGTCATCGGGTTCAGGTTCGATGAAGTGGAACCCGATTGATTCAGGTTGTGTATAGGGTTTCAACACCTCCAACCCAAACAACCCAACCCAACTCGACCATAGATATAAAAAATGAAAAATTAATAAAAATGATATAAATACTAAAATATCTAAAATTTTCCCAATTGAACCTGATCCAAGCATATGTTATTTTTGTGTTTTTTCTATTTATTTTCATTTCTTTTATTTTTTATGTCAACCTGACTACCCAACCAAATCTGGAAATGATCAAGTTGGTTCGGGTCGGGTTTCAATTAAAAATAAAGAAAATCGACCAAACCTAAACTTCTTTGATCGGTTCAGGTCTCAATACCCGTAAACCTGACTCGGCCTATGAACACCCTTATAGAAAATATTTTCTATTTCCAATTTCTCTTTTTTCAACTTAAATTACAAAAGAAAGTCAATTTATTTTTTTTGTTTTATTTCATGTTTAAGAGTTTTATACAAGAAACAAATAAATTAATATAAAATTATTTTTATTGTTTTGTATACAAAAATTTGAAAGTAGGAAATAAAATAAAAATAGAGTGATGCTTTTATAATCAAAACAAAAATATTTTAATAATTAATACTAAAAAAATAGAAAATGAAAATGAAAAATAAAAATAAAAAAATATTTTCTAAACCCGGTCGAGAGTGGTGACGTGTCACAAGGATAGTGCGACTGAGTTAATTGAAGAAATCTCCACCACGGAGTCTGATTACATTACATAAATTCATACTAAACAGTAGAAGTAGATAGATTATTACAAAAGAAACAGAAAACCCATCGCAATCTCAATCTCAATCTCAATCTCAATCCTGAATCCCCCGTATTTTCCCGGAAAATCTTCTAGAAAGCCAATCAATCAGCCTTTCTTTGCTGCCTCTTCGGAATCTGCAAGAGACGCGAACGAAGAAGACATGTCAACCTCAACCCCGCACCAGTTCCGATACACTCAAACCCCTTCCAAGGTGCTGCACCTTCGCAACCTTCCTTGGGAGTGCTCAGAAGAGGAGCTCAAAGAGCTCTGCAAACCCTTCGGTAAGATCGTCAACACCAAGTGCAATGTCGGCGCCAATCGCAACCAGGCTTTCGTTGAATTCGTAACTTCCTTATCTCTTTCTTTCTTTCTTTCCTTATTGTTTTTAATCTTCGCTTAGAAATATATATGAGGGTTTTTAACCATGCATTTCTTGATCTGAGTGAAATTGAGCTCTATATAACCACACGGTTTTTACGGAATTTGCATCAATCTCTTTAGGCTCTTTGGATGATGGAAGGGTGTTCGTTATCATGTTCTACCCCTGGACACGGGGCATCAAAATTAGGATACAGAATGTGTTAATAAGTAATAACAATTACATATATGTATACAGGGGATTTCAAAATAATATTCCTTTTTAGGGGTGGGGGAGCAAGTCAACATGATAATCTGCCAATGTCTATACAAATGATGTTTACAAACACAGAAAAGAAATGGACCAACTTATTATTGTCAGGTTGGCAAAAGTGAACACATTTATGAATTAACAAAAACCTGGAAATTTTGAAGAAGAAATCACAAAAGACACACATAAAACCAAAAAGATTTCCGTGACTAAATGTGATTTGGCCATTGCTTTAAACTAGAATGATAAGTTCATAATCAAGTTGGTAGTTCCTAGTGCGTGTGAAGTCCAATCTGTGTAGCTGTTCGTAAATAGAATCTCTTTATCTATTTATTAAATAAATGAAAGTAATATAATGTAGAGAGCAGCCAATAGCAGCCAGAGTTGAGCTTCCCCACTCCCATATGCTCATGATAGAGTGTTTTAGCATAGAGATTGTGGCCCATCCTGGACATCAGTGGCAGCCAGAACAACTGTTAGTGTTTCTGGTTTAGATTTGGTTAACAATGGATTAGATCTAATATTTGTAACCTCTAGATCAGAGAACCCATAGCACATCCAGCTGAAACCTGTAAATCCCATTGCTGGAATTTACTCCACGTGCCACCTTGGATCTTCATATTTGTTTTGAGAAAGCTTCGTGAGGAAGCCTTCTCCTATGTTTAGATTGATGATTTGATATATTGGGAACATTGAGCCTGCATTACAATGAAAAAAGTTTAAATCATCAACCTTTTTTTTTCCTTCTTTGCTACTGTTCATTAGTTTGGCTTATTTCCCTTGATTTGTGTTGCAAGTGACAGCCAAGTGTCTGAGGATGTGTTTTCTTATTTTTGATGATACCTGGTTCTTTTCTGATTTTCCAACTCAGATTTCTGAACTCTCAAGTATACATGCTTTACCAGGTGGATCTAAATCAAGCCATTTCAATGGTTTCATATTATGCCTCATCTTCAGAACCTGCTCAGGTTCGTGGTAAAACTGTTTACATACAGTATTCTAATAGGCATGAAATTGTCAACAACAAAAGCCCTGGAGACATTCCTGGAAATGTCTTGCTGGTAACTATTGAAGGTGTGGAAGCTGGGGATGTGAGCATTGATGTTATCCACTTGGTAAGTGCTACTGAATTTATTTATTTTGTCTTTGCCTCTTTAAATGTTGTATACCTCTGTCCCTGAAAGGAGTGGTAATAGCCCCCTAAAAGAAAAATAAACAATTGGTATCACTATTGGTAGAAAGATCTATAGTTGAATTTGGAGGTCTGATATGGAGTTGAAAACCTGTTGAAAACAGAGATTCCATTCACAGTACTTAAAAATGAATGTCCACCTGGATCATTGCAGGATGTTCTACTGCATCTGAGGCTGTTTTAAATTTGAAAATGTTTTCTGATTGAATCCTGCTTTATATTTGGTTTCATCTGATGTTTTCCTGGGAAGCATTGCAGTCTCTAGCAAATCTTCCATTCTTTATACATCTTTTTACTTTCCCTGCTGGAAGGGGCAAGGGTTATCTCATGAGTGACTGGTCAGGAGACAGGAATCTGGGTTTTAATACTTTTTATTCATATACAGTATTACAATTCCATTTTTTTCCATTTAATCATGATCTTTTATCTTTAGCCCTTTTATTTAGACTTAGACAGAATCTTGATTAAATCATGTGCCATTTTTTACTGAAATCGGTTGAATCACAGATGGTGATCTCTCATATTTAGATACTTTTGTTGGAGACAGTTTGGAATTATTATCATGTACGTCATACTCCTTTCTATGGTCACGCATATAAGTACAGGTGTCATTCTGCACTTATTTCTTCTCTGTTTGGAACTTCTTGTCTTCTTTTTCTTTCTTCACATTGCCTTGTGATCTCATCATTTGTGAATTGTGATGGTTATCAATCATGTGCTGTCCTATTATCTTCTGACCTTTTCATTTAAGGAAAAGCAATGTGACATATGAACTAGTTTTTTATTCTTTATTCAGGTGTTTTCTGCATTTGGCTTTGTTCACAAAATTGCTACATTTGAAAAGACGGCAGGTTTCCAGGTTAGTGAAATATTGTCAATTCAATTCCATCAATGTGTCCTTAACCTGGATTCACTAATCACTATGTAAGTATTAACTATGCTTATGGCATGGCAGGCTCTGATTCAGTTCACTGACACTGAGACTGCTTCTTCAGCTAGGAATGCACTGGATGGAAGAAGCATACCAAGGCAAAATTATTTTTGTATTTAATCCTTACTTCTTTGACTCCATCTTTATTTCTGGCCATAGCTTGATAAGTCACAAATTTGCTGATTCACTTGTGCTTTTGCATTCAGATACCTGCTTCCTGACCATGTTGGTTCTTGTAATTTGCGTATTTCATACTCAGCACACAGAGATCTGAATATCAAATTTCAATCAAATCGGAGCAGGTAATGATGGAAGGCAGGCAAGACAACTATCATATATTTCTCAAGTTGTGTTTATTGGTGTTTTCTTTCCTAAGAAACTCAAGCAAATCGTGAATGCTCTTGTATGTAATTTTTTGTGGTGTTCTCTTATCTGCTAATTTGATATATATGCTTTTATAATCTAGGGGTTACTGAAGCTTGGTAGTCAGGATACAGTTAAGTTGCCATGACCACTTAGTAATTTTCTCAATCATTTTCCAGCTGTTTGGTGCATTTTCTGTTAATATTGTTGAAATTATTCTTCATGTCATTGAAATGTATTGAACAAGCTTTTTTTTTTTTTTACCTAAATCATATAGGGATTCAATACCTAATTATTTGCAGTTGTTTACTTTTCATGTAATCCGGTATTCTGGTTTCCATCTTCATCGTTGGAGGCAACTCTGATATTGACAATGGACAACTGCCTTGTATAATTGTATAGTTTTAGACACAGCTTCTAGTTTTGTCAATTTAGTTCTTCGGTTGAAAAAAGTAGTTTTTGCATCTGACACCAATCATTATCAGGCTTTACATTCTGAAATATCTTCTTTTATTTTAAAATCATATTTGATTTTTTTTCCTTTGTACGGAGGTTCCAAGCTTTAAGTATTGTTTCCTAGAACAGTTTACAATCTAGATGCCAGGAAGAAATAAGAAATGAAAAATCTGTAATTGCTCAGTCATTCATGATTTTACTTGCTGTTTGGAGAACATTTATGTTAGAATAATTTGATGTAGTGACAGTGAAACTCTAAGAAATTGTTAATGAACCAAAATAGTATGCATAAGCATGTATTGTGAACTAAGCATCTCTTCTATTATTATCTTTTGAAAAGTACATATATTTAACAGGGTTGTCTATTCATGCTTGTGATTTCAACCATTTTTTGTTTAATGGCTCTAGCCTCTAGCAAGATATAATGTGCTAAATTTTTTAAAGCTTTAATTCAGGCATAACATCTTTTCAATGTGCATGGCTATATTTCTATTTTGTAGATTTTCTCTTTTAGACATTAGTCTTTTCTCAATGCTTAATATTACTGATTTTTTCCATGACTTTTCAGGGACTACACAAATCCTATGCTTCCCGTTAATCATACTGCTATTGAAGGGGCAGTACAGGTATTTTATTGTTCTATTCTTCTATAACTTTTGCTTTTCCTATTTTTAGCACATGCTAACAATTTATAATCTACAGCCTTCTGTAGGTCCTGATGGGAAGAAGAAAGAACCTGAGAGCAATGTACTTTTGGCATCCATTGAAAATATGCAGTATGCTGTTACTGTTGACGTCCTCCACACGGTGAGAATTTGTATTTTTCATAAAACTTCCAAATTTGTATATGAAATATACTCTAAATTGCTGGTCTATCTTTACAGGTGTTCTCTGCATTTGGTACTGTACAGAAAATTGCTATATTCGAAAAGAACGGTCAAACTCAGGCGCTAATTCAATACCCTGGTATTAATCCTATTTGACTGTTAGTTCTTGAGCTAATGCACTTTGACCCCCTTTTATTATATAATTTCTGAAGTATATATCCCTGCTTTCTTCCTTATATAGGTAGTTTTCTTGTCATTGGATATGGAAGTTCCTTACGTGCTTAATACTGGGGATTTTAATGCTTATGCACCAGAGTTTGAATTGAATGATTGGTAGCTAGGAACCATGTGCTTTCTTTCAGTGGTTTTGACCATTTCATATCAATTTACATATTTGTACTTTGTTGTTATTGATTATTTCATTAACCAAATGCTTTCCTTCTGCTCCAATGTTGAATGAGGATGATTTTTCTGCTAATGGATCAAAATTAATTTTGGTGCTTCTCTAGGATTTTGAGATAAATTGTAATTTCATCTGAGGGCTAAATATTGCTTTAGAGGAACTTCCATTAGTGATATGAAAGGGAATGGTCATTTTTGTAGCATTTTTAGCCTCTTTGTCTTGTTGTATTATTTTATTTATTTATGTTGTTTGAGGAGGATTTCTTATACTCTCTTCTGGTCTTTTTATTCCTTTCTAATAATATTTGATTGTTTCATCAAGTTTTTTTTTTACTCCAGACTTCATTATTATATAGTTTTGCTCTTGCACATTAGGGTCCATTTCAGGTGCCATACTCAACATGAGTTTCAGGGGAGGGAACTGGGTACCAGATCAACTAGCCTTCCAGTTCCCCCATTTCTGGTCAAAACAATGTTTTGTTCTTAAATATATGTGAACATCTTTTTGCAGATGTCATAACGGCAGCAGCTGCTAGAGAAGCTTTAGAGGGGCATTGCATATATGATGGTGGCTATTGTAAGCTTCATCTATCATACTCTCGTCATACTGATCTCAATGTAAAGGTATAAAATGTGTGTTTGAGTTATGTTCATGAGGGGAAAAAATGAAAAAGGGGGAAAATTTAAAGATATCCTTAGAAGCAATGTGGACACTTTCTTGATCGGAAAGAGATTTGTTTGTTAAATGTATGCTTCTTGACACTTGATTGACCTTTTATAGTAATTTGTTTAAGATAATTGAATGATTATCTGAGTCTGATTTTAGTATTATATGTTTTGGTTTTAGGCTTTCAGTGACAAAAGTAGAGACTATACAGTGCCAGATCCTAGTGTGCTTGCAGCACAAGTTCCTGCAACGGCTTGGCGAAATCCTCAGGCTACACATATGTACCCTGGGAATGCCCCAGCTTTTCAGACTCAAGTTCCCGGAGGACAAGTGCCATCATGGGATCCAACTCTGCAGGCAGTTAGACCAAGTTATGTATCTGTACCTGGTGCTTTTCCTGTTCAAACTGGTGCAGTTCCTCCAATGTCTGCCTATGCCCCATCAGCTATGCCTTCTGTTTCCTCACCTCTTGCTCAAAGCAGCCCAATTGCTCACCCTGCAAAACCTTCGATTCCTGGTTCCTCTCCTCTTGTGCAAACCAGCCTAGGTTCTCAAGGATTGGTTCAGCCTGGGGCTCAGCCAAATGTGAGACCTGGTGGTGCTTCACCTCCAGGTCAACATTATTATGGTTAGGATGTCATAGTTTTGCTTATACTTGAATGAAAGGAGAATGGTTTTGATGCATGAAATAGTGATAGTATTACTATGTTACTATTCAGTTGGAATCATCATTATTATTGTCATTTTAATGATGAAATTTAATTTCCGACGAAAGCTTCTAAATCGTAAATTATGTTATAAGCCCTTGCTTTTTTTTCATCATTATGTTCCTTTACTATTTTTTTTTTTTTCATTTTGAAAATCTTGTATTTTCATGGAATGTTCACTTAGGCACTAGATAAAATGGAGGTGTTAAACATCTTTCTCTACTCAAGGTTATTGATCAATCCAAATTGAGTTGGATTATTTGAACAATATAATTATACAACATTTTTACAACATTTTTTTTTGTCTTTTTTAGATTTTAGATTTTTTTAGCTGGTTTTGAAATCTTCTCATTTTAATTCAAGGATAAAATATTTTATTAAAAAACTTAAAATTAAATAGTATAATATTAAAAAATAACCCCAACAAATATAGAAAATAGAATAGAAGTAAGGTAATGGAAAATAGGGCAAATGAGAGATGAGAGTGGAAATATGGGTGAATCCTGAGAAAAGAAGACTGAAAAGGGGAATAATAATGGAAAAAAATATTAAAAGTAAAAGTAAAAGAATAAAAATAAGTTTAATTATTTTCCAATTAAGTTACAAACTAGCTCAAATCTTATGCTAAACATACGCTTGATCTATATTTCCGATAGTCCAATGGTTGAAGTGATAAAATTCAACATTTATAAAAAATATTAAATAAAGTAACTTTGAGAATTGAGAGTTAGGAATGGGATAAGTGAATTCCCAATAAAGATCAAACAACATTTGTTTATGAAATTTTACAAAACATATTATCACCATTGAATTGTAATAGTTTTTTTTTTTCCCAATGTTTTTTTAAAGAATAAATGATTGTCGGTTGTGATTCGTTATTCTTACCAATGAATTTAGTCGTACTATATAGCATTGTTGTTCGTTTAATTAGGTTTGAAAATCATGAATGTGGTGAAACTTATATTAATAATGTCTACAACTAAATTTATCTTGAACATGGTGAAGCTTAAATTTATAATGTCTATAATTAAATTTTTAAATTTCATATGATCAAGTACCCTTTCAAATGTAAATGTTTACATTAAACAGTGACCGGTCGCAATGGAAGTAGATTGTAATTCTAGATGGACTTTACCCGCAAAGTCAGGGGTTCTAGGAACACACATTTATGCTTGTGGGGGATTCCCAATCAAAAAAAAAAAAATACAAATATTTACAAAGCTTAAACTTGTAAAAGAAAATTCTTATCATAAATTTCCTATAAGATAGGTGCATGTGCATATGCATGTCCCTTCACTTGGGGACACATATGTAGGGTCGAATAATGTTATATTCTTCTAATCGTTTTTCTACTAATTTTTTCATTACTTTATAAATAATTATTAAATAAAAAAGTACATTTAATATCTTAAAATATAGTAAAAAATATTCAATATTTTTTTGTTTACTAATTAGGAGCATGTAGAATTATTGATATAGGGTAGCATTGATTAAATTAGATTAAGACTAAACCTGGCAACTTTTTCAGGAAAGGGGAAAAAATGATTCAAAGAAGAACCTTATTTATGAATATAATTGAAGGATACTTCTTAATTATCATCATTGTTTACCAGCTCTCTCCTCTGCTTTGCTTTTTCATGTTATGTGTGCTATGTTAAGGGAGGCCAAAATGAGCATCAATCAGTTTAATTCTAGTTACTGCAGCCAGCAAGGTGGTACAGGAAAAGTATCTAGTTGTTAATGATGTGAAAGATAACCAAAAGTTGCCTGAAACTGAACATACATTAACATACATTTAACAGATATGAACTTTTAAGACCTTCAAATTAAATAATAATAGTAATTGATAAAAACACCTTTAATTTAGCCTCTTCAATAGATGCACTTTATTCTTTCTGCATTTGCTAATTAATTAGGTTTTAGGACTTTATGTCAGTCAGCTACTTAATTATGAAGAAACCAGAAAGTTTTAATAGAACACTAGTGATCATGTGTATTTGCGTGTAGTATTATCAGATGAATGTGGTTGATTGTACATGAATAAAACGAAGTGAAAAGTTGCAAGAAAAGAATGTAACTTTATATTGTAGTACCTTTTGACTTGTCACACACAACACAAATGCATGTGCACACCTATAGAAGAAGCTATATGAGGTTGTTATCCACAACCCCATGTTCTTTTATGGGTCACATTCAATTATGATGGTGCACTGTCGTTGTCTCTAAATAGTGGTTTTCAATGCTCTAAAATCTCCCAAGGTAATTAATTAATATACCAACTCAGCAACAAAGCAAAAACCCTCATTTATGTTTCAGATTCACCATGAACTTCTTTTTTGCATAGGTATGAGTAGTTTGTAACCTTAGGTGTTGACATTTCTGAAGGGAACTGCAATGGTAATATTATATCCAAAATTTCTCTAATTTATGAGTCGTAAATAATATTTTCAATTGAACTCTAGCTAATTAATTTAATAACTTTAAATGCATATTTATTTGAGTAAAGTTCTATTGCCACATGTGGTAAGGAACAATTTAGTGCATTCACGTAATCAGTAAATTCGGGTCGTCCGATCAAAATCGGATGGTTTAAATTTTAGAATGATTAAATCATATTTAAAAAACATTCCAGCATTTGAACCGTCTGATTTTGATCGGACGGTTCAAATTTATTGACTATATGAAGGCACCAAAATGATGACTCCAGCAAGTCCGAATTCGTGTGGTAATAAGCTCTCGTTTAGATAGACACTTCAAAAGGGGCTTATACATGTCATAAATTGTTATCATAAAAGCAATGGTTAAATATGTTTTTGGTCTCTGAAATATAGTCGAGATTTGGATTTAGTCCCTACAATTTAAAACCGCTGATTTTGGTCCTTTAAAAATTAAAAATATACCAATTTAGTCCTTATCGATAAAAATTCGTAGCTAATCGGTAGCAAAATCTGTAGCAAAACTATGCAATAAAGACTAAATTGGTGTATTTTCAATTTTTGAATGATCAAAACCACCGGTATTAAATTGCAGGGACTAAAACCAAATCTCGACTATATTTTAGGGACTAAAAACATATTTTAACCCTAAAAACAACTACCACTTTAGCTATTTCTAACTTTCACAAAGGCTTACATCCATAAGCTTTACTAAAACAGATGTTTCATAAGTACTTAAAATTGCAGTTCTTAGTGGGGTAAAAAATCTTATCACAAGTTGTTTTACATTAATTAGTAATGACCAATGACCAATGATGAAGATGGATATCTTTCAATGATGAATCAAATTCACTTGAATGAAATGTGACTTGTATAGAAGGTACATGATTGATTTTGGAAGGAACAGGTAAGGATATTTTATTAAACATCAGACACTGTCTCTCAAAAATCTGCAGCAATATATCCTCTGGCTCCTGCTATGTTATGTTTGCCTCTGCCTTATTTTAAAGAAATGGAAGTATTGAATTGAATAGTAATAACAATTGTGGACCCATATCCAATTAAATTTCAGAAATAGTACTTAATAGGTTGAAAATTTCAAATTAATGGGTTTATTTTCATCATATGATCTACTGAGTGATGCTATTTTCACAGTACCTTTATATCAAATAGACATGATTTGGTACCAGCTTTTTGTTGGTTTGAGGGGAAGGGATTTGAGTTTTCTTCCAGAATTCATGTCCATGAGAAAAATGCCTTTGATAGAGATTTTGGATTAGGAACACTGAAAGAGAAAATTAAAAAAAAAAGGTGACCTACTTTTAATAAATATATGTACTGGCCCAAAATTAACATGTTGAGATCTATCTATGCTATGACATACATAAAAATAGATTATTTTCTTTACGGTTACATGAATTACGAAATATGAATATTGGAATATACTGACCCAAAGTTAAGAAGCTCAAGTAAGAAGTGATAAACCACTAATTACCACAATATATGAAAGCACAAACAGAGCTTTACAAGATTCTACTATATAGAATATAATTTTTTTTGTGGCTGAATCTTTCCATTTGTGGGACCATCGAAAGGCAACAATAATAATTAATAGTGAAACTGATATAAAATTTATGTACTACTATGAAGTTTGTCTGCATCAAAGGGAACTCTTCTTAGTATCTATTTAAATAATTACTACTACTTAGCTGCGGTTTAAGGTATTCTTCATGCTCTTAAAAACTGCAGATTCTCAAAATTCGGAATTATTAGCATATGTATAGTGTCCTTTCACGGCTACAGGGATTCTTTATAAAAGTTGTCACCCAATGTCCAATAGGTATGCCTTTTCCTATACCTGTCTGGCATCCAATATTGTTTCATTAATGGATACTTAATTTCCATGAAATTAATCCCTTATCTTTATCTTTGAAGAGACTAATTTAAAATTATTAAATTTTATGTGTTAAGATAATAAATAAAAAGAATTTTAATTGATAAATAGGATGAATTTCAAATGATACATGTTGAGAGAAATTTTAATTGTATTTAACACTTTAGATTATTATTTATAATTCCTTTTATAACTCAACATTTTCTATTATGATCTTGAGAAATTTAAAATTCTCCATTCAAACACACTTATATTTTGAAATGGAATTAACTAAACCCAAAAATTAAGGAATGTTCGGGTGGTTGCGAGTTTTCAGTTTTTTATTTTTAAAAATTTTAAATCAAGTTTTTATAACTCAAAATCAATAATTGAAAACTTGTTTTCGTTTTTTAGTTTTTGATTTTAAATTGTAAATACTGTATTCAAAATTTTTAAAAATAAAAAATTAAAAACTCGCAACCACCCGAAAAAAAAAACTAAGAATTATCCAAATTTATGTACATTTATTTGTTCTTGTATTTAGATAAAGTGGAACTTTATCACTTTGGTAACAAATCAAACTCATTGTAATCTTGAAATTTTTATAGACAAGGGCAAAGCATATAACACATACAGTGCAGTGCACTCACGGGAATTTATTGGATTGAATCATTACTATACATTCCCGAGGGGACAAAAAGATGGTCTAAATTTCAATGATATATGTAGTGCGAGCAAATTCTAATTAGACAATTATGGACCTGCAACTTATTCTAACTCCTTAAATAATGACATGTTAACTGCTAATGATATGGCAAAATATAAATGGGTTTAAATCCTCTGTCTCAAAATATTTACAAAAAATTGAAGGAAAGACTATTACTAAAGTGTATATATGTGAGTATGTTAGAGACCATGTGTTCCCAAAATGCAAGTAGAAACGTCAAAAAGATCCTATAAAGTGGTGTCTCTGTGTGTGGTAGGGCTAGCTAGATGACTTTGTCTTCCCATGTGAGCAAGTGTAAGAGATAGACCCCACTTCAAATTTGAGAGATTGCATAGACCTCTGCCGACGAAATGAACCAATCACAATGTTGAAGCTAAAATTTGATTTAGAATGTGATCAAGTTAGTTAACCATTGCATTGGGTAACCAAACATGCATTTTGAGAGACATTTCTGTACATGACATGAGCATGAGCTAGCTCCTTATACTTACAACACCATTTATCTGTTGGCTTAATGTTTCATAAGCATAATAACTAAGTAGGTACTTGTGTCTGCAGATATGCATAAATTTCACATGTTTGTATTTAATGGCAAAGCAACCTTGCATGCGTGCCAACCAAACATATATGTCTTTGCAGATTCTAGCTAGGTTGGCTCTTAAGTTAATTTTTTTTTTTGTGAGAACTAAGACTATTTTGAGGCGTAGAGATAACATTCACAAAATCACGCATTCACCGCATTCATTAAATGGTAGTCGTCCGATGAAGATCGGACGGCTCAGATATCGAGATGAGTAAATCGGATTTAAAACCTATCTCGGCATTTGAGTCGTCTGATCTTCATCGGACGACTACCATTTAATGACTGTGATGAATCCGTCAATTTGTAACTGCACCCAATCCAAATTCGTCAAAATGCTTAATGAACACAACTATCTGACAACTGTGTCAAGTTTTTTTGGTTGACTCTGAAGTTAATTTCATGAATCAAACTTAGTATTCATAAAAAAAAAATATGAAACAAAGTAAATATGTCATAAAATCAAGATTTTATTATTATCTTTGAAATTGGTTATGATGATATAAATATCTGTATTGATTGTACCATTTGAACCACCGAACCGTTGTGGTTTCTGAGAAAGAATGCAGCAATGGATGTGTACTATCTACTATAGACTATAGAGTATAGGATATGGTCCTGGTCCTTGCATAGTTATTATGTTAAAAAAAAAAAAAAAGAAAATCATTGAAGCTAAATAAGGAAAGGCTGAAATTGAGGGATAGAAGTTAAACTCCAAATATTTGTCTTGGTAATTGAGGATAGCAGAAACAAATAGTGAAATATATTGTTTGTGTGACTTTGTCACATTGCAATTTATAGTTGACAAACGGCCTTCCTCGCATCCTATGTATAAATGTCACAACACAAGAACGTTATCTTTGTTGTTATCCAATAAATAGTTCTATTCAAATCGTTACCACAACTTCTTGACTGATATTTTGGATGAAATTTATTACCAATTTTACCATGCATCTTTTTTTTTTTTTTTTCCGGTGTATAAGGAAAACAAATGAGGTTTGAACCTAGAACCTCAGGTTAAACTACCCAAACCCCCAACCACTAGACCTACCCTAGTGGGTTATTTTACCATGCATCTAGTTAAGTACACATTTTAACTTAACAAAATAGTAAATTAAGTGTGTTTGGTTTGTATCAAAATCACGTTTCAAACGCGAATCTAATGTAATGGAATTGAGAGTAGCCTTATCAAGGATCCACTTTTAAAACGTGGATCCAAGTTAAACCAAACACACCTTTAAGAGAATTTTCTTATGTAATCTCATAGTGACATATTAATGGCTTAACAAAATTAACCTGACAGAACATGTTCAGTTCCAAGACAGAAAAGTTTCTGGTAAAAGAAACAGGAATTCTTGTAGAAAAAAGGGGCTTTGGAGTTTGGAAGATGGTAATTGTTTTTTTGCTTGTAACAGTTTGTAATTTTACTGCAGTTGAAGAGCCATGCAGTTTTTGTCTTTTTCTTGCAGTGCAGGCAACTTTGTTAGTTAGTATGTGGACAAGTGTAAGTATATATCTCAATGCCTCACAGTGGATTCCAATTCCATTTGAAATGTATGAAACTGCTTTCATATACCCATTAAAAAAAAAAGCATATTTTTTCCACACAAGAGTTCCTTGACCCCTCACAGTTTTCAGCATTTGCATGGTCCCAACACTGATCAACTGTGTCAGTCTGTCTGTCAGGTTTGATAACTGCCCTCTATTTATTCCTATCCAATCCCCACTCCATTTCCACAAACAACCCCTTTCAAGGTTCAGCTCCTTGTAACTCTTCTTTACTCTTCCATTTTCTTTCACTTCATAGAGTATTAATTAACTGCTCTAGTTCTGCAGCTACCTAATCAGAATTATTGCACAATCTATAATACACATTGCTAACTTTTTAGTACTCCAATGCTGCTGCATTTATGCAGGAAAATGGCTCTTCTTGGATTTCTTCTTCTGGGATTTTTCTCCTTGGTGTCACATGTAAAAGGGTATGGTGGGGGTTGGATCAATGCTCATGCCACTTTCTATGGTGGAAGTGATGCTTCTGGGACAATGGGTATGTATGTATGTATACCTAGGCTAGCTCAAATGTGAGTGTGACTCACATTGTGTTTGCTATAGTATAGCACTTTAGGTTCATAATTCATTACTTGCTTAATAACATCTACATCTATATATCTCAAATTGCAGGTGGGGCTTGTGGGTATGGAAACCTATATAGCCAAGGTTATGGAACTAATACAGCAGCACTGAGCACTGCCCTTTTCAATAATGGCTTAAGCTGTGGTGCATGTTTTGAAATTAAATGTGTGAATGACCCACAATGGTGTCTTCCTGGCTCTATTGTAGTTACTGCCACTAATTTTTGCCCACCTGGTGGTTGGTGTGACCCTCCCAATCACCATTTTGATCTTTCACAACCTATTTTCCAGCACATTGCTCAATATAAGGCTGGGATTGTACCTGTAGCATACAGAAGGTAACTTTACATTCTCATTTTTCTTTACCCTACACATTTTAGATTTTACTATATACTTTTGGCCTTAAAGCTGATATTTTTTTTTTTGTTCATGGGTTTTGAAGGGTGAGGTGCAGGAGAAAAGGTGGAATCAGGTTCACCATCAATGGCCATTCTTACTTCAATTTAGTCCTTGTGACTAATGTTGGAGGTGCTGGTGATGTGCATGCTGTGTCCATCAAAGGTTCAAGGACTAGATGGCAAGCAATGTCAAGGAACTGGGGGCAAAATTGGCAGAGCAATTCCTACCTAAATGGACAGAGTCTTTCCTTTGTAGTCACCACCAGTAATGGCCACAGTGTGGTCTCATACAATGCTGCCCCAGCTAGTTGGTCCTTTGGCCAGACATACACTGGGAGGCAGTTCAACTACTAAGCAGCCCTCCAATTCAGCATATTTTCAATAATTTTTAGTACTAGTATCTCAAGATTACAGTTAAATGAACCAAGATATATATAGTTGATGTAGATGATTTTAGCCCCTTTTATATTTATATATATTTGATTTCATTTATATTGCAAGCATTTGCAGATGATGTGCTGGCTTAATTTATGCTATGCCTCAGCAAATGGGATACTTGCTCTGTTGAGAAAGATTAATGTTAAAGAGATTGTTGAATGTGTGCTTGTACTTTAGTTATTGATGAATGAATGAGAAAAGTCAAGCTTCAATTGCATAATAATAATAATAATAATAATAATAATAATAATAATAATAATAATAATAATAATAATAATAATAATAATAATAATAATAAAAAGAGATGCCTAACTTCACTTAAACACAATTAATTACCACCAAGGCATTGATTCAACTTTGACTATTCCAGATTAATCAATGATCTTAAATTTGTGGTTAAGAAAGAGTTTTGCCATCCATAAAAAATCTACACATTTCAAATAATATCATCTCTTTTTGTTGAGGATATTTGTGATTTTAAAAAACAGTAAATTATTCAAATGTCTTGTTTAATGAACCAGTAAAAAAAAATTCCCATCATCTACACAGACACATATAAAGCCATTTATGTACCATGATTTGTTTTTGTTTTTTTATTTTCTTTTCTATTTTATGTCTTTATTGCTTTGGGACAATATGGTCAAGTACGCGTAAATTATTTCAATTTGGATTAAATGAATTTTATACTACTAAATTATGGGCCAGTTTATTTGTGATTAAAAAAATACTTTTTAAAATTATTTAAAAATTTGATTTTATTTTAGAGATTATTGTATTATCAGAAATAAATTTTTGTTTGGCTACAATCATAAAAGACACTTTATTTGCCGCAATAAATGCTTTCATATTATTAAATAAATGCTTTCACATTGTTAAAAATTTTTTATCTCTTCTATTTTAACTGTCTTTTTCAAAAAATAACTCTGAGTTGCTTCTTTAAAAAAGCAAAAAACTGATTATTTTCTGATTCTACTTCTTAAAAAAAGTTTAGACAAACATCTTAAAAATACTTATAAGTGATTTTTTAAAAATGAAGTGATTATTTTAAAATATAATTTTAAACAAACGGGTTCTAATTCTTTTAAGTTAGACCTCCCCCTCCCCTTCCCCTCCTCTTACGAAAAAAAAGGTGAGAGGCATTGACTTTTAGAACATAAAGTAATATATGTATTTCAAAATTGAATTTTCAAAATAAATTTAGGGTACTTTTAGTGTTTTATTCTAAAATAGGGTGGTGTAGTTAGTAAAAATGGGGCTTATGGATAGCAATTCCTAACTTTTGACTTTTGTGATCTATTGAGTAGTGATGGCCCGTCTGAAATAGACATTTGCTTTTTCTCACCCCTTTTTGCTATTCCCACTCTCCAATTTGTTTTTTTAAGAATTCCTTCCCTAACTACCCTCACCCCTTGCCTTTCACCACCGCCTCATCCTCACTCAATGTTATAAAAAATGACTGGGTGATCGACTCGGTGAGGGCATTGAGTTAATGGGTCACTAGTCAAACCAGTGAATCACTAGTTGAACCGATTGACTCGATTGACTCGGTATGTATTAAAATTTTTTTAGAAATACATAGGTAATATAATTGAATCATTACTCCAAATTTAAAACCATTCACATAAATATATAATTAAGCAAATAACAAATGGAGACAAATAGTTCAAAATACAAATAAATAACCAAATTTTACTATAAATCTATAACATAAGCTCATAAGTAACAATCACAAGTAGCTAGTTAATAATATATGTGACGGTATTAACTATCAAAGTTTTTTTTGGATTGATAAAAAATATAAAATACAGTAGAATTGAATAAAATAATATTAAGTTTGATTATTTAAATGTTTCAAGATAAAATATAAATACAAATATGAATATAAATATAAATATATTTCATTTTATTCAATTTTTTTTCTTAATTAAGTACATAATCAAATTTATTTATGATATAATATATCTAAATAATAAATATTTATTTTATTATATATGATTTTATTATAATATATTTTTTTGGGGTAAGATTGCATTTATTAAAAGAAACCCAAACTAGGCAATAAAAAAACAATCAAAATAAAGTAACTGGGCCCTAAATACAAACATCCAAATATACCTTGTTTGTACCCGTGGGCCATGAACCCATCCATACCCGGTTCACAATTTCCACAATAAAGGTAAAGTATCACTTTAAACCTAATTTTCCAACCACATAGGCTTTGCAACACCGTTTCCCTTCCTATTTTCAAAGTTCAACTTACTTCCAAGATTCAAGTTTTCAACAGATGTGAAGGAAAAAAATCATCTTGACCAATAAATATTCAAGTTTTTGGATCTATTACACAAGAAACGACCGGTTGAACGTGAACCGACCTAGTCACCGGCTTTTGAAGAATCTGGCCGAGTCAACCGGGATTACACCGGGTCTGTTGCTTAACCGATCCACTGCACCACTCGAACCGATCATATCATCGGTTTCCGGTAGAACCGGTTCGACCGACCAGTCCGAGCGGAGTTTTACAACACTGTCCTCACCCATAACTACCACCCCCACCCCCTCCCCCACCCACTACAACTCCCTCTTCTCTCATCCCACGTTTGGAAGCCTTTTTTGCAAAAAATAACTTTTGACATGTGTGTTCGTAAGCTAATTTTTCATTTGGCTTATAGACACGTGAGTCCGTAAGCCATTTTTTCCAAAAATTGTCTTACGGGCATAGGTGCCTGGAAGTCAATTTTTTAGTTTGGCTTCCAAACATGTGTTTGTAAATGGCTTACGGACACACATGTCCGTAAACCAACTGAAGAATTGGTTTGCGAGAAGCGAAAATGGCTTTCATACATAGTTGTCCGTAAGTCAAATGAAAAATTGATTTTACGGCACACATGTCCGGAAGTCTTTTTTTTTTTGAAAAAATGACAAAAATGGCTTCTAGACATAATTGTCCTAAGGCAAATGAATAATTGGCTTACAGACACATATATCCGGAAGCCATTAATTTGTAAAAAAAAAATGGCTTCCAGTCTTCCATACATGGGGTGGAAGAAGGGGAAGGGGAGGGGTTGCAGTGGGTGGGTTGGTGGTGGTTGTGGGTGGGGTGGTGGTGAATGGGAATGAGAATGGGAAGGGGTAGATGTAGCGTCCGTTTGTTTAAGATTTTGGTTGCTCTCAACCACGTTTTGGTAAAATTGTTTGGGTAATTTTATATGCACGGTGAATCAATTTTGCAACTCTGTAAACGTGGTTCAGAGGAATTGGTTTGCAATATGATTTTGCAAAAATACGTTTCTCTCTTTTACCTTACTACCCCTATTATATATAAATTTGTCCACTTATATTTATCTAATAAAATAAATAGTAAACCCATTTTGGTAATTTTATATCCAAAAGTGATTTTACCTTATCTCATCCAAACAATATCAATTTGTGTCAACCTACTTTTATAATTAGGTATCCAAACAAAAATCAATTCTACATAAATCAATACATTGCAAACTGTAAACCAAACGGGCTCGTAATTAAGAAAATGTCTTTTAAAAAACACGTATGGGGTGGGAATAGAAAAAAAAGTTGGAAAAAGCGATGGCTTTTGAAACATTCTAGCCTTGTACAAATGCATAGATCTACCTTTTACCCCCTCCCCCCCAAAAAAAAAGCATAGGGTGATAGGCCTACGCAGTTCCCTATATCTTTTGGTTTTATGGAATATTGGAATTTTACATTCTCATAGTTCCTATAGGCCTATGATGTAAGCATATATCATGCAAATAAATTAGACAAGTCTTAGATTTGGAATATACTAGATTTAGAGTTTAGAAAGACCAACTAAGTCTAGTCTATTTCCATTTCTAATTTTGAGCGATAAAAGTCCATACCATATGGATATGAATGGTGCCAATCAGGGGTAGAGACAAAGGAGTTATGTCTATCAATAGTGTGTATCTAATAGTTTCTAAGGACTATAAGGAGTAATAGTTTTTTTTTTTTTTTTGTATAGTTTATCTAACACATTATGATAGACCATATTCAAGTTATAAAAAAAAATATAAATAAAGAGTATACATATAAGGGTAGAGGTACATATAAGTAGGGCCGACCCAATGTATATAGATTAAAGCACATTTGGGAATTGATTTTTACGAAAATGGGATGTGTGGGAATAAAAATAATATGTGTAAAAATCAATTCTCAACAAAAATACACTTTTTTTTTTTATATTGGCTCTGTTTTTGCGATTCTTTTTTCTCAAATTGTCACTATTCTGGTCTCTTAATTTGCCTAATCTCTTTTTTTTTTTTAACCACAAGTATCCTCCATGGGAGACAATCCTGTTCGAGCCGGCAACATCCACATCATGGTAGGGCTAGCTCTCCCAGCGGGATTTTTTCCATCCACAAGACTGGAACCGAGACCTTATTTAAGGGGAATCAAGTATGTACCACTTGAACCAACCCCGTTGATTTGCCCTATCTCCTTTAGACACATTTTAGCCACTTCTGTATTTTTTTTTTCTGGGTATGTAACCACTTCTGTATTTGATCTCTATCCCAAACTCAAGTCAGTTGTACTGTCCCACTTGAGATTGAAGGAAGGGGTGAACATAATAAATGTAATTAAATATTTAACATAACTGATATCATTATTTATAACTAATTCTTATTATTTTTTGCTTATTTCTTAGTTAATTTTTTTAATATTTTTCACCATACAACCTTTAGATTATAAATAAAAATAATCTCTTGTAGCTTATAAGTATTGTAATATAATATTTATTCTTTACTTATCTAAATTAATTTAATGACAATTTTTAAAAATATTAAAGTAACGATGCTCGTATTTTTCATAAACCTGCAATAGGAATTAAAAAAATAGGAATATATAAAATTTCATAATATTTTATTACCTACAAAAGGACCTCTATAAGTCTTAACCTTACCTTCCACACTGTATTGTAATAATCACCTACCCACCACCAAACAAACAGCCCGTGCCAATTTAATTGATTTCCAAATTGCCATCTAATCATCTATCAATCAAATTCAAAGTTCAAATTGTCTTTGAAGAGTGCACCATAAAACTAATAATTAACACAAGAGAGGTAGCTAGTATAGCTACTCCATTTCATATATCCAATTTGTTGATGGAGTCACCAACATCAAAGACTGCTGAAATAGATTATCCCCTTCATTTAATTGGTTTTGAGTTTGAAGACTTATCATCACAAAGGGTAGCTGGCCATCTCACTGTTACTCACAAGTGCTGCCAGGTCATTTCCTCCTCCTACAAAATAAATTTGGTTTCTATTTTTCTTGTTTTATCTGGATAACAAATGATACCCCTGGGATTTGGTTTAATAATTTGTATATATGGATATGGTAGTGCAGCCATTCAAGGTGCTACATGGAGGGGTATCAGCACTGTTGGCAGAGTCTTTGGCAAGCATAGGAGCCCACATAGCTTGTGGTTATCAAAGAGTGGCTGGGTTTCAGCTCAGCATCAACCATTTGAAAAGTGCTGAGTTGGGGGACTTGGTTTATGCTGAAGCCACCCCTCTAAATGTTGGCAGAACCATTCAGGTTCCCACTTCTCTTGCCTTGTTTGTCTCTCTTAAGTTTTAACTCCAACCTTATCTTTCCTTTATGTTCTGTATTTTGGGTAATTTTGCTTAAAAAAAAAAAAACTCCAACCTTATCTGAACCTACAGTCATATCGGTTACTCATATCTCATCTAATCTAATATGGACAAAACAAAAATGCAGTCTTATCACATTAAAAAAAATTAGGGTTAAATATGTTTTTAGTCCCGGAAATATAATCGAGATTTGGTTTTAGTCAATGTAATTTAAAACCAATGGTTTCAGTCCCTCAAAAATTGAAAATACATCAATTTAGTCCTTATTGATAAAAAATTGTAGCTAATTCATAGCAAAACTAGACAATAAGGACTAAACTGGTGTATTTTCAATTTTTTAGGGATTAAAACCACCAGTTTTAAATTAAAAGGACTGAAACCAAATATCGACTATATTTCAGGACTAAAAACATATTTAAATTAAAAAATTATAATAAATTCACACTAAATTAAGTGGTTTTTGCATAATTTATGGATGTCCTTTTGTCTTCATTAAATATTATATAAAATTGATTTTAAAATTAATAATTGAAAATTAATCATATATTACTAGTTATGAATATTTATGTTTAATAAAAGTGATTTCATTTTAATTATTAAAAATCAAGTTATGCACCTAGTAACATTTAACTAAACGAGCAAACGAGGTGTTATTTATAGAGGAAAGAAAAAACAAAAAGAGAGAAAAGGTGAGTGAGTGAGTGTGAGTGGTGGTAAAAGCAGTCATGGAACAAGGCGAGTGAAAAAGAACAATGCATGTGAACAAATGCCACTTCACACTCATATGAAAAAAATACATAAATATGAAATAATGTATATAATTATTATATATAGATGAGTGTCGGTGACATTATCCAAGAATAAAGTGCAAACAAAATTTGGTGTAAAAATATTACTATTTGAGGTATTAAAAATAATAAATTGACATCCAAAATTGAGGTATGTGAGGTGTAGAAAGAATATATAGAAAAAAAAATAAGCGAAGAGAGAAATGTGATGAAAATAAAGAAAAAATATGAAAGGAAATGTAAAATATATAAATATGAAAAAAAATCAGAATTATTAGGGTAATAGCAGTTATGTATATTTAATTAGAGATGTCCATATTTGTCCATTGTGTGTTTTGTTGATGTTTGTGGAGTGCATGTGTCCACTTCAATTTATTGTTAGTTAGGTAGTTTATATCTCTTGGTTATGTGGTCGTTTTGACCAATCCCTCAAATAACTTTCATATCACTTAGCAATTAATTTTGAACCTCGTATCAATTTTAGGACTTAAGAATATAAAATAAAGTTTTAAACAACTATATCATCAATTTTAGAATTTCACCTAAAATTTTCATTGCATATTCTAAAGTATCAAAATTGAAAAATTTATTTATTCTTCCAAGTTCCAACAACGAAACAACTTCATAATTTTTCAGTATATATCAATATCATGAATCGTTACTTGGTTAATTTTTTAAGCAGGGTCATATACTATCACCATTCACATGCCATAAGTAAAAACTATATTAATTAACATATAATAAATTGATGTGGCTAAGATAACCACAACAAATTAACATGTTATGACATAACGTTTTTCACGAGAGCAGGTGTGGGAGGTGAGAATATGGAAGATTGATCCTTCAAACTTGCAAAAAAGATCACTGATATCATCATCCAGGGTTTCTCTATTATGCAACATACCTGTCCCAGATAATGCAAAAGATGTTAGCAGCAGAATCAGGAAGTATGCAAGGCTATGAAATTCCTTTTGTTACTTTTTGTTGCCATATGAAATAACAATGAAGGATTATTGGAGATAGTACACAAAGCAACACTCTAATGCTTCAAAATGTACACCATGCTCATCACTTGTTGCTTTAATGGAAGGATATAACTCCTTGTAATAATAATTAGAGTAGAGATGTTTTAGATGTATATCGAAGAGGAAAATTAACCTACTACAAATGGACTGCTACATGCTAATTTCTGATTAACTATTTTCCTCTTAAAATTGCAATTTTGCTAATTTTTTTAATTATTGTAAATCATGGGCCTTTTTAATGTGATGTGTTGTAACTATTGCATTTTTTTTATACTTTTTAAGAATATTAACAAGATCAAGTCACAATAAATGACATTTATCTAAAAAATTGTTATATGGAGATATTTGATATGGATGCCTTTGTGGGACAGAAATATCAGAGAAGAAAGACAGCAGCAATAAATGCAGTCTAATGGCAATCTTACTTTATTTCTTTATTATAACAATCTTACTTTGTTTTATTTGATTCCGTTATAGGTTAGGTTAATATTTAGTAGAATCCTTATTTGATTAGGTTCCCGTAATTTGGATCTCTTCCCTTGTTAATTGAGATCCTATCATTAATTTCAAATTCTTTCCTTTGTATTAGCGGTCTTTAAAAAGGCTGTCATTATTCAATAAGAGCAATCAGAATTATTCTCTTAAATAGTTAGTCTAAAAGACTCTGTCAAGGACGAGTCTACATTTCTATCCACCATAGGTCATAAGAGGTATTCTTCCACGTCCAGACCTGTGACTAGGTCCTGCACCCAGGCACATAACAACTTGGTATCAGAGCCCGGTTGTCATGGGTGACATGGAGAATTTGGCAGTTAAACTAGAAGCTTTTATGGAACAAATGGCCACACGGCAACGTGCATTAGAGGAACAAATGGCGGAACTCTCCGTTACAGTTCGGAGACCAGAAAAAGGATCCAATGGAGATGGAGGTGGTAATGGAGGCAGCAGCAGGAGTTCAGACGACAGATCTGACCCACAGTCAAAAGGATCCATGGTACCAAGATACTCAAAAATGGAGTTCCGACGTATGACGGCACTGACGATCCTTTGAGTTGGCTGAAACGATGAGAGAAATTCTTTGCCAATCAAAGAACTGCTGAAGGAGACAAAGTGGGCTTAGCCTCTTTTCATCTCTTGGGTGAAGCACAATTATGGTTCGATCAAATGGAGCAAGAGGAGACGGAGCTGAACTGGGGGCGTTTTAAAGAGTACTGTCACGTGAGATTTGGGCCACCCATGAGTAACAATCCCTTGGGAGAACTCGCGAACCTTAAACAGATGGGTTCTGTCGAAGAATATCAGCGCCAATTCCAATAACTATTATCCAGAACTTCTGATCTTAAACCTCACCAGCAAGTGGACTTCTTTACTGCTGGTTTGGTGGAAGAACTCAGAATTGATATTGAAATGCAGCAACCAGGGAACCTCGGAATTGCCATGAATATGGCTCGTGCATTGGAACGCAAACAAAGAGTTTCTCAAGGAACTCCAATTTCGCGAACTAGCATGAGTTGGCCCTCATCCAAAAACACCAGTAACAGTTCTGTTATATCTGCTAACAGGAACTCTAATGCAAGGGGAGGGGGACAAACAACAAAACCAGTCGGAAGCAGTAGCAGAGTGGGTTCTTCCGCACCATTTGTCAAGAGATTGACACGGGCAGAAATGGCAGAAAGGAGGGCCAAGGGACTATGTTACAACTGTGATGAGTCCTATTCAACAGGACACAAGTGTAACAGGTTATTTTGGATCGAGGTTCCAGATGACGAAAGTGAATCAGAGGAAGACATGGCGATTTCTCTACATGCCATCAGTGGGGTCCGTGAGTCCCATACCATGCAGTTGCGGGCAAAGGTGTCAGAAGTTAATGTGTTAGTGCTAGTAGACTCAGGCAACACACACAACTTTCTGCGTGAAGGATTAATACCAAGCTTGGGACTAGAAGTGTTGAAAAGATCGGGATTGCAAGTCTATGTGGCAAATGGGGAACGAGTGCCTAGCATGGGCATTTGTAGGTCAGTATCATTTATGGTGGCAAATGACATCTTTCAGGCTGACTTTTATACTATTCCACTAGAAGGATTCGATGTGATTTTAGGAGTTAAATGGTTGTGCACTCTTGGCCCAATTTTATGGGACTTCAGCTACATGACCATGAAGTTTGTAATAAATGGAAAAGAGGTGATGTGGCGAGGACAAGGACCAGAGGTAGCACCACAACTTAGCTTGATGCACGGTCAGAATCCAAACTTGGTTGTCTTGGGTAAACTACTAGTTGAATTTGCAGATCTGTTCATGGAGCCTTCCGGCTTGCCCCCTAACCGCGCGTGTGACCATCACATATATCTCATACCAGGTTCGGGACTGGTTGTGGTAAGACCATACCGATACCCACATTTTCAAAAGGATGAGATCGAAAGACAGTGTGCCCAGATGTTACAACAGGGGATCATCCAGCCCAGTAGATCAGCATTTTCTTCCCCCATCCTCTTGGTCAAGAAGCATGATGGCTCATGGCGCTTTTGTGTAGATTATCGTGAGCTTAATGCTTGCACTGTTAAGGACAAGTTTCCCATTGCAGTGGTAGATGAGCTATTGGATGAACTACATGGGGCCCAACACTTTACCAAGTTAGATTTACGATCAGGCTACCACCAAATTCGGATGGCACCTGCTGATATTGGAAAGACAGCCTTTCGAACTCACCATGGACACTTTGAATTTCTAGTCATGCCATTCGGACTTACCAACGCCCCTTTGACTTTTCAAAGCTTGATGAATGATGTTTTCCACCCTTATTTGCGTAAGTTTGTTCTGGTCTTCTTTGATGACATATTAATTTATAGCAAAACTTGGGTTGAACACATGCATAATGTGAGAATAGTTTTTGAACTCTTGAGAACTAACATGTTGTTCTTAAAGAGGTCCAAGTGTCTTTTTGGTGAGTCACAGGTGACCTATCTTGGGCATGTCATCCATGGTGCGGGTGGAAGTTGATGTCACAAAAATTAAGGCCATCACTGATTGGCCTATTCCTCAATCTGCCAAGGCTCTGCGAGGGTTCCTTGGCCTCGCCGGATATTACAGAAAATTCATCAAAGATTATGGACAAGTGGCAGCCCCCTTAACGAGTCTTTTGAAGAAACAAGCTTTCCAATGGAATGAAGAAGCCGACGCCGCTTTCAATAAATTAAAGGTCTCTCTTTCCACAGCCCCCGGTACTTAAATTACCCAACTTTGAAGAAGAATTTGTGGTTGAATGTGACGCTTCTGGTAGCGGATTTGGAGCTGTCTTACAACAACAGGGACACCCGCTTGCCTTTTTCAGTCGCAAAATTGCAGAGCGGCACCTCAAGTTGGCTGCATATGAAAGGGAACTAATCGGATTGGCCAAGGCAGTTACTCATTGGCGACCTCATCTTTGGGGTAGGCACTTCCTCATACGCACTGATCATTTTAGCCTCAAGTACCTGCTCGAACAACGTCTCACCACATCTCCACAACAACATTGGATCAGCAAATTGATGGGGTTTGATTTCCGAGTAGAATATAAGGCTGGAAAATTGAATAAAGTTACCGATGCCTTATCTAGAAGAGATGAGGATTCCCCACTCCTCTTGACAGTTTCTTGCCCTCAAGTTGAAATCATAGATGCCATACGACAAGAAACAACAGCTTCTCAAGAATTATTACACATGCAGCAGTGCATTGAACAAGGGGAGTTAGGTTCCAATTGGGTGGTGCGTGACGGACTGATTTTCTTCAAAGGGAGGCTATACATGCTACCCACTTCTCCACTTATTCCCACCATTCTTTCAGCCATCCATTATATGGAACATGAAGGGGGACTTAAGACCCTACAACGACTTCGGAAGGATTTTCATTGGAAGGGTATGAAGCTTGCTACACTAGAATTTGTGCAGAATTGTTCAGTCTGCCAGCGCCATAAGTGGCAGAATTTACAGCCTGCTGGATTACTACAACCTCTTCCAGTTCCGCAGCAGATTTGGGCTGATATCTCCATGGATTTTGTGGAAGGGTTGCCCAAGGTGCGAGGCAAATCAGTTCTTATGGTTGTGGTTGACAGACTTTCAAAGTATGCCCATTTTTTACCTCTGGCTCATCCATTTACTGCTATATCTGTTGCGATTGTTTTCTTCACAGAAGTGTTTCGACTCCATGGCCTACCTGAATCAATAGTCTCAGATCGGGACAAGGTTTTCCTTAGTATGTTTTGGAAGGAGTTATTCCGTCTCAGCGGGTCCAAGCTGGCTTTCTCTTCAGCATACCATCCTCAATTAGATGGTCAAACGGAAGTTGTCAACCGCACTATCGAAATGTACTTACGATGCCTCACTAGTGATCGACCGCGACAATGGGTTGATTGGGTCCCATGGGCTGAGTACTGTTACAACACTTCTTATCACACTACTCTTAGCACCACCCTTTTCCAATTGGTGTATGGTCGAGAGCCTCCTCGACTTCTATCATATTCAGCCGGGTCTACACGACTTGAGGCCGTTGATAAAGCCCTCCAAGAGAGAGATGCAGTGCTCCGAGATGCTCGTGATAGACTCATGCAAGCCCAACAAAGGATGAAACTCACTTATGATTCAAATCATAGAGAGTTGACTTTTGCACTTGGGGATTGGGTATGGTTGCGCCTTCATCCATATCGTCAATTAACAGTAGCTAGACAAAAGCATCACAAACTTCTTCCCAAGTATTTTGGTCCTTTCCAAGTCCTGGCCAAAGTAGGATCTGTGGCTTACAAGCTCGCGCTACCTGTGGGCAGTAGAATTCATGATGTGTTCCATGTGTCTCTCCTTAAAGAATATAAGGGTCCCCAACCAGCTGCTGTAGGAGAATTACCACCAGTGTGTGATGGCAAGGCCTTACCAACCCCTCAAGTTATTCTTCGCAGTAGACTCAACCGAGGTCACCAGGAGCTGTTAGTCCACTGGACAGGCAGTCCTAAAGAAGATGCCACCTGGGAACCAGTTGCCCAATTTCAAGAAGCTTATCCGGAGTTTGAGCTTGAGGACAAGCTCAAAGCCGGGGAGGGTAGTGATGATATGGATGCCTTTGTGGGACAGAAATATCAGAGAAGAAAGACAGCAACAATAAATGCAGTCTAATGACAATCTTACTTTATTTCCTTATTATAACAATCTTACTTTATTTCCCTTTTTATTTTATTTGATTCCGTTATAGGTTAGGTTAATATTTAGTAGAATCCTTATTTGATTAGGTTCCCGTAATTTGGATCTCTTCCCTTGTTAATTGAGATCCTATCATTAATTTCAAATTCTTTCCTTTGTATTAGCGGTCTTTAAAAAGGCTGTCATTATTTAATAAGAACAATCAGAATTATTCTCTCAAATAGTTAGTCTAAAAGACTCTGTCAAGGACGAGTCTACATTTCTATCCACCATAGGTCATAAGAGGTATTCTTCCACGTCCAGACCTGTGACTAGGTCCTGCACCCGGGCACATAACAATATTGTATTGTTTTTATTATTTCACAATTAAAAAAGGTTTACATAATACACAAGAGTTAAATTTCAACAAACAAAACACATGAAAAAAAAAACTAGAATGAAGCAATGATTTCATGTAATCTGCAATATGTATATGGCACAGATTTGTGACTGGTTTTTCACTAAAATTGGTTACACGACTCTTATTTCTACCCCTACTCTATAAAATCTCTTTATAAAACAATATAAAGAAAATAAATAATACTCTTTTATTATTATCTAATCACATAGGGATAGATATTCAAGGTGGGGGGAAGATAGACTTCCCCTTCACTAACAGGGAATAAAATAAAATCCATATCTCTTGTTAAAAACATTAGAGATATTCTACCAAAAGAAAAAGAGACAAAATTTGGTAAGAAGAAATTGTTGTCAAAAGAAAAAAAATGATTAGACAACATTATCAGATTCTGAACACAACACACAAAAGGGGGGTGGTGGGAATAACAGGGCCCAAATTTCGTCAGCCCTCAACTTGGTAAAGAAAGTTCCACAGCAACATCCTCAATTGGCCCATTGATGAATTTTCTCTCACATTCTCTTCAAACTTGATGAATTTTCAAGTTTGAAGAGTGCAAGCTTCATGAATTTCCTGCTCTGTGAGAAGCTTAGTAGTATGAACATATTCAGTAACAGAAGGAACGTCTATGGACTCCATGCTAACGGATTTCACAGAAAATTGGGTTCCAATTGCCTTAATAGTTCTCTCTATAAATTCTGATCTTGGCAAATACTCCTTCATTCGACAAATAAAATCCATGTGATCTCTTGTCTGCACCATAAGCAAACAAATGTCAACATGGATTGATAAACAAGTGAACCAAAATAAACTTAACACAAATAAGTTTGATTAATGCATGTTTGGTTTGGCGTTGAGGAGTGTCCAAACTCAAGTTTGGACCTCCCAATGCAACTATTTGTAGCGTTGGAAACGTGATTTTATCACGTTCCAACGCCAAACCAAACATGGTTGCACCATTCATTGTAGTGGACTCCTGCTTTGAGTTAAATGTCACTGAAGATGTAAGCTAAAATAGTTTGATTTTTATTCACCTAAAATAAGTCATGCATAGCAGAAGTTATTCTCATTATATATGTAGTAAACATAAAATACAAGACAAGATGTAATTGAATAGAACTGTTTCCATTAGAGAGGTCCTAAGAGTGCTGGTTAGCTCATTCGGGTAAAATGAGTAATGCAATTTTGTTAGCACTCCACAAGGTAGTGGATGCAATTCACATCTGAAAATCATTTTATTTTCACATTCAATCAGATCTTTCTCTGTCCTTTCTCCCTTCACTTAGTGTCTTTTCTAAGAGAGAGTAATTTACGCAAACTTATAATTCTAGGAAGGTGATAGTTACAAACAAGCCATATATTTGTGCTATTATTTGATTAGACAAATTAGGCATTTTTTTCATAGTCAGATACAAGATTATAACATCACCCATTGTAATCTTTTCTTGATTCTAGCTTTTTAAAACGTATTAACCTTCAGGTTTAGTCTGGAACTAGTTTAAAACCCAAGTTGTTTTTGCCAGGACACACCTGAAACAGAGAAGTATGTGACAACAACCTTATAATATGCATATCAACCCAACCAAAAGAAGATGGGGAGCACAGAACATATCATGAAGTTAAAAGAAAGATGAAAAGATAAGCTTACTAATCGATACTTAGGAGCCTTTGCAGGTAACTTGAGATAAGACATGTTCTTGGCCTCATAATCCCATAGAAAAGACGTATGGTGTATCCACCGGTGCTTGGTTATAGATTGAGCATTACCACCAAATTTGCGATCACCAAACACATAATCTTTGAGCACAAAGGTAATAAGAATCTAATCAGAAATTCATTTTAAGTTTCATGAAACATATGTTAAAATTTAAACAGACTCTAAATGAATCACTGGAATCAGTCTACTTGCTTCTCAGAGTAAAATCAAAAGTAGTGTGTGCTCCAAATGAGATGCCTGCACATATGTTTTGTTGAGAAAATGGAAAGTGCCAAACAAAATTATACAAAAATAGACAGAAACATCGGAATTAAGCTTTTCCATGAGCAGAGAATTATCACCACAAAATTTAAACACAAGTCCACACTATCAATTTTCTGTCTCTATTTAACACAAAAACCGGTAATAATCCTAGGAACATTGTAAAAAGCATATTGATACAGACTCAATCAATGTACCATTCTCACGGAGATGAAAATCAGCAAGCCCTTCAAAAACTTCACTGTACAATTGACCACTCCACGACATGATGGAGCGGGGAAAGGGTTGAACATTTGAAACAGAATCTTTATTGCATATCAACGTTACAAATATAGTGCCATGGTCAACAACAACAGTTCCTCCCCCAGTAAACCTTCTGATGATGGGTATATGATCTCGCAACACTGACTTGACCTCAACAAGTTCTGAAAGTTTCCTATGTAAATATTCCACATTGAAATTAAGTCCTTTTCCCCTTATTCTTATTGAGAGGGGGTGAGGGGGGACTGAAGGACACATTACAGAAATAAGGAAAATCAACAACTAGCCTCTAGAATGTAACATAACATTCATTTGCTAATACAGAAAATCCACAAACTCAATGCTCATTAGTAATTTAAGAATCCAATTTAAACAGCAGCAATATGGTACAAGATCAAGGAAAGGATTAGAGTATAGGACAGGAAATTCTTTTCAGTTTTCACTTGTGCATCAGATTTTTATATTACATGTACATCTAGAATCATTTTCAATGTATAAACTTTTCAATGTAGACTCACAAATAAGAGACCTATTTCAAACACAGTAAGTATTTCATGGAATCAAGCCAAATAAATTGGAAAGAAAGAAAAAATGTGGTAAAGGAATATAACTAAAACGAGATTATGATTATGAAACAGAACAACATTCTAAAGATATAAAGAAGTACCCAGACAAGCCCATTACAATGGCAGGGGAATTGGTTCCATCATTAATAAGGCACCAATTATCTGAATTGGTTCGAAGAAGCCTTTCCTCTAAATGCAATTGCTGCAAAATAGGCATCGCTTTCAACCTAACCACCTTCATCAATGGAACTCCTGCTTCTCTAGCCTTACCCACCATAGCCATTATCCAGTGCTTTGCTTCTTCACTGAATGAAATCTAATAATAATAATAATAATAATAGAATCACAGAAAACCTAAACAGCGGCGGCGGCGGCAACGGGCGATGAGCTTGCGGCGGCGGAGCAGTAGGTGGGATATGCGGCTGTCAAGTAGGGTTATGTGGAGAGTGTCCAGTTCATAAATATTAACCATAGATTGAAAATCTGTTTTGATCAACGGCTCTTATTCAATAGACTAAAACTCACCGTTTGGTAAGAAAAATCAAACCCTAATGCAACCTACCCCTTCGTGTGTTCTGCTCACAGGGGCTGCTCTTCACGCCGGTGACGGTGAGGGTGGTTACAGGTCGAGCCGCCCGCTACTGCGACGACGACCGGGAAGCATGCGGCGGTGGATCTGGATACACACCAAGCGGCGGAGCGGCGATTCAGATGAACCTGGCGGAGTTACTGCATTCGGCGGTGTAGCTGAATACACACCACGAGTCCACGAGGCGGAGGCTGGAGCTGGATACCAGAATTGATGAGTAGCTGTGTCGGTAATTTTGCATAAATTGGATTTTGCTGGGTTTGGTGGTGAGTTGTTATCAAAACTCTTCTGATGTATCATTATCAGCTTTGGTTTTTAGGTTCAATATTAAGCACTGTTGTTTAGTTGTTTGCCTTTCAAATGACAACAAAATCATTACCCAACTTGCCTTGACTTTCTATATCTCTGATTGATGCATTTGCTAGCTTATTCAAAATTATGCACATCCCCTATTGTGTGCTATATATCATAGATACATTATCAATTGAAGAGTTAAAAACAGAAAAAGTCATCTGATTGTTATATATACTGTTTAGGAAGTGGAGAGTGCAAGGTACATTGAATAGAGTGCTTTGCATAGGAAATTAATAATCTAATTCTTAATAATTTGGTAGAGTGCTTTGCATAGGAAATGTTCCTAAAGAAGAGTAGACAGAGAAGACAATTTTTCTTAGTAAGATCTGTAGGGAAAGGGCTTTTGTTGTTTTGGTGGTATTACTCTTTTAGCTGAAGTCACAACAAAAAACATATAGTGACATAGTAGCTGATATTTTAGTATATAGAATTCTCAAGATAATTTGTGATTTATGGTAGTGTTTATTGGATTGGTTTGTTTGAAATTTCAGTACATCTCTTTTGATTACATTATGCTCTGCATACTTTTTATGACTTATTTACATTATGTCCCAACTTTTTGAATGATTTTAGTCATATAAATTATTTGTATGAAACAAGTGTTGACTTCACTGCATCAAAGTGATGTGGATTATGGGTTTGTATCTCAGCCTGTTTTTGTCTAGTGAATCACTGCTTTCAAAGGAGTGTCATTGGTGGATTACTTAAATAAAGTGTTTTCTTCTCCTCATCTGTTTTTCTTTCCTTTTTTTTTGTGTTAGTGTGTGTGTGGAGGGATACTTTTAGGAGGATGCATTTCATTCTCTTCTAATCAAAATTCTTTTAGGCTCTGTTTGCGAGTATTAAACCCGCGGGAAAGGAAGGGAATCTATGGGTTTAACTACCTTGGTTTTTTGGATCAAATTTAGCAAAAATAATAGAAGTGGGCCAAACAACCCATCCCACTCTATGGACCTATCTAGTTAATTTTAAAAAGGTCATGTTCTAAAATTAAGGCCCACGGGCCAGCCCTGGCCCATAGGGCTTTATGGACTTTTGGCATTGTGGGCTTTTTAGTGAGTGGGCTTTTTGGCCCTGGCCCAGGGGTGGGTGGGGCAGAATGGGCTGATTTGACAGCTCGAGCATTCCCTAACTCTAACATAACATGATATAATTTTATGGTGGGGGTATTTTTGACTTTTTGAAAGGCTCCTTTGAATTGTAACGTAAACAAAATTTGGTCATGCCATGCAATGCTCCCAAGTCACAAAATGATGTTTTTTCTCTTAATTTCTTTTTTGTGTGTTGATTTGTGTCTTTGTTTCTCTAATTTGATAATTGAATGAGTACAAAATGCAGGGTGCTCAATGGTGGCTGTATATTCTAGGTACCTGCCTCCCCTTGAAGAACTTGTTAAGCTTTTGAAACTCTCTGCTGATTCCAAATGGCTACACTTTGGCAAAGCCATTCATGCCCAGTTGCTCATCCGCAATCAAGCTTCAAACTGCTCTGACATCATTCAACTCAACTCCCTCATCCATCTTTATGTCAAATGTGGTCAATTGCGTCTTGCACGAAGTCTGTTTGATGCAATGCCAATCAGAAATGTTGTTTCTTGGAATGCTTTAATGGCAGGGTATCTGCACAGTGGGGACCACTTGGAAGTCCTGTTGCTCTTCAAAAACATGGTTTCATTGCAAAATGCATTCCCCAATGAGTATGTGGTTACCACTGTTCTTTCTTCTTGTTCTCATTGGGGGAGAGTCCAAGAGGGGATGCAATGTCATGGCTATTTGTTCAAGTTTGGATTGGTGTCTCATCAGTATGTGAAGAGTGCGCTTGTTCACATGTACTCAAGGTGCTCTCATGTCGAGTCAGCATTGCAGGTTTTGGATACAGTACCTGGTGGGCATGATAAGGATGTATTTTCTTATAACTCTGTCTTGAGTGCACTTGTGGAATCTGAGCGTTGGGGAGAGGCTGTGGGAGTTTTGAGGAGGATGATGGATGAATGTGTGGTCTGGGATAATGTTACATATGTCAATGTCATGGGCCTTTGTGCTCAGGTTAGAGATTTGAAATTGGGTTTGCGAGTACATGCCCGGTTGTTGAGAGATGGTTTGATGTTTGATGTCTTTGTTGGTAGCATGCTGATAGACATGTATGGAAAATGTGGTGAAGTTTTGAATGCAAGGAAAGTTTTTGATGGCTTGCAAAACAGGAATGTAGTTGTATGGACAGCCCTGATGACTGCTTACTTGCAGAATGGATATTTTGAGGAGAGTTTGAATCTGTTTACTTGTATGGATCAAGAAGATACACTTCCCAATGAGTACACTTTTGCGGTTTTGCTTAATGCTTGTGCAGGTATATCAGCACTGAGACATGGTGATCTATTACATGCTCGGGCTGAGAAGTTAGGTTTAAAGAATCATGTCATTGTCAGGAATGCTTTGATAAATATGTATTCCAAGAGTGGTAGCATTGATTCTTCATATAATGTGTTCTCAGATACGATATATCGAGATATTATTACTTGGAATGCTATGATATGTGGTTATTCTCATCATGGACTTGGTAAACAAGCTTTACTAGTGTTCCAAGACATGGTGTCTTCTGGAGAATGTCCAAACTATGTAACCTTTATTGGGATTCTTTCTGCTTGTGCTCATTTGGGTCTTGTACAAGAAGGGTTTTACTATTTGAACCAGCTAATGAAAATTTTTAATATTGAGCCAGGATTGGAGCACTATACCTGTATGGTTGCACTTTTGGGCAGGGCTGGTTTGCTTGACGAAGCTGAGAACTTCATGATGAAGACAACTCAGGTAAAGTGGGATGTTGTTGCCTGGCGAACTTTGCTTAATGCATGCCATGTTCACCGAAATTATGGCTTGGGAAAACAAGTTGCAGAATCTATCTTACAGATGGACCCTCACGATGTTGGGACATATACATTGCTATCAAATATGTATGCCAAGGCAAGTAGGTGGGATGGAGTTGTGAAAATTAGGAAAATGATGAGAGAAAGAAACATTAAGAAGGAACCTGGAGTGAGTTGGCTAGAGATAAGAAATGATATCCATGTCTTTCTTTCAGAGGGCAGCAATCATCCAGAGTCTATTCAAATTTATAAAAAGGTCCAACAGCTGTTGGCAATGATTAAGCCATTGGGGTATGTACCAAATATTGCTGCTGTGCTGCATGATGTAGAAGATGAACAGAAGGAAGGTTATCTTAATTATCACAGCGAAAAGCTGGCCATAGCATATGGTCTCATGAAAATACCTTCACCAGCACCTATCCGCATAATAAAAAACCTTCGGATGTGTGATGACTGCCACACTGCTGTAAAACTAATATCAAAGGTCACAAACAGGCTGATAATTGTTAGAGATGCTAACCGCTTTCATCATTTTCGTGATGGGGCCTGTACTTGTGGAGACCACTGGTAGCATTTTCATAAGTTTTGCAGTCATGGTTGTTTGAAGTGAATATTGTAGGCTCCACACCTTATTAGCATGCACTGCAGCTTAAGGATATCTAGCATAGTTGGAGAATTCCATTCAACTTGGATAATATCTGTGTAAATTTTAAGGGTCTTCCTGTAGTCTGAGATTTTTTGAAATGGTTGACAGGTAAGAACTCAGATTTCTCTGCAGTTTTTCAAACAAATTGTGTCTTTTTTTTTTTTTTTTTTCTCTTTTCTATATAACTGAATTCTTGATGATGTTTGGAAGAACTTTGACATGAATTCCATTTGTGGTTCTGCATAGTTAGCTTTGGTCCTTTGGAATGGTTTAATAATGCATGTATTTATATCACTAACAACCAAAAAATGATTTTTGTCCATGAATCAGGAGCAACTATTGTAACCATGCACAATCCTAAAATGTCTTCAACTAGTGCATTACTGATATTTCAAGCCTTAGATAGGTGTTGGTCAGATATTGAACGGCTTGAAGGTTTTTTCAGGTTTGAACACATTGCTTCATTTTTGCTTTAGCCTATAGTTTCATTACGAATTTCCTTGTTATTATGAATGATATGATGTTTAGATTAGTGAAAGAAATACATTGCTATTTTGGTTCTTTTGGGGTATACAGTTTGAGCTTTATATGTGTTTTTTTGTTTCCTTTTGGTTTATACAGGTAGGCTGTTAAATATTAGATGTGTGATTGTGTGGGCTAAATAACTTTTAGTATTTGTAGCATATACCAAAAAAATAGTATTCTATAATTGATTGAAATTATTTGAGCATCTGTAAGTCAAAGTATTGTCTATCTATTATTATTTGTGGCTGCAAAAAATGGAATAGAAGAAAGTAACAACTTAAGTATAAATTAACTGCATCAGTGGTAGATATTATAGTCTTCAGTAGAATTCAAAAATTGGAGCAGCAACCTTTTGTTAGTCACCCTAATTTGGTAAAAATATAATAAAATACAACTCATTGAAGAAGAAACTGAAAGGTTTCTAAAGATACACTAGTTCGATGCAGCAAATACCAAGAGGGTAGACCAGTGTGTTCATCTGGGTTTTTTGACATTTAAAATTTACATTTTATTCTTATTGCTGCAAATATATAGATCTGTTTAAACTTTAGGTACTACCATTTAAAGAGCATGAATAGATTGTTGGACAAGGGCCTCTATGCTCAAGAGGGGGTGAATTGAGCGTTTAAAACTTTTTTACAAATCTTTACAAAAACGTTTTTATCGAGATTTATGAATTCGAATATATGAAGTAAGATGAAGAACAATGCAATATTGAATATTAAATGTGCGAGAAATAAAGAGTTAGGGATAGAGAGAATCAAACAGCATAGTTTATACTGGTTCAACCACTAAACCTCCTTGTGGCCTACGTCATCCAGTCTTCAAGTTCTCGATCAATTCTTTATTAACTTTCCACGCTTTAACAGGCGCTTGTGACCTTCACAAAATAGAGCACTTCTTGCACCTTGGGATGCCCCACCCAAGTGCTTAAGTCTTAACCAAACTCTAGGGATGCCTCACCCTAGTATTTTCAATGACGGATGCCTCACCCTCACCAACTTAAATGAAAAAGAATTGAGAAGAGATTATGAAACTCCCAGAAGAGCAGATTATACAAATTGAAGTCCTATTGATCAATGGGTTATCACAAAGATAGAGCAAAAACTCAAGCAAAAGCAAGAGAATAAGAAAATGATATGATCAATGTGAGAAAAGAGATTTGTGGCTTTGCTTGATTCTTTTTTTTCAGTTGCAATCTGAATTCTCAAACACATATATTTATAGCCTTTATGAAGACATAGCCATTGGAGAGTGAAAATGTGTGTTTTTTAAGGGTTATTTTCGAGTTCTAACGAAATTGGTAGTTTATAGCAGTTATTTATTGTTTTTGACCGTTATCCAGCGACTGGTTTTCAGACACCAACTTTAAAGGGTCATAACTTCTTCGTTTCTTATCCGTTTAATTCAAATGACCACTCGTTGGAAAGATATTTAAGTCTACTTTTAAATAAAACAAGTTTCATTCCAAAACGTTGAGTATAATACTAGTTATTCTCAAAATAGTGGACAAAGATCATGAAATACAAAAGCAGTGCTATTTTCAAAAATTTATAACCTTCTCATTTCTTGTCCATTTTTAACAAATGACCACTCATTAGAAAGATAATTATGCCTACTTTCAGATGAATCAAGTTTAAACTTAAAAAGATAAGTATCCTTCAATATATGATCAAAAATGTGAGCAAAGGTCATTTTCCAAAACATAAAAATGTTGCTTTTTCAATGGCTGACTTCAAAAAATCATAACTTCTTCATTTATTACTTAATTAAAATAAATAAATACTTCTTGAAAAGGGAATTGAGTCTAGTTTCATATAAAACAAGTTTCATCTCAAAACACAAAGTATTTTTTAGGTTATGATTTAAACAGTGAACACATATCAACTTTCAAAACATAAAAAATGACATAAGTTAAGAGATACATATTAAACAAATTTTAAGCAACATTGTAAAATTGTATATTTCTCATTTTAAGGAAATTTTTAGAGAATGACTATATTTTCAATTATTGGCTATAAATGTTGTGTAAGAGTAAGATAAAAAATTGCTCTATCAAAAGATAACATATTGACCTTACACTTAGTTGGCCTAAGTCTCATGTTCTTATTCTAGTGAAGCTTTCTTGGACTTGGCACAAGATACCGTTTGTCTTGAATCACTTGTTTGGAATCATCAAAACTCTTTAAATCATTTGCATCCACATACTCCCCTTTTTAATGATGACAAACAATTACAAGGAGTTAGTGTCAGAGTATAAGTGCAGAAGCGAATTAAAAAACAACTGACTCCCCCTTACTTAGGGAATTTTACTCCCACTATCTATATGACTCAACTTTTAAGTATAATTGGGGCTAGGCTTCAAAACTCTTTACTAAGATAAGCGTATTTTCAAACAGCCTTTGAAGCTATGATATTTCTCCCCCTTTTGGCATTATAAAAAAAAATGGGGAATTTTCCATAAATAGTAAATAGTTTTTCATCTTCCAATTCCCTTCAAAACAAACTAAAAAGAGCCTCCGACACTCAAGTCAGTAATATTCTTAAATGAAGAATTAATTAGAATAGATAAATTTAACTAAAACATGACTGATCGATGATACCAAGTTCCCTTCTTATAAAAAAGAAATTTTCTTTTGCAAGAGGGTTAGTGAAAATATCTGCAAGTTGTTGAGATGACTCAATGAATTCAAGGACACAATCACCTTTTTGCACATGATCACGAATGAAATGATGTCTTATATCAATGTGCTTAGTCTGAGAGTGCAGAACAGGATTTTTACTTAAGCTGAATGCACTAGCGTTATCACATTTTATAGGAATGTGGTCTAATTTAATACCACAATCCTTAAGTTGTTGTTTCATCCACAAAATTTGAGCACAACAACTTCCTGTTGCCACATATTCTGCTTCAGCAGTAGAGAGTGCCACACTAACTTGTTTCTTACTATGCCATGATATTAATGAATTACCAAGTAGGTGACAAGTACCACTTGTACTTTTTCTATCCTTTTTACAACCACCATAATCAGAATCTGAATAGCCAATTAAATAACAAGAAGATCCTTTTGGATACCATAATCCCATATTAGGAGTACCAATTAAATATCTCATTATTCTTTTTACTGCTTTTAGGTGTGATTCCTTAGGATTTGTTTGATATCTAGCACACATGCATACACTAAACATTATATCTGGCCTACTTGCAGTTAAATAGAGTAAAGATCCAATCATACCTCAATATTTAGTAATATTTATGGGTTTACCTTGTTCATCTTCATCCAAGTAACATGATGTACTCATGGGAGTTTCCATTTCTTTTGTATTTCCTATTTCAAATCTTTTGAGCAACTCTTTGCAGTACTTACTTTGACTAATGAAAGTTCCATGTTCGGTTTGTTTGATTTGAAAACCAAGAAAGAAGGTGAGTTCTCCCATCATGGACATTTCAAATTCTTCCTGCATATTACTAGCAAACTCTTTGCATAGTGATTCATCAGTTGCACCAAATATTATATCATCTACATAGATCTGAACAAGTAAAATACTATTATTTTTATGCTTTATAAAAAGGGTGGTGTCAACTTTTCCTCTTTGAAAACCTTTATCCAAAAAAACCTTGCCTAGCCTTTCGTACCAAGCTCGATGGGCTTGTTTCAAACCATATAAGGCTTTCTTAAGTTTAAAGACATGATTAGGGTATTCAAGGTTTTCAAAACCGGGAGGTTGATCAACATACACTTCTTCTTGAATGTAACCATTTAGAAAAACACTCTTTACATCCATTTGATACAATTTAAAGTTCATGATGCATGCAAATGCAAGTAATAGTCTAATGGCTTCTAGTCTAGCAATAGGAGCAAATGTTTCTTCATAATCTATGCCTTCTTCTTGATTATAACCTTTTGCAACTAGTCTAGCCTTGTTTCTGGTTATTATACCATATTCATCTAGTTTATTTCTAAAAACTCATTTAGTCCCCATTACTTGATGATCATTAGGCCTAGGTACAAGTTCCCACACTTGGTTTCTTTCAAATTGGTTTAACTCTTCTTGCATAACAATTAGCCAAAATTCATCATTAATTGCTTCATCTATAGAAATAGGTTCTATTTGAGAAACAAATGTCATATATAATTACATGCATCCCTAAGTGCTTTTCTAGTTATTACCCCTTTTGAGATATCATCATTGTCAATGGGGTGATTCTTAGAGATTCTCCACTCCTTTGGTAGATCTCCATGAGGCTCATTTGAATTTTGAGGTTGAAGATATTCTTCTGATTTTTCCTTTTCATTCTGCTTCTTTTCTTCAAGAGTGGTGCTTTCCAAAATATCTACAAAATCATCATTTACCTTTCCCAAATTTTTGGGATTAGACTCATCAAAGGAAACATGAACAGATTCTTCAACAGTCATAGTTCTTTTGTTATATATTCTATAAGTCTTGTTGGTTAAAGAGTAGCCTAAGAATATTCCCTCGTCAACCTTTGCATCAAATTTTCCCAAGTTATCCTTTCCATTGTTTAAAACAAAGCATTTGCATCCAAAAACATGTAAATGAGAAATGTTTGGTTTTCTACCTTTGTAAAGCTCATAGAGGGTTTTCTTCAAAATAGGTCTAATGAGAACTCTATTCATGACATAACAAGCAGTACTAACTGCATCTGCCCAAAAATATTTTGGAAGATTTGTATCATTAAGCAGTGTTGTAGCAAACTCTTCTAAAGAGCGATTTTTCCTCTCCACAACACCATTTTGTTGTGGTGTCCTTGGAGCCGAGAAATTATGTTCAATTCCATGTTTGTTACAAAACTTTTCAAAGAACCGATTTTCGAACTCCCCGCCATGTTCACTTCTAATGCATGCAAATTTCAAATCTTTTTCATTTTGGATGACCCTTGCTAACCTTTTAAATGCAGAAAATGCTTCATTTTTATGAGATAGAAAGAGGGTCGATGTGAACCTAGAGAAATCATCTACTATAACAAAAGCATAATAATTACCGCCAAAACTCTTAGTCTTAGAAGGTCCAAACAAGTCCATGTGTAAAAGTTGTAAAGGTCAACTTTACCAACACCAAGAATTTTCCCTTTGTTGTTATCTCCATAAGTGACATATCCATCCTCCTTCATAGTTAGAGAGGAGAATTTTGATTTGTCTCCTGTAATATGTTTGGAGCAACCACTATCAAGATACCATTGAGAGTGCTTTGCCGTCAAGCAAACCTCATTTTCATCAAGGTTGGCCATGAGACAAAGATTGACATTCCTCATGTTCGGAATCATCTGATGAGTCCATATCATTTTCTTCCCAAGCAATGTATGCTCTTCTCCCCTTCTTTTCTTTGTAGGACTTTTTCTCATACTTTTCCATCTTCTTTTGATGGATTGGGCAATCCATCTTTATATGTCCAGGCTTGCCACATTCATAGCAAGTTGGAGTTGCATTTTAGGTTTCTCCTTTGTTGAAGTTTTTCTTGGGGTTAAAGGGTGGCCTTCTTTGACTTCCTTTCTTCTTAAGAAATTTTCCAAATTTCTTCACAAGTAGAGTCAGGTTTTCTTCATTTAATTCCGTAGAATCAGAATCATCACCATCATCTTCATCTTGGATAGGAATAGATGTTGCTTTTAGGGCAATACTCTTCTTCTTTTTGTCGCCCTTTTCATGTTGTTACAACCTGCTTAATTCAAGTTCATGCTCTTGTAACTTTCCAAAAAGAGTTGCAAGAGACATGGTGCCAAGATCCCTTGATTCTGCAATTGCTTTGACTTTGGGCTGCCAATTTTTGTTTAAATATCTCAAGACTTTGTTAATAAGATCTTCATTTTGAAAATTCTTTCCTAAAGTAATGAGATGATTTACTATATGTGTAAAACGTTTTTGCATGTCTTGTATGCTTTCCCCCTGATTCATACTAAACAGTTCATACTCACGAGTGAGAGAATTAATTCTAGCCCTTCTTACTTCATTAGTACCCTCATGAGTAACTTCTAAAGTTTGCCACATTTCTTCTGCAGATTTGCAATTTGAAATTCTAAAGAACTCATCAATCCCTAAGGCCGATGTAATGATATTTTTTGCTTTCAAATCATATTGAACCTTTTTCTTATCATCATCACTCCATATGCTTCTAGGTTTTTCTATTTCTTTTCCCTCAGATGTATGCATGGGAATGAATGGTCCATGCATTCCATATATCCAAATCAATAGTCTCGATAACAATTTTCATTCTTACTTTCTAGTAGGAATAGCCTTCTCCATTAAACATAGGAGGACGATTAATGGAGGTTCATTCCAAATTAAAAGAACTTTGAAAAGAGGCCATTTTTCTTGAGGCTGTGAAGCCCTTAAAACAAGAACCGAGCTCTGATGCCACTTGTTGGACAAATGCCTCTATGTTCAAGAGGGAGGGGGTGAATTGAGCGTTTAAAACATTTTTACAAATCTTTACAAAAACGTTTTTATCGAGATTTATGAATTCGAATATATGAAGTAAGATGAAGACAAGATGAAGAACAATGCAATATTGAATATTAAATGTGCAAGAAATAAAGAGTTAGGGATAGAGAGAATCAAACAACACAGTTTATACTAGTTCAGCCACTAAACCTCCTTGTGGCCTACGTCCAGTCTTCAAGTTCTCAATCAATTATTTATTAACTTTTCAAGCTTTATCAGGCGCTTGTGACCTTCACAAAATAGAGCACTTCTCACACCTTGGGATGCCCCACCCAGGTGCTTAAGTCTCAACCAAACTCTAGGGATGCCTCACCCTAGTATTTTCAATGTGGGATGCCTCACCCTCACCAACTTAAATGAAAAAGAATTGAGAAGAGATTATGAAACTCCCAGAAGAGCAGATTATACAAATTGAAGTCCTATGATCAATGGGTTATCACAAAGATAGAGCAAAAACTCAAGCAAAAGCAAGAGAATAAGAAAATGATATGATCAATGTGAGAAAAGAGATTTGTGGCTTTGTTTGATTCTTTTTTTTCAGTTGCAATCTGAATTCTCAAACACATATATTTATAGCCGTTATGAAGACATAGCTATTGGAGAGTGAAAAGGTGTGTTTTTTAAGAGTTGTTTTCGAGTTCTAACGAAATTGGTAGTTTATAGCCGTTATTTACCGTTTTTTACCGTTATCCAGCGACTAGTTTTCAGACACCAACTTTAAAGTGTCATAACTTCTTCGTTTCTTATCCGTTTAATGCAAATGACCACTCGTTGGAAAGATATTTAAGTCTACTTTTAAATAAAGCAGGTTTCATTCCAAAACGTTGAGTATAATACCAGTTATTTTCAAAATAGTGGACAAAGATCATTTTCCGAAATACAAAAGCAGTGCTATTTTCAAAAATTTATAACCTTCTCATTTCTTGTCCATTTTTAACAAATGACCACTCATTAGAAAGATAATTATGTCTACTTTCAGACGAATCAAGTTTAAACTTAAAAAGATAAGTATCCTTCAATATATGATCAAAACAGTGAGCAAAGGTCATTTTCCAAAACATAAAAATGTTGCTTTTTCAATGGCTGACTTAAAAAAATCATAACTTTTTCATTTATTACTTAATTAAAATAAATAAATACTTCTTGAAAAGGGAATTGAGTCTAGTTTCATATAAAACAAGTTTCATCTCAAAACACAAAGTATTTTTTTAAGTTATGATTTAAATAGTGAACACATGTCAACTTTCAAAACATAAAAAATGACATAAGTTAAGAGATACATATTAAACAAATTTTAAGCAACATTGTAAAAACATATATTTCTCATTTTAAGGAAATTTTTAGAGAATGGATATATTTTCAATTATTGGCTATAAATGTTGTGTAAGAGTAAGATAAAAAATTGCTCTATCAAAAGATAACATATTGACCTTACACTTGCTTGGCCTAAGTCTCATGTTCTTATTCTAGTGAAGTTTTCTTGGACTTGGCACAAGATACCGTTTGTCTTGAATCGCTTGTTTGGAATCATCAAAACTCTTTAAATCATTTGCATCCACATAGATGCTAATGTTACAATAGACTCAGCCAACACTATTATTTTGATCAGAGTGGTTTTAAGTTTATCTTCAATGGCATGGCTTTTGTCATAACTTTTTAGCTTATTTTTCTAGCTATGCAGAATTTAAGCATATACTGAAAATATACGTATGCCTCAAATTGAATTATGCAAATGATTGGATCATATTTATTTTATGATCTAGTAATTTTGTATTGTATACAACAAATGGACAGTTTATATAGTTAGGTATGCCTATGTGGTTGAATGATATGTTAAGCTGATATCTTATCCTATTCGTAAGTTAAAATAGCTTGCTGTTTCTTGAAACAGTCCCTACTATTTATACTCAGTGGTACTGATTACTGAAAGTGCGAGTGCTTTACCATCAACATTGTAAATAGTTGAGCACTGTTTCACAATTTTGCATCTGATTTTAGCTTTTACCATCTCTAGAATGTTAGATAAACCAAGAACTCAAATGTTCTTCCAAATTCTCCAAAGAATTAATGCAGAAAATTCCAAGTTCTGTTTTTTTAATGTTTTTTTTTTCTTGGATTTTAGCTCATAGAAAGCATTTCCATTGATCATAGTTGATGGGTGCTGGCAACAATTACAATTTTCCAATGTATTTATTTTTCAAAATGTTGGATTCTAATATTAATGATAATATAATAAAGAAGCAAGAGCTCAAAGAATATATCAAGTAAACTCATGTATCATATAAGTCCTTAAACAAGGAAACAAACAAATCAGCAGAAGCGGTTTTCCATAATTTTTACAAATTCATTGAAATCAATTCTCCCATCTTGATTTTCATCAAAGTTCCTGATCATCCTCTGGCAGTTCTCAACCTCTGCTGTTTCTTTCAATCCCAAAATGCAGAGAACTCTCTGCAATTCCCTTGCATCAATAAACCCATCTTTGTTCTCATCAAAAACATCAAAAGCCTGCTTCACTTCCTCAAAGCTTGGTTCCTGGTCCTCAAACAGTTCAGAAAACTCCTTGGAACCATACTTTTCATCAAGTTCCTCACTTTCTGAGCTGCAAAACAATCCCAATTGAGCCATCACCATTTTGACCTCATCCCTCTCAATCTCCAAACTTTCTCTTCTATTTGACTCATCATTCTCTTGGTGGCTAAACTCAGATTCTGAAACCTCCTCTTCTCCCCATATATCTGAGTTATCAGATTGAAATTGGCACAGGAGGAAAAACAAAATCCGGAAACTTGAGAAGAACTTGAGGATTTTGTTGAAAAATGTACAGTATAGGAAAAGGTCTATTAAACCAAACAAGGGAGAAGTTGAGTTGCTATCACTCTGTGATGGGTAATCAAATTGATGAGCCATGGCTGCAGATATCTTCAAAAGTAATAGATGAATAATTGGTGCAATTCTGTGATCCCTTTGTGAAGGGTTCAAATTGTTTTACTTGTTATTTAGACTTTGAAGATGAGCAAGTTGATTATGGTTTGAGGGGTGGCTGGGGTTGGTTTTTATATAATAGAGAAGTTCGAACATTGAAGAAACCATAATGGTCAACTTTGAAATTAAGGTATAGGAAGGAAGGTGCCTGACAAGTGCATTTGGAGGTGGAGGAAAAGAAAAAATGGTATAATAAAAAGTATGGTTATTTCTTGACAAGATCAAAGGCAACTTCCTGTTTTATAAATTCCAGCATATATGGAGTTTCTGTTTGGATGTTGTGGTCATGGTCAGGCTGGCCTGCTTTTCTTTGTCTCTTTCTGCTTTGATTCTGTCTTCACTTTCATTAGATTTTCTATAAGACATTTTTTTTTGTGGTCTATGGAAAATGGATGGAAACAGACAAATTTTTCAGTACTTTCCTAGAAGTGACTGAGCATTGGCTTGCCTACCATTTTGTTGTGTCATATTTCCACTTACTTGGTGCACTTTTCTTATGATAATATATCATATTTGAGTCTAACTTTGGGTGTACAATTTTAAAAATTATTGTATTGTACACAACTATATTTATTAGATATAAATTTAAAACTTTTAGTCATTAGATATAAATTTAAAACAATAGATAATGGATGCTATAAATATCTTATGACTAAAATATATGTATATGGTACAACATCTTTTAAATTCGTGCACCATAGAAAAAGTCTATATTTAACATATTTATTTATAATGTATAGTTTTTGAAGTGTTCGGTGTGAAATTGCCATTTCGGCTATGTAGGGTCCTGCTTACCACGTCCAGTTATTTATAGGGCAGCTATCAATTTAGATATGCCACTATGGGATTTATAAAGACTCCTTAATTTATATTTTAAGTATTTTTACATTTTTCAAAGTTATTTTACTTAATTATTTTTTGTAAAATAAAAATTTAATAAGTTCAATTGTTAAATAATATGATATTAACATGTTAATTATATATATTAAATACTAAATAAATAAGACATTCACGATTATATAATCTTATAGTAATATTTACTTATATTTTAAAAAATATATTATAGATTAAAATAAAGCCGTGAGATAGAAATATCAATTAGTCAATAAATTATATGATTTTTTGCAAACTTATCTGTTTATTTAAAACTTTTAATCTAATGATTGGATTAAAAAAATTATTGTTAGTAAAAAGTTATAAAGAGAAATAATTTTAACAAGAGTAAATATTAAAATAAGTAAATCTTCACCCATAAATTAATGTTCATTATTTCTTTCTCCATTCCATTTTTTTTCAATATTTTTTCGTTGTTAAAAATTATGCGCATAAATTAAAAAATACTACATGTATAATTTTTTAATATTCCATAGCTCTTCCAATTTCCTTATTTTTTTTTATCTCGTGTTCTTTCTCACTATTGGCACCAAGAATTAGACCATTTTTTTTTCCTTTCTTTGATTGGTAAGAAACTTGGAAAATGAGAGAAAGAGTTGTATATTAGAAAAGAAAATGTTAATCTAACCAAGTTTTAAAAGGGTCGCGCACTGCATGAGTTGATTCCCACTTGCCTAGCTTCTCCATTTGAGTGAACGTCATTTTGAAAAAAAAAATGAATGAATGAATGTCATTTTCATGGCAGAAATTTTCCACGGAAATATTTTATGGCAAGCATTTTCCATGAAATGGGTGCGTTTACTTCTATGAAAGTTAAGAACTATAGTAACCTCAAGGGGTTGGTCGAATGCAGTAATACAGGGCGTATTTAACAGGTCGCACATTCGTATCTGTCAGGTCGCAGGTTCAAATTTTCACTCATTTATTTGTGATGAGGTAAATGTAAGTATCTTTGTAAGAACTCAAATAGCTCATAGGCTTTTTCTACCTTGGACTATGGCACTACTCCCTCACCTTAAATTTTTAATGAATAAAAAAAAGTTAAAAACTACGGGAGAAACTCAAAGGAAACTGGGAAAACTTGAAGACCAGCTAACCTTTTTATAAGTCATGGGTAATCCTTTCATATATATTTTTAAATAAATTATATGTTAAGTACGTTATAATTTAAATGATATATGGAGACAAATATTAAAATTTAAAAATAAACTTGTGAATTAAATTACTTTATTAATATAAACATATAAGTTTGATTTTATAATTTAACAATTATTATAATAATTTAATTGTTATCGAACTAGGTAGGAACGAATTTTAATTGAGTATTGATATCTAGCTAGTATCTACCCGTTTACATGTTGAAAAAATCCATAATGAGAATGACTTTCAAACATAGGTAACGTGTCTCTCTAATAGTCAATGTGAAACGGGAATAACGGCTCAAATGTTATTGTTGCTTTTAGAGTTTTATATCTAAGTTCAGAAAACATTTTTAGTTTTTATTTCCTATTTTTTAATTTTAATTATAAAAATATTTTCAATTTTAGTTATAAAAGTATCACACTATTTTCATTTTATTTTTATTTTTAAAATTTTATACATAAAGCCGTGAAAATAATTTTATACGAGTTTCTCTATTTTATATATAAAACTTTAAAATATAAAAATAAATAAAAATAGAAAATATTTCCCTTAATTTTTAGTTTTTTTATCTTTTTCTTTCACATTATCACTTTAATTAATTGTCCTTCGTTTACGTTGGTGTTTGACATTGACACGTCTCATTAGGGAAAACTGAAAAACCAGTGCACTGAATTTCCAAGAAACTGAAATGTGAAAATGATGTAGATAGATACTTTGCCAATTTGCTTTTTATTATTTTTTCCAACCCAAGTTTCATTAGTTAGTGCACAACACTCGCCAAGAAGTTACTTGATGCAATAGTGACAAGTGACAACTGACAAGGAGACATGCATCTAGCATGGAAGTTAAGAACAATTATCCAAATCCCTTGTTAATTGTTTTTAGATAAACCAATCTTAATGACTTCAACAAAGTGACATCAGTTTCTCACAATTGTACATATTTAATTCTAATTTCTTACTTTGTTTTTGTTTTTCTTTCTCAATTTTTATCTCTCTTTTCTCAACATCTCCCACAACTCATCTTCTGAGTGTCAGAATATCATCTTCCATTTTAAATGGCTAAATAATACACCGGTCTTTAATTTCTAGATTTTTTAGAGTGTTCTTTTCTTTGCATAAGATTACTCTGATGATCATATCTGAAAAATCTTTTCTTATTTTAGTAACCAATTCTTTTATTTACATCCTGTGAATCTTTTGAATCATCATGGAGCACTTACAAGTAATTTTAAATTGGGATGGTTCTTGGTTTTTTGTCATGTAATGTAATTTTATTGTTTAGTTTGTATTTGGGTTGGAGTATCTCTTATACTCTATTTTAATCCGATTCAATTTACTTAGAAAAAAAATCATGGATCACTTACAACTTTTGCAAATAGTAAAAAAATAACAAATTAAAAGAACAAGTATTGTGTAATATTAAGAAAAAATATAGCAATACTTGTAAAAGAAGATAGAGATAGCAAAAGTTGCGCAAGCAATATTGAGGTGCTGTTTGAAAGAGCTTATTTGAACTTATCTTATAACATAAACACTTATGTAACTGTTTGGGTGAACTTCTGAATAACTGAGGGGCAGTTTTGGGTTTTACAAATTTTCAAACAAAATTGGGGGGTGGGAATAGCAAAAAACATGGTGTGAATAGCAATGGCCTTTTTTGGTCCAGCTAACAAACACTAAACAAAAAAGTCTCAGAAGAATTTTTGTTGACAAAAAAAATAAGTCTAGCGGCCATTGCTATTCCCACCACATTTTTTTGCTATTCCCACCCTCCATAATATTGTTCTACCCAAAATACCCTCTCTTCCCCCCTCCCCCACCCCCACCCCTCCCCCTCCCCCCTTCCCCGCCTCCACCCCATTACTCCTTTTCCATTTTACAAAGAAATAACATACAGATAAGGCTGTCCCGGAACTATTCCCGGACACCCTTGTCCGTACGTTATTTTTTTGCAAAAAAACAACGTACGGACAAGGGTGTCCATGAATAGTTCTCGGACAACCTTGTCCGTATGTTATTTTTTTTTGTAAAAAAACAACGTACGGACACCCTTGTCCGTACATACAAAAAACAACGTACGGACAAGTGTGTCCGTACGTACAAAAAAAAAACAACGTAGGGACAAGGGTGTCCGTACGTACAAAAAAAAAAGGTACGGACAAGGGTGACCGGGAATAGTTCCCGGACAACCTTGTCCGTATGTTTTTTTTTTGTAAAAAAATAACGTACGGACAACCTTGTCCATACGTACAAAAAAACAACGTAAGGACAAGGGTGTCTGTACGTACAAAAAAACAACGTATGGACAAGAGTGTCCAGGAACTATTCCCAGACAACCTTGTCTGTACGTTATTTTCATAAAAATAACCTACGGACAAGGTTGTCCGGGGATGGTTCCCGGACACTATTGTTCGTACGTTATTTTTTTTACAAAAAAAATAACGTACGGGTAAGGCCGTCTGGGAACTATTCCCGGATACCCTTGCCCGTAAGCCAATTAACTGAGAGGTTGTTTTGGGATTTACAAATTTTCAAAAAAATTTGGGGGATGGGAATAGCAAAAAATACGGTGGGAAAAGTAAAGGCCACTCCAGTTTTTTTTTTTTTTGGTCAACAAGTAGACTCCAGTTGAATCAGGGAAACGCCTTTTACTACCAATCAGCTTAAGATAAAGTTCAATTGTTGGACCTAGATAGTTTTTGGGCCAATCTGGGAAACGCCTACTTATGGGCTCAACAACAATCATAAACACAAGGGTCTTACTTTTTGCACTCCTTTTTTACTTTTCATACCCTCTTATTTTTTAAATAAGTGTTTTTAAAAAATACCCTTATCCACTTCTAAAAATTAATTTCTAGAAGTCAAATGATAAAAATTATTTTTAAAAGTCTGGAAAAAAAAATACACTTCGGGAAACAAGTTTTCGGAAATGAAACTTATTTATAAAAGCTTCAATTTTTAGACATGAAATTTTTTTTGTCTCTAATGTACTTTCTCCAATCTTTTTTATAAGGTACACTTAACTAAATTACACATATAAATAAAAGTGGTTAAAATTAGCTAATTTTATTGGAGTTTTAAAAAATAGTTTAACTTTTTAGTTTTACCCTTATTTAATATCATTAACTAACTTTACTACCATTTAATAGTTGGAAAGATAATAGGAGTAAATAAGGAAAATGATAATAAATGTTGCCTTGGAATTGTAAAATGCCTTATAAAAAGGAGCGTCAAAACTTATAAGAAGTGCCTTATAAAAAGGAACGGGGGAGTAATATGTAAACTTTTTTTTTTTTCTTTTACGTACAAAAGTTTAGATTGTGAGAAGGTCATTTTTTTTTTTACGAAAATAGAAGGTTGACCACATGAACCAACTTTCAATGTAGTTAGTTAATTGCAGAAATAGGATTTTAGATCTTAAATAATTTATCCTTGTTTTCCATATTTTGTTAACATACGTTGATACAATAAGTGACTGTTATATGATATCACATTCATGATTCTAAATTAGAATGAGTGTAAATCAACCGAGTAGATTTAAGTGATATATAATTGATTCGCCTGGAATAAGAGATCGAATTTGAGTTTTGTATATAAAAAAATCTCCTTTAAAAAAATTGTCCCCTATCTGTATATCAAAATTACACAGTCAATATACAAATATTTTATACTAATATCTAATGATCTATTGATATATTATTTAATGAGTTTAATAATATATGATGTGATTAAGCCAACATGATATGTATTCTTTAGGTGTGCTTTTTTTTTTTGGGGGGTTCTTAAGGAATAATAAAACCAAACTACACTACAACAACTTCATCCGGTAAAAGCCATTTAGTTGTGAAAATTGAATTAATCATAAACACATTTTTTTCATTTATTAAAATGTAAAAATAAATCTTTATGTGATTTCGTCGAATTTGATTGATTCGACGAACCCAATCCAAATCAAATTAATTAAATCATTTTACTTTAAATCTAAATCTAACTAATTATAATCAATTCAATTCTCGAATTTATCTTTCTCAACTTGAACCAACTTGATCACTAGATCAATTTTGTTTAACTTTTAAAGTTATATATTTTAGACTTTTTTTTTACTTCAAACTCTTCTACTTTTTTTTTCCTTTTTTCTATCCGTTTTAATTTTCTCATAATACTATTTAATGTTATACCAAGTTTTTTTTGGTCACATTTACTATCACACTTCATTGGGAAAAAAAAGCCACATTGTTGCAAGGTATACATTGCCTAACAAATTGATTAGGTTTGCAACCACTACATCTTTAACCAGTCAAAAGCTTCCAAAATTAGCACAAGCTATTATTTTCGTCACCTGCCTTTCCAACCAGAACATAGAGCTAAATAAATGCAATATAGTTGGTCCTTTTCCTTGACAATTTAGAATCTTTTGAGGCCAAGAGTAGTGAACTATGGGCACAAGAGAGAGCAAAAGTAGATATAGTGGTTATCTCAACATTTACAAGAAAAACAGCAGACAGTAATAGCTTCAGATGAAAACCAAACAATGAATGAATAAATTAAGTAGATGAACCTATCAAATATTTATTATTATAAAAAATTATTAATAAATTTTTAATAATTCAATCTAAATATTACTGTGCATATTGTAACAACAACTCACACACATAAAAGATTTGTTTTACTCAGAACAAAAAATGGAGACTCAAAATTGGTGAACAATATGTCAAATTATAAAAATTATTGCAGTAGATCTTTACGCTGTGTTTCAATATTTTCACATAGTAAATTTTTGCAATTAACAAATTTGTCGTCATCACTTAACTTATTTGTAACCATCTCATAATTCACATTTATCATCATATATTAAATTTATTTTTTTATATATACATTATATTTCTTACTTCTCGTGAAGAAGTCGCATGACTCTTTATCTTAATTTTATTTTTTAAAACACTCAAATTTAAATCTCTAATTTATGTATTAGTTAAAGTTAACTTAAATTTAGTATAACTTTTTTTTTTCATTTTTGATTAGCTCAAAAAAGTTTCCATTTTTAAATAAGAAAAATAAAATAAATTTCTCAGAAATTAATAATTCCTTATAACGAATATTTAGCAAGATGAATACATTATCACATCGGTGGACTTTATCTGCAAGTTCAAATTCTAGAGTCACCCCCAGTACTCTTAGGAGGACTTTACTTAACCACCACCCTAATTCGAGGGTTAAACTCATAACTATGTCTATGGGAATTCCGGTCAAAAATCCATTAACAAGAAGTGTTAGGCAAGGCTATGAAATAAGGCCTCCATTTAGCATTTTCAATCGCTCTAAAATTCAAAGATTGCGAATGTGAATATGTGCATCCAACCAAATTTAGTTGGCAAATTAGTCAGCGAATTCTAAATAACGACAAACTGATTTAAAGAATATTGGGTCAAATTGCATTTGACAACTGAAGAAGGGAAGAAAAAATAACACTCAAAACAATGTTTGTTAATTGTTACACCACGCCCACTATCAAGAGCCTTCTTAAACACTTCCTTTAGGCCTTGTCTTATCTTCTTAGAACGTTACTCTATACATATATATCAACTCAAGGATCTTATAAACAAATCACATGAGGAGAAGATATTAGATATATCTCCTCAATATTGTACCCTAGATTGCACGTGAAGATAATTAAAAACACTTTGGTAAACTTAAAACTTGGCTAATCAAGCATCGATTGAGGCGATCTTTCTTGTAAGTCAACTATTAATTTATCTATATATATTTGGTCATTCAGATAATTCATGGAAGAAAGAGATCCATGTGTCCCTTGTTTATTAAGGAGGCAAAAAAATTTGATCCATGCAAGAAGCTGCATCATCCAACACCTTCATTTCTTTTTCTTTAAATCACATGTATCTTCTATGAGAGGCTATTCTGCTCGAGTCAGGAACATCCACATCTTGGTGAGGCTAACTCTTCTAACAGGAATTTTTTTTTCATCTACAAGTCCGAACTCGAAACCTTAATTAAGAGGAAACAAGGATGTACCACTTGAACTAATGAATCCAATGTTACATGTTGGTAAAATACAAAATTAAAAATCCAAGTTTGTTAATTGAAGACAAACCAACCAGCAGAATAACATGAATTACTTGAATTTCATCATGTACATGTTTTGGTGCTAATGAAATATTGTGTAAAAGACCAAACAATTTATTCATTGGCGTAATTTATCATTGTATTGTGAAAGCACAAGATAAACAAAAAGAAAATAAACTAGCAGCAATACAGTAAAGAAAGCTGAATGTGATTTGCACACCCCTCTTATAAAACTGGTCAGAAAAACACAAATCAGTATAAAAGTCTAATCTTTGTTCTTGCATACTTAAGGCCTTGGAGGAGGAGCAGGAGTTGATGAAGGAGGGGTGAACATACCCCCATTTTTGGGATTGGTATTTGGCTCTGGCTCTGAATAATCCATAATTTCAAACGTTATCCTCATTTTTTGGGCATGTTCCTGAAGGAAAAACAAAGATTAATCCCTAGTTGAATATTCTGTCCCAAAAGGCCAAAACTAAACTAGAAAATGAAAACAAACAAATTTTGATCTATTTTTCTCTATTGATATATATAAGGCTAAATTCACAAGTGAGTTTTTAATCTTTGATTTTAAAAATTTTTTAATAAAATTTTTATAACTCAAAACTAAAAATTGAAAATAATTATATGTGAATTTTAAATCGGGTATTTTCAATATTTCAAAAAAAAAAATTAAATTATAACAATTTGAATTTTTGAAAACTAAAAACTCAACGACAATCCAAACGAGACCTAATTTGTGGGTTAAAGAAAGCAAAGTAACAAACCAAATCCAGTGTTTGAGTAGTAGAATGTTTATGTTCAGCAGTCTCCATCAGTGCCACCCTCCCGAATCCTTAAAATTGACAATCAAAACAAAAACATCACAACAAGAAGGAATCAGACAAAAGACAGAGCAAAACAGAACAAAACATATATTCAAAGTAATAAGAAGAAACATCATGAGTTCCTGTGATAAAAGTAGGGGACACCATACCATAACCAAAAGAGAGAAAGAGGATGGATGAAACAAGAAGCAGCACCAAAAGACGAGAGTGACCCATTGTTGGAATTATGCAGAGAATGTGTGGATTGTAGAGAAGAAACAGAGAGTTTGAGAACAGAGTGAAAAAGTGGAAAAGGATGGATGGGTTGGGTATGTGCGTGACAGAATAATAAATATGGTGTGTGTGTGTGTATATATTATATTAAATTCAGATTCTGAAGGTAGCAATTATTTTAGGAAAACCAACTTTGGATTTGGGCCAGATCCAACGGAACTTACGAATGTGCTTCCTTCGGTATTAGTTCTTCTTTAAACTTCTCACACTTTTCTTTTTCCTTTGACAATTTTAACCACCTATACAACCTCAAAGAAAATAGGTTAATATGAAAAATTTTAATTTACTTTTTAATATGAAAACGAGTGTCTCACCTTATAAAGTATGTGCTCAAATTTATAATATAAGACTTGAAGAGTTGATTCAATGATTGAAACTCTATTTATCATTTGTATACATGGATGGAGTTAGGGATAAAAATATATTTTAAAGGCTTGTAACTAAAAGTATTAGACATTTGACTAAAATTAGGAGGGATGAAATTACACCAATTTAAGTTACACTGAATCTTACACAATTGATAATTTTACATTGAATATAATTTTTATTAATCAGACTGATGAGTTATAACTATTTATTATCTTGATTATTTTGTATCAAATCTCATAAACTTTTAAAACTAATAAATTGATAATAAAACGGTTTATTTTTTCTTATATTTCATATGTATAAATTATGTTAATCTTGAGACATCTAAATGACATATCAAATAATTTTTTATCGATATAATATTATAAAGATATGATTTATATTATAATAACTTTCAATCCAATAATATATTACTTAATACAAGGATATGATAAAAAGTTACTAATAGTGTAAAGCTTAGTGTAGTTCATACTGGTGTTTTGATCCCTCCTCAGTTAAAATTGCTAATTTTTATCTTTAGTTTTTAATATCTATCACCTTATCACTTTCAAAAAGTTATTCTTATTATAAATATTTTGAAATTTAAATAAAAGGGTAAGATTTATCAACTTATTCTTCCTCCTTTAAATTTATTTCAAATTGTTAACTATTCTTTGTTTTTTTTTAAGTGTCTCATGATCAAATATAATGAGGTGTTCATTCATTCAATCAAAATTAGGTGCTGGCAAGGGATTGAAAGAAACTTACAAGTAAGGAATATTGATAGACGCAATATGCACTCCATGCACAACACAATGCAAGGATATTAAGGGAAAAATTACAAAGAAACAAAAAGTTATAACTTCAGTTAATTTTTTAGTGTGTGTGTGTAGGTTCTTACGAGGCCAAAATCCTAATCTAGACTATATCAATGGTGGGGACTTTAGTGATGCAGAGTCTTGGCTTAGCCTTGGGGTAAGAAAAGAAGTTATTTAATCTTGGCCCTGAGAGTCCCTTTTATAGGTGTCAGGAGGTTGACCTGGTATTCAATACCCTTTAATGCAATATATTCTTTGTCCGACCCTCCAATTAGTAGTCCATGTTTCTAGCATATTAGCTCCTGGATTGTTTCCTTTTCTAGTTCTTGCCCCTTGATTGGGATTACCGGTGCCCTCCTTGACATGTGTTTTCCTAAATGAAGCTAACCCTAGAATTAATCACGTGTTTAATGTATTTGGACGTTGTTTGCTACCTAGCTTGCTCATAGTCCTATTGGACGACAAACCGGGATATAACTTGATTGTCCAGTTATATCTTCAAGTAATGGGTCGAGGTATAAATAAGCTGGTATGGTACACAACCCCCAATCTATGAGCTTTAAAAGCGAAGTAGCTTTATTGTAGTGTAAGTCATTGAACAATACACCTTAAGTAATGGGTGAGACACAAATCGGCTTGGCACAGCACACAAGCCCCCAACTTATGAGGTCAAAAAAATAGTACCTTTGCAATGGTATAAGTCTTTTAACAATACGCCTTAAATGATGGGCTGAGATACAACTCGGCCTGACATGGTACACAATTCCTCGGTGTTTTGGTGGTAGCAGTTTTAATCGTAACATTGAATTTGCACCGTTGGATTAATATGGACATCCTAGAACTCAATCCTTGTCCATTAGATTCTAAAACTGTAAAGTCTCTTCATATTTCCCATACCATTTCGTCTTCCCACTTTAAATCATTTATTTCCACAACGTGTAATTTACCTTTTGGTTGAAGAATTTCTACCATAGCCCCAAGCCCTTCTCTTGTCGTTTTTGTCAAATATACATGTAACATTTTCACTGCTACAAAATACCTCTTGTTTCTGGGTGCTGGAATTGCTTGTTTCAATGGTGAGGATTCATATTTCTTGGGAAATTTTATTGTATTTTCTTGGTGGGTTATGGCTTTTGTTTTAGGGTTTCCCGAGAGCGAAGAAATTGTTGGCATTTCTGGTAGTAGCAGTGTTAAGGTAGAAGAAACTAAAAATGTAGTGATTGTTATGGTCGCACCACTCACCAAGGTTTCAATGGCCTCTAGTGTCGCTAATGGCTTAGCTTTTAGGCAAAATCTTCACCTTGGTTTGCCGGTTCGTATAAGCCTTCAGAGGGGAAATGTCTTAAGGGGAGTAAAAGGAAGAGTTTTGCCATAGATGGACATTTATAGGGTTTTCTACTGAAGAATGATTCAGAGGATAAGATGGAAAAAGATTATGATAACCAAACTTATTCATGGGTTGACTCAGAGGTTAGTCAGAGTTGTTCATCTTATTTACACAAAAAGGGTCTGGTCGATTATCTTAAGAAGTGTGATTTGAGGAAGAAAACTTATGCTTTCGATGCAAGGACGGTTGTTATCGATATTACTTCTATTTGCATGAAACTCTGTTTAGTATACTGAGGTTAAAAATACCTTTCTCGGATTTTCAATGCTCAATCTTGAAATTATTGAACGTTGCTCCAACTCAACTACATCCCAATTCTCGGGGATTCTTTAAGGGTTTTGAAATTCTTTACCAATATTTTGGCATTGAGTTTATCACAAAGAAGTTTTTCATTTCTTTCAGGTTAAGTTTATTCGGTCATTGGTTGTGATACCAATTAGCAACACCAACTCGGTTGTAAGATCCTAGAAGCGTTTACTTCATCATATACAAATTTCAAGGATCACTTATTTTGTATTAAGTGTGAGGAAGGAAAGAAATAATTTTTCTTGCAAATGACCAAGGGGCTCTAAAATTTCCCTGTTATTGGTCTCCCTATCCACTTGTTCTTCAGTTTTTTTATTCCAGATTCTTGAATTGACAAGATTTCATGAGTAAAGTTTTTAGAGAAAATGACGTCGTTAAAATGTTCCTCTTTGATTGGTCTTGAAAATAATTTGACCAAGTTGACAAATTATATGGATATGCTTGGTTTACTTTTTTACTATTCATGATTGTTACTATATCTAAGCTTATACTTGGCCATTTTTTAAGATATAATGGTGCCTAACTGGACCATAAAGCTTTTCAGAGTGAAATTTCTAAAAAGAGAAAGGTGGTGGAGAAATCCAAGGTGCGGTGAGTTCTCCTGGTGTTACTTTAGCTGGTCAGACTGAGGTGGTAGTTGATAGTTCGACTAGCAATTCAACAAGGTGTAGTAGAAAATGGGACGAGCGGAAAAATCCTTGTTAACCGTTTGTCTTGTTTAGGGCGATGACCGGAGCCCCACAAAGAGGCCACTCCTCTTATTGCGATTATTTATGTGCTCCACGACTCTCTATAGCATTTGTCCAGATCCACGTTTGAAATGTGGTTTTGGTGTAAATCAAACACAAACTTAGTTTTAGGGAAATCATCGACCAACATGGAAATTAATTGTTCACCGAAAAATTATTCCCTCTAGGGGCAATTAGAGAAGGTTGTCCTTTATCACCAAACATTTTTATATTCAACATGGCAATGTTGGTTCACTTAATTGAAAATGTTATGAATGATGGGAATTGTTATTCTTTTTAGTTTTTACATGGAAATGTTGATTCACTTAATTGAAAATGATAACAAATGAATTGTTTTTGACAAATGAAGCTTCTTCCTTGGAAAGTGATGGAAATTAAAATCATTATGGAAAAGCTCTTTTACTTTTCAAGTTATAAGGTGGGCTTGGCTAAATATAATCCATAATTTTTATTTCTTGAATAATGTTTCTCAAGCTACTATTTTCGAGCTCAATTCTGCCTTAGACATTACTACCATTAGAGACTTGGGGAAAATGCATAAGAACTTTGATGAAGAATGTAATGTCCTAATTCCATGAATAATGCCTGTTGGAAGCACATTTTTGAATTTCAGAAATTATTTCGCGCATTATGAATATTGATAAACCATGCAACATAGCTTAGGTAACCCAACAAATACTTAAGCTCCACAGTAATACATTAATTTAAATACCAAGTATGCCAATAATGGCTCATTACACATGTTCGGTTTCTATAGGCATGAGAGGATACCCTTGTACATGCGTCCTGGAATAACTAAAACATCCCCAAGGGCATCACATGTACTAGGATATCCTGACAAAAGAATACAAGTGATGCTTATACAAAAAGAAGTCTAAATACATAAGCAAAAGGAGCCAACATGACCCAACAACAATCCTGCCACTCCGATCAAGTCCTGGGCTGAGAACCCTGCACATCTAAATAATCCACAAAACGTGCGGTGAGACTAAAGTCCCAGTGAGTGTGATAATGCAAGCAGTGTAGGTGTACAGGAAATATATGCAAAACAGAAGTCTATAAATTAAATCATAACAATTTAATCATCAACATTACATTCAACCTCTTGATGTATTACCCAACACCGGTGAGGTCTTAACACTTAATCCTCTGACCTGGATTGAGCTGAATACCATTCAAGGAACCTCTCCCTTGTCAGTATGGATCCTCTGCAGCGTTGCAGGAAGGTGCAACTGAATAGCTAGGAAACAGCTAGGGAATAGCTACCGATTTTAACTATGGAATGTTTTCGAAGCTGTGCCCTAGCTATTCGGTAGCTAATTTTGATGCAGACACATCCCACGCTGCAGAGGATCCGGATCCCTCCCTTGTGGCCATTTAACCTTTTGTTTTAGATTAACATTCACATTTACATTTTTGCATTCATAATCCTCTTAGGTCCAAGACCCATTTTTTTCCATTTTCCTCTTTGGACCGAAGTCCCATTTAATTTACCTCTTGGTCCGGAGACCCATCAGTTTTCTCTTATACAGTCATACAATTATAGATAATCAATCCATAGATAATTAGGAGTAATCACAGTTAAATACATCCTCAAGCATCTAACATATAAGGGAAGGAGATATGAAGGGATGTGCAATGTCTAGTCTTTTCCTTAAACCCTAACTATCTAAAAACCCTAAATATTTCTTCTAATCAACCATTCAATCATAACACATACCATTCAGTGCAAATACAAGCAATAAAGAAGAGGAAGATAGAAGAGATAGCATTTAAAGAGAAACACACAAGAATGGAGTGAGTTGGTGAACCACATTCACCTTAAAGCAAGGGAATAGGGGGAATGGAGGGGTGATGATGTTGATTCCAAGCTCCTTGAGAATGATCCAAGGAAGGGTGATAGCTCTTCTTCTTCTTTTATCTTTCTCTCTCTACGTTTCTCTCTCTAAGAATGGGAGGAAGAAGAAAAGTGAGAGAAAAACCCTAAAAACGTGTTTTAAAGCTTTCTGTCCGCGCGCGCTCGCTCAGGCGCGCTTGAGCGAGACCGGGCGAGAGTGCCTTTCTCGCTCAAGCGAGCCTGAGCGCGACCGGGCAAAATTTTCAAACAGAGACCCCCCATTCTGGCTCTGTTTTTATCGCTTAGTCTCGCCCGAGAGAGCCTGGGCAAGAAAACTAGAGTAGAATTTTTCCCCTTCAGCTGATATCCTCGCCCAGGCGCGCTCAAGCGAGTCAGGGTGAAATTTCTAGACAGAAACTCCCTTTTTCTGCCTGGTACTCTCGCTCAGGCATGCTCAAGCGAGCCTGGGCGAAATTACCAGACAGAATCACCCTGATTTCTATTTTTCCCTGTTTCTAACTTAGTTTCTTTTCCCCTTTTCTTAAATTCTTTTTATAAAACACCTTTTCTAATCCTATTTTGTTTATGAAAATGGTTTATAGAACTTGAGATGTTACAAAGAATATGTTTGACCTTTTCATTGATAAGATTTCTATAAGCTTGCTAGTTGGAAACTTCTGCTTTGTCCTTTGTATGCTAAGTGATCTTAGCCCCAAGAACCCGCTCATGAGTATTATGGGATACAAGATGCAATCATCCTTGTTACCAATAACTGTGTGTGATGTTGTTCATGTAGAGGGCTTTATATAGGGAGCCCAACTAAAAGCAGGAAATGCCATGTGGTCTCTTGGGAAAGAAATTTCACTCCTAAGATTTTGATGGACTTGGATTTAAGAGCCTTAAAACCCTTTTAACTTAGCATACACGATGAAACTTTCATGGTTTTCTTCTTTCTAAATTTTGATGCTCGTTGGTGTACAGCGGTTTAAACTAAATATGTATGTGGTGATGATGTGATCCCTCTCGGATGAAACATATTGAGAATGCTTCTAATATGCATGGCGAGGAATTCTCAAAATGTGGCCTCATATACCCAAGGTCTTATAACAAGATCATTAGGTTCTAGGCTTGACACAACTAGTTGATTATGTTGCATCCACAGTCCCTATTGAGCAACATATGTTTCTCATGTCCTTTTATCCAAATAATGGTTACTAGTATTGGGAAATTCTCAACAAGATTCTTACTAGTAACCTTTGTACTAGATAGTAGTAGCTAAACCTCTTACAATACAAGGAGAAGTATATGTTCCTTAATAAAGTTTTACCTTTAATGCTTCATTCTCTCTTAAGTTAGCATACACTTTTTTTTTATATAATATTACATCTCATGAGGATTCTACTATGCCAATGAATTTTTCCTTCAATGCTATTTTGAATTGGATGAATCCACAATAAGTAAAAGTCTTTCACAAGTCTACAAGAACATGACCTTAGATACTTGATTTTATATAATAAAATTGAATTTTTATTTTTTAGACGCAATAATATATATATATATATAAATATAAATATAAATAAGGGGCTCCTAATGTACTCCTACTTGATTTATAGAATGAGTGCATTAGCAAACCACACCTTTTTATTTTGACAAAAAACTCACATTTTTTCTTCTTTAAAGAACTAATTTATGGGTATGAATGTAATTTAAAATTGGGTTAAATATTTTTTCAATCCCTAAAGTTTGACCCGAATTTTGTTTTTGTCCCCAAACTTTAAAACCGTTGGTTTGGGTCCCTCATGTTCTGAAATCACGTAACTTTAGTCCCTCCCCTTAACACCGTTAACTTTGACGCTGACGTGACAAACGAATTTCTGTGTTAGTTTGTCCAGTCACTTTCAATGACCATGATGTGGCAATTGGATTACAATTGAGTTCATCCAGTCACTTTTGTGGCCTTCCCTGTTCTTAAAAATGTGAAGTTAAATTTAATAAAACCCTAAATAAAATTTGACTAGATTAACTGAGGTGTAATTCAACTGCCACAACATGGTCATTGTAACTAGCTGGACAAATTGACACATAAATTCGTTTGTCACGTTAGCGTCAAAGTTAACGGTGTTAAGGGAAGTGACTAAAGTTATGTGATTTCAGAATATGAAGGACTAAAGTTACGTGATTTCAGAACATGAAGGGCCAAAACCAATGATTTTAAAGTTTAGGAACTAAAATCAAATTTAAGTCAAATCTCAAGCACTACGTACTAAGCTTCCGTTAAAAAAAAAAAGCGTCACGGGTGCCTAATAAAATGAATTGCAAAAGGTAAACTCCGTGAAATGCTTAATCATGCGAATTGCAAACGTAAGGTCTATAACTTTTATTCTTTTCAGTTACTCAATAAACAATATTTTTTCTTGATTAAAATGATATGATAAATAAACGTAAACTCTGTGATATATTATTAAGCTTTACATTTTATCTAGAAAAAAAACTCAAACTATTGCATTATTTTGATTTAAACTTTTTTTCTCCCCATTTTAATTTTGAATTATGATGATGAAGTGCATAGAGAAAATAAAAGGAGAGAGGAGTATAGTAGTATAGAATTGATGACCGGAGAGTGGAGAGGGAAGTGCCGAAGTGGGAAATAGAAATGAATTGGAGAGAGAATAAGGCAAATAGAGAATCATAAATTTAAAAAATAATTAAATTTTAAATTAAATTTATGCCCATATATTTAAATTTTTTAAGTAAGAAAAAATGTGGGTTTTTTATGTCAAAATAAAATGGTGTGGTTTGCTAATGTACTTCTTCTTCAAATCAAGTGGGAGTACAGTAACATTCCCCATATATATATATAAAATGTGCATAAGTAATGGATAAATTGAAGAAATATTATTATTATTTGAAGTTTTAATTAATTAATAGTATATGTGTTAAAGTATAGGTAAGTTAGCCGTGGAAGTTGACTGTGACATCAAATGAACTTTACCTGTAAGGTCAGAGGTTTGAATCATGGAGTCATCACTTTTGAAAGGGTTTTACCTAATTACCACCCCCGACCCGAGGGTTTAAACACACAACTACGTCTATGGGGATTCCCGGTAAAAAAAAAATAGGGTGAGTTAATTGGTATTATAATACTCATATCCGCTACATCTTTTTTCCGCAAAATTTTATGAGTAAATGCCCAAATATATATATATATATATATATATATATCCGTTTAGCAAATAATTATAGTTATCGTTCATGGGTAAATTTTATGGGTATATATCCATTAAATTTATTATCCATATTGATATTGCCACCCCTAAACCTTTTTCACTAATTTCCGTAGAAGACATGATAATAATAATGATGATTTCAATTGCCGCCCCTAAACTCATACTTATGCAAGTACTCATTTCAGTCATTTGTCATTACTTTATAACAATTTCAATTGTTTAGAATACTCAATAACTTTAATTTCATTTTATAATTGTAATTAACTTCAAATATTATCCCTTATCAATAATATATATTTAATCTTATTTAAGCAAAAATATTTAAAAATGCGAATGCACAGTTTTTTTTACCTTTATATTGAATCAATTGAATGTAGAATGTAGATAGAATTTTTTCATATACAAAATACTATCATATTATATAGTTTTATTATTTTCCAATTTAAAAACATAGCACAAGCAAGTTATTTTAGAACTATGGTCAAAATAAAAGTAACAAAAATAAATAAAATTCTCAATGATAAGTTGATAACAGATAGAGGGACAAGCAAAGAATTATGATCATTGTGATTCGGTGCTTTTATCAATTAAACCAGTCACGCGGTTTGTTATAATCATTTATGCTGGCTTGAAATTATGTAAATTGAGGAGTAATTAATATTAGGGCGGTTCACATCCAATCAAATCCAATTCAATCCAAAGTAAACCGTAAAAATTGAATCGAAAAACTGAAAACCAAATCAAATCAAAATCTAAAAAATCGCAAACCGCAAAAACCAAATTTTTTTTTATTGGATTGGATTGATTTTCGGATCCTATGTTGAAAACCGATCCAATCTAATCCAAACCGAACTTATATATACATATATTATTACTTATAAAATAATTATATATTTATACTTGTATACATATATATTTATAAAAATACTTATACTAATATATTTTTTATGATTTTATTATCTAATATCATGTGAATATTTTTATATATATCAATATAAAACTAGTTTTAAATTAATTTTTATGTTTCATGTCATTTTTTTTATATAATTTTATATTAATTTTGATAAATATAAGTTTCAATAAGAAAATATTTATTATTACTTCATTATTTTTATCAATTTTATCAAATATTTATTGTCATTTTAAAAAATCGAAAACCGATCCAATCTAATCCAATTTAAATTGGATCGGATTTAAAAAAATATCAAAACCGATCGGATGATGAAATGATAAAACCACAATAATCGGATCGAATGATTTTTTACCTCAAAACCGATCCAAACCAAACCAAACCGCGAACACTCATAATTAATAATACACAATAGCCACCTAATTATTTATACATACATTATATATCATTTCATTTTTATTTTTATATTACTATTAAATGAAGTAATTAAATTAAAGTTAAATAAATAAAAGGGACATGTCGCAGTGTCAAATGTTTAACGCACTAGGGCTTGGGCATCCGGCACCGTGCTTGGATCTTGCACCACGTACTATGATTCGAGGATGACAAAGTTGGAGAATTTTTAAATGTTATTGTTAGCGTGTTTTGAGTTCCTTTTGTCAGTGTTTTTGTTTTCTCTAAAACTACTTTTGGTGTTATTTTATTCGGGGTTTGAATCCTTAAAACAAATTAAAATAATAGAGATTTGCATAAAGTGTCACTTTTTAATGCGCAAGCCACTATGTATACTTTTAATTTATACGAAAATTGAAAAAATAGGCTACTTTTGGTAGCTAATAAAGAGTTAGGCTCTTCCACTAACATAAAGTTTAGTATATCATATCATGCAGGCTATGGTCCTTCCATACTTTTCTTTCTTTTTTTAGTTTGTTATCTTTAAATTAACTAGTGTCCTATCATACGATGCATAATGTTATTATTCAAATAGATTATTTATATTAAATATTATAATATATTTAATTTAATTAATATAAATATATAATTTTTAAAAAATATCAATGATTAGTAAATTTTTTTTATATTAAAATTTATAATTGTTTATATAGAAATAATTAAAAAATATTAAAACATAGAAAATTTGTTTGAAATAACAAATTTCAAATATTAATAATTATAAATGTAAAATATGCTATATCATATTATTTATATTTTTTTTAAATATCTCTTTATACACTATATTTTTCATTAAATTATAATGTTTAAAAATATAATTATATATAAAAATCTTAAGTCCTTCTCGAGATTTCACCCTAGATATAGCAACATATAATTAACTATGAGAGAAAACGATTTTTGGTAAATAAACACCAACGTGTGACAATGTCTAGCTTTGACTTTTATTAATGGTCACAACTCATTTATTTTATACTTTTTTCACACCTAATATTTTTCTATATTTTTTCCTTTCTATCATGGTAAAATAAAAAAAAAACAAATATTAAGAACGATGTATAACTCTACCAACCTAACCCATAGGAAGACTATTCTACCTCTTAATCTATAAATTATGGTGAACACCAAATATAGTTTTCATATTTATTAAAAAAAACACTCTAAATAGAAACTAATCTATTTTTATTTTTGTACTTCTCATATCTCTTTCACATACACTTTTCACACCCTAAAAATTGGTTGTTAAAATTTAATACTTAAAAAAAAAAACTAAGGAATTTTTCAAAATTTTTTATTATACACTTTCTTTTGCACTTTATTTGTCCTAAAAAATATCTTCTTTTTCTTTGTATCACGTTTTCACCTTTTTTTTTCTCTTATTTCCTTTCTATCTCTTACTTTCATACACCTCTGACACACTAAAATGAGGTTGAAAAGTTTTACACTTTATTTTATACATCATTTTTTATCTCTCTATTATATCAATATCACATTTTCATCGTCTTCATTTTTCATCTTTATTTTTCTTTACTACACTTAACATACCCCAAAAAATAAGATATCAACATATTAATATATTTTTTTAAAAAAATTAATATTATTTTCTACACTTACCACACCCTAAAATTGAGGTATCAAAGTTTTACACTCTATTTCACATACCATTTTTTTTTGTCTATGTTCATTTTCTATCATATATCATATTTTCCATCTTATCTCTTTTCATTTTATTTATTTTTCTTTTTATCTTTTTCTTTTCTACACTTATCACACCCTAAAAGTAAGGTGTCAAAGTTGCAATACCCTTCAAAAAATAGGATGATTTTTTTCACACTCATTTATTTTACACTTTTTTCACACCTAATATTTTCCTATATTTTTTTCTATTAAAATATAAAAAAATAAACATTAGGAACAATGTATAACTCTACCAACCTAACCCATAGCAAGATTACTCTATCTCTTAATCTATAAATTATCATGTACACCAAATATAGTTTTCACGTTTATCAAAAAAATATTCTAAATAGAAACTAGTCTATATCCTACCTATAAACTATAATGATACAAAAAAAAACCTCTCAATGAACAGTAAAAAAAATCTACTGAATTGTAATAGTATAGATAGATTGAAAGTTACGTACAATATAATAGTTTTATCATTTTATATAAATATTGTTTCACGATAAGTTTTAATAAAACTTAAGTCTTTAATTTGTAAGATAAAATATTCAATATTTCAACCATTAAAATATGAGTTTAATTATTATGCACTATCAGTGTAAAAAAGTTTTACATATACATCCAATCATGTGTTATCATCCCATTTAATGAATATGACATCTCATATACTATTAAATTCATTAAATGATGTGGCAACATATCATTGAATATCTGTGTAAAATTCTTTTACACTAATAATGTATAATTATTAAATTATTAAGCTGATTTTGATTTTGATGAGGTTTTTAATATATATATATATATATATATATATATATATATATATATATATGCACACACACGGTCACTAATTGTCAAAGAAATCAAATAACCTACCAAAGAGTGGATGCTCAAAGTGAATCCAGAAGTTGTTATTTTTTGGAGTACTTTAACTACTCACCACCCATAATGGAGTGATGATTAAACCCACAATCATATTTATGGAGATTCTCGATTAAAGAAAAAAAAAATTGTATTGGATGCTAAGAATTATTAAAAGACTTTTAATTGTATTATTTAAAAAAGTGAAATGATGATATTTATATTTTTAAAAGACTCAATAAATATTAATTTTAAAATTTTAAAATGATACTTACTCATAAAAAAGATTTTTTTAAAGATGTGTTTGGAAATGTGAAGGGGAATGATTAGAAGTGAGGCTAGGGTAATAGGAAGTTCTTCCCCAATATATGTCTGAGAATGTCCAATAATTACCCTTACTCCTCTTCTCTCCCTCCATTTCTCCCATTTTTGTTCTCTCTTCACATTCCCAAACATACCGAACTAATTAAAAGAATACAAATAAATTTAATTAATGTCATAAAATGAATTGTTATTTAGAAATACTAGTAACACTTTTTAACATATTTATTTTTAAATAAATTTTATGTGTGTTATATCAAAAAAATTTAGATATATTCTTTAATTAATATCGAGGTCATATGAAATTTATATATCTAATAATAAAAACTATATACGTAAGAATGTAAAAATGTGCTTTTAAAAAATAGTTTAATTGTACATATCTTATAATAAAAAAGTTTTAAACTGTCAATAAATTTTGTATGAGATCATATAATAAATACGACTTCATATATTATTAAACTCATTAAATAATATTATAAAATATCATTAGAAGAGTATAACTTTTTTTACACTAACCTGTTTAGTTATTAAATTCTTTTAAAAATATTAATATCATTTTTTTATCTGATAGTGAACTGCTAATTATAATGCCATTGCCAACATTATTCGGCTTGTATAGTAAAAAGCGAAGATTATATATATGATTGGTTTAATGAAATGTAGATTTTAAAAAATGCAACTTGATTATGGATAAAGATAAAACTAAACAGTGCTATATATCAGTTGTTGGAAAATTATTTTTATCCCGTAAATAATGGGGTCCACATTTATACCGTACTGTTTAATGTCCCTTCCCATTTTTTAATTTTAATAGTTTTAATTTGTTTTTATTTTATTATTATAATTATTTTTTGTTATTTATTTCATTAAATAAAATTAATGATCAAGAAATACAATAAATGATCATATAAAATTTGTGTTAATCATTTATGTTAATATGAGGTTAATTATGTGTCCAGAAATGGTAAACATATCAAAAAATGATGTTAATGGTGTTTTCATTTGTGGTTAATAGAATATGATTTTTGGTTAATTGATTTTGTAAGTTTAATTGCAACTCTTGTTTACACGAGGTTAATGATATGTGGTCACGGTGAACATATTAAAAAATGGGATTAATGGTGTATCCATTTGTGATCAGGAATGATGGTGAACATATTTGTAAACGAGGTTAATGGTGTTAACGGTTATATTTGGTTAATTATTGCACAAAACGGTGAATGCATATTATTATATTTAATTATTAGCCTCAAAATAACACACATTTATAAACCACACACAGTGCGGTACGATTCCACGCACGCCGTACGTGAATCGCGATTGATCAGTTGTTTCCAAAAAGGATAAGGATCGTAGCTCTGTTCGGTGGTCGAATCATAAATTTCGGGAGGCCAACTGTTGGCTGGCGAATTAGCCAAACATAGCTAAAAAATAGCTAAACATAACTACCCACCACCCCTAAGGCAAGTATAACCATTCATCATCATATGCAACTTCTGGTACGTTAGAGATTTATGTACGTAGAAATAATGGCATCGGAAATGATATTGTTTTCATAAGTTAGAGATATAGAAATTGAGTCATGAATACCATTACTAGAGAGCATTAATGAAAGCAATAATAGATGCAGAAGGCGGTCAATAAGATAGGAATTATTAAACCAAATTATTCAATGTATATAAAATTATATTTCCGAAAATGATGTTTTAGAGGGAATCATATTATCTCGCATGTTATTTTTAGGTAAAATTCATATGTATGTGTTCTCAAAAGTCCCCGATGATCGAGCTCTCCTCCGGTAAGGATTAGACCTAGCCGTCAGAGTGAGAATATCATATGCCTTTGACCTAAGAGACCTCCCTGCCTTTATAGGCCGAGTATGGGCTTTCTGGTCTTGAAGCCCATAAATGGACAAGTGGGCCGAGTTGAGCGAGTGTCTAACTGAGACCAATAGGGGAGTTACTGAAGATGCTAGGGGACTAAGGGAAATCTCCTTAAGGACTTATCTCCGGTACGGAACATAGCCCCCCCCCCCCACCCCACCACCCCCCGAGCTCAAGCCCTGCGAAGCCAAGGTGTCGAGCTCGTAATTTCCGGTATAGAACAGTATGTTTATTATGTCTTTAATATTTTTGAAAATATTTTTAAAGTTGGTTTACTCTAAAAATTTTATTTTTCATATTCTCAAGTTTATTTTTCCGATAATATTTTTTGATATCTTAAAACAAACACACTCTAAGTGCTAGCTTGCTATTATACAATATAATATGACTTATATATATAACGGTGTCAACCAATACCGATATTTATTATTTGTTGTTTCTCATTGTACAATCATCCACCAACAAAGCCTGACACAACTAGCAGACAGTTGGGTCCCTCAAGCATCTTAACAGGGGTTTGATTATTGGCGGTATGTATAGAAAAGACTTTGTTGGTAGAGACAAAGTCTACTTTGATGATCTCTATGCCTCAAAAGGGATTGATCTCTAACTATCGGTTAGGGAATACTACACAAAAAAAAATTGCACATTCATCCAAATTTGTTATTTTACCCCATTTCATCATTCATTAATAAAAACATAAAAAAATGACTTTTCTATATTTGATTTTTTAATCTATAGATATTTGACATCACTGTGATATGTATATATAAAAGTGAGTGCTCTGGTCCAGTCAATAAATAATGGGCATCGGCTCAATTTTGACATGTCTCAAGAGAATTTTGACACATGTCCCATATTGAAATTTAATTAATTTTGTAACCTTTGAAACAATTTGGTTTTTTTAAAATTAACTAGATTACAAAATTAATTTGAAACCAAATATAAATAATGTTTTAATGTGTTCTCAGGGCTTCGAAGTTTTGACCAGTTTGGTACAGATTTAAAAAAATTACCAAAAAAATGTGATAAAAAACAATTTACCATGATGGAGTAGTTTTGGACACGGTGTAAAGGAGAAACGCTAACTGGGTTAGCGCCTGTTGAAGCGCCAACTCAGTTAGCGCCTCTTGTTAGAATCAATTTCAAGGGAGGCGCTAACTGAGTTGGCGCTTCAAGAGGCGCTAACCCAGTTAGCGCTTCTTGACTTTATTCTGACTCCCATCATCAGTCAAATCTTTTCTTTTTGCAGAGAATATATTCGTATTCGTATTCGTATTCTACGAATATATTCGTGGAATCAATGTGCATAGAGTATATTCGGGAATATATGCAGAGAAATTGTTACGGATTTTGGTTGGAAATTAAGCAACATGATGGTATAAATACAAGCATATCGGAGCTAGGCACAAGTATAACTTGTGTTATATGTTGGTTGTGTTTACAGCTCCTTGTGATATCTATTTGTTTGACTGCATTTGTTACGTGCATTTTATTTTTGTGTGTATTGGTTTATTTATCTGTTGGTAATTTATTATTAAAAAATGAGTCAAATTATTACTTTTGTTTATTGGAATGGTAGAAAGTATGAAGGTGTCCAGGGTATAATGTTTGAAGGTGATAAGAAAGCTGTTCAGATAAAACACGGAATTAGTTTTAATTTTTTGAAGAGGAAGATACATAAAAAATTAAATCTTTCATCCAATGAAATTGTGTCTAGTTTAACTTGTAGGTTTTTAATATCACAAAACCCCACCACATATACATGTCTTAAAATATGTGATGATGAAGATGTGGACTGCATGATCAACGCTTTCAAGCAGCAGTCATTGATGATTGTGCTTGAATTATATGCAGACATTGACAATATTGGAAGTTCATCATCACCCATCCAGCCTGTTCAATTAGATACTCAACTGTCAATGGGGATTGAAGATCAACATGTATATCTGAAGATCAACATGTATATCTGTCAGGCGGTGTAACAATTGAGGACACTAACATTCTGGATCGTGAAGGTTATGAGAATGATAATGTCGACATGGATATGAACAGAGAATGTGACGATAGTGAGGACTTTGAAGATGAAGGCCAAGTCCCTGGGGGAGATTCATCTGATACAGAGGTGAGGGTGACTTTGATGCGGTTGTTGATTATGTAATTTCCCAGACATTTATGGGGAATTCACCTGATATGGTCTCAAATCAGGATCAACCTGGACCACAAGAAGATAGTTAGTAATAATATTAGATGTTTCTACTTCTTTCTACATTAGTAATCTTATGACTTGTTTCATATTTATAGGTGGTACAAAAGCACCTTATTGGAATTTAACTCCTCATTATAAGGCTATAAATGGGGACCACCCTGATCAGGAGATAGAATTTCCTGGCTTGGATGTGCCGAGATCATGGAGAGTAGGAGATGAATTGTATGTTGGATTACGATTTGATAGCAAACAGTCTGTCCAAATGGCTGTTAAGCACTACTCAATGAAGATACACTAGACCTTTTTTGTAGTTGAATCAAAGCCAACTTATTTGACCTTGAAGTGTTCAAATTACTCAGAAGGTTGCCCTTGGCGGATGAGAGCAATGTTAAGTAAGAAATCTAATAAATGGGTCATCTCTAAGTGGGGTGGTCGACATACCTGCATGAATGTAATGCTCTCTCAAGATCACCAAAAATTGGACTCTGAATGTTTCCACCTGCATCTTGGGTATGATCATTTTGATTTGCTTAAAGTTATTTATAATATTTTATTACATGAAATGTTACTGCATGTTACTTATAATGAATACATGTTGTTATTATTATGTAGGCATGGTTGGTATAGATCCATCAATTCCCATTTCGGTGATACAAGAAAGGATCAATGGTCAATTTGGTTATTCCATATCGTATAGAAAGGCTTGGGAAGCTAAACAAAAAGCAATAGTGAGGGTGTATGGAGACTGGGATGAGTCGTATGCAGTACTGCCCAGATGGTAGGAAAAAAATGCTATTGTACTCCCCTGGATCAACTTATAAAATTGAGACAAGGGAGTTTGTATTTGATAATGAAGTGGACCCTCATTTTCGTACCTTTCATAGAGTTTTCTGGACTTTCAAACAATGTGTAGATGCCTTCAATTTTTGCAAGCATGTTTTACAAATTGATGGAACATTCTTGTATGGGAGATATCGGGGTACCCTTTTAATCGCCACGACTCAAGATCGAAACACTTGTGTGTTGCCAATTGCATTTGCGATTGTCGAAGGAGAGACATTGGAGACTTGGTCGTGGTTCCTGTCTAATATACGTGAACATGTGACCCAAAAGCAGGGAATATGTCTCATATCTGATCAACATGTGAGCATAAAATCAGCTGTAGCAAGAGCCCCTGCATGGCAACCTCCAAATGCCTATCCTGCATGATGAAGGGTGGATCCTAGCCATGCAAGAAGAGCTTAATCAGTTTTCCAGGAGTGATGCTTGGACTCTTGTTCCTAAACCTCATGGGAAAACTATTATAGGAACCAAGTGGATGTTTAGAAACAAACTCTCTGAAGATGGTCAAGTTGTCAGAAACAAAGCCAGACTTGTTGCCCAAGGCTACAATCAACAAGAAGGTATTGATTTTACTGAAACTTTTTCTCCAGTAGCTCGGCTTGTAGCCATTAGGATTTTACTTTCCTACGCAGCAAATAATGGCATCAAACTATATCAAATGGATGTTAAGAGTACATTCCTAAATGGTTTCATTGAGGAAGAGGTATTTGTTAGACAACCCCCTGGTTTTGAAATTTTGACTTTTCCTGAGCATGTTTTTAAATTGAAAAAGGCTCTGTATGGTCTGAAACAAGCTCCCAGAGCTGGGTATGAAAGGCTGAGCAATTTCTTACTAAAAAATGATTTTGAAAGAGGAAAAGTTGATACAACTTTTTTCAAAAAAATGTTTAACAAGGACCTGATTCTAGTCCAGATATATGTTGATGATATTATTTTTGGATCAACAAATTCCTCTCTGTGCACTGAGTTCTCAAGGCTCATGCAATCTGAATTTGAAATGAGTTTAATGGGATAACTAAAATTTTTCTTGGGACTTCAACTTAAGCAAGATTCTGATTGTATATGGATCCATCAAGAGAAGTATACAAATGAAACACTTAAAAAGTTCAATATGCATGATTGCAAGCCTATGGCAACTCCTATGCACCCCTCATCTATTTTAAATAAAGATGAAGGAGAAGAACCTGTTGACCCAACCATGTATAGAGGTATGATTAGATCCTTATTGTATCTTACAGCAAGTAGGTCTAATATTATGTTCAGTGTATGCTTGTGCGTAAGATTTCAGTCTGATCCAAGTGTAACTCATTACCAAGCTGCATGGTTTTAAATTGTGGTTGCGGTAGCGGATGCGGTCGCGGTTGCGGCCGCTGCGATTGCGGGCATTGCGGCTGTCGCAAATGCATTGCGGCCATTGCGGTGTGAAATTATTTTATTCATGCACCAAATGTGACATATCATGAATCATGTTTATAATCCTACATCTCTTATTCCCCCTCCCAAATTGCATTTCTCATTTACCATTAGTCTATTATCATCTTTAAATCTCTCTAACCCTTCAAAATTTCCTCTAAATCTACTAAATAAAAAAAGAAAAAGAATAAAAAAATAATTTTTATTAGAGTTGCGGCCTGATGCGGCCGTTATAGCCGTTGCGTTGCGGCCGTTGCGGTGCTACATTGCGAATTTTGTCGTGAATTCCAATCACAACACAATTGTGGGCTGATGCGGTTGCGGACACTGCCACAACCGCAATATTGCGGCCGCATCAGGTGATGTGGTCCGCAATTTGAAACCATGCCAAGCTGTAAAAAGAATTTTCAGATACTTGAAAGGTACTACTAATCTTGGTCTATGCTATAAGAGGAGTAAGGATTGCAGGTTAGTAGGATTCTGTGATGCTGATTTCGCCGGAGATCGAGTTGAAAGAAAATCAACCAGTGGCGGATATCACTTCATTGGAGAAAATCTGATAAGTTGGTCAAGCAAAAGACAAAGCACAATAGCTCTTTCAACTGCTGAAGCTGAATATATTGTTGCTGCATGCTGTTGTTCACAGCTGCTCTGGGTAAAATATCAATTAGAAGACTTTAATATTCTTATTAAATCTATTCCAGTCTTCTTTGATAACACAAGTGCAATCAATCTTTCCAAAAATCCAATTCAGCACTCTAGAGCAAAACATATTGAAATAAAACACCATTTTATAAGAGACTATGTTCAGAAAGGAGTTATTGATATACAGTTCACTGATACAGAGCATCAATGGGCTGATATATTCACTAAACCACTTGCTGAAGATAGATTCAAATTTATCAGAGAGAATTTGAACATTCTCACTTTTTTTGAAAAATAATTTTCGTTGAATTGTTTACACAGAAAGTGTTGATAAGCACAAGTGGTATCCTGAATCTATTTCCTATCTACTTTTCTCACTTCTTCAGTAAGCTCTGTTTACCCTTTTGATTGATGACAAAAGGGGGAGTATTATTAAGAAACTAACAAAATCTAAAGATAAGTGTTTCAGAAGGACTTTCTGATTCAGGGGAGCAATTGAAGCAAAGTTCTTAAGCAAGTTGCAAACAAGCTGTAGCAAGAAGCTCTGTCTCAGTATCTGATATAGGGAGAGAAATACTTACTATCTTTTCCCTTCAGATATTTGATTTAGTTCTTAAACAAATTTGTCATCATTAAAAAGGGGGAGAATGTTGAGTCTCAAAATGTTATTAAAAGGTTAATAATGTTTTAAGTCTCATAACCCCAAGTTTTAATGAATAAAAAATTTGATTAACGTTCTTATGAGAAAGAACAGTTTCTGTTAAAGGTAGTGTTCAATATTTCAGAAGGTATCAACTGAAGAAATCCAATCCTCTGAAATGGCGGAACCTTCCGAAGTGAAGAAACCTGCTGAGAGATCACGACCTGCTGAAGCTGGAAAACCTTCTGAAGTAGTGAAACGTCGTACTGAAGCCTGTACGCCTTAAATATAGTATTTTCTGCTTATTCTCCTTGAAGACTCAAGTCAACTGTAGCTGTCTTAGTTACCTGTGGTTCTCATTCTTCTGGAAAGTCATAGGATGTGCTTTTAGCCTTATTTTAAGTTTCTCTCACCCAAAAGGCAAAGTTTGTTGTGAAGTACAAGCTGCTCAAAAAAAGTGAAGCCTATACTGCTAACTCTACTACCTGCTACTGTAGAGGTCTCAGGCTATGTGTCACAATGGGAGTATTTGCATTAAATTCTATCTCTCAACGGGAAATCAAATGGAGCTCAACGGACTAAAGTTTCTCAATCTATAAATACCAGATCCATGCAAATAAAAAAGAGAGAACACAGAGAAATCAACTTGCTGAAACGCTACTGAAATTCATATTCAACTGTTTCATTGTTTCATCTTTGTACAACATTTCTATATCCTGAGTCTTACTCAGTTACTTGTACAAGTTTCCCAGTTCGAGCTCTAAACTTGTGTAGTTTAAGAGTTTGAGCATTTTCTTTCAAATAGTTTTTACTGGGTTAGCCTGAAGAGGCAGTGTTCAAAAAATACTTGGGTGTTGAGCCTGAAGAGGCTAGGTGTGCAAATAATACTTGGGTGTTGAGCCTGGAGAGGCTAGGTGTGCAAATAATACTTGTAATCTTGCCGGATTAGTGAAAATCCAGTGGTGTGTTTGCCCTGGGACTGGACGTAGCTCACTGAGTTGGTGGGTGAACAAGGATAAATTTTCTGTGGCTAAGTTCTCTCCACCCTTAACTCTTTACATTCAGTTTTTATCTAACCAAGAAGTGTTCTAGTGCATTTATAAATCCACGTAGAAATCAATCTCTTTATCACACGAAATTATTTCAAAATCAATTTTACACAACCTGCTGAGTCACATCAGCAAGTTGCTGAAGCTTCCAGTTTCGAAATGTTGCTCAAATATTTTCACAAAGTGTTTGCTTGTTCTAAAGATTTTCAAAAATCTGTAAAGAATTATAAAACACTATTCAACCCCCTTCTAGTGTTTCCTGTGGTTCTAACAGTATTCATTACTGTAATCTATATACAAAATATATTATTAGGTACTCATTTTGTTGCAAAATTTTTATTTAAATTTATTACTTTGCCTAACTAATTAAAATTTAATTACGTAAACAAATTTAATTTAAATTAATAAATATTAATTCATTAATGGTTAAATAAACAAAGAACGGAAAATAATTTTAACACTTGAAGGCGCTAAATGGATTAGCGCCACTTGCTAAAACCCATATGCAAAGGAGGCACTAATTGAGTTAGCGCCTCTTAAAGCGCTAACCCAGTTAGCGCCTCCTTTGCATATTAGTTTTAACAAGAGACGATAACTGAGTTGGCACTTCAAGAGGCGCTAACCCAGTTAGCACTTCTCCTTTATACTGTGTCCAAAACTACCCCATCGTGGTAAATTATTTTTTTGTCACATTTTATTGGTATTTTTTTTAAATCCGTACCAAACTGGTCAAAAAGCCCAGGGCTTCAACAGAGGATTGTAACGCCCCGGGCACGCTCACGCTCACCCTCTACCGGGCTTACCATGCTTACCACGCCCCAAGCACGTTAAATACTCAGACTTCTCCACCCCCCCTAAGGTGGATTATTCCCCAAAGGGAACCCCCGTGGGTTCGAACCCAAGACCAAGGGGACTTATACTCGGTGCAGGTGGAGCGTAAATGACGCAGAACGCGATTGCACCTACATTTTTACCCCCTTTTAACCCTCTTCTTCAATCCCTACCCAAATCTTTAAGTCCCTAACTCAATTAGACTCGTTTTTACCGATTAAAATCAATCAATTCATCAATTATATCAATAGATTACAGTTAAATCAACAATCAAATCAATTTATGAAATCTCTCTCCCAAATCCTAATTTGACCCCTTTCGACAACCTCGCTTCCTACTCTCAATTCCAACAAGAACATGACAATAATCATCATAACAATCACGAATTTCATCATATTACAGACAATTCATCATTCATAATTTAAAATTTAAGAATCCTAGAGGGACTTATGGTTGCCCTCACTACCCAAGCACTCCAGCATACACATATAGCAGCACCTCTTCGCCCCGTACCTTAGGAACGACGATCAAGAATGGTTGGCAGAACTCCTTTAATGATCTATTCTGCGGCACCTTCTCCTTGTGGAGTCGCTTCTCTCCTCCCTAGGGTTTGGTTATCTGACGTTTTTGAAAAGGATAGGGTGAAATAGATGACCCCTCTCTTTTTAACCATCTAATTGGGCTGGGCCTACGCCAACCCACCCATCCCCTTTTTAATTAAATATTATTATTCGTAATAAAGATAATAATAATACTATTATTCCTCCCTTTTATTTTATTTTATTTGTTCTAAAAATGTTAGGATGTTACAAGGATCCCACTTCTCCTTCTCACATGTTCTGTGGGTTATTCTATACTATTCAAGAGCTCCTACACCTAAATTGGCAAGTGAGGACTGTGTATGTTCCAAGAGAGGCTAATCCTCATGCTGACTGGATGGCTAAGTACATGGGGCTCGAGGTGATATTTTGGACCGGTTTTAAGAATACCCTCTGCCTGAGGTTGCGACCCTTTTGCTGCGAGATGCGTTGATCTTAGATTAACAGTTTTTTGTTTCTCTTGACTGTTTTTTATTTCCACTTCATAAAAAATAATGTTTCAATTTGAAACTAATAGTCATGTTTTACAAAATTAGATTACAGAGCAGGAGCTGGACTGAAAAACGGTGGTGACATTTCAACAGCGACCAATGTTGTCTTCTTCTCCTCCGGCGAATGGTGGATATAACACAAAGGGGTCTACGATGCTTGTGGCAATAAAGGCTTTACGATGGTTCCAGGATATGAATGCTCTGGTCGCTCATGTGTTAAAAACTAGCCATGTGTATCAATAAAAAATGACACATCATGACTGGATAGAAACCCATTATTTTTGAACTGGACCGTAGAATTTACCATATATAAATTCATGTTAATTATAATGGGTTGCTCGGTACTTGAACCTGAAACTAGTCAAATGCAGTAAATAATTTATTGTTAAATTAAATTAAACTAGAAAAAATCCCTCCTCGGGTCATGCTTGCATTTTTCATTGCACTAGCTCTCCTTATATACATCTAATTAAGTGCAAGGATCATTTCTTAATGTGCTCCTGTCCAGTAATTTTAGCTATGAATTAGCTATTTCTAAATCCATATATCTAAGTGTGTATTTAGTAAAAGTAGCTGAAAAGTTTGCTAAAAGCTAAAAAACTATATGAAAATTGAAAATGTAGCTGAAAGTTGAAAGCTAGTTTAAAGCCAAAAAAACTAATTGGTTTGATTGAACGTGTTTGATAAAATTAAACTAATTGAAAGTGACAAAATGACATATAAGAACATCATTAATTATTAAATAATGATGAGTGAGAATTGTTGAGAGATAAAGTATAAATAAATTTTCAGCTAGTAACTAAAAAATAGAGTTTTTTTTTTTTAAAGTAGCTTTTCAAGAAAAGCTAGCAACTACCTAAAAAACACCTTACTAAACACTGATGAAATTGTTTCAACTACTAATTTCAACTTTCATCTAGCTGAAAATTAAAATGTCTTACCAAATACACTCTAAACCTATAAAATTCCCCTAGAACAAGATTTAAGAAAGTCAAATACTCAATTCACTACAATATTTTATGGTTTAGGCAACGCTTTTTTAGACAACGTTTAAAAAACCGTAGCTGTAACATATATAGAAAAGGCAACATTTTTATTCATCGTGGGCTCTTTTCTAATCAACAATTTCATAACCGTTCCCAAAACACATAAAAGGAAACGCATTGTTAACCGTAACCCCTTTTGTTTCTAACCGTTACTGTACCTCTGAGTATGCAACGGTTGTGCAGGTGTAGGTATAATAACTATACCAACTATTGTAAAACCGTTTTTAAAAAACATCTATAGGCAACATTTTAGTTCGTTTAATGCTACATGGTAGAAATCGTTCCCATAAAATATAATAGGGTACAGTTATGTATGATAAACATTTTTTATATATTTTTTTTTACATTATTATTTATTTTACATAACAAAAAAAAAAAGAAGTTCATTAGTTATGAAAAAACCTTCCAAAGTGTCCATTTAATTTTTCTGCTTTTAACTACATACTCAACTAAGAGTGGTGGCAGAGCACGCCACACTCCAAACTCTCAAAACCCTAAACCCCCATTTTCCAAAACCTTCTTCCGTCGCCACCGCTGTAACAATGGCGAAGCTGAAGCTTTCGGAGAGCCGCAACTTGATGCGCGTGGGCTCTCACTCGCACATCCGAGGCCTGGTCTGGACTCTTCTCAGGAGCCCCACGTCGTCTCGGAGGGCATGGTTAGCCAAGTCTCCACCCGCAAGGCCACCGGCGTCATCCTCCAGATGATCAAGGACGAAAAAATCGCCGGACGCGCTGTTCTCACCGTCGGACAGCTTGGCACCGGCAAGACCGCCATCGCCATGGGAATGGCGAAGTCCCTCAGTGATGTGGACAACAGTCAAGCAGTTAACAAATTAGGTGGGCCCATGACAAGGGCGCAAGCTAGGAAGGCTAAGGAGGCACTACAACTTGTCATCAAAGAAGTCCAACCTCCAGATATGAAGAGCATTAATGGAAGCACTCATTTCATTAATTGCATTCAGGTTGAAGAGGATGGGGCCATTAATGAAGAGACAGTTGCATTTAATGCAACTACCAGTTGAAGCACTCTTAAGCATTTGGGGTGGCATTGTGGGCGGCCACATTGGACAATTGTGGGCGGCCATGTGTGCTATTTTTGCTGAATTATTGTTGTTTATTTCTTTTCAATAAAGATGATGGTGGTTACAAACTTGGAGATTAATTTTTTAGTGGTTACAAGACATGGTCATAATAGCATTAAAACCTTGTCTACTAGCCGTTATGAAATGTGAGTTTCTGGTGCATGAACCTGGACCTTTTTTAAGCTACAAGGAGACCTTCCAATAAGCAATTGTGGGCGGCCAACATGTGACTAAATGGCTGAGTTATATGCCATTAAATGGGGCGGCCAACATGTGCTTCTTTAGGAGAGTTAAGTGCCAACATGCATGTGCCAACAAGTGAGTAATTGGCTGAGTAATATGCCATTACTTGGGCGGTCAGCATGTGCTAAAAAATAGGCTGAATAAAGTGAATTCAAAGAGGGTTATGAAGGGAGTAAATGGCTGATTCCTTTGCCATCAAAGTTGCGGCCACATTCATGAAGAAGAGGTTGCAAATTGAAGGCACTCTTGATAGTTTTGGGCTGTTTTGGAGCGGTCACTTCAATGGCTGGTTCAATGGCCTTTTTAATCCATTTTGGGAGGTTACAAATCAAGGAATCAACCAACCACATGTACCAAAATTCTGGTTGAAAGTTGCGGCCACTTAAGCTTGCCTAGGTTAGGTTTTAGTAGCTAATTTTGCTCCTTTAATTTATTTAATTTTAGTAATGTAATTAGGGTTGTATGGGAAGTGTGTAAGGGGTATTTTGGGGCATATTTGGGCGTGTACATGCAGCTGGATGCATGGCCCTAATTCACCTTGTAAACACTATAAATACATGCTTCATGCATGCAAGAAGGTTTAGAATGTTTATGCAGAAAATTACCTATACTTTGAGAGTGTTTCTCTAAGTTTTCTTGCTAGTCAAGAGTTGAGAATTTATCAAATGATCCTTCCTTTGTGTGTATGTTCTCGGGGACTTATCTTTCAAGTCTTTGAAAGTGTGACGTCCAACCAAATCTCTCCTTCTTCTTCTACGTTTTTACTTTTTGTGTTCAAAACCTATATTTCTCCTATACGTCATACTTGGTTTATGAGTGATTTATTTATCAAGTTTTCAAAGGGTGAATATTGTTTTGACAAGGTTATTATTTGTTATTCGTCAATCTTAATTCATCATTTCTTATTTTATTTGGGGTATTAGAAAATCAAAGAAAAAGAAAGAAAATAGCAAAAGAAAAGAAAAAGAAAATATTGCGAAGAATAGAAAAAGTACTTGTCAAGAAAAGTGTTGTTTTATTCAGAAATTTCTAAGGTCCATGAAAAATAGAACCTTAAGGTTCCTATCATTTGGTATCAGAGCTCCGGTTATTAGAAATTCTTCTGAATCATTTCTTCTTATTTCTTCTAACAAATTCTATTTCTTCTTAGCTTTTCTTGTTTTATTATTTTCTTGACTGCACGCAGGTTGGTGAATTATTTGATTTATTCTCCTCATTGGTGTGGTAAGAAACTCAAGAGAAATAGAGTGGAAAAAGGCAAGAGAGTTACGTTATAAAAAAGCCAAATTTTGTGTGCAAACACGAGTGTGGTGAGGTTTCTAAACAGTTAACATTGTCTTTCTCTGTTATGTTTTTTTTTTCTTTTATTTACTATGGCAGAAAGACCCGTGGAGAACCGTGATCTTCAGGCACAAATTGCTGCTCTTTATCAACAATTAGAGTTGGCAATGAAAAGACAGTATGATGAGCTGCATGCTAGGTTGGATGAATTGAAGATCAAACCAACACCTGATGCGGAAGAGGAAAGACCACCAAGAGATGAAGGTAGAATACAAGGAGTTAAGTTAACCATACCGGCCTTCAAAGGACGCAGTGATCCAGAAGCTTACCTAGAGTGGGAGCTCAAAATTGAGCACATATTTGCGTGTAACTCCTATACAGAAGCGCAAAAGGTAAAGCTTGCTGCAACTGAATTTTCTGACTATGCACTTGTTTGGTGGAATAAGCTACAAAAGAGAGAGTCAGAAATGAAGAACCTATGGTGGAGACTTGGGTGGAGATGAAGAGGATTATGAGGAAACGGTATGTTCCCTCCAGTTTCCAACGTGACTTGAAGCTAAGGCTACATAAATTGACTCAAGGCAATAAAGGAGTGGAGGAGTACTATAAGGAGATGGAGATGCTGCAAATTCAAGCCAACATAGAAGAGGATCCTGAAATCACTATGGTACGTTTTCTAAATGGTTTGAGTAGTGACATTAGAGATGTTGTGGAGTTACAGGAGTATGTGGAAATGGAGGACTTGTTACATAAGGCTCTTCAAGTGGAGCAACAATTAAAAAGAAAAGGAGCTGCCAGGAGAAGTTCTACTAATTTGCCTGCAAATTGGAAGGACGGAATTAAAAAGGAGGTGGCTGAATCCTCAAGCCATGCAGCGCCCAGTCCTCAAGGTAAATCCACTAATAAAAATGTTGAACAGGTTGCAAAGAAAGGAAGAGATGTGACTTGTTTCAGGTGCCAAGGAAGAGGGCATTATGCCTATGAGTGTCCCACTAAGAAGACCATTCTTCTTAAGGACAATGGTGAATATACAAGCGAATCAGAGGATGAAAGGGAGGAGCCCAGTGATGATGATACACGTGCTGATGTGGGAGAAGTCTACATGATTAGACGACTCCTAGGAAGCCAAACCGTGGGCAAGGAGGAAAACCAAAGGGAGAACATCTTTCACACTCGATGTTCAATCAATGGTAAGATTTGCTTGGTAATAATTGATGGTGGCAGTTGCACTAATGTTGTTAGTTCCAGATTGGTGAATAAGATGGGATTGGACACACAACCTCATCCTAGGCCATACAGACTCCAATGGCTTAGTGAGGGAGATGAAGTGCATGTGCGCAAACAAGCTGAAATTCCTTTTTCTATAGGAAAATATCAAGACAAGGTGCTTTGTGATGTGGCACCCATGGAGGCCAGCCACATACTTCTTGGAAGACCGTGGCAGTTTGACACTAAAGCTATCCATGATGGCTTTACAAATAAAATCTCTTTCATGTACCAAGATAAAAAAATTGTTTTGAGACCATTGACACCTAGAGAGGTTATTGAGGATCAAAATAAATTGAGAGAAAAGATTGCTCAAGAAAGAAAGAGTGAAACACGTGAAAAAGAAGAGAGCCAAAAGAAAAAGAGTGAAAATCAAGAGGGCAAACAACTTTGTTTAGCAAAAGAAAGAGAAATGAGGAGAGTGTTATGTACAAGACAACCACTTTATTTGTTGTTTGGTACTAACTATCTTTTGACTACTAACACTTTTGATAAATTTGAATTGCCTTCTGTAGTTAAATCTCTTTTGCAGGAGTATGAGGATGTCTTTCCAGAAAATGTGCCTGATGGTTTACCACCTTTGAGAGGAATTGAGCATCACATAGACCTCATTCCTGGAGCGTCATTGCCAAATCGGCCAGCCTATAGGAGTAATCCTCAAGAGACCAAAGAGATTGAGAGACAAGTGAGTGAACTCATTAGTAAAGGATGGGTGAGGGATAGTATGAGTCCCTGCGCAGTACCAGTCATTCTGGTACCAAAAAAAGATGGAACTTGGAGAATATGCTCAGATTGTAGGGCGGTCAACAACATCACAATCAAGTATCGTCATCCTATTCCCAGGTTAGATGACTTACTTGATGAACTTCATGGTGCTTGCATTTTTTCCAAAATTGATCTTAAAAGTGGTTATAATCAAATACGTATAAGGGAGGGGGATGAATGGAAAACAGCCTTTAAAACTAAATATGGGTTGTATGAATGGTTGGTTATGCCCTTTGGTTTAACTAATGCTCCTAGTACGTTTATGAGATTGATGAACCATGTCTTGAGGGAATTTATTGGAAAATTTGTGGTGGTTTATTTTGATGATATTCTTATCTATAGCACTTCTTTGGATATGCATGTTAATCACTTAAAATCTGTTTTGGATGTGCTTAGAAAAGAAAATCTGTATGCCAACATAGAAAAATGCATATTTTGTACCAACCATGTTGTTTTCTTGGGATTTGTTGTGAGCTCCAAGGGAGTTCAAGTGGATGAGGAAAAGGTGAAGGCTATTCAAGAATGGCCAACGCCTAAAAATGTGAGTGAGGTGAGAAGTTTTCATGGCTTAGCAAGTTTTTATAGAAGATTTGTTAAGGATTTTAGCACCTTGGCTGCACCCCTAAATGATATTGTTAAAAAGAATGTGGGATATAAATGGGGGGAGAAGCAAGAGGCGGCCTTTGCTGCCCTTAAAGATAGGCTCACACATGCGCCTATTTTAGCCTTACCAAATTTTGCAAAATCTTTTGAGTTGGAATGTGATGCTTCTAATGTTGGTATTGGTGCTGTTTTATTGCAAGAGGGGCATCCAATTGCTTATTTTAGTGAAAAATTAAGTGGTCCAGCACTTAATTATTCTACTTATGATAAGGAATTATATGCTTTGGTAAGGGCTCTTAAGACTTGGCAACATTATTTACTTCCTAAAGAGTTTGTAATTCATAGTGATCATGAATCTTTGAAGTATTTAAAAGGCCAAGGAAAATTAAATAAAAGGCATGCTAAATGGGTTGAATTTTTGGAACAATTTCCATACGTCATAAAGCATAAAAAAGGAAAAGGAAATATAGTTGCTGATGCTCTTTCTAGGAGACATGTCTTACTTGCTATGCTAAAAGCTAAATTGTATGGACTTAAATCTTTGAAAAGCATGTATTGTGATGATATGGATTTTGCTGATTTGTATGTGGCATGTTTAAAAAAATCAGAAAATGGATTTTTAAGGCATAATGATTTTTTGTTTAAAGGGAATAAATTGTGTGTGCCTAAAAGTTCCATAAGAGAAATGCTTGTGAGGGAGTCACATGAAGGGGGTTTAATGGGACATTTTGGAGTGCAAAAGACTTTAGAAATGTCGCAAGATAATTTTTATTGGCCAAATATGAAACGTGATGTTCATAAAATATGTGACCAATGTATTGTTTGCAAAAGGGCTAAGTCTAAAGTCAAACCTCATGGTTTATATACTCCTTTACATGTTCCTGAATTTCCTTGGACTGATATTTCCATGGACTTTGTTTTGGGACTTCCAAGAACAAAGAATGGAAAAGATTCTGTGTTTGTTGTGGTTGACAGGTTTTCAAAAATGGCTCACTTTATACCTTGCAAGAAGGTGGATGATGCTTGCCATGTAGCAGATTTATTTTTCAAGGAAATAGTCAGATTACATGGAATGCCAAGAAGCATAGTGAGTGATAGGGATTCAAAATTCTTGAGTCATTTTTGGAGGACTTTGTGGGGAAAGCTTGGCACCAAGTTACTATTTTCTACTACTTGCCATCCCCAAACTGATGGACAAACAGAAGTGGTTAATAGGACCCTAGGTACTTTGCTTAGGACAATTTTGAACAAAAACATAAAATCTTGGGAGGATTGTTTGCCTCATGTTGAATTTGCTTATAATAGGGCTGTTCATAGTACTACTAATTGTTCACCTTTTGAGGTAGTGTATGGATTCAACCCTTTAACTCCTCTTGATATATTACCTTTGCCTAATATTTCTATGTTTAAGCATAAGGAAGTGCAGGCTAAGGCTGATTTTGTCAAGAAGATGCATGAGAAGGTTAAGGCTCAAATTGAAAAGAAAAATGAGAGCTATGCCAAGCAAGCAAACAAGGGAAGGAAGAAAATGGTGTTCCAACCAGGGGATTGGGTATGGATACACATGAGGAAAGAAAGATTCCCAGAACAAAGGAAATCAAAGCTTCAACCAAGGGGAGATGGACCTTTCCAAGTGCTTGAAAGGATTAATGATAACGCCTACAAAATAGACTTGCCTGGTGAGTATAATGTTAGTGCAACCTTTAATGTTGCTGATTTAACTCTTTTTGATGCAGGTGAGGACCCTTCAGATTTGAGGACAAATCCTTTTCAAGAAGGGGGGCGTGATGTGGACATCAGTCAAGCAGTTAACAAATTAGGTGGGCCCGTGACAAGGGCGCAAGCTAGGAAGGCTAAGGAGGCACTACAACTTGTCATCAAAGAAGTCCAACCTCCAGATATGAAGAGCATTAATGGAAGCACTCATTTCATTAATTGCATTCAGGTTGAAGAGGATGGGGCCATTAATGAAGAGGCAGTTGCATTTAATGCAACTACCAGTTGAAGCACTCTTAAGCATTTGAGGTGGCATTGTGGGCGGCCACATTGGACAATTGTGGGCGGCCATGTGTGCTATTTTTTCTGAATTATTGTTGTTTATTTCTTTTCAATAAAGATGATGGTGGTTACAAACTTGGAGATTAATTTTCTAGTGGTTACAAGACATGGTCATAATAGCATTAAAACCTTGTCTACTAGCCGTTATGAAATGTGAGTTTCTGGTGCATGAACCTGGACCTTTTTTAAGCTACAAGGAGACCTTCCAATAAGCAATTGTGGGCGGCCAACATGTGACTAAATGGCTGAGTTATATGCCATTAAATGGGGCGGCCAACATGTGCTTCTTTAGGAGAGTTAAGTGCCAACAAGCATGTGCCAACAAGTGAGTAATTGGCTGAGTAATATGCCATTACTTGGGCGGCCAGCATGTGCTAAAAATAGGCTGAATAAAGTGACTTCAAAGAGGGTTATGAAGGGAGTAAATGGCTGATTCCTTTGCCATCAAAGTTGCGGCCACATTCATGAAGAAGAGGTTGCAAATTGAAGGCACTCTTGATAGTTTTGGGCTGTTTTGGAGCGGCCACTTCAATGGCTGGTTCAATGGACTTTTTAATCCATTTTGGGAGGTTACAAATCAAGGAATCAACCAACCACATGTACCAAAATTCTGGTTGAAAGTTGCGGCCACTTAAGCTTGCCTAGGTTAGGTTTTAGTAGCTAATTTTGCTCCTTTAATTTATTTAATTTTTAGTAATGTAATTAGGGTTGTATGGGAAGTGTGTAAGGGGTATTTTGGGGCATATTTGGGCGTGTACATGCAGCTGGATGCATGGCCCTAATTCACCTTGTAAACACTATAAATACATGCTTCATGCATGCAAGAAGGTTTAGAATGTTTATGCAGAAAATTACCTATACTTTGAGAGTGTTTCTCTAAGTTTTCTTGCTAGTCAAGAGTTGAGAATTTATCAAAGGATCCTTTCTTTGTGTGTATGTTCTCGGGGACTTATCTTTCAAGTCTTTGAAAGTGTGACGTCCAACCAAATCTCTTCTTCTTCTTCTACATTTTTACTTTTTGTGTTTAAAACCTATATTTCTCCTATACGTCATACTTGGTTTATGAGTGATTTATTTATCAAGTTTTCAAAGGGTGAATATTGTTTTGACAAGGTTATTATTTGTTATTCGTCAATCTTAATTCATCATTTCTTATTTTATTTGGGGTATTAGAAAATCAAAGAAAAAGAAAGAAAATAGCAAAAGAAAAGAAAAAGAAAATATTGCGAAGAATAGAAAAAGTACTTGTCAAGAAAAGTGTTATTTTATTCAGAAATTTCTAAGGTACATGAAAAATAGTACCTTAAGGTTCCTATCACTCGGCCTCGAAACCCCGTTTGTCATGATTGCCGGCAGTGAGCTCTTCTCCCTGGAGATGTCCAAGACCGAAGCCCTCACTCAGGCCTTCCGCAAGGCCATCGTCAAATCTAAGTATGGTTGAAGTATGGAGTTTAAGTTAAAAATTGTTTTATGTTGCATCTTGCAGTGGCGTTAATGAACATGGGAATCTAATGTGAAATCGATGTTCTTCAATTTCAGAAACCAATTAATCCATATGGAAAAGCCAAGAAGATGGCAGAAGATATCATCCTTGATTTTTCAAAAAAATCCAAGATGGCAGTAATGATTCTGAGGTATGTTTTTCACATTTACATTTCTGATTTCTCCCTTGTTTTAAATAGATTTTTCATGTCTTATTCAATTTGCCCTTTGTTTCGTAAGTTATTAATGATTCTTAACATATCTTACAAAAAAGGAAACCTTGCTGGAAGTGTGCCATGGTTCCATTCAAATGCATATTGTGATTTTTCTTTTTCTTTTTCATTTTTCTTTGTGCTTTTGGCATTAATGCATATTTCTCATTGTTTGCCACTTCATTGTATATGCCATTTACTTTGGTTTTTGTCTTTGCCTTTTCTCTCCTTTTTCCAAATCATGGGTATGTGGGCTGTGATGGTTTGAAGGAGGCCCCAGACATGCTCCTTTATATGAAAAAAATCTTTATTGGCATATACTTAAAGGAAAAGAAATAACATTATTTTTGGATTTCTTAACATCGCAAAACAATTGATAGACTTAAGAATTCCATATTATTTATAGATTTTCTTTGGGAAACATCCAGATATTTCAATGTGATTGGATCAGACCCTTAGGGCAGATTAGGCGAGGCGCCAAGACCTGAAATTCGATCGAATTTCAGGTGCCCGCTTTGATGCAGCTCGTGGTATTACACCTAGCTTAAAGGTGTGCTTTGAAATGTTTGTGCCATATATAAAAAGTTTTATATGTGTATTGTTTTAAATTTTAGAGAAGCTTAATATAAGCACTTGATCAAACACCAAAGAAAGGAATTTGAATTGTCTCAAAAATTTAAAAGAATGAAGCAAGAAACTATTGGTTTTACTGATTGAATCTTAGGAAGCAGGAAAAATCTTTACAATTGAAAAGGCTGCATATATAGTTTTTAAATTAGTAACTATACAAATTGAAGAAAGTAGATGAAAGGGCATCAATATTTGAACTGGAGCTAGATATATAGTTACCTAGCACCAAAGCATATGAACATGTAGTGAAGAAGCTGAAAGATGAGTGCTTTAGTAGTATAATTCAAGTAATCCTCAGAGGCAGAGAAAGAGAGAGATAGGAGAATAGGTCGTGTATGTCACTTATAAACTTTTGTTAGAAACATAATTTAACTTTAGTGGATTATGCAGGTTGTAGTTTGATTTGAAATTATTTTTTGTTCCTAAGATACTTAATAAATTATAAATAGTGTAGTAATGGCTTTTTATTTCAAAAAATATAAACCTCAATAATTAAATCTCTAAAAAGTAACATTAAGGAAATAAAAAGAATGGATTTGATAAATATATTAGAATGTATAAAATAGAACATGAAGTTCTATATAAATAATATATTTAGAAAATAAATCAAATCACTAATTAAAATAAACATGAGATTGGAAAATAATAGTACGTCTCAGTTTTTATAACCTTATTGCTTCTTTTATGTAGTACATGTCAAGCTTTACTCGAGTTTGTAATTGAAACCAAATAAAGCTTTAGAATTGTAGATGGAAGCACTAGTATGGACTATGGTGCGGGCACAAAAGGTAAGTTGGTTATAAGTTTAGATTTTTACTTAATTTCATATAAAAAATGGATAGGGTGTAACTACCTTCTTTCTCTTCTTGCCCAAGTATCCTGCAACTACCTTCTTTCTCTTCTTGTAAGGCTTCTTCTGCTTCCCAATGTCAGTGCTATTCTTATAAGGCTTGTTTTGTTTGAGTGTTTTAATGAGGTCATAATTTGTTGCAAGGATGATTTTAGAAAAACTTTCAAGGAAGCAAATAGTTTTTGAACATTGTGCAACTCGTTTGCAGATGATGTGGAAGATCATGCAAAGGAGATAGAACACTCTTCTCTTCAAGAAAAGTTGGATAGGGTGCTCAAAGAATTGGATAAGAAACTTGAACAAAAGGAGGTATAAGTTGCTGGATCTATTTTTCAACTCATGAAGACCTTGAATCTTTTGTTTAGTCAAGTCTTGGTTTGCTAATATCTTCATCAAATTATGCAAATTCACAGAATTTTGAATATGCATTTTAATCTATTACTGTTTAGTATTGGTTTTATAACATGTTTTTGCTGTCTTGTTTTTTTTGTTGTTGTTGCTGAAGGCTGAAATGAAGCTGTTTAATAATGTTGATACTTCAGTTCTTAGGCAGCATTATGAAAAGAAACTTCTTGAGTTAGAACACGAGAAGAAATTTTTGTAGGTAATTGATCTATGCTATGCTGTCTTGGTTGTATTACATTTATCAAAAAGTTAAAATTTTATGTAATAATTCTAACTCCATTTCGTTTTGTATTATTGGTAGAAAGAAATTGAGCAACTTAAGTGCAATCTTGCAAATATTTCATCCACCTCAGATGGCAGTGCTCAGAAGTTAAAGGAAGATTATCTTCAAGCACAGGTGAACTTATAATTTGGTATTTCATAACTCTTAATGGCCACTTAATTCAGTGAACTAATTATAATTTGTGTACTTGATGCTGGCTATCTGTGTCTCTTTCTTATGACTAATTATATTATTTCCAATTTTATGTTCAATTCTGTTTTGATTATTATCTATTCCAACTCTTTCTTTATGGCTTAATTCCAATATTTTTTTATATAAAATCTGTATCGTTTATTGAAATTTAATAAAATCCTATTTTGACTTTTGAAAATGAAAATAATAAAGAAAAGAGAGTAAGAAATGCTAGTCATATATGTCTGAATTGAATCAACGGATGGCTCATCGGGGCAATCTATTGCCATCACTACTTGCTTGGTTACAACATGAAACATATTTAGACCCCATGACTTTGGTTACTACCAAAACAAATGCTAGTCTGAAACCATTTGATCTGGAAGAGAGTCAGAGGTGTTTGGATTGTTTAGCCTTTTAATCAAAGGATTAGTAGAGTTTGCCATTAAAAGTATTGCTATACAATTTGTTATAGATATCAAAGGATTAGCCTTTTTATTTATCATTTCTACTATCAAAATTATTTTTTGAATCAAAGTTGGCTTAGGTTGTCTCAGTTTGCTAGCTACTGGCACTTCTTTATAATAGGACAATGATTGATTCCTTTCTTCAAAAATTAGTTTCACATTAAAATAATATAAAAATTATGTTATGTTAAATTAAGATTTTTTTAAATGATTCAATTGTTAGATACATATTGTATATGTCTTTGAGTTATTATTTGAAATAAAATGGAAGTTTTTTAGTTTAGGTTTTATTTCATTTGTCTGTTAAATGTCATTGTTTAAGGGAAAAAGAGGCTTTCTTTTGTGTGGGTGTGACTGTTTGAAATTAAAATTTATATGCTTATTTAGAGCTTGATTTTTGGGTATGTTATTTCTATAAGAATATGATAATATCATGAAAGTAGATTGGAAAAGAGTAATTGTTCATTGGTTTCCCTTATTGATCTATTTATTTTTTTCTCTATTTTTATCTAATTTAAAATGAGTAAACTAGCACTTAGGTCCTTGACTTTGTGGGCGTCGTGCAATTAGATCCCTGACTTTGCTAAATTGATCCCGTAGTCCCTAACTTTAACCTCCGTCATGCACTTTAGTCCAAACATTAAGTTTCTGTTAATCCTTGCTGAGGTATCACTCAATAAGGACTAAAGTGCAAGATTTTTGACAATGTCAGGGACCAAACTGCATGGTGGTCCCTTATCTTCTTCTTCCCTCTTCTCTGCAGAATTCTCATTCTTCTTCTTCGCTTTTCTTTTCTTCTTCGCTATTTTTGACACTCTCAGTTTCTCTTTCTTTCAAAAAGCTCTTTCTTCTCCCGCGCTTCTTTGTCTCCTCTCCCATTTCTTCTGAATCTTCCAAAGGTCTCTTTTTTCTTTGTTGGTCTCTCCCATTTTTGTTTCCTCCTAAAATTTTCATATGGAAGGAGTTTAATTAATGTAACTAGTAATAAACAAGGGAGAGAATGCAATTAAACCTTTTCTTCCCTCTTCCTTTCTCTCATTCCCTTTCAACCACACTGTAAACCTGTTGTTTTACTTCAATTATATGAGGAAAGAGGGAAGTGATATTAATTTCTGGTTCAAAATGTTTGATACAGATATGGATGACACTCTACCCATTAAGCATAGGTCTCAATTTGGCATGTCGCAAGAACATATGATACTCTAATGTTTAGATTATTTCATATGTGACAAAAGTATTGTAATTAACCAATCTTGTTTACAGAGTATATGCTGGAACACTTGCATATTGAAGAAAGTGAAGTGCCAAAGATGTGCCTCGATTTGTATATTGAATATGGGACAACTATGGCAGGATTGAAGGTATAAAGATTTAGCATTGCCCTTAGTTTTGTCTTCATCATACTTTCTTCTAAAACTTTTTATCTTAATTTCCTATCAGACCATTGGTTATGAGTTTGACAATGATGAGTTTCATGCTTATGCGCATGGAAGATTACATATGAGAAATTGAAGCCAGATTTAGTGTTGAGGAACTTTCTGCTTTCCATGCCTCAGTGTAAAATAGTATGTCTTAAAAAATTTCAACCTTCTGATACTAGTTTGTTTATTCAAGAAATTTTCGTCATAATTAAAGACTCAAAATATTTGCAGATTTGCGTGAGGTTAAAACCACACAATTATGAAACTCCGAGATTGAAGCAAACGAAAACCATTTGGGAGAACTTGAAGGCTTCTGTTTCAAACCCTCTAATTTGTATAAAGAAGCAAAAGAGCGAAGAAGAAGAGAAAAGCGAAGAAGAAGAATGAGAATTCTGCAGAGAAGAGGGAAGAAGAAGATAAGGGACCACCATGAAGTTTGGTCCCTGACATTGTCAAAAATCTTGCACTTTAGTCCTTATTGAGTGACACCTCAACAAGGATTTAACAGAAACTTAACGTCTGGACTAAAGTGCATGACGGAGGTTAAAGTCAGGACTACGAGATCAATTTAGCAAAGTCGGGGACCTAATTGCACGACGCCCACAAAGTCAATGACCTAAGTGCTAATTTACTCAATTTAAAATAAATACAGGTTCTATAATAAAATATTTAGGTTGCAGGGAGGAGGTTGCTGAATATGGAATAATAGAATTTTCAACTAGCTACGCATTAGCTATGGATATTTCTGTAGCTAGAGACTTAAAAAAAACTGTTGCATATAATGATCAACAACGTTTAAACAAACGTAGTCTAAGCTAATAGACCGTTACCTAAGGTCTCTTGGGAGTAGGCTTGAAAATCGTTCCCTAAACATGCTTTAAACAACGATTATGCTTACCGTGGCTGGAAACGTAAAAAAAACCGTTGCCTAAGGGAATAGGCAATGACCGATAATTCCACGCCTGCAAAACCGTTGCCTAAACTTTCAGCAACGATTTTTTTGCTTTCAGGAACGGTTTTTTGTTGTTGCTGGAGACAAAAAAATGTTGTAGTGATTGATGAATATTGAATCATCACTCTAGTACATGAACACTTCATAATCCTATAAATTAAATAAGGAATACTAATAGAAATTTGGTCATTTCCAATTATAGATAACATTGCTTTTGAACTCAAGTGAAAGCCTAAAATTAAATGATGCTTGAAGTAATTAGATTGAGATAAGGAGAGATTTTTGGGTTCTTAGAGACTAAGAAATATTTTTTTTTTATATAGTTATAAAATACAAGAAAACAAAAGGAAAACTACAATTGAAAAAAAAAATTGACTCCTAGAGCATTAGTTAGTAACACTTGATCTAACTCATGGGGATTAGAATAAGAAACCCTCCTCATCTCTAGACCTTTTGCTCATATATTTGAAAGATAATCAACACATTGATTACCCTCCTGGAGAATATGTGAAAAATACACTATATGATTCCTATTGATGATACCATATAAGCAATATACTATATATCATTGTGTAACTATGATAATGCTTAGAAGGCTTATCAGTAAACCTAAGAGCATCAATAGAGTCAAATGGGCACATAACTTTCTTGAACCAGCTGGCCTTTGTTCCAAACAATCCCTAAACCATAAATGATTCCCAAGAGCTCCGCATGAAGATTCATTAAGTCCCATATAGTACCAGCAAAACCTACAAGCCATTCTCTATTGTCACTGTGAATAACACCTCCAAACTCCATTGGTGCAAGATTCCCCAAAGATCTTTCATTGACGTTAAGATTAATAGCCCAACTTTCTTATGGTGCGCGTTCCAAGCAAAACTTTCTCTGGGATGAGGTGGTTTCTTATAATGATTAAATATGCATATAATAATCCATGCCAAAAAAGAAATGGTTGTTGAAATAAGAGATAGGTGGAGCTTATAGTTTGTTAAAAAAATAGCATTCTTATCTCTCCATATCCACCACAAAGAATCCAGGATTGTAAGAGTCACTATTTCACATCCTAAAGCAGTGAACTTAGGACATGATGAGTAACCCAAACAGTCCTGAACTCTCTTTACAAAAGGGCACTCATGAAGACAATGCCTAATAGTTTCTATTGTTAATTTTTTTAAGAAAAGATGTTGCAGTAGAAAAATGAGACATACATTGAAGGAGAAAATTAGAACTACATTAATTCAATAACAGAACCATTATAAAACTTAAAAAATCAATTTCCCATTAACAATATGGCCTAAAATTAAGCCACAATTGGTAACATATTAAAAACTTCCTAGCGGCTTTCTAAGAACTAGAACAATAATTTAATTTTAAGAATAGAGACAACAAATAAAAAAACAAGAGAGCTGCACATAAGCATGTTTCAACCTTGAAGCACTTTCATAACACTCCTCCATGCTTTAGGAGCTGCAAACACTAACTTTTTGTCTTAGAAGGTAGAATTTTCTAATTGGAAGTGGTTTAGTAAACAAATCAGCCAACTACTATTCTTCATATTTACAGTAAACCAGAGCTACAACTCCATCTTTCTACACTTCTCTTAAGAAAAAACAACTTGATATTGGAGTGCTTATTTTTCCCAAGAAACATGGGGTTATGGGAAATAGCAATTGCACTTTGATTGTCTACAAAAAAATATTCACACTTTCCTTTTGCTCCAGATTAAGATCGATTAAAATCTTCCTCATCCACAAAGCTTGATTGTTAACAACAGTTGTTGCAGCAACAAACTTTACCTCAATAGTTGATTGGACCATATTTTCTTGCTTCTTCAAGATCCATGAAAAAACATTAGATGCAAGAGTAAAAAAATGGCATGAAGTGTTCCTCGTATCATCAATGGAACCTCCCCAGTCACTGTCAAAGAAACCAACCAACTTAAACTCCTTGCTCCTAGTGAATTTAACACCAAAACCACTTATGCCTTTGACATATCAAATCACTCTCTTTGTTGCCTTGAGATGGAGTTCACTTGCATAGTGTATAAAATCGAGATAAAATACTTACAACATTTATAATATCAGGACGAGTTGTTATAAGATACATCGAGCAACCAATCAAACCTCTAAAATATCCTTAATCAACTTTATTAGTATCATCTTCCTTGCACAACTTCTCCTTTTGGTTCATAGGAGTGCTTACTTGCATTCTTCAAGCTTAATTTTTTTTTTAAATCTCATTAGCATACTTTTTTTGATAGATGAAGACTTCATGCTCAACTTGCTTAATTTTCATTCCAAGGAAGAAGGCCATCATACCTAAATTTGTCATCTTAAACACCTACATCATTTCTTTCTTAAACTCCAAAACCAGCCTTGCATCACTTCCTGTCAGCAAAAGATCATCGACATAAAGAGAGAAAATGTCAAATAACTCACTTAAATAACTCACTTGCTTAATTGTGAATGATTATCCTTCTATTCTATCCAATCTTTTTTTTTTTTTACCAAATCTCACTGAAGATTCTTTCTTTATCTCACCAAATCTTCTTTAATTTCATCAAATCTATTTTTCTTGGCCAAATCTTGCTAAAAGATTCTCCTTTATCTAATCAAATCTCCCTTTTTATTTTTGTGACAAAATAAATGAAAATAAGTTAGATATCACATGATAATAATGACCATAAATTTTAAATAACTTACTTAAATACCCAAAATAAATATATAAAATAGCAGTTTATGAAAAAGAAAGTGTAGAAGCGAAAACATTCTTGAGCAGCTGGAGAAAGAAAAAATTCATCAAGACAAGGAACCAAAACTGAAAACATTCAAGTTTCAAAGAAAGAGACTTGATAAAATTGAGAAAGAGTTTAAGAAAGAGACTTGATAAAATTGAGAAAGAGTTGAAGAAAGTGCAGAAGCGTCGAGATCTCATCTTTGATGGCATGTATTTAATTTTGAAGGTTGTTGGGGAGTCAAGCTCCAAGCAGTTCCAGTTCCAGAACTGGATGGCACGACAATTTGCAAATTTCACCACTGTTGCTCCTCCAAGTACCTCTTTGCCTGCTTCTAAGGCCAAATTCAAATCCTTCTAGCTCAAACTCCTACAACTTTTTTCAAAGCCTAAACTCAACAAATGATCATTTATCCTATTGTACCAAGTTTTTGGAACTTGTTTCAATCCATAAAGGGCCTTCTTGAAAAGATACACCTTACCTTCTTCTTCATTCTTCACAAAACCTTCAGGTTGCTCAACATATATTTCTTCTTGTAAGAAACCATTTAAAAATCTATTTTTACATCAGCTGATACACTCTCCAATTCATTTGAACTGCAACAAAAGCCTTATGGTGTCCAAACGAAATACTGGTGCAAAGCTATCCTAATAGTCCATGGCAAAAACTTGGGCATACTCCTTTACCACAAGCCTCATTTTCTACTTCTTTAAAACATGCAAGTTCACACCTAATAATGTTTCACCTTTCATAAATTTTAAAGAGTAGTCTAGTTTCTCTCACGGGAACATCATCCACTGCTTCATTCTGTCAATCCTCTTCTTTTGTGCTTGAACCCAAAAACTTGAGTTTTAACTATGTCATGGGTTGATCCTTCTTCTTTGCATTATCCCAGTTCCACTCCTCATCTCCACAAAATGCATCCTTGCTAGCAACAATATTTCCAGTTTATGGCTGGAAAAATTTATAGGCTCTGCTGATAATGTTATAGCCTATAAAAATTCCTAGTGATGCTCTTCTATCTAGCTTGTCACGCTTGCTCTGTGGAACATGAGTGAAACACAAGCAACCAAAGATTTTTAGAAATTTCAAAGATGGTTTGTAACCATACCATGTCTCAAATGTTGTTTGATCCTTCATTGCCTTTATAGGGAGCCTATTTTGAAGAAACACAACTATATTCGCTACCTCTGCCTAGAATTTCTTTGGTAAATTCTTCCCATGCAACATGCATCTTGACATTTCCATCGTGCATTTTGTTTCTCTCCTCTCCCTAACTTCGTTTTGTTGCGGAATGTAGGGAGCTGTAAGTTTATGTTCAATGCATGTATCATCACAAAACTTTCCATTCTTAGACCTCACAGTCTGAATTTTGCACCCACTCTTATTCTCAACTCTTGCCTTAAACTTCCAAAAAACTTGAGCTACCTCTGATTTATGCTTCAAGAAAAAATCCAACATATTATGTTGAAACCATCAATGAAGGCAATATAATACAAACTATTTTTAAGGGAAAATGTTCTTTGAGGGCCTGAAACAACTGTGTGATGTTTTACTAGTCGCCTAGGAAAATGGTTTTCCATTGATCTTGGCAAATTTACATGCTTTGCAACTTGGAATGCTATCTTCAAATTATGGAAGATCATTTACCATGATCTTGAACTTCATTTGTAGCAGTCTTGGAGATGATAATGCCCATGTCTCTTGTGCCACACTTCAGTAATATTATCTTTAATTTGAAAAGCAGTGTGCTCCTCCTCCAACGAATTTAGAGAAACACTCTTTCCTTCCATTTTTACTTTGAAAACATCATGACCAGTTGCATCTCTAATTGTTTTCGAAAACAACTTTAAAGTTTCCCTCAATCAATTGACCAATACTTAGCAGATTTTGTTGAATTTCAAGAACAAAAAGGACATCAGGAATCATTCTTGCACCTGAGCAGCTTGCTATTGCAACCGTCTCCTTTCCTTTTGCTGAGATATAATAACCGTTCCCAATTCTTACTTTGGCAATGTTGGTTGGCCTCAAATCTCTGGAAAAACTCCTTATCATTGGTCATGTGATTAGTGCAACCACTATCAATTAGTCAGCTTTCGCTTGATTCACTACTTGCAAAACACGTAGCCACAAAAAGTTGATCCTCCCCATCCTCTTGGTCAACAATATGAGCTTCTTCATTGTACTATTGATTTTTATTCTTGCATATGACAACTCCATGTCCCTTTTGGTTGCATTTGCTGCATTTTGTATCAGGTTTCCTCCAACATTTGAAAGAAGGATGGCTCATTTTTGCCACAGTTATGACATGGAAGATAGTTTCCCTTCACTCTCGTGTTCTGATTATCTACGGCTGTCAGGGGCCGTATCTAGGAATTTTGGGGCCTTAGGCAAAAATTAAGACAGGGGCTCATGTTAAACTAATAATTTTTACGTTATTTTTCTGACTTTTTGACCTGTAAAATTATTTATTAATGTTTTATAATCAAGTAATTCTAACATCTCATTTTCAATAAATAATATAGCTAACCCATTCAATTTATCTTGTAGCATAGTTGATCTTAAATATGATTTAATCAATTTTAATTTTGAAAAGCTTCTTTCAGCAATCGCGACAGTTACAGGTAATGTTAATAATATTCTATAAGCAATGTATGTATTTGGAAAAGAACCTAATCTTTTTATATAGTTCAATCTTTTTAATGGTGTGTTAATTTCATTTGTTAGAATTTCTTTTAATAACTTTAATTCTGAAAACAAATCAAGACCATCAATATCAAAATGATCCTCAAAACTCAAAATCTTTTCAAGATTGATACAATATTTTTTCAATTCATCTTCCCCTAAAGTTTTAAATTTATTTGAATCAAATAAAAAACCAAATATGTTTTCATATTCTAAAAATTGTTCAAGTCAACTTTCAATAAGAAATAGACCGATCTAATATATACAAAAATAATCAATTCGAAACGAATTTTCAGTAGAATGAGCTATTTCATCACTAATTGTGTCATCAAAATGTTTTTTTTCCTATGAATCTTACGTTTTTCATTGAACTTTGGCTCTATATCCATTTCAATAACCGTACAAGTAGCCAATAGATCATAGGTTCAACAATACTACTGATACAAGGATACTCACTGTTGAGTGTTGAGTAACTTTTCATTTGCAAAAACTAATAAATGAGATGTGGACTTTTAAGTAATTTAAATGATAAGAATAAAAAGATATAAAAAATGTAAAATATGGATCTTATAAAATATTGGGTCCTATCTCGAACATTATTAAGTTTTTAAAAAATAATTTATATCAATAACACTACTATTAAAAAAATTGGGGGGCCTTATAAATTTGGGGGCTCTAGGCAATGACCTTAATTGCCTTATTAAATATCCGGCTCTGACGGCTGTTTCACTAGTTGACTCTTGATTCTTCTTGTTTGTTTTCTTTTTATTTTTTTCATGCTTCATGGTGCTTAGTTGGATAAACACCTTCAACCACGCGATCTTGCCTCATAAGCCTTTGTAGCTCTTGGTAGAGTTACAATTAAGGAAAGTTTTGGTGATTTTAGAGTAGGCCCTTAAAAAGGTGGTATATGATGAACATTTACCTTAATAACTATGTATATTTAATATAAAAAATATGGGTGTGGATCAAATTACTCAACGAATAACTCCTAGTAAAGTCACTCTGTTTAGAACTTTTTGTATAATAGAATTTTTACAAATCTAACAATTAAATAATGTGATATATATATATATATATATAAAAGTTAAATTTGACATTTATATGTAACTTTATAGTCAATATTCACTTATATTTTTAAAAGTATATTATACGTTAAATTAAAGTTATTTGATAAAGTATCAAATAATTTTTAAATTTTATGAAACTTCGTAAACTTAATCTACTTAATGAGAACTTTCAAATCAATGTTTAAATTGATAAAAATCAATATTAATAAAAAGTTATTAAACATAGTAATTTTACAAAAAGTTACTCTTAGAGTAACTTGATTCTCACTCTTAAAATATTTAATAAAATATGTTATAAAATTAAATTATTTTTTATAATAATAAAATTGAAGGTTTATGGCAAATCCAAACTCAAAAAGACCCACCCTATAACCTTCAAAAATGGAGAGTGGATCCTTTTGAATTTAGATCCACCATAGACAATTTTATTACTATAAAAACTAAATTTAGCTTTATAATATATATATTAATAACTTTTCAATATTTAATTTATACTATTTATAATAAAGACTTACATTGGATTACTTCTTCAAACATAGAGGGAAAGAAGATCAATACCCTACCTTTATATGCAACCGTACTAGGTGTTTTCAATTCCTTTGGGCAAAAAAATAAAGGCATTTTGCCTTGTGTGGTTAGGATTCAAGCGCTTTCATCATAAGGATGCCTTTATGTCTTCTAACTCAAACTATAGTTTGGGATTTTTCTCTAGCGACCAGATGAAGACCAACGAGAGCCATGCAATAACCTTCGTTTGGTGTTAGGGAAGTGGGAAGGGAGGGAGGGGGAAAGAGGGAAATAAGGGAGAAGTCCATCCTCCTATGTGTTTAGTGTAGTGGAAAAAAGGAGAGAAATGTGTGGACCCCACAGTTTTTTATTTATCTATTAATATGAAGAGAAAAGGAGAGAAATGCACCCCACGCGGTAAATAATCGATTTTCAGTATACAAAAATCGATTTCTGGCCACATAATTGGTGCAGATAATCGAGTTTTTATATCAGTAATCGATTTTTTATACCATTTCTTCACTCAAACCAAACAACCCACCTTTACATCTCACTTTTATTTCTCATTTATTTCACCCACACCAAACAACCACAAAATCATCTCTATTTCTTTTCTATTTCTCTTCTTCTCATTTCTCTTCTCTCTATTTCCCTAATTACACAAAACAAAGCAAAATATGTTTTAATGACATGAAGTAAATTTCTATATATTACAGTTACATTACAAATGCAAATATGCCCTATACAGTCCAACACCTAATAATTTGGATTATTTTTAAATGAAGTTTTTTTTTTTTTCCTTTCAAAGTTAGAATCCGGCTGCGCTTTTGGGTTTGGGCCATGATTACTTGGGGGCTGGATCCAAATACAGAATTTTGGAAATTTGGTTTTGTTTTTAAAGTTTAAAACCGCTGGTTTGAGTCTCTAAGTTTAAAATCGTTAACTTTAATGCTGACATGACAAATAAATTTCTGTGTCAGCTTATCCAGTCACCTCTAATAAAAATGATTTGACAATTAGTAGACATACTAGAATTTCTTTTATAATTTTAACACAGTAAATGGTAATTGTAATTTCTATTTTAAATTAATAATTTCATTAATTTAATAAAATTGTAAATGAATTTGACTAGATGAGTTGGAGTGTTATTTAATTGTCAAATCATTTTCATGAAATGTGGCTCTTCATGAAAGGTGGCTCTAGACAAGCTGACACAGAAATTCATTTGTCACGTCTGCATAAAATTAACAGTGTTAAGGGACTAAAACCAAATTCGGATCATACTTCAGAGACTAAGAACATATTTTAACTCTTGTTTTTCATTGACTCAGCCATTCTCGCTTGGTTTATAATCTGCAAGTTACTATTTTTCTTGTTTCCAAGCCATAATACTAGCCAAAAAAAAAAAATACAGTGGAAATTCCCAACTTAATAAAGAGGTTTTGATTTGTTCAGGATTTAATAGTGCAGTTAAACATGAACTTTGAAGGCGGAGAGCAGTGCCAGTTGCATTCTAAAAGAAAGAAACCAGAAAGAACAACTACAGAAGTTCAATTGGAAAACCCCATTCTTATTTTATATACATATGAGGTTTAGTAAAACAAACTCACTATGTCTCACTATGCCATATGAACTAATATATGTACATGAACTAAGAAAAGTAGAAAATCATCTAACAGAAAAGGGAAGAGGGTAAAACTGTCTAGACGTCACCTAAGAAAGGGAAGATACTCTGCATACACAAGAATGCTCCTTCACCAATGTGGCTCTTATTCAGTTGGAAATGCAGGAGGAAGAACAATCCTTTGCTCTACTTCACAATTTGTGACTTCCTCAGGAACGGTTGAACAATGCCAAATCAGTTTGCTGCACCCAAAAACACAACTACAAATTTATAAGCTATATGGTTATGAGGTCTCATGAAAGTTAAGTGACCTAGACAATGCCGCTGGATTGGCCTGCAAGACTGGTGAGGCTTGCATTGAATGATTTTTTTCATCATTCTTTGAAGAGAATGCTTTAAAGAGTCCTCTCCCAGGAACTGTGTCAGCCTTATCATATTTTATCCCAAGACTTGTCAATATAGAGCTTTTTGCTGCTTCTCCTGAGTCATCAATCCTCAAAGTTTTTGGAATCCACAGACACTTTTCTTTGTTGTTTTCTTTGCTATGTCCATCCCCACCACCTGACTCATTTGATTTGAGCACACTGTCTTCCCTTGAATGTTTACCCAGAGTTGGGGAGTTAGGACCAGAGTTAGGGGCTGCACCATTTGGTGATGTTGGTTGAGCTATCCATGGGATGTTCCATGTGCCTGGCACAGTACAACCCCAATAAGTTGTTGCAGGATAAAATGGCAGGGCAAATCCTGGAGGGCAAAAAGCAGGTGGTGGTACTGGAGAGCTCCACTGCACTGGATTCCATGGGAAAGGCCAAGGGGTCCCAGGAAAGTAGGGAACTTGTGGTCGGAAGCTCTGACAATTCTGCATAGTTTGTTCTTGGGATCCGTTGGTGCTTGCACCTTCAATTGACTTTGTGGAGGTAACAGAAGATTTATTGGATTGATCATCTCCTTTTTCTCCATTGGCATGGGGAACAGGAAGTCTTAGTTCTTCAGGATTATGAAATCCATTTGTTGGGTAATTGTGCACTGTTTTATCAGCAAGGTTCAGAACAGAAGCCATTGATTCACACAAGGGTGTATCAGATCCAAAGGTAAGGACTGTACCATTGCACTTCAAGGAAGGATGATGAGCTCCATTTGGCAAGTCTGTCCGAGTATTCTGGAGTGATGCTTCAGAGACAGTGATCTGGCGGTAGTGAGAAGAAGAGCTTTTGTTCTTCCTGCGACCAGCACCTACAGGTACGTTCCTCATGGTTCCACCAGCAGTCCAGTATCTCTGGCAATTCTTGCAGAAATGGCGGGGTTGGTTGACATTGTAATTATTATAGTAGCAGAACTTGGTCTCCATGCTATTACAGCGGGGACAAGGCAGTATTTTGTCTGGTTTTTTGAGGTTCTTATCCTGTGATTTACTTGTCTCACCCTGTTCTTCTTCAGTCTTTGAAGTTTTCAATGTAGTAGTAGCCTCCCTCTCGGTGGACAGGGTAACAGATTCTTCACCGGTCCCAGAGGCTGTATCTGGATTGGTGAACTCCTCTGATAGTTGGGTGGGGGCTCCATCTTCCTTTTTATCATCAGTTGGTTTTTCTCCCAAAGTGTCCTGGATTCATAAAAGCCCCAATAAATATGTTGTTATGCATTTAAGTTTTAGTAAAAGCATTACATTCATATTATGATAAAAATATCTCAAATATAAATTGGCTGTTTTACATTTGTACCTTCTGCATAGTACAGATATCTTCACAAGTCAAACAAAATATACATTAAAACATACTTATTCCACAGATTCTTTTATTGAAAAAAAAAAACATTTAGCAAGCACACATATAAGTGAAAACATACACAGATTAATAAAATTGACTATATCGCATGGAAAGCTACTTCATTCGAAGAAAACAAATGTGAATGGATCTGCAGAAAGAACACATCAGGGAAGCAACTTGAGAGTCATAGCACTGGTAATAAATTCTATATCGCTGCATATAAGTGAAGCCTCATTTTTCCATTAGTTGTATAGAATCCTTACGGAAACATCTACTGCCAAAATCTTATTTTTGATATGTTCATCAGCAAACATGTTAATTCAATTCTCCTAGAAAGTTTTATGCTGGAAATATTACCATCTAATGCTAGCACACTTGCTGGCTCAAACCAAGGAAAAGGAGTATAATTGAAATGCATCAAAGTGGAAACTTGAGCAGAAAAAATGAATGGTATTGAAACCATGATGGGATAGCTCACTATTCTCCTTTTACAAGACAGATGGTAGCAAATCATTTTTCCTTTTATGGGAAAGTTAAGCACGGATGTAAACAAAAGAGTGAAAAACAAGGAAAACAAAAGAAAAAGCATTTCAAATATGCTCAAGATGGTGTTGTGGCAGTTTTTAATTCTTCTCTTTCTGGATTTGGCAAAACCCATAAAAAACTCAAAAGTCAAATATAGAAGGCATTTCTTTTTCACGAGTATGCTGATTTATTGTCACAAAGATAGACCAGAAGAATCAGAAAGATAGAGGAGAAAAAGAAAGAGAGATTAAAATTAGATTAGTTTCTAAAGCTTTCCATATGCATTTTGTAAAGCATTAACAACGTTTTGAAAGCTGAACTGAAAGCATATAATGAGCAAATTCCTTAAATAGTGCTAAATCCATATTTTAATCTCAGAACCTGGCAGACTAACCAAACAACTGAAGTTTAATCCAAATGCCTATGTTACATAAAAGGAAATATTTGTTTTCTTTTTCAAAACTTTCCTTACAAAGCTTTTAATTATAAGCTACCTTAGACACAAGATAACCTAATCCAAATACACACTGATTCTCATAAGCCATCAAAATTCCAAGCTTCAGCAAGTCAAAAATAACTCCAACTACTGAATGGAAATTGGAAGTTTGAAACAAACCCATAATTAAATCCCCCAGATTGAAACTAACCCCAAATCCCCAGTTAAACAGTGAACTCTTTGAAAAAAGCAATATAAACAGCACAACAAAACACAATATAATACAAAATATGCCACCAAAGCAAGTCAACAGAATCTTCAATGCTTAAGCCAAAGTAACACTAACCCATTAAATCTTTTTACATCCCAAACAACGGGTCACACTCAAAATGAAAAATTTTTGAACCCCAAAATTCCTATACCTTCTCAATCTCTTGCTCTTTTGCATCCTCGTTGGTGTGAGACTCCCTCGAAGAGTTGGTGGAAGAAGCGTGATTCTGATCAACACTCTCATCGACAACATCCCCAGAAGATGAAGGCGGAGCTTCGGCGGAGTCTCCGGATCCGGCCTGGATCTCCGGAAGCGGGATCGTCTTCCCGAAGAGCTTGATCGCCGGGTCTTTTGCTTCAGACATTTGTGTGTTTTTCTTTTTTTTTCCCTTGTTACTAAAAAAAGATGAAAACCTGTTTTTTTGTTGTTTTTGTGTTTTTTTGTCTCCAAAGAGAAAAAAGACTGTAAAAAGTGGTCGTAGAGAGAGAAAAAGTGTAGAGAAAGAGAGAAGGGGTGGTGACACGTTGTGAGAGTGTGGGATTGTGCGTTTTGTTGTTGATCCGGTGAAGCAGGGTGAGGGTGCCACATCAGAAGCAACCTACATTTTGAGCCACAAACTCTTTGTGGCCTTAAAAAGATCTTTCTCTTTCTTCCTTTTTTGTTCTCTTTTGCTGTCTATCTGTGTGCTTTGCCAATTGCCATTGCTATTTGCCAAAACGTGTACACTTTTTCAACCTTTTTTGTGTCAAATAGTAATTTCAAATTTTCTTCTAGAATAATACTATGGTCATTTTGGTTTAATTCATGTAATTAATTTTGATAAATTTATACATAATAGGTTTGTTTTGTGGCAAAAATATATTATGAACATGAATTCAGTCTAACGCTACTCATTAACATTGAACTGGATCCATGTTTATAACATGATTTTAATATAATTCAAATATATTAAAAATCAATAGTAAAAAATAATGATTCATGATTTATAAAGCACGTTGAAAGAAAATGATTTAAAATCAATTCCACTAAAATTAATTCTCATTATTTTCAATATGTAACCAAACAGACACTATTACTTTGTTTGGTGAGAGTAGAGAAATAGAGAGAAGAGAAATGAGTAGGAGAGAAGTGAGAAGGGGAGAAATAGAGGAGAGATAGAGATGATTTTAAGGTTGTTTGGTGTAAGTGTAATAGGTGAGAAATAGAAGAGAAATGTGAAAGTGAGTTGTTTGGTGTGAGAGAAATAGATGAGAAATATTGTTGTGAGAATCCGTGTGAAAGTGAGAATAGAGGCCACACTTGATCCAACTCAGCACCTGCAGTATTTTTCATCATTCACACTTGATTTCTCTGCTCTTCTCGCCAATTTTGGGAAGAAATTAAAAAGTAATTGGACCCACAACCTTTTCATATTTTCCCACTATTTCTATACTGCACCAAATACATTTGAGCATGCATTTTTGCATCATTTCTCCGCCCCTAATTTCATTTCTTGCTACTTCTCCCTCACCAAACTAAGACTATATCTTTATGCATTCTCACTAGTATTTTGACTGATAAAAAATACTCATCACCAGAATTTTTCACCCTCTCTTCCTCTCTCTTTGTTACTCATTTCTTTTCTCTTCCCTCCAAATTCTGAAATACATTCTTAATGTCTCATTTGGTTAAATCCCAAATTTTAGTTTACTAAAATTTTAAGTGGCACAATGGTTAAGTTATTTGGATAAAAAATTTCATTCATCAAAATTAAGTTTCCATCGAATAAAATATTATGTTTGGAAGAAGTGAAATTTTCATACCTTTTTATTAAGAAAACTTTATTCTAATTGTGGGATTTGTAAAATATAATTATATTTACACTTCAAAAGTAATTTTATCTTACTATCTCAATAAAAACTATTTTTTTAGACTTATTTTTATAATATCAGTCCCAAATACAAATCATTTTATCAAAGGATATTCTGACCAATTTTAAAACCATCGAACCCTTAATAGTTGGCTAATAAATTTAAAATAAAAAATATTAAAAAAAGAATATTAATAATTAATATTATAAATATAATTGAATGTTATAATTTTTAATAAAAATATTATTTTAACACAATTGCAAATTCAAGTATTGAATTAACTTTTTTTTCTAATACAGCTATAAATTCAGGTGTTGAATGATTGATCAAATTAGATCAATTCATTTTAATAATTAACGAAGAAAATTTATAAGAGAAAGAAAAATTATAGGGCATGGCTTTAATATTAAGGCCGAATTTTTATCGGGTTTTTAGATCAAACCTGCAAAGAAAATAAGTTCAGGTCGGCTAGTCCGATGGGCTGTTAAGCTACCCATTTACATTAAAGACTTTAAAAGAGCTTAAAATTAATTAATTAAACTTGATGTTAGGGATGATAATGGGTAAGCTATTATAATATTCATCCTCATACCTTCATTTTTAAAAAAAAAAAAATATATCCGTATCGAAACCCATACTTGTGTTGGTAGTAATTTTAATACCTGTACTTTTGTTAACTATAAAAATAATAAATTGATTAAAAAATAACTCTAACATAAATGAAAATTAATCCATAGATCATCCAAGTTTAATTATAAAAAAACTTTGGTATGTGGAAGTGGATGAGAGATGAAAACAATGGGATGAGAAATGGAAATTGTTCAAGTTTTACTATTTTAGGGGTCGTTTGGGGTGGTTGCGAGTTTTCTGTTTTTGATTTTTAAAAATTTTCAATCAAATTTTTACAACTGAAAATCAAAAACTGAAAACTTATTTTTGTGGTTTTCAAAATAAACATTTTAAAAACCACAAAAAGTGGTTTTCAATTTTTGGTTTTGAGTTGTAAAAACTTGATTGAAAATTTTAAAAAATCAAAAACTGAAAATTCGCAACCACCCCGAACGGCCCCTTAGTGTTTAGAACAAGATTATAACATTTTCAAAATTATAATATTTAAATTAATTAAATTAGTAAGATATATTAATGTTTTTGGTGAGTATAATATATATTAAAATTAATTATTTTTTTGGAAAAATATTAATTAATGATATAAACATATATATATTAAAATTAATCATATGTATATAAATTACATTAATTATACATATTATATAAGAGCAGGTATGAGTAGGGTAGATTATTATAGTACCCGTACTCGCACCAATTAAAAAGTGCGGGTTATTACCCATACCCATTTAGTGGGTAATTGCCCTATCCATTACGGGTAATTTTTGCCGATACTCACTGGATCTGAGTCCATTTGTCATTCCTACTTTATGTGTAATCTAGCTTGTTGAAATATATATATATATATATATAGTCGGATCCGTTGACACCAAGTGTCATACTTTAAGAGTTATACCCCTTAATAACTTTTTGAAAAATAAAAATTTGACAAATCCAATCGTTGAATTGAAAGTTCTTATAAAGTAGATCAAACTTATAAAATTTCATAAAAATCGAAAACTAATTGATACTTCATCAAACTAATTTATTTTAACGTATAATATGTTTTTAAAATACAAGTAAAAGCCTATTATTAGATAACATACATACGAATGTCCAAATTATATGAAACTTGATATACATTATCATGAATGTAATATGATATGATATGATTCAACGGTTAGATTGGTCAATCCTGACTCATATATATATATATATATATATATATATATATATATTGATAAATTTTTTGAGAGGCAAAGAGTAACTGATGCAATTAATTGGAAGTTGAAACAAATAAAACGTTATTTTTTTCATAAGCAAATAAAACGTTATTGAAACAAATATATTTTTTTATTATTTTAATAATTAACTTTATCAAACATTTCTAATTCAATAAGCTAACTTAGCTAGCTTATCAGCTATTTTTTTTTTCAAATATAACCATAGTTGGATAATCTCAATAATAAGTTAGCTAAGAATGTGTTTAGCAAAACCAGTTGAAAAGTCAACTAAAAACTAAAAATAGTCAAAAGCTAATAAGATAACTAATCTTATTGAAAGTGTTTAGTAAAATTAGTTGAAAATTGTAAAATGAAAGATATAGATATTATTAAAATGATAAATAATGGTGAGTGAGAATTATTGAAAAATTAAATTATAAAAACTTTTATGTTAATAACCGGAAAAAAAGAGATTTTTTAAAAGAGCTACCTCAAATAGCTTCTTAAAAAAATTAACAACTGTCTAAATGGCCCACTTATCAAACACCGATAAAATAATTTTACCTATTCATTTCATTTTATGTCTAAATGAAATGTTTTACTAATAACACTTAAACCCAAAACCCATTGGAATGCGCCTACAAAGTCTTTATAACAACTCATATTTAATATATATATAAAAAAAAACTGAATCTGGATGTAAAATCAAATTACGAATATTTGTTAACATAGAATGGTGTTTATGTATTTAAGACCGGGAGATTTCATTCTAATTAACTTATTCTTTTGTGTAAAACCAAATTTGAACTTTTCTGGAACATTTTTATACGTTTTTTGTGTTGGTGTTTTTACCATTTTTTTTATTTTTTGGTACATTAAAATACTATTAATTAAAATGAGTCAATTTCTTTACAAAAAAAGAGAGTTAATTTTTTTTCCTTTCTCTAGTCCTTCAATTAAATATATTATCTATTGAGAAAAAAACACATTCTTTCTAGAAATGCCCATATATTTTTTTATTTAATTTAATATACTATCTTTAAGCCACATACTTTTAATAAGGCAGTAATGCATGATTGATTAATAATATAAGAATTTGGATTTGAATTTTTTAAAATGAGATGTTCATTTTGAAGAAAAAAAATAATATTTTTCCAATTGTTGATGAAAAAAAATCAATAAACATATTTAAAAAGTTCATGACTTTTTTATGCATTTGCATATTTTGTTTTTCTTATTAATGATTGAGATGCTTTATTTTCATCCTTAAAGTGAGAACTCACTTTAATCCTAAAAAAGTCGTATTGAAAGTACATTAAAATTAACTCTACTTTTTAATTTTATATTAATTTATTAGTGGAGTAAAATTGGAGACAAGAAAAGATGCCACAATTTTTTTTTTCTTCCTTTTCACAATCTAAGAACATATTGGCATAGCTAGATAATCTCAAAAGAGAAGTTAGCCAAGCCCATAGGAATGCTCCCACAAACTTATTGACACATCATTCAAACTTATCTGAAATCATTCTACCAAAAAAAACTTATCTGAAGCCCATTTCCATATTAGCACAGTCCACTGTACTCAACCACATTACGTACGTTCTGATCACAAAAGCGTGTCCTTAAGTTGACCAAACAAAAATAAAGCATGTTACTATATCAATATATTTTATATATTATATATGCACATAATAATGAGGTAATGAATTAATGACCCCTAATTATCCATCATTGACCATTTGACCCTTCAAGTCCTTGCAATTGCAAGAAGTAGCAACAACAAAACAAACGAGTAGATTACCACTTTAATTCTTAAAAGTGTAAAATGTCGGTCAGATTAATCCTTTTACTTTATATTTTATTAATTAATGCACAATTAAAAAAATACTAATCTGACTAGTATTTTACACTTTTAAAAACTAAATTAACAATTTATTCAATTCAGAGACTAAATTCACGGTTTATGATAATAAGCGGTGGTTTACTCCAAAACCAACCTATCCCTTTGGGAAAAAAAAAAAGTGTTGATAATATTTATAAGATTGGATGATGCGATGATATCAAAAACAATGAAGCAGTGATGCTTCTTCGTCTTCTTATGCTCTCTGCAACAACCCTTCAAGCCGGCTTAACCTAAACCCATTTCACACTCCCATTTTCCCCTCTTTCTCCATTCTCTTCTGCTGTTGTTAATAACACCCATCAAAATTCGCTGAGAAAAAAATAATTAAAAACCCCCCAAAAAATATTGCTCCTTTGGATCCATCTGGGGAGCCTCACAAAAGTCTTCAATCTTATTAATCACTCCAAAGTTCTCATCTTTTCGGTTTTTCTCGAAGTGGGTCGATCCAATTTGGGTCTATATATATGTGGTTTTGATCCAATTTGGGGGTTTTCTGGGTTTGTGATTGAAATGGTCTATTTCCATAGCTCAATCTCTCACTGCAACTCCTCCGTTGACCAACCACCTACCATGGCGAATTCCCTCGATTTCGGAAAATCGAGGAATCGGAAAACACTGAATAATTCCCTTCAGATTCCGCCGTGCCGGCGATCTCGATCGGCGGTGGTGGATGTGGTGATATTTGTGGCAGTTATCGCTGCCTTTGGGTTCTTGTTGTTCCCTTACATTAAGATTGTGATGAGTGAGAGTGTTAAGATTGGTGGTGTGATCATGAGTTTGTTGAAGGAAGAAGTTCTTGTGGCTCCTTGGATTTACATGACCATAGGAGTTAGTGTTACCTTTGCTGTATTGACCACATGGTTTTTTGTGGCATGCACAACAAGGAAATGTGGGAACCCCAAATGCAAGGGTCTAAGGAAAGCTGCAGAGTTTGATATTCAGTTGGAGACTGAGGATTGTGTGAAGAATTCACCTTCACCTGCTAAGGATGGTGGAATTAAGAAGGGGCTGTTTAAGCTTCCTTGTGATCATCATCGTGAACTCGAAGCTGAGCTTAAGAAGATGGCACCCCCCAATGGAAGGGCTGTTCTTGTTCTCAGAGCAAGGTGTGGCTGTTCTGTTGGTAGGTTAGAAGTTCCAGGTCCCAAGAAGAATCGAAAGATCAAGAAGTAGGATACAGAAAAGAATAAGAAAAGACTCTTAACTCATAGGCAGGAGAATATAGTTGAATACAGAATGTAGTGCTAAATGGGAAGAGGAGTTACTTATAGTTATATGGTCATTTTATTAGGAATTAGGCTGTCTTTAAATAAGCCCCCCTTGGGAATAAGTTGTAAGGAACTATGGATCATACACATTATGGTTATTTATACCAGGGAATATAAGAATCCTTTAATTTGATTTACTTAACTATGTGCAAAATTCAGTGTTCTTTTAAATTTGGTGTTTCTGATTTTCTGTTATTTCTCATGGTTACAGTTCTTTCAGTTTTTGTGATAATTGCTTAGGATTAGAGTTGCCAATCTTTTTGTAGGGTGCAGGTTACATTGGAGTAAGTTGTTGTTATGGTCTTATGAACATACAACTGAACCTTACTCCAATATGAGAGATGCTGTTTAAAAGCATAACTAATTCACTCAAGTTTAATATTTCTTTTAGCTCTTATGCTTGATCTTGATTCTACAGTTAGATAGTGATTTACACTTTCTGCATTTACTATGTAAGTTGTTTATTGCATTGGTTGCCATTGTAGGCTGACTCTTTTAGGAGAGGTTGCCTGTGATGTGAACCATGGAGTAGCTTACCCAAGTACAAGACATCTTTCAGAGAGGTATCCATAAACTCTGGTTTACTATTTGCTTTTTTTTTTTCTTCAGAAAATTGAATTCGCACATGAAGGGAATGGTAAAGTAGGAACTTTGAGGTTTATTTTTATTCCTTTTATTGATGTGTCATTGTGTAATTTGTTATATCTGATCCAGTGATACCTTCCTTGTGCATGTTTACTGGACTTTTATTTATTCTGTTGCACTTGCATCCATTGTCAAGTTCTTAACTTCTTATTATTCAGCTTGTTATCTCTTATCAATTATCATAAATACAAATAAACAATTTTGGACCCTGAAACGTGTCCTTCAGCCTTTTTTTTTCCTCTGTCCTCTTTTTCTTCCTTTGAAATATGCTTATTTTATATATCAATATGTTGCCACAGCCTTTCTAGCTATCACTGGTACTTGCTTAGATTGACTTGGCTTCCAATATTTCCACATCTTGATGGTAATTTTATTTAAAATATACATAGGGTAACTGCAAAGCAAATATCATGTTTTGTGACCTAACCCATTTGGTCTGTCTGTGTATGCAGATGTGTTGAAATTTCATAGCATGATATTGACTTCTTTTCATTTGCAATTGCCATAAATTCAGGTTATTGCACAAGTGATAGTGTTCTGCAGTTGATGGATAACTGAGGGGATCATATGCAGTTCTCAGATTGCATAACAAACTGATTTGAACGTCATGTGTGGTTATTTCTTGATGTTAATTTATAATTTACCAAGCTAAAATTTGGTTACTGCATTGGCCTCAATTGTGATAGAATTTTTTATATATATAATAATCTGAATATCTTTGATAGTTCAATGTCCATTTGAATACAATTCATCTCTCTCTCGTGTCAATCATAATTGTTAGCCTGACTCTTGGTTGAAATGTCTTACCTTCTGAATTTAAGTTATTCTGTGAATTTTTTTTGCAATATCCTGTTGCTTTTCAAATGCTTTATGTAGATATCCTCTGTAGGTGGATGAGACATTCCTCACTGTCAACTGATGGGGATATATAATATGAAGAAGGGTAGTTCTCAAGTTTTCAATCAATAAGACAGAAAACAAATATTTCAGGCTAAGTCTGTTTAATTTGTAGGATTTGGATTCTCTTATTTTCCTTAAAAATATTAGGGCCTGTTCAGTTTGCATTTTCATTTCTTGTTTCCATTTCCTGTTTACATTTTGTTTCCTTTTTTCTGAAATTTTACAAAGGAAAAACTGAAAATGCTGGAAACAGAAATTTGTTGTTTCCAACATTTTCTTTATAAAATTTCAGAAAACAGAATGAAAACAGGAAATGAAAATGCAAACCAAACAGGCCAATGTCATTTGAGGGATAGAGAGAGGTTGCATCTATTTGATACAGGGCTTATGAACCCTGCACAGGTAATTGTGGATTCTTGCACATGAATATTTGTGTGTTTCAACATAAGGAGGAATGAGAGGATAGAACTCCTAAGTTGGATCAGCATTTACTCACCAGGTGGGACCTAGCCTTCTTTTAAAAGAATTTTTTTACACACATAAGGTGCATTTCATTTTCACCCTTCAGTTCAGATTTATTCTTAAAGTTAATTTGAAAATCCATATTTAACTGCATTTTCATGTGTTTCCATCTTTATGGTCTGTGTGCATTACACCCAGAACATGTCAGAAATTTCCCCTTTCTTTTAACTGTTAATATCTGAATAAGTTGAAAGTTTAGATGACTAACAGGATAAAGTTTAGGAAATTCATATCAACTTTTTGTTTCACATGCACACAATGTACTCAGGTTGCAAATGGCAATTTTAGTTACGAGAAAATTAAGATGGCCCATCTATAGTTTGATATGGTTGATGCTTAAGCAAGTGTCATTTATTATTATAATCCCCAGATATTGGACAAGAAAAGGCCCTTTCTTTCGTTGCCTTAAAGTATGAATCGGATCTTAGAGTAGCATTTGACAATGATACATATTTATAACGTGATTTTTGGATAAATAAAACACATTATTAACATGTCCTGAGAATGTAATTCTCTTTTTCTAGTTGCTAGTTGCTACTGACATTCCTTGTGGTGAAGGTATTACATTGCATTATTTCTTTTGTAAAAAAATAATAAAAAATCTTCAATTTCCTTAATTTGGTTTTCCTCTTCACTTTCTCTCAATGCAATCAAGGATTTGCACTGTTATATTGGCAACACTTAACGTGAAAACTTGCAATTGTGGCACTATTCAATGTAACTTTGAATAAACCACATCAAAATTCAAACAAAATCACATGCAATTGAATGATGTATATATTTCAGTATTTTTCGCTTTCCATTTGCTTTGAATCAAACTGATTTTTTTTTAATTCCAGAATTTATGTATATAGATAAAACATTGTTGGAAAGGGTCCTCATTTTAGTGTATGACAATATGTGATAGATTAGTCTCTCATGAGAGGATACTCTGGAAAAAAAAATGCACTATGTTGTTTTTTCTTTTACTGTATTAATCAAACTTTTTCCTTTTAAAATAGAAGTCAGTTGAAACTATAATTGTTAAATTGCATTTGAAAAAGTCATCTAAGGTCGAAAATTTATGAAAGCGTTTCGCTATGGATTAAAATCGTTGAAATTGCGCTTCTAATTTACATTTTATGCATTATTAAAGCGATAAAATTATTCTGTTTTAATGTTTTTTCCTTAACAAAGCGAAAAAAAATCATTCGAACAAGAAATCTACAATACTTTCATGAGTAGGGTGGTATCAATAGATCATTGCACCATTCCAATTAAAGGCGATATCCATTTCAGTTTGAAAATAAACAAACACATTTTAACTTTTTTTTTATCTGAGATCAATGTATCCTCCACACTCCACAGTTCATACTCAAAATAAAAAACTTATTATATAAAAATTGTAAAAATTCTTTAATACTTATCTCTTGCATAATTAGAAATATTTGTTATAATCAATACTTTAGGACATATTTTTATTTTCACCATAAGTATCTCCTACTATCAGGGTAATCTTATTCGGGATTTAGTCACAGTCTCAACATACGTTGTCAACTGAGACACAATTCTTTGGTATTCCTTAGCACACTTATTAGCTAAGAAAAACCGCTATAAAAAATGCTAATTAAACCTAGATATTGTATGTCTTAATTATAAGAACCTTTTAATTACTTCACACAAATTAAGGAAGTTGATTAATTTAGTTAATTACAATAAACTTATCATTGTATATCATATTTCATAAACTATTTTTAAATTTATTGAGACCTATTATTTTTTTTCTTTTTAATTAATTACTCAATAATCATATTTTTTTTACTAATTAATTACTCACCTATTTTTATTAATGAGATATTTTTATTAAAAAATAATTAATGCATGAAATAATAAAAAAAAAAGTTATTTATGGAGTATAAAACCAGGAATAAAGAGAGTACATTTTCCTAGGCAGTAACTACCAAACCTACCTGTAACCTGTTGTACCAAATCTGGGCGGAAACCTCGATGCCAGTGATGCAGCCTCGTTCCAACTCTCACCTTCTTCTTCTTCTTCTCCTCACATTCACATTCACTTCTTCTTCTTCTTCAGCGCTATGAAGAAAGCACCAACACTGACACCACCACCTCAATCTCCTTGCTTACTCACCACAGTTGTTATTGTTACCAATGGAAATTCCACTCTCCCGTTACCAAACCTTGTCAGTGGATCAGTTCCGAGACTTTTCCTTTCTGGGTTCTTCCTCTCCCAGGAACTTTTCCTTTTTCAGGAATTGGAGCAACCCCTTTTTCCGGATTCGTTGTTCCTCTTCCACGGAACAAGGGCTGAGGCCTAAGCCAAAGAAAATTGGATATGAGGAAAGAAGAGCGCCAGTTTTGGAAGATACCCAGATCAGGAAATCATCCTCTTCTGGGCTCTGTAGTCAGATAGAGAAGTTGGTTCTGTGTAATAGGTACCGGGAGGCATTGGAGTTGTTTGAAATTTTGGAACTTGAATGTGATGGTTCTGATGTGGGTGGTAGCACATATGATGCTTTGGTTACTGTTTGTATTGGTTTGAGATCGATTAGAGGTGTTAAGAAGGTGTTCAATTATATGATCAGTAATGGGTTTGAGTTTGATTTGTATATGATGAACAGGGTCTTGATTATGCATGTGAAATGTGGTCTCATGCTTGATGCACGCAAGCTGTTTGATGAAATGCCTGAGAGAGACACTGTTTCCTGGATGAGTATGATCGGTGGACTTGTGGACTCTGGGAATTACTCTGAAGCTTTTAGGTTGTTTTTGTGTATGTGGGAAGAGTTTAATGATGGTAAATCTCGCACTTTTGCTACCATGGTTCGGGCATCAGCCGGATTGGGTCTTATTGAAGTGGGAAGACAAATTCATTCTTGTGCTTTGAAAAGGGGTGTGGGTGGAGATAATTTTGTTTCTTGTGCACTGATTGACATGTACAGCAAGTGTGATAGCATTGAAGATGCTCAGTGTGTGTTTGATCAAATGCCAGAGAAGACCACTGTAGCATGGAATTCCATTATTGCTAGCTATGCACTTCATGGTTATAGTGAGGAAGCTCTTAGTATATACTATGAGATGCGTGATAGTGGTGCTAAAATAGATCACTTTACTATTTCAATAGTGATAAGAATTTGTGCAAGATTGGCTTCATTAGAACATGCTAGACAAGCTCATGCTGCATTAGTTCGTCATGGTTTTGGCACTGATTTAGTGGCAAACACAGCACTTGTTGACTTCTATAGCAAATGGGGTAGGATGGAAGATGCTCGACATGTTTTTGACAGGATGCACCGCAAGAATGTCATATCTTGGAATGCATTGATTGCTGGATATGGTAATCATGGTGAGGGAGAAGAGGCAATAGAAATGTTTGAGCAGATGCTTAGAGAAAGGATGATTCCCAACCATGTCACTTTCCTTGCTGTCTTATCTGCTTGTAGCTATTCAGGATTATCAGAACGAGGTTGGGAGATTTTTCACTCTATGAGCAGAGAACACAAGATCAAGCCCAGAGCAATGCATTATGCATGTATGATTGAACTATTGGGCCGAGAGGGCTTATTAGATGAAGCTTTTGCTCTAATAAGAAGTGCTCCTTTCGAACCAACGAAGAACATGTGGGCAGCATTGCTGACAGCATGCAGAATGCATGAGAATTTAGAGCTTGGGAAGCTTGCAGCTGAAAAGCTTTATGGGATGGAGCCTGAAAAGCTGTGTAATTATGTAGTGCTTCTGAATATATAACAGTTCTGGCAAATTGAAGGAAGCTGCTGGTGTTTTACAAACCTTAAAGAGGAAAGGTATAAGAATTCTTCCAACTTGTAGCTGGATTGAAGTCAAGAAACAGCCATATGCTTTCCTTTGTGGAGATAAATCTCACATCCAAACCAAAGAAATATACCAAAAAGTGGACAACTTGATGGTTGAGATATCAAGGCATGGTTATGTTGAGGAGGAAGAAACATTGCTTCCTGATGTTGATGAAGAGGAACAGCGTATTCTAAACTACCATAGTGAAAAGCTAGCAATAGCTTTTGGTCTCATCAACACTCCAGATTGGACACCTTTGCAAATTACTCAGGGCCATCGTGTATGCAATGATTGCCATAATGCAATCAAACTTATAACCATGGTTACAGGAAGGGAAATTGTGGTTAGAGATGCTAGTAGATTTCACCATTTTAGAAATGGGACTTGTTCTTGTGGTGATTATTGGTGATGACAAATTTGTGTCATTCAAGTCACAGGGACTGAGCAGCTTGTTGTTAACTCACAATATTTATTTAGTTTAGTAGGAAACAATTCTACAATGTACTTTGCACTGTTTTGTTATTTCATAGTATTATTTTTTTAGCCGAGGAATAGCACTGAAGGTGTAATAAAAATGCATCAATGTGATGAGAAGATTTAATAAATACCATAAGAGAAAAAAAAAAAAAAAGTTTCCAATTTTCTCGTTCGGTATATTTAACTTTTATTTATTTCTTGTCTGCTTATGTTTACTTTTGTTGCCATGCTTAATTGCTAGTTTATTTGATCTCTTTGTTTATTTTAGGGTAAAATATGTTTTTGATCCCTGTAAAATAGGCGAGTTTTGCATTTGGTCCCTCTATTTTTTTTTTAAAAACATCCTCCCAATTTTTTTTTTTGCTTTTAGTCCTCCCCTTCCAAATGTTGCTTATGTGGCATCTTCTCTTTCCTAATTGGCATTCCTCTTTATCCTATGTTGTTTATTACAGAATTAATTTCATTACCAATTATTCTATTAATTAAACTAAATGCATTACTAATTATTCTAATAATCCCTAAATTAATTAAGACACAAATCGATCCATTCCATTCACGGTTACAAAAGCATTCACCCGGTGAAACCCTAGAATATTTTTACCCACTTCCAAATCCTTCTGCTTTGCTCTCCATTGATCCATCTCGAGTGCGCTTTGTCTATCCGCATCGAGGACACGTGCGAGGTTTAGCAGTGCGCACAGCTTCGGTTCAACCGGTGGATAACGGTCTGTGTGTGTTGCAAGGTGCTGTGGAGCGTAAGGTAGGTATTTGGTTTTTACTGTTGGTAGATTCCTTCTTTAGTTCAGTATACATGTGGGAAAAGCTGTGGGGACCAGGGGAATATTGATTGTTGTGTGTTGTTTGGTTCTTCTTGGAGTTATTCCCATTTCTCCCATATTTAATCCCGATTGTTGTGCATTGACTGAGTTTTTTAATGGTTGCTTTACACATTTGCCACTTTTTAATGTTGAAGTAAAATACTAAAATGGTTGTTTTGTATTGTAGGAAGGCATGTCTTTTTCGGTCATTTTCCATGTTAGGGGTAGTTTTGTTAGTGACCCGAGGCTTCACTATGCTGGTGGTGAGGTACATGTTGTACACAGGCTAGATGAGGACAAGTGGTCCTTTTTTGAGGCAACTGGGATTCTGAAAGAGGACATTGGGCTCTCGGGAAAGCTGAGTCTGTGGTGGAAAGAAAAGGAAACTTGTTTTGAAGATGGGTTGAAGAAGTTGGGTGATGAAAAGTCTGCAAGAGAGTTGGCTCAATATGCTATTAGCCACAAACATGGTGCTGACATATATGTAGAGCATGATGTACAGGGAGGAAGTGGTGAAGGGCTGCAATTTTCTGTAGGAGGAGTTAGTGTAATTAAGGGCAGGGGAAAGGGTGACAAAGGTAAGTCAGTTAACTGTGACAAGGGGAAAGCAGCAATTGGAAGTAGTGGTAGAGCTGGTACATTAGGGGGAAGAAAGAGAACAGGTGCAGTGGCTAGCAAGAATCCACAAGTTGAAGAACCTGTATTTGAAGATGCTGATGAGAGTGATGACTATTCTTCTGATAATAGTGTAGGAGAAATTCATTTTTCAGATAGTGAGGAGGAGAGGATGGATACTGTTGATGATGGATTTGATGTGCCTACACAAGAATCAGTTTAGCCAGTGAGTGTTGCTCCTCCAATTAGGATGAGGAAGAAGTTTGTTCCTAAGAGAAGGCCAATTGGAAGAAGAGGAAGGAATATGGGAGGTGGCATACACATTGGTGAAGGGAGTGAGAGTGGTGCAAGGGCTGAAACCACCCCTCCTTTAATGATTGAGAGTGGTGGCATGGGACATCAGATAGAGGAAGAGTACCATAGTGAAGAGCTGGATAGTGACTTTAATAGTGATGGTAGTGGGGATGACAGCAGACCCAAGTGTAAAAGGTTCAGAAAGGAAGATATGTGCAAGCAATTTAAATTTAAACTTGGCATGGAATTTGCTTCTTTGAGGGAGTTCAAGGATGCTATTTGGAGCATTCTGTTTTAAATGGTAGAGAGGTGAAGTTTGTGAAGAATGACAATGTGAGAGTTAAGGTGAGGTGCAAACAAGCATGTGAGTTTTTGGCACTTGTGAGCAAGGTAGGTGGGAGTTCAACTTATAGGATGAAGACTCTAGTCCTAACACACACTTGTGGAAGAGTCTTTAATAACAAAAATGCAAAGTCCAAATGGGTAGCAAATGTTGTTGCTGACAAATTTAGGAGTTGTCAGAATGTTAGACTTTGTGATATAATTGGGGATATAATTAGGAGTCCAAATGCATCGTGTTTTTATCTCTACAACTATTCTTGTCCAATTAATAACATCATCAGAATATTCAAATACATCAAACAACATTTACAAGAAATTTGGAGAACAAACAATTTGGAACAATGTAACCATCCATTTCATTGATAATAAGCAAGGCTTTACATTTCCTTGGTTTAGGTAGCTAAAGAAACTGAAACTAAAATACTACCCTTTACTTTCCCACTTTCAATCTTCCCTGATAATTGTAACCTACAGCTACATTCCCTTCCTCCCCCTAACACATTTCACCATGGCCAAAATACAAACCATAAAGGTCAGCCCAATACAAAAAAAAAAAAAAATAGAACACACAACTACTTTGACCTTCCACTTTTCACTTGTTAACTTCATCTGTAGCTTGTGGATTTTTCTTTTCTGCTCTTCATGTTCATGCACCATTACCTGCCACTCCTCACTTGAAATCCATTGCTCAGTTACACTATCATCATCCCACTGAAAAAATTACAGGTAAGCTATTTCTGCAAATCAAGATAATCATAGAGGAAGTGGTCAATCAACCCAACCATAAAGGAACATCAAAACCATTCAGAATATCCTTTACGGGTTCAGAATATACTTACATCCCAGTTGCGACACCTCCAGAACATCCTCCCTGGGTTCCTCGTCGAATTCGACTTCATGAGAATTAGCTCTTCACCGCACGCGCAAGAGGACCTTCGAGATATGGAAGAGGAAGATGAAGACTTTGAAGCAGAACACCGCTTCATCGTTGTAGGGTTGCAGCGCACAGAAACGTCTTCACCAGAGCTCTATCGAGGCAGCAATGGAGGACGCAATGAAATTAGGGCACAGGGAGCAATTGGGGAAGATGACTTCCTCACCCTCACATGCAAGTATTATACAGGGAGGGGGAGGACTAAAAGCAAAAAAAAAATTAGGAAAGAGGTTGCCACATAGGAATGCCAATTAGGAAAGAGAATATGCCATATAAGCAACATTTGGAGGGGGAGGACTAAAAGAAAAACAAAATTGGGAGGATGCTTTAAAAAAAAATTAGAGGGACCAAATGCAAAATTCACTCATTTTTCAGGGACAAAAACATATTTTACCCTTTATTTTATCTTAACGCTTTTCTAATAGAAAAAGGATATAATGGATTCAATTTTCACAATTTCTTCTGCATGATGATTAACTTTTCTTTACTTTTCCAACCAAATAAAAAAAGAATTCTTTTACTTCTTTTTGTTTTTTTTTTATCAAAACAATATATAAAATTCACTTATTTTATTTCTATTTTTTCTTCATTTTAATTTATTCTTTATCTAATGGAAATATAAAGAATTGCCGATACCAACATCAATAATGTAGACACACAAATAGCATGTCTTATAACAAATTTATAGAGAATTTTAAATAAAGAATATGTTTACTTGTCATTATAGAATGTTCCATGTTATTTGATCTCCTTGTGGAGAATATAGAATGTGATAAAAGAGAACGACTATCCTTAGTCCCTGTATATGATAACAAATCATTGTGGTAGACATAACCATTAGAGAAAACCCATAATGAGATTCACTAACCCGACTTGAATGCATATAGATATATTATGTTGTGAGTAAACTAGGAAATCGGTCTCTGACTTTTTTAGTGTCCTGCAATTTAGTCTCTAAGAAATAGAAAACCTCAATATCTTCTTGCTTTTTCAGTCACTATAGTTCAACTATGTGTTTCTCGTTAATTTTTTTATGACATGTCACATTTCGTGACACTGTGTCACACTATTTTCTTTCGGGGAATAAAAGTAATGCCATTGTTGTTGAGATCTTCCAATGAAGAAGGGGGAGAAGAGAAAAAAAGGAGAATAGAGAAGCTCATGACTGTTGGAGTTGAAGCTTTTCAAGCTATAAATTTGACAAAATCACATCATTTTTATGTCACAGTGGACACTTTAGTGACAAATAGTGTGACATAGTGTCACTAAACGTGACATAGTGTTACTAAACGTGACACGTCATAAAAAATTAACGGGAAACACACAGTTGGACTATAGTGACAGAAAAAGCAAGAAGTCAGGGACTATATTGAGGTTTTATATTTCGTAAAGACTAAACTGCATGACCCTAAAAAATTCGGGGACCTATTTGCTAGTTTACTCGTATTGTTGATGTGTTAGTCAACTAAAACTAACTTCCAAAATCCTTCAAATTAGTTCTTATGTCAAAAACAAAAAAAAAAACATTTCCCCCCATTTCTCTCGCTCCAATGATAATGTGTGACCTTGATTGAAATCCCTAGCAATAAAATCAAATGAAGCAAGAAAAAAGGAATAAGAAGAGAGATTATGGATGGGGAAAGCGTGGAGACTCTATCACAATCTCCAAAGACTGGAGCTATGTCACCTAGCTATAGTTGAAGGTTTGGACACAACTACCATGCCGGTGAATGGATCTTCAATAGTAGAGATGACAAATAGAGCAAGTGTTTGAGCGGATTGCAACTTGTATGTTTACCTCAAAGACCATGGAAAACCTTGGAAGATTGTTTTTAACTTGCCCTTAGTGAAAAATGGAGTTGCATGCAATAAGGCTACTTCAAGTAGGTGGATGAACTTGATGAAGGCGATTCAAATGACAAGGGAAAATAAAATATGCAATGGGATATGAAGCTTAAGTGTAGGGTTTTAAAATTGGAGAGGGGTGTAAGGATAATGCAAATATATATGGTGGGGCTTCACCTTGTGTTGTTTTTTTGTTGGTTATGTGTCTATGGATCTAAGTTGAGTTTTTTTTTTTTTTTTTATGTCAATTTAAGTTGCATAGTTGTAAAAAACATGTAATGGTACTTGGATCATGTAACAAATTTTGGATTTTCCCTCTTTATATAGATTTCTATGAAAAAGCAAATTTTGTCACACCAATGTCTTATTAACATACATAGCACATTTGAACACCATGAAGACAATGATAACTGAAGTTGAATATTGGATCCATATGTGCATCACACAAAACTGGTGGTCTGCGCTAATTGGCATAACATTCTACAGTACAAGAATCAATCTCTACATCAAAAAATAAATATATGAAATGTCCATGACTTTTAAATATAAGTCATATTAGTCTACCCAAATGTAAACCAAACGGATATGTAATTGTTTGAAATCAAGCATGATGTGTCATTAAAAATTCATAAGCTATAATATAGATATATAAGAAAACCTTGATTTTTTTTTGTGAAAATCATATATTATTGTAGATATTTAACTCAATCTAAGGAAACCCACGAACATAGTCAATTTGAAGGCAAAAATTTGGATCCAATCAATTAGTTAGTTCATATCAATTCAAATTAAAGGAAGATTAAGTTGGCATGTTTTGGGTTGGTTTCTAGGCAAGGAAAAGTGAAATATGTGAAACATAACCTAATTCTAATATATGGAAAAAATTACTAATTCATAGTTTCTTATTCTCAATTCAAATTATGAAATGCATTTTTAAATCTAAACAAAGCGAATTCTACACAACTAATGTGATTCTTCTCCCTTACCTTCAACATTGTCGCCTTTTATGTTTTATTGTTCTATTAGTCATTGAGCTTGTCATTATTGCTTGTTGTACTCCTTTGAGCTTGTAATTAAGAAGTCCTTTGTGTGTTGCCTTCTACACAAACCTAGCTTCATTTGCCATGCTTTATCATTGAGAGATTTGACTGATGGCTGATGATATAACTTTATGTCAATGAAGATCCGACCTTTTAGTGTAGATCTTATATAAATTCTATTGAGTTTCAAGTCATCTAAGAACTTGATCCCATATGTTTTGAGGAAACAAACAAGTTAATGATAAGATGATTTCTGACTTATCTAATATTTGTATTGAGAATGTATGTAATAGATGAAGGAGGAACTCTCAATACATAATTTAGAATTTTTAGAGAAACACTTTGTGAGTTTGAAGAATGAAACATTTTGAGAAGCATTTTACATTCGAAGGGAAGATAAGTTCAAAGTGAATTATACGTTTGATAAATTGAAGTTGTAAGTAACATTTGAAGTATTTTTTTTTGCAACACCACATGTATCCTCCATAAGAGATAATTTCTGTTCGAGTCGTGTTGGAGCTCTATGGGCGACAAAGCTTTCCTTCTGAGTATTTAGCACGACTATATATTCAGGGCTTAAATTCGAGGTCATTGGTTAAACTAAAACAACTCCTTACTAGACACACGTGCTCAGTGTTACGTCTGAAGTATTTGATGTGCAAGACATGGTCATTGACAACCAAATACATTTTTTCTTAAATGATGTATGGGGTGGATTAGATGAGGTTAAAGGCATGCTTCTTAGCTTTTTGAGAACAATCTTAATAAATGATCCCTTTTTTATCAATTTTTTTGTCAATAAAATAATGGACAATATTACTTTGTCGCAATTATGTCTTTGGTTACATTTATCAATCATCCATAGCATTTTTTTTTAATTTTCTCTTATTATTATCTTAATTTTTTATTAGTAAGAAAAGAGGGAGTAAGTGTTATGATATGTTGATTTGTACTAACCATGAATCTATTATATATATTAAAGCTAAGTCACAAGCCTATACGCTGTCATGTCATCAACATTATTGCCACATCAAGAATAATATGATGTGGCATGCCTCTCCTTACAATTCACTCATTCTAAATCATCCAACATCTCTAAATGCGCACACCAATAGCTCTTCCCAACTTCATAACAAATATTAATAAATTAAAAGCTTTAATTTCAATACAACCGTTTTAATATATTACTTCAAACATAATTAAATTATATGGAAAAAAAATAGTTACAAAATGTGATATTCCAAAAAACACTCATCATATTAAAAATTTTTCCCTTAATCTTAATAAATAAATTGCTATTCTGTTTTTGCTTTGAATAAGATAATCTAAATTAAAAAAATATTACATTATTAATTATTATATTATAATCACTAAAATAATCTCATTTATTCTTTAAACTGCTATTCTCTTTATGCTTTGAATAAGATAAAAAAATAAAAAAAAAACCATTACACGATTATATTTTAATCATATAACAATTAAATAAAAATATTTCAAATATCATAGAATAAAAAGTTCAAATGATTCGTAAATTTAATAAAAAAAAATTAATCATAATTCAAACACATTATTAATTATTACTTCTGTTATAATTAGATCATTTAAATTATTTGTAAAATAAATATACTAATAAACAATTTTATGTGTAATTATTATTTTATAATCAATTAAATTAAGTTTATGCTAAATATATTAATTGAGTTTACGCTAAATATATTAATTAAATATGAATTACTTCATATTAAAAAGATTTATTAACAAAATGATCAAACTGAAATTTACACTATAATTTTTGAAATTTATGAAAGATGTTGATCGATCAAGAGATAATTTTATTTTTGAAAAATATTTCATAAAAAACTTTTTTATTTGCCCTTACTTAATCACAATATTACATGCATTATTTCACAATCACTCCATGTCCCAAACCCATCCATTTTTCCATTGGTACTCAATCTCCTTCCCATCTTATGATAACTGACACAATACTTAATCAAAATATTGCATGCATTTTCACCGTTACTCATCTTCTATCATAACTGACACAATAAAAAGCATCAGCATTAAACTTATTTTTCACACCTAGCTATGCGCACTATATATGGATGAGGTATAATTTTCTTAAACATAATTTTCCTACATCTACGCGCTATGTAAAAATATATCTCTGTCTTTTATGTGATTTGGTGTTTTCTATTATTTTGTACAATGTTCTGATTGCATCCATGACATGCAGTTGTTATTTGTGTACATGGAGATTTTATATTACTTCTATTTCGTTCTATGCTTTTTATTGGATTGATTAAGTTTTCATTTGGAAGCTGCTATTGGATTGTTTAAGTTCATTTTATACTCTTTGTATTGGTCTAATATCTACAATAGTTTAAATTGCAAGATTATTATTCATTATTCTAGAGCTTTGCTACTTTATCTCTAGCTAAAACATGATTGTTAGCTTATTAATTTTTAAATGTTATATCATTGATCTAATGAAAGACATATATATCAGCTTCAACTTCAATGACTAGAAAAAAGGCATATTTTCACTTAACCAGTGGCGTGTGAGTCTATTTTGTGTGTAAATTATTTTATACAAATTAAGACGTACATATTTCTAAGTATATCATATTTTTTTCACCTCATAATTTCAAGTGAAAAATATTGTAATTTGTACCATTGTAATGATTATTTTTACATTTTAAGGCATACACTTATCCTCACTTTACTAAGTATACTTACAATTTATATCAAAGTATTAATATATTACATTAAGATATATATATTAGTAAATACAAATTTTCTACAGCTATAAGTTCATATTTTAAAATGTTTCAATGTTAATTTTCATACATCTATTATCTATTAATTTATAAAAATTAAAATGTGAACTTTTAAATTTTTATTTACTATATTTATTTTTAATTTATTTAATTATCTTTAAAAAATATTTTAAAAAATTCGCGCAGGTTTATATCTAGTATGCTAAATTTGGAAACTCGTTCAAAGGCACTCTACCATATGAAAAGATGTTACACACTTACACATTTGAAAAAAATAGCATCCAAAAAGGGTTTTATTTGATTAACGTAAAAAGGTATTTTTTAAATCTTTTATACAGCTTAAAAGAAGAAGTTAAAGGAATGTTTTCAAACTAGTGTATAACTCGTGCAATGCACGGGGATCACTTTAAAAAATTGATTTCGATAGAATGGTAAGAATATTGGTTTTTTAAAATTGAATTTTGTGTATATGCGGATGGTGCGATAGTAGAAACGCAATCTAACTAAATGATATAGGTTATAGGGAACTCAGGTGGTACTATATAGGATCTAGTGAATGTTTGTAGTAAATTGTGTATATCCACCTGGTTTGCTTTAGTCGATGTGACAAACCGGTAAGACATTAAAAGGATATCATCATTATATCACATTATAAGGCTAATGCAGGAAATCCGAGTTACTGACTCTATTTATTGTTTTGTTATTTCATGTTGCTTTATATATTGATATATAAAGATAAAGTATCAGAACACTCTACCATGTTAACAATCATTATTCCATGTAGCAACCCTAAACCCTAAATAATATCTCAACAAATAAATTTATACTCATGTGTACGTTGATGATTAATCTCTCATCTATTCCAATTTTTTTATTTTAGTACAGTTTTTTTATTTAGGGTGGCTTGGTTTGGTTCGGGTAACAGATCCAGTATCTTTAATTCGTTACGTGCCAGAACCAATCATTGACGGGTTTGATTGGTTCGGTCCGGATCCAACCTGATTTAGCTAAAAATATCCAAACCAATCAAATTGGTTCGGTATGATTTAGGGTTTATCGGTTCGTCGAATTGAACCAAACAAATGAACACCTTAAATAATATATTAGGAAAATACATAATAAATTTGATGTAAATCAACACATTTTATTATATTACCACATCCAAACTTTAGTATCAATCTTAACAAATAAATCTGTACTCATGTGTATCAATATCTACAAATTAAACAATTTTAATGTAAATAAAATATTAGGAAAATATACAATAAAGTTTATGTAAATCAACACATTTTATTATATTACCACGTCCAAACTTTAATATAAATCTCAACAAATATATTTATACTCATGTGTATCAATATCTATAAATTAAATAATTTTAGTATGAATAAAAGAGATTACATGACTTTTGATAATAGAAAAGTAGTAAAATAAGTTTAAAATAATTTTTTGGTCCTTGTAAAATATTCGGTTTTTGCTTTTGGTCCTTATAAAAATATTTTTATTCTTTTGGTCCTCATAAAATTTGAAAATTTTGAAAATGGTCCTTATTATCATTTTTTGATGATATGTCATGCATCTAGACACGCCACATCATATGTCACCTCAACATGATTACTTATGTGGCATGGTTGGATGCATGACAAGTGGCAATAAGGACCTTTTTCAAAATTTCTGAATTTTATGAGGATCAAAAGAATAAAATTAATTTTATAAGGATCAAAAGCAAAAGCTGTAATATCCCGCAAATTAGGAGCTTTAATAATTCATTAAGTTACAAACAGAGAATTATGTGTTAGTAATTAAGGAAAAGTAAGTTGAGGAATTAGGGGCTAAAACTTTGTTATAAAACCAAGTTCAGGATTTGTCTAAGTAAAATTAGTGAGTTTGGGTTGCTGGTAATCGATTACAGAGAGTTTGTAATCGATTACCAGAGAGCTGAGTTTTGGTAATCGATTACCAAGAGATGGTAATCGATTACCCCGAGAGCAGAATTTTTGGTAATCGATTATGTAATCGATTACCTGAGAGCAGAATTCATAGTAATCGATTACCATAAGTTGTAATCGATTACCAGATTCCCAGAAACGTTTCTAGTGTAATTTTTACCTCTGGTAATCGATTACAGCATTACTGTAATCGATCGATTACCAGCTGTCCAGTATAAATAGTCGGACATGCAAAATTAGTTATTCAGCATTCCTTTCTTCTTCTTCCTTGCGCCCTAGAGAGAGAGTGAGCTTAGAGAGAGAGAATGTGATTTCGGAGCTTTGGAGGGAGATTGAAGCTTGAATCACCGATTGAATCACTTCAAGTCCTCATTTTATCTCTTGATTTCATAAGATTTGTGAGTATAACTCACTTTTATGGTAGAATCTATTGGTCTCAATGCATGCTTCCACCCATTTCTCTTCCCTTTCTTGATGCTGGTTAGATGATTGATAGAATTGGTAAATACTTGTTGTTGGATTGATTATTGATAGATTGAGCATATGAGTATAGAATCGAGAGTCGGAATCTTTAGTTTCGAAGTTATCGAACTATCGAAACTATCGAAACCCCTCGATCGTAACTCATATGAGCATTCTATTCGGTTATGACCCTTTGGTTTAGTACTATTTATGGATTGAAATGGCTAATTCGATGTTTGGATTGGAAATTGAAATGTATGTGCGTAGAGTCGAAACTAGCGAGATTTACGAAACTGTCGTTATGCTCAATGTATGAACCCAACTCCTTGATCTCCCTTTCTATTTAGTTATTTGAATGATCTAGTAACGTTTGTTTAAGATTGGGTGATTGGTAGTAAGTTTGCAATGAAAACCTTAGAATATTATTCATTGATTCATTGAGATTATGTGCATTTGAGTAATATAAGCCGGTTTCGACCGTGAGTTAATTAAGCCAGCCTTTGCGCTGTGAGTTAAAAATCAAGTAAGTAAGTAAAACACGACTTCGGTCCAATTTGGGTGGGATTCGTCCCCGGGAAAGCCGGTTCCCGTAGTCTGAGCTAAGGTCTAACTCTAGAAAGTGATAAGATCATGCCTGCTGGGCACAACAATAGGTGCATCATGAGCATCATAACTTGCATTACTCAGTAAATCATATTCATGAGTTACTTATTGCTTCTAGTAGTTATGGACTATGGGGGATTATGTTTTATGCATTATGATTCATGAATGTGTAAGATATGAAGATGGTTGAATTGTTAAGTTGTCATTGATATCTGTTCCCTGCATTCATGCATGCAGTTGTATTCACTGAGATTATATCTCACCCCACGTTTCGGGGATATTTTCAGTGGTGCAGGTACCTCCGGTAAGATTGAGGTAATTCAGGTGAGGGTGGAGCTAAGTCTTCTTGTAGCGGGAAGATTAGTTTAATAGGAGTCGTTCCTAGAGATATGTATTTGTTTAATTAGCTATTCGCTGTAGTGATTGATGTAAATTGTATAAGTGTGAAACCTTTGAGTTGGCCACTGAGGCCTGATTTTATTGTTCGTTATGCATGATATTTAAATGTACTGGTTTTGCTGGATTTCAGGTTAAGCTGGATTTGGTGATTGTCCAGTTTTAGGGGAGACTCTGCCGGATTTTCCGGTATGAGTTTATTGAACCATACTTATCTAAGTGTGAAGTCTTCCCTGAGCTTAAGTAGGTTTCATACTTATTTAAAGTCTTTAACGTTTGTCTAGTTTGACTTAAGCTAATCGTTGGAAAGTTTAAGCAAATGTATGGCGATATCGAAAATTTAGCGAAATGATTTCAAGGAATTCAGGAATAGTGTCTCCAACAGGCATTATGTCTGAGTTTAGAAATTAGGGCGTTACAAAAGCCATATATTTTACAGGGACTAAAAAGTTATTTAAGCCTTGTAATAAATTGAATAAATAGTGAAAAAATATTAAAATACCTATAGGATTGTATAATTATAGATTATAGATAGATGTAAATCAAACATATTTTGTTATAATACCACATCCAAACTTCAATATTTATCTCAACAAATTTATCTGTGCTTATCTGTATCGATATCTGCATCTTAAACAATTTATTTAAATAAAAAAGATGGCACGCCTTGATAACAAAAAGTAGTAATAATAAAAAAAACAACTAATAAAATATAGTAATAAATTGAATGAATAGTGAAAAAAAATATTAAAATACCTATAGGATTGTATAATTATAGATTATAGATAGATGTAAATCAACATATTTTGTTATAATACCACATCCAAACTTCAATATAATCTCAACAAATTATCTATGCTTATCTGTATCAATGCTTGTATCTTAAACAATTTTACTTTAAATAAAAAAGATGGCACGGCTTTTGATAATAAAAAGTAGTAACAATAATAAAAAACAACTAATAAAATATAGTAATAAATTGAATGAATAATTAAAAAAATATTAAAATACCTATAGGATTGTATAATTATAGATATTTCAACCAAAATCACAATTACTTTTTTGGTACAAGGAGAAAAAAGAAGGAAAATAAGAAACAAAAAAGGGAGAACTAAGAAACTAATGTCTTAAACATTGGACCCCCAGTAACATATACAAGAAGCATAAGTTGAATTTCTTGGAGAGGCTCCTCAATTAACACCAAATCATGGTTCCGACGAGCACCTTTCTTATCTAAATGATCTGTACACATGTTGTTTTCCCTCAACATGTGATGAAGATGAACTTGCCACGGCCCGTTAGTATCTCTCTGATCTTCATAATAATGGAAACATGATTATGGAAAGAAACATCTCCTCAGTAATTAGATGAATGGCATAGGTAGAATTAGAATAACATGTGGTGTTCTGAATTTGATTGTTCCAAGCTGTTTGTAGCCCCATGAGAATGCCCATTAGCTCTCCGTGAATATTATCAGATATACCAACACTTCCATAATGCGTCGAGATCCTCTCCATTTCTCATTTCTCTGAGAAATGAAGAGTTCCATTTCTTTCAATTTTATGATCACACATGTTCCTAGAAAATTTCAATGGCTAGTATTTGTTTGTCACAACGGTAAGAAGAAACGATACAGGAGGGTGAGCAATACAAAGGATAAAAATGTTATATTACTATCACTTTTCATAATAAATGTTTATTTTGAGGGATTTAATGTAAAAATGAAAAATAATAATATAATAATAATGAAATTTAACATGTATTGTCAATAACATAAAATTCTGAATATATATTAAAGCATTTAATAAATAATATAATATATAATTATATATAATAATTTTATTAAAATATCTAATATATTTATACATATATTTAAAATTGATATATATAATATAATATTATGTTGAGTCTCAAAATAAATTTAAGTATTCAAATTAGATTAAAGACTCATTATCCTTTATTTTAATGATATAACAAATTAGATTGTATAAAACATGTTCTACTGAGAAAGTATTTTATTTGTATTTCAACAACTCTTAAAGAAGCAACTCTATGAAGTCAATCAACCTGCTGAACTGAAGAACTCTCTGAATACTTGTATCTACTGAAGTTTCTCTCAACCCTCTGATGACGTGTATCATTCTGAGAAGGCTTACTGAACTCGTGCAACATAATATCTGTCAAAGTCAGAAGGCTTTCTGCGACTTAAAGGTCTATAAACGTCTTCTGCTATCATCTACAAAAGAAAGTTTTACAGAGTTCTTTCTGCATCTCTTGAAACATCGTACATGAAAAAGGAACCTCTGAACCTGCTGTGTGTCAGAACCATACTATCTCTGCACACCTACTTTATTCAAGACAAAGGCTTTCACAAGTTTGTCTCTCAACGCCTATTTTCTCAACGGCTACTTTTCTGGATGCTATATATAGCTCAATGAAAGACCTTGAAGTAGAGAGCGCTATATAGAGAACACCGCAGAGAGGTGAAACGCTCAAGATAAAAGATCAGAAAGCGTGATAAGTTAGAAAATCTCTCCACAAAGAAAAGGAGAAAGAGCTTTAGCAAAAAATAGTGAAAAAGGCCAAGTGAAGAGAAAATTTATCAAGCCAAACACTCTGTTGTATTTCAAGATAAAGATCAAGAAAGCGTGAATAAGTTAGAAAAGATCTCCACAAAGAAAAGGAGAAGAGCTTTATTAGCAAAAATAGTGAAACGCTCAAGATAAAAGATCAAGAAAGCGTGATAAGTTAGAAAGCTCTCCACAAAGAAAAGGAGAAGAGCTTTTAGCAAAAATAGTGAAAAAGGCCAAGTGAAGAGAAAATTTATCAAGCCAAACACTCTGTTGTATTTCAATTCCTAGTACTTAGCTTTCATCCTTTGTATCCGAGTTTTACTCAGTTATCCTTTGTACAAGAGAACCCGTGTTTAAGTTTTTCAAAAACTTAAACTTACTCTTTATTGTAAATACTGTTAAGTGTCTGAGAGCCTGAAGAGGCTTTGGAGGAACAAGATACTTGTTGCTGTTTAGCATGGAGAGGCTGTGTTCAAAGAATACTTGTGTTATATTAATCATAATTCGTTTAAAAACTAATTAACACTTCATCAAATAAATGTATTTTTTATGTATAATACACTTCTAAATATAAGTAAATATTGACTATAAGATTATATACTTATTGATAGCCGGATGGGTGTAGGATCTAGAATTGAGCAAAACCAACCGATTAGAATCACAATCAAGCAATAAAATCACGAATTATAGGTGCCGGGCAGCAGCCTATAATGCGTGGGAAAGCACAAGAAAATGAGAGAAAATGAAAGAAAAGTGGAGAGGAAGAAATGGGAAGGACGCCACTGAAGCAAGAATCCACTTGTAGCAGATAAGTCCAATGCCAGACGCCACTAATTCAGGAGAATTAGATAAGTCTCAGTATGGTTTTAGCACAACCACCGAGCCTCACTCAACTCACAAGGGAGGAGAAAATTTGGCATAATGCCTTTACTTAATACTTCACATTTCAATGTGTCCAATACAAGAGAGGGCCTCCCTATTTATAGGGGGAAGGGGGCGGCCACATGGAAGAGAAAAAGGGAAAAAATAAAAGGATGGGTGAAAACACTCCTAAGTGGGATTTGAACCCATGATCCCAAGGCTTATGGCTAAGCTAAGTCTTAAGCCAATAAAGCCATAAATGGTAGCGCCCAAAATTAAGGAGAAAATGAAAGATGAGTAAAAATATCTATCCTATGTGGGAATTGAACCCAAGACTCCTAAGCCTTTTAGCAAGGCAACCTACTAACCACTAAACCCATACCATAAGCGCCCAACTAGGATGAATTAAAAAGGAAATTACAAAAAATAAAAAAAGAAAATACAAGAGAGTCCCTAATTAAGGGTGGTCCATAGGACAAAGGTCCTATCCAGGGTCAAGGTGTCCTTCTGTAAGGGTAGTGACCCTTATTTTGTAGGGTAGTGACCTTTATTTGTAGGACACTAATTTCTCCAACTCTTCTTGCTTGAAGCTCAGGCTTGAAGTTGGTGCATATCCTCCAGTGTAGGTCTTGCAGTCCAAGCTTCTAGCAGAGTGCTTCATTCCCTCCCCTTGAAAAGGATTTGACCTCAAAGTCTTAAAATTCAGAAAGATGCCATAAGAATAATGAACTGGGTAGAAGAAGGAGATGGATGACAAAATTTAGGAAGTGAGAAGATACTTCCCTTAGCCTTTGGAGAGTAAGAGTTAGAGGTCCACAAGCTGAACATCTTCTTGAGCTAGACAATAAGAAAGAAGACCCATAAGTATTATTCCAAAGCAAGAAAAGTGAAAGCTCATAACAAAAATATTTGGGGATCATAAAGATTAGATAGCAAAAGAAAAACATAGGAGATGAACAAAAGGTATTTGAGATAAGGGTTAGAAAACTCCCTTGATGAAGATTGAACCATCTTGTCCATGTACCCTGTAGATTTAGATCCTTGATCAAATACTAATCTTTTGAAGCCCTCCCTTGCAAGTAAGACAGTAAATGATCATGGAGAAGGCTTAGGAATAAATTCCACACAAGTACAAAATGTGTTTCAATGTGTGATATCCATCAAAGTATTCTATACTATGTTCCCAAATAAATGCACATGTGAAACTAGTGGCATAAATGTCTTAAATATTTTCAATACATCCCAACATGCCCTACAACTCTACCACATGCATCCTTGCTTAGAAGCATATCGCACATGATTATGCCATGGATCATTTTACAACTTATTTCAAGAGGCATATCATATGAATGTACTACTCAAATAGAAAGATGATATCACCTTAAAAGTATCATGATATTGCATGCAAGGTGAAACAATTAAGGATCATAATGAGTAAGCATGTAAGGCATATCAACACGTGATGCGTTGTCATACAAGTGTTTTTACAGGTGATATCCCTAATCAAAATTCATCCTTTCCATAACTAGTTTAAGAGTATTATACACATCTTCATGAGATAAAAAGATTAATATAGAATGTGTATGCAGGTCATGTATACAACCAATTGTTTTTGCATATCCAATCTATCATGCAAGGCATGCAAGTCAACATGTCTAAATGGATTGGGTAAACATGCATTTCAAAAGGTTTCATGGTACTCTCAAACTGAGTGGATTTTCTAAGCAATGCAATAGGTTTCAAGCATCATCAAATTGTTAAATTCTTTTGGACAAGTATTGCTTTGTGGCATATAATTGTGCATAGAAAGAGGCATGTCATGCATAAAGAAAGTTAGTCCTAGGAAACTCCCTTTCAACCACTTGAGTTGTCCTCTTTGCAACACTTGAAGTACTTGCCATCAACATATTCATGTCTTCACACAAAGGGTTAGCATTTACTTGTTGAGTCAATGGAATTGGTTGCTTCCCTAAGTTTTCTTTTGTCTTTCTTTTCTTCCATTTGAACTCTTTTGATCTCCTCTTCTTTTTCTCTCTTAAGCTTTTCTTCTTCTTTTTCCTTTTCTATTTGTTCTCCTTTCTCTTGTTCTATTAACCTCTTAAGTGTGATTTGATCTTTCCTAACTTCACTTGAGGTCATAGGCATAAGCTTAAATTTTATTCCTTGGTGGCGGAACCTATAGTATTGGCAAACCCATCATATTTTAACCCTTCTCTCATATTGCCATGGTCTTCCTAGAAGGATGTGAGAGGCTTCTAAGGGTACAACATCAAAAGTCATTTCATCTTGGTAATCCCCAATTTTGAAACTTAAGCTCACTTGCCTATCCACCATAAATTCTTCCTCATCACTCACCCATTGAAGTGTATAAGGTTCTGGATGTGGGGTAGTAGGTAAGTTTAGCTTGTTAACTAACCTAAGGCTAGCTAAGTTGCTACTACTTCCTCCATCTATGATCACTAAACATACCCTATCTTCAATGTGGCACCTAGTATGGAATAGGTTCTCTCTTTGGCTCTCTTCTTCACTCAAGGGTGTTTCTAAGGCTTTCCTAAACAACAAGGTTGCCCTTTCCCCTTGCCTCCTTCCTTCCATTCTCCTAGATTGGTTTTAGTCTTTTAAGATTTTTATGGACCTTTCCACTCAACTAAGTGTTACACTCAATGGAATGTTAAGACTCGTGTATGTCACTCTTTTTTAGGCTTTTTCTATAATGAGACTCTCTTGCCTCTTCTACTCGGTTGGAGGTTGATTAGAAGTTGCAAAGACCAACGTGAGTCTAAGTCTTAACCCTTACCCAAATAGAAGCGCACTAACAAAGAAAAATACCTACTGGAAGAAGATTGGAAAAAATCCTAAGACAAAACAAGGGATTGATATGACAAACAAGAAAAGTTGGCACTCAAACAAGCTTATACACAAGAGCAGACAGCAAACAAGACAAGATGGAAGAAATTGCAAAGAGAATTGTTTTTGGTGATTTTTGAAAAAGAGTTGCCAAAATTGTCGTTTTTAAGAAAAACAACAAATACAACTCAATTACGGTATACAGGGAAATGAAACAGAAAATTACAATAAAACTGTTACTGTATTGTTGGGATATATTTTTCTGAATTTTTTTTTTGAATTTTTTGACTTTTTGGGTGTCTTTTGACTTTTTCTTCCTTGTTGTTGACTTTGCACCCTTTTTTGCTTTTTACACCTCTTTTTCTATTTTTGGCACGTACGTACCTTTTGTATTTTTCTTGCCTTTTCTTTCTTTTTTGTCTTTTTCCCCAACAGAAAATTACAGAAATTTGTACACAATGAAAAGAAAATTAACTGTACCTACTGTAATATTTTTGGAATTTTCTGACAGTAAACTGGTCCAAGTGGCCCAGAAAAAGCAAAAATAATGAATAAACTGATTTCTAAAAACTGTAAAAACGTGATGGCAACTTGATTTAAAAAATGGCCAAAAAAATTGCTTAGCACTTTCTTGTTGATTATACAAAACTGGTATGGTTACAGAAACGCGCTTGGTTCAATTTTAAGATTGGAATTAAATTTTGAAGGAAAATCAACAATTAGAATTTGTTGATCTTCTTCCAATACTATGAACCAAAAAAGATCCTATAGGTGAGTGTTTTGCACAATCAAACAGGGAAATTCCAAGGTAGAGATAACAGTCAATCCAAATTTGCAATCAGAATGCCAATCAAACAGACATAACAAGAGTAGGAAATTGAACAACACAAGAGCCCAAAAAATGCGCAAAAATGGCAAAAATAAGAAGGAAAAATTGCGCAAAAATAAATGGCAAGAAATTAAAGGGGGAAACTGAAATTAAAAGGATGGGGAGGACAGAAATGTAAATGGCAGAAAGTAGAAGGGATGATGGCAGAAAGTAAAAGGATGGGGAGAGCAAGTAAAAGGAGCGGAGGAGGGAGAGCAGAAATGTAAAGAGGGAAGCGGAAATTAAAAGGATGGGGAGAGCAGAAATGTAAATGGCAAAATGTAAAGGGAGAGCAAAATTAAAAGGATGGGGAGAAGCGGAAATTAAATGGCGGAAAATTAAAGCGGAAAGTAAAGAGATGAATGGGGGATGAACAATTAATGGTGAAGGGGAGAAATGTAGGTGAACGATCTTTGGAAAATGAAGACAACAATGCCTCCTCTTACCACACTTCACCACAAACAAGCAGTTATATCAAGCAATTTGCAAGAATTAATCAAGAACAAGTATGAGCAATTAAAGAGGCATTTAAACAAACACCTAGGGGGTGGGAATTAGCGGCCCAAAACAGCCCCCAAACTAGCACGAAATCAAGCAATTCAATCAAGACAGACAAGTGCTGATAGCAGCAGAAAGGCACCTCGGGCCCGGGGGAAACAGTCCAAGTCCAAATTACAATTGAAAAGAGGGATGGAATTACACTAAAATGATGAAAATTCTGCACTAAATAGGTGCAGTATGCAGCGCCCAAAACAGCCCCAATTTGCTCCAATTTGCTCAAATTCAACAAGCTCTGATGACCAATTGATAGCCGGATGGGTGTAGGATCTAGAATTGAGCAAAACCAACCGATTAGAATCACAATCAAGCAATAAAATCACGAATTATAGGTGCTGGGCAGCAGCCTATAATGCGTGGGAAAGCACAGAAAATGAGAGAAAATGAAAGAAAAAGTGGAGAGGAAGAAATGGGAAGGACACCACTGAAGCGAGAATCCACTTGCAGCAGATAAGTCCAATGTCAGACGCCACTAATTCAGGAGAATTAGATAAATCTCAGTATGGTTGGCAACAACCACCGAGCCTACTCAACTCAAGGGAGGAGAAATTGGCATAATACCTTTACTTCAAATTTCAATGTGTCCAATACAAAGAGAGGGCCCCCTATTTATGGGGGGAAGGGGGCGGCCACATGGAAGAGAAAAAGGGAAAATAAAGGATGGTGAAAACACTCCTAAGTGGATTTGAACCCATGATCCCAAGGCTTATGGCTAAGCTAAAGTCTTAAGCCAATAAAGCCATAAATGTAGCCCCCAAAATTAAGGAGAAAATGAAAGATGAGCAAAATCTATCCTATGTGGGAATTGAAACCCAAGACTCCTAAGCCTTTTAGCAAGGCAACCTACTAACCACTAACTCATACCATAAGCCCCAACTAGGATGAATTAAAAGGAAAATTACAAAAATAAAAAGAAAACAAGAGAGTCCTAATTAAGGTGGTCCATAGGACAAGGGTCCTATCCAGGGTCAAGGTGTCCTTCTGTAGGGTAGTGACCCTTATTTTGTAGGGTAGTGACCTTTATTGTAGGACACTAATTTTCCAACTCTTCCTTGCTTGAAGCTCAGGCTTGAAGTTGGTGCATATCCTCCAGTGTAGGTCTTGCAGGTCCAAGCTTCTAGCAGAGTGCTATCACTTATGAATGTTTGAAATTTCTAAAACTTGGTATGCTTGTTCAATATGTCAATACTACATTATGTAACATTTGGATTGAAAAAAACATAATATAATACTAATATTAACCTGTGTAATTAAAAATAATTTATAATAAATTATATCATTAAAATAGAATTGGAATAGTTTTGGACAAATATTCAATTTATAACATTGAGAGGGAGATCTCGCTCTTAGAAATTGTATGTGGAGTTCATCATGAAATGAGGGAAGATAGAATGTTAAAAGTTATTAAGAGGGAGAGTAGGGCGAATGAGTGTCTCATTTTTTAAAGTGGTTCAAATTTATAAAAAATCAATTATATATTTCATTTATATGTTCAAATTTTATTTGGCTCCCTCAAACATTTGTTCAAGATTCGTTACTGATTAAATTGAAACACAATACATTAATGTTCTAAAACACAACACATGATTAATGTTCAAAATTTTTATTAAATATTACAATATACTTTCAGATTACATTATTTTATAAACCAGGATATCATGTGTTAGCATTCTTTGTGATGTGCAAAAAATTATTATTAACACTAATAGTCATATATTATAAAGTAAAAATACAAATAGGTAGTTTTAAAAATATATTTTAATCTGTAATATTATATTATATATAATATATCAATTTTAAATATATGTATACATATATTGGATATTTTAATAAAATTATTATATACTTATATATATAGTATTATTAAATAATTTATATATTATATATATATATTCGGAATTTTATGCTATTCACAATACGTGTTAAATTTCATTATTATTATTTTCATTTTTACATTAAATCTCTCAAAATAAACATTTATTATGATTAGTGACCGTAATATAAACATTTCTATCCTTTGTATTGTTCACTACTCTGTATCGTTTCTTGTTTCCACTGTGACAAACAAATACTAGCCATTGAAATTTCTAAGAACACGTGTCATAATAAAATTGAAAAAATGGAACTCTCCATTTCTCTGAGAAATGGAGATGATCTCGACGCTTCCGGTGTCCATAATATCCTAGAATCCAATTCCTATCATTGTTTCGAAGGATGACACCGTACCAAATCTATCCAGTTCCGGATTGCCAAACGAGCTACGATTAGTGTTAAGAGCCACTTGCACTACAATTCCTATCATTGTTTCGACGGCTACACGCGGACGTCGTTAAAATGCTCGTCCTCAATATAGTAGTAACGAGTAAAATCAGTCATCGCTATGTAACGTCTGCTCGCCCGACGTTAAAGCTGTCGTCATCGCTAAGCCGTCACAACATAGTGATGGCCTTGGCTGTCGCAAATTCCCTAAGTAGACTTTTTTGTTGCTTAGGGAGGGCGCTCCTGGGAAGCGCCCTCGTATTTTTTTTAGACTACTTCATTTTGATCCTAATATTTTTTAGCATTCTATTTTAAATAGTTTTCATACCAATGAGATACCTCTAAAACCATGCATATTCCTTATCATTCAAACAATTATTAGATGTATGAAGAATATATTCATTCCATTTACACATTCACAACACAAACACAAGTAAGGTTATCATCAATACTCCATATTAAGAATTCAAGACGACCTATAATATTTTGAATAGTTTCCTATATATTTTTTTTAACTTTTCCGAAAGTATGAAATGCCTATACAACTACATAGAAGCAACCACAAATCATGACATGGAACAATATTCAACTCCATTGGTAATATATAACATATATGACACATAAAAATTTTGGCAGAGTTTCCTCTATTTATTCAAGTTTTCCCAATTTATCAAACACCTATAAAACTCCATACCAGCAGCTAGAATTGATCATTCAAACAGATCTAAAAAGTTTTGAATAGAATATGCTTAACAACATCCATTACCATGATTTTTACGTTCATAACACTACTACTCATCTAAATTTACCTATAAAAATTTCGGTAGAGTTTCCTCTAACTAATTAAACCTAATCCTAATCATTATTAAATAATTAAATCTAATCCTAATCATTAAAAACATAACTAAAATTAATTAAACCTAATCCTAATCATTATCAAAATAATTAAAATTAATCCTAATCATCGTAAACATAATTAAAACTAATTAAACTTAATCCTAATCATTATAAAAATTATTCAAAATAACCTGTAAAACTAACTTGGTGGCTGGCAGAAAAGGCTAGACGGCAGCGGGGGCAAAAAACGGCGGCGAACTCCTCCACGAACGGTGAGGGAGGGGTTTTGCTGAGTCTAAGAATTAGTCTGAGCATTCAAACTTAACTTAAGACTCAGTATCCTTAGGTTTTAATGATTAATAAATAAGATCATACTAAATCAGTGCTACTAAGAAAGGTAATGTTTTGTAAATTGTGTTTCAAGCTGAAGTATTCATCTGAAGTATAGAAGAACAAATGCAGAATCAGAAGAAGAAGAACAAATGCAGAATCTGAAGTGAAGAAGAACAAATGCAGAATCAGAAAAGAAGAACAAATGCGAATCAAAAGATGAAGCGAAGCACTGAGTTTGAAGAGAAGTAAAGACTTGATCATCTGAAGCATTTTTTTGAAGAAGAACTGAAGATCTGAAGACAATTTGAAGACTTGAAGACAAACTGAAGACTTAATCTTATCTGAAGTATATTCATCATCTGGAGATCTAAAGACGATCTGAAAACAAGAAGACAAACTGAAGACCTATCTATCATCTGATTAAATTTTTCATCATCTGAACAGTAACTATCATCTGAAGAATTGAAGCTGATCTGAAGAACTCTGTATATCTGAAGGATGAATGTGTCAGAATCAAGAGTTAACCTCTTGAAGACGTTACTAAGTGTGAAGAACACTCTACCCAATGAATTACTAATTTCAACACCAAAGCTAGACATGCTTTTCTACCTCGATCAAAAGTCTTGCACAAATAAGGAAACTCTAAAACGCCTGTTGCATATGCAACAAAAAGCATCGCATGCGCAGACTTGTTGCATCTACCGCCGCCCAAAACGTATGAAAAGACTGAACAAGGAAATTGACAAAAGATATTTGGACCAAGTATACTCATTTCAAGTAATCATCTCCAATAGGAAGAGACAAAGAAGAACAGAGCTGTGATCATCTGAAGAAAAGAAGAAGTAATTTCTGCTAGAAGAAAGGAAGTTGCTGAAAGCGTTCTTAGTGTGAAGAACTAAGAAATGCTTGAAACAATCATCTGAGATAAGCATATGTTGAAGATGATGACATCAAGCTAAAACAATCAACCATCTGAAAGCTCATTAATCGTCTGAAAGTATGTGAAGATTAAAACCTTCTGAACACATACTCTCTGAACAAGACGATGAGATATATCAGACTATCTGAAGACATGAAGACTTTCAAATCTGACTACGTGAACAAATCTCAAACTACGGGAAGTCTCAACAAAGGCAAAGATCATATGTTCAACAGCTATAATATTATTCAAATATTCTTAAGAGAGAAAAAGGAGAAAATGTCAGAAGCTAAGCAGAAAAGAAGCTAGCACAAAAAAGCTAAAAGAAAAATCTAACGGATACCTCTTCATGCTCACGGAGAAGAAAGGTGAAAGAAAAGAAGAAGAGAAAAGAGAGAAAAGGAATATCTACCTGCTAAAGGAAAATCTCTCAAGGTAAAGGAGCTCATCTAAATGTGTCAGAGCTAAGTTATCTGCACACATATTCTGCTTAAGAAGAAGCAACCGTTTAAGAAGTTATTTCACAACGGCTATTTGAGCCAAAACACTTCTTCTCAACGATAACCAAGCAATCTTCAACGACTATATTTCCAGAACATATAAATAGCCTCAAGGAAGGATTATGAAGATTGGCGAACCTTTGGTGAACCCAGGGCTAGAATGAATCTCAAGATAAACCATTGTCAAGCCCAAGAAGAAACGACTGAAGCTCAAATCAACATCCTACTTAGCCAATTCTTTGAGGATGTTATACCTCATTTAGAAGATGAGATTGTGCCCAAATTCATACACTTGTATCTTAGTCTTACCCTTGTACTTAGATTTCAATTCATGTATCCTGAGTTAGACTTAGTAATCCCTCTCTACAAGAAGAATCTGAGTTTGTTTCTCAGAAACTTAAACTTAGTTTATGCTGTAAACACTTTATGTGTCTGAGAGCCTGAAGAGGCTTGGTGGAAGAAAGAATTCTTGCTGTTGAGCTTGGAGAGGCTTGTCTGTAAAATAATACTGCATATGTTGCCTGGAGAGGCAGTTGAAAACCAAAAGAATACTTGTTGTTGAGCCTGGAGAGGCTTGTCTGTAAAATAATACTGCATGAGTTGCCTGGAGATGCAGTTGAAAACAAAGGAATACTTGTGTTTACGCCTGAAGAGGTTGTGGCAAAAGAATACTTGTATCTGAGTTCAGATAGTGGAAAATCCAGTGGTGGTTTTCCCTGGAACTGGATGTAGCTCACTGGGTTGGTGGGTGAACCAGGATAAATTTTTGGATAAGTCTTCTTTCACTTAAACTCATTTATTTTCAGCTTTAAATTTTCTAAGGGGATTGAAAAGTATTTTCATATCAACTCTAATTCAACAATTTCAATAAAATAGTTTTCAAAGATAAACTAACTTTAAATTATCTCATATCATTTGAAGTATTGCAGAAAATGTACTTGGAATAACCTCTAAAATAACCCTCTGGAGTGAGTCTGAAAAGAACTCAGTTCAGAAGTTAGAAACAGACTTCAGAGACGATCACCGTTCATCTGAAGTTGTTCAGAAATCGTTCTGAAGAGATTCTCTGTAATAATCTTCAGAAGGTACTTTGAGATGTTTCTAAATAACTCTGCTTGAAACAAGAAACTAAGTTAATTGAATGTTTATTTAAAACCTTCTTAAGTGTTGTTAGAAAGTTTGTCAAACTTATCTTTCTTATCTTTTGCATATTTTTATTAACTCTGATTTTAAGATTTTCATAATAATTTGTCTTAATACATTTGTCATAACTTTCAAGATTTCCAAAATTAGTTAAAAGTTTTAAAATATTCAACCCCTCTTATAGTGTTTCCTATGGTTCTAACAATTGGTATCAGAGCTTACATTCGGGTTGAGCATCTAACAAATGCAGAAGGAGTAGATCCTAAGAAGATGGAAATCCTACCAAGCTGAAGCAACTATGAAGATCAAAGAAACGAGAAAAGAGAATATTTTCTTAAAGCTCATTACTCAAGTTACAGAAGCCATCTCTTAGAAGAGCATGATGGGAAAGGAAAGTACACTTATCCCAAGTTACATACTGGTAACATCCTTCCTATCTCAGTTTAGATGTAGTTATTAAACTGCTTTGAAAATACGAATGTATTGAAATTGTTAATGCATTATTGTCTTAATATGTATGAAAACCATTTATTGTATTTAATTTAAATCTATCATGTGAAAAGTCTTTATTTTTAAATCATTTTCTCAAAAATCATGATATGGGGCTACGTGAATCAATGGATCATCAACCGGTTTCTCATAATTGGCACGATGCACAACTCTCCATGTCTGTTCAGTGCATGTAACCGTCCTCATCAATGCTTGAAGCACGCTTTATTGCCTATATATATATATAAGGATTAGAAGATCTGCATGGAAACTACACTTCATCAATCCACAAGAGCAGAATTCTATCTCTTCAAGTCTCCCAATCTCTCAGTTCAACAGTGCTCAATGGCCAACAGTCTGCATCATCAAATGACTCAAACTCCTCTATGTTGACGAGAGGAATCATCCTCTCAAATATGGTGCGTCTCTCTGACTTCGACGAGGCTGGTCACAGAATATCTGAGTACTTTGACGCTGTTGGATGGACTCCCTTCTTCAACAACATTTCCTCTCCTAGGTATGAAGAAAGTGTATTGGAGTTCTGGAACAACTCCAAGGTTGTGTCTGAACCAGGAAGAACTGGAATTAACACAACGGTTTTGCAGGGAAGACTATTTTTGTTGACACCAATGTGCTAAGCGAAGTGATTGGTGTCCTGGTTAGAGGAGATAACTTCTTTGAGAGATGGGAATCACTAATGGTGGAATGTTTGTTCTTGATGAAGAATTGTTTGGCAGAAGACTCCTTGATCCTTATAAGTATTCTCAACTCCTGGATATTCCCATAACTCTCCTTGTTGTACTGAACTACTACATCCTTCCAAAAGGAAGCAATAACTTGCTTATCAGTAAGCTAGAAAGGTTTGTGTTGGGTCATCTGGGATGTAGAGGGAAAATCAGTCTTCCTTTTGTTCTGTTGTATCAGATGATGTTCAGAGAAACTTTGGGCAATGAGAACCTCTTTCCCCATAACACCCTGATTATGAAATTTTAATGCACAGGGCTTTTCCTATGGATAGTCTCTTTAACCAACCGCCTTCTTACTTCTTCACTCCTGGAAGTACCGCTCAGTTAGACCCGAACCTTATCTGAAAAAGAAGAAGCTCCAGAGAACCAGGTGTTTATCCCTTCTCTCTTTGCATCCCCATGACAAAGGGAAAAGTGTTTTTGTTCATCTGAGTGCTCATGGAAGGTCAAGGATGGTGCTGGGTGCATATCATCTGAAAAGGGTGCACAAGAGGGTGAATCGGCTTGCAAAGAGACTGAAGATAGCTGAGAAGGAATTACAAGAGCTGAAATCATGAAAAGGATAACGCACATGCCAATTGAGGACCCATCTGCTGATGATCATTGATTTTGTTTTAGAGTGCCTTGTCATCATCTTATAATTTGTTTTTCTTTAATAAAATTTTAAACTTTTATTTTGCATTAACATACAAGTTTCTCTTTTTCTGTGTTATTTCATATTTGTGCTCTGTCTATATTATTTGTATGTTCGTTTAAATGTGTCGTTCACATTATGATAATATTCCTCAACAACAAAAATAACTATCTAACTGGAGTATGTTTGGTAAAATTAAAATCATTAATATTTCTCTGATGATTAACAAATTCAAATTAAGTAAAATCAGATGCTACTGAAAGGTATTTTTAGTTTGTTTATGTTTCAGAAAACTGATTTTATAGATAATCCTAAGATGAAGATGGAACATCAGAAGGCAACACCTCCTGAAAGGGCAGATCAAGACAACATCGTCTGAAAGGATGGCTAGTGTGATATCATCCCCATTCTCTGAACCTGTTCAGAAAGTTCTCAATGAACTTATTGAAATTGTGGGTTAGAAATGTTAAGGAGGTTGATACTCTATGCACTAAGCCTACCTCAATTTTTTAGAAGACAAATTATGACTTGGTATCATCCCCATTCTCTGAACCTATTCAGAAAGTTCTCAATGAACTTACTGAAATTGTAGGTCAGGAATGATGAGGTGATTGATACTCAAGCCATTGAAGTCTATCTCAATTCTTGAGGATCAAATAATGATGATTGCTGCTTATGAAGAAGAACGCCTAAAGCAGAAGATCAAGATTATGTTGCTGATGCGCTACAAACAACTTCAGAGAATGAAAATAACAGGTTGAATTTGAAGACAAGATTGAGTCTTAGCAGATATGCTTCTTCAACCCCAAGATCAATAAGTATCTCTGATGGTAACATTGTTCTAACTTAAACTTGAAAATCTATGTTTATGTCAACAGTGCATCCTACTAATACGTGAACTCTTGCTAAACTCTGAAAAGGGAATTTCTGTTAAAAGATTGAATTTAACCAATATGTCTGAAAGCAATAACATCTTTTTAAAATTTTGTGTCTGAAAATTTTTTTGGCTATTTTATAAAATATTTTCTTTGTTTGTGAGTAATTGTTAAAACGTACTTTGTGTCTTTCAGCTAAAACGTTATTCTCTTTAAAAGTCTCTTATTTCTTGTATGCAACGTTTTTCTCTAGATCTTTTAAAAGTATTTTGGCATGTATTATGTATCTTTTCTTTACTTTCTTTCAGAAACGTTTTTTCAAAATTTTCTTTATCAACGCTAATGACTCAGTTTCTTATGACTGACAGCCTTTCATCCTTCCAGTCAATGATGTACGTTTTGGTATTCCCAAGGTCTAAAACTGTCATCATTAATGCTACCCAAGCCCATATGAATCCCGTGAACAACAATCCAAAAGATTCAATCCCTTCACATCTCGATTTTACCCCTGCTTCAAAGTCCTATAAATTCACAAGAGCTCTTTACACAACTCATCTCTTTAAAGCTCCTTCATAGCTTTGACTAAGAGTCTGAGTGTGTTGCTCTCTGGAGGACAATGAAGAAGCAAAGGAATGCGGAAGAAGAAGCTATGGAACACTTTGAGGAAAAGATCTAATCATCTTGGATGATGTGTGGAATGATAAGTAAGGGAAAGGGTTCATCTGAAAACCCGTTTCTCTATACTTGGACCATGGAGATCTGTTGCATCACAAGTGCAATGGAAGACCACTGGTAGAAGCCAGTATAGCCAATCTTATGAGGGAAACCATTTCCACTTGTGGTCTTGATGATAAAAGTTGTTGCCTGGTGGTCGAAATACAGTGTAAATGATGTACCTCCACTGTTTCAGTTGTCACAAGCGGATTACATGCTGAACGCACGGTTGGGAGGAGGATACAGGCTCAAGAGGCACTTATGAGGTTTTTCAGCCGAAGAAGTAGTGGTAGCTTGAAGAGATGAAAGCTTGCTACAAGGCTATGTCTCAGGCCTTCATAGGAATCAAGAGGAGGTTAGCGATGATAAATGTATTTTTTAGCTTTTTAAGAGAATTTGTTTTGTAAATAAAGTCTTTCAAAACAAGTGGTTTTTCTGTATAATTTCCTTTGCTGAATGTATTTCTTTCCTCTGAAATGCGTTTCAGAGTACGTATCTGTATATTTCTGGTACATACCTAATTGTCTTTTGGTGTATGTTTCTGTTATATATTTAAAAATCTCTTATTAACTGCTGATCGTTATATATTATCAGTGATATAATTTAATTACATTTTACCTTTTAGTATCAAGAATCTGAGAATAATAATAAGGGAGAAATAATGCTTTTTAATTAATGACAAAAGGGGGAGAATATATAACTAAAAAAATGCTTTAAGTCAAGTAAGAAAGAAACTCAGAAGATAACAAGCTATATCAAAATACTGTCATACATGTGGTATCCTTAAATTTTAATAAAGAATAACATGTGGTATCCCTAGATCTTAATGATAACAAACAATTAACAACTAGTATCTAAAACATTAACAATTGGTATCTGAGAAGCTAACATTTGGCATCTAAGAATTAATGTTTTTCTCAGGAAACATTAATGATAAGAATAACAACGAGTATCTAAAAGATTAACAACTGGTATCTGAGAAGCTAACATTTGGCATCTAAAGAATTAATGTTTTTCTCAGGGGGAGTAATATAAATAGGGGAGCAAAGTAAATAAAATAAATGTTTCATTTCCTTTGTACATTTTGTCAGTTATACATAGCTTATTTGTCATCATTAAAAAGGGGGAGATTGTTGAGTCTAAAAATTAGTCTAAGCATTCAAACTTAACTTAAGACTCAATATCCTTAGGTTTTAATGATTAACAAATAAGATCATACTAATCAGGTGCTACTAAGAAAGGTATTATTTTGTAGATTGTGTCTCAGGTTGAAGTATTCATCTGAAGTATAGAAGAACAAATGCAGAATCAGAAGAAGAAGAACAAATGTAGAATCTGAAGTGAAGAAGAACAAATGCAGAATCAGAAGAAGAAGAAGAACAAATGCGAATCAGAAGATGAAGTGAAGCACTGAATCCGAAGAGAAGTAAAGACTTGATCATCTGAAGCATTTTTTTTTGAAGAAGAACTGAAGATCTGAAGACAATTTGAAGACTTGAAGACAAACTGAAGACTTAATCTTATCTGAAGTATATTCATAATCTGAAGACCTAAAGACGATCTGAAAACGAGAAGAGAAACTGAAGACCTATCTATCATCTGAATAAACTATTCATCATCTGAAGAATTGAAGCTGATCTGAAGAACTCTGTATATCTGAAGGATGAATGTGTCAGAATCAAGAGTTGACCTCTTGAAGACGTTGTTAAGTGTGAAGAACACTCTACCCAATGAATTACTCATTTCAACACAAAAGTTAGACATGCTTTTCTTCCTCGATCAAAAGTCTTGCACAAATAAGGAAACTCTGCAACGCCTGCTGCACCTGCAACGAAAAGCATCGCATGCGCAGACCTGCTGCATCTACTGCTGCCCAGAACGTATCAGAAGATTGAACAAGGAAATTGAAAAAAGATATCTGGAACAAGTATACTCATTTCAAGTAATCATCTCCAATAGGAAGAGACAAAGAAGAACATAGCTGTGATCATCAGAAGAAAAGAAGAAGTAATTTCTGCTAGAAGAAAGGAACTTGCCGAGAGCGTTCTTAGTGTGAAGAACTAAGAAATGCTTGAAACAATCATCTAAGATAAGCATATGTTGAAGCTGATTACATCAAGCTGAAATAATGCAACCATCTGAAAGCTCACTAATCGTCTGAAAGTATGTGAAGATTAAAACCTTCTGAACACATACTCTCTGAACAAGACGATGAGATATATCAAACTATCTGAAGACATGAAGACTTTCAAATCTGACTATGTGAAAAAATCTCAAACTACGGGAAGTCTCAACAAAGGCAAAGACCATATGTTCAACAACTAGAATATTATTCAAATATTCTTAAGGGAGAAAATGTCAGAAGCTAAGCAAAAAAGAAGCTAGCACAAACAAGCTAAAAGACAAATCTAACGGATACCTCCTCGCGCTCACGGAGAAGAAAGGTGAAAGAAAAGAAGAAACATAAAAGAGAGAAAAGGAATATCTACCTGCTAAAGGAAAATCTCTTAAGGTAAAGGAGCTCATCTAAATGTGTCAGAGCTAAGCTATCTGCCACACCTATTCTGCTTAAGAAGAAGCAACCGTTTAAGAAGTTATTTCACGACGGCTATTTGAGCCAAATCACTTCTTCTTAACGGTAACCAAACAATCTTCAACGACTATATTTCTAGAACATATAAATAGCCTCAAGGAAGGATTATGAAGATTGGCGAACCTTTGGTGAACCCAGGGCTAGAATGAATCTCAAGATAAACCATAGTCAAGCCCAAGAGAGAAACGACTGAAGCTCAAATAAACATCCTACTTAGTCAATTCTTTGAGAATGTTATACCTCACTTAGAAGACGAGATTGTACCCAAATTCATACACTTGTATCTCAGTCTTACCCTTGTACTTAGATTTCAATTCATGTATCCTGAGTTAGACTCAGTAATCCCTCTGTACAAGAAGAATCTGAGTTTATGTTTCTCAGAAACTTAAACTTAGTTTATGCTATAAACACTTTATGTGTCTGAGAGCCTGAAGAGGCTTGGTGGAAGAAAGAATACTTGTTGTTGAGCCTGGAGAGGCTTGTCTGTAAAATAATACTGCATATGTTGCCTGGAGAGGCAGTTGAAAACCAAAAGAATACTTGTTGTTGAGCCTGGAGAGGCTTGTCTGTAAAATAATACTGCATGAGTTGCCTGGAGAGGCAGTTGAAAACAAAGGAATACTTGTGTTTACGCCTGAAGAGGCTGTGGCAAAAGAATACTTGTATCGGGGTTCAGATAGTGGAAAATCCAGTGGTGGTTTGCGTTGGGACTGGATGTAGCTCACTGGGTTGGTGGGTGAACCAGAATAAATTCTTGGCTAAGTCTTCTTTCCCTTAAACTCATTTATTTTCAGCTTTAAATTTTCTAAGGGGATTGAAAGTAATTTTCATATCAAACTCTAATTCAACAATTTCAATAAAATAGTTTTCAAAAGTAAACTAACTTTAAATTATCTCATATCATTCGAAGTATTGCAGAAAATGTACTTGGAAGAACCTTTGAAATAACCCTCTGGAGTGAGTTTGAAAAGAACTCAGTTCAGAAGTTAGAAATAGACTTCAGACGATCACCAATCATCTGAAGTTGTTCAGAAATAGTTCTGAAGAGATTCTCTGTAATAATCTTCAGAAGGTACTTTGAGATGTTTCTAAATAACTCTATTTGAAACAAGAAACTAAGTTAATTGAATGTTTATTTAAAACCTTCTTAAGTGTTGTTAGAAAGTTTGTTAAACTTATCTTTCTTATCTTCCGCACATTTTTATTAACTCTGATTTTAAGTTTTTTCATAATAATTTGTCTTAATACATTTGTCATAACTTTCATGATTTCTAAAATTAGTTAAAAGTTTTAAAACACTATTCAACCCCCTTCTAGTGTTTCCTGTGGTTCTAACAGGTTTTATTGGTAAAAACACACGGGGAGACAAGGAGGGACTGAGGAGGGATAGGGAGTAGTGAGAAGGGGGAAGGCCAGTGGGAGGAAGGGAGGAAGACGAGGAAGGAGGGAGGAAGAATGGAGGAGAAGTGGGGAAGAAAGAGAGGAATAAGGGTTTTTGTTCGCGTCAGTTTTGTACTTAGCGACGGCCATGGCCATGGTCGTCGCTACGTTTAAAAAAATAACGTAGCGACGGTCAAGCTGTCACCAGCCGTCACTAACGTCCGCGAAATTTAATTTTTTAACCAATTAAAATTGACAACATAGCGACGATTAAGGTCGTCACTACATTTAAACATAATGTAGTGACGGCCAAGCCGTCACAAAGGTGACGTGGCCACACAAAAATAAAAATAAAGCATAATTAAAAGGAATTTCAACACCTGCGATAACCTAGCCATCACAAAGTATTAATGACACAGTTACACACGTTGAACTTCGCATTTAATGATGTAGCGATGATGTAGGTTGTCTCTACGAACGACGGGTGATGGTCTTCACTATGCTTTTGCGTCTAAAAACGTACATTCTTGTAGTGTTGATTGAAGGAAGGAGGAATCAATGATACAACACGACTATGATGGTGAGTTACCATTTGTGAGTAAAATGATTCTTGATATTTCATTGATTGCAAGAATACTGAATAGCAAATACAGCAACATTGATATATACAAAAGAAACCCAGAGGCCACCTCAGCAGGTTGTTGCAACCGAAAAGGGGTAGAGCCAAAAAAGACAAAAACTGACCATATGTACTGACCTGTGTGTGTGCAATTCAGCACCACCACTACCCTATGTGTGTGTGATTCTGCACCAGAATATCACCAGTACACCACTAACTAACCAAACTAATTAAGAAACAATTAATTACATACTTAACACCCCCCTCAAGTTGGACTATGGATATCCAATAGTCCCAACTTGTCAATACAAGAATGAAAAGGAGTTGGATGCAAAGCTTTTGTGAAGACGTCAGCCAATTGATTGGAGGAAGAGATAGGGAGGAGATGGACAAGGCCAGTTTGAATCTTCTCACGTATGATGTGACAATCAATTTCAATGTGTTTAGTACGTTCATGAAAAGTCGGATTATGTGCTAAATGGATAGCGGAGAGATTGTCACAGTAAATGGAAATTGGTTGTTGGAAAGGTATTCCCAAATCAGTAAGAAGAAATTTGATCCATTGAATCTCACAGGTCAATGCGGCTAAGGCTCGGTATTCAGCCTCTGAAGAGGATTTAGACACAGTGGATTGTTTTTTTTATTTCCAGGAAATCAATGAGCTACCAAGCATGACACAAAAACCTGTGATTGATTTTCTGGTATCCATGCAGCAAGCCCAATCAGAATCTGCAAATGCTGAGACTTTAAAGGAGGCGTGTGCAGGATAAAACAGACCCTTGGCTGGTGAACCCTTTAGATATCGTAGAATGCGTGTGGCAGCTTGATAGTGGTGCTCCATAGGGTGAGAAACATATTGGCTAAGTTGTTGTATTGCAAAACAAATGTCTGGCCTTGTTGTGGTGAGGTAAAGGAGCTTGCCAATCAAAGTTCGGTAACTTGATTCATCTGTAAATCTGTTGCCAGTATCAGCTTGCAACTTCAATGAAGGATTCATAGGAGTGGAGACTGGTTTAGAGGCTAAGAAACCTGTCTCTGAGAGTAGTTCCAATGTGTATTTCCGCTGATTAACCATAAGTCCAGACTTGGATCTAGAAATTTCCAAGCCTAGGAAGTATCTCAGTTGGCCTAAGTCCTTTATTCGAAACTGCTGATTCAAGACATCTTTTACATGAGTGATTTCTGCCATGTTGTTTCCAGCCAACACAATGTCATCAACATAGATTAAAATGGCAGTAAAATATGCACCAACAGGTTTAGTGAACAAAGAGTGATCAGCAGAAGATTGTGTGTACCCAAGAGAGAGTAATGCTTGTGACAGTTTAGCATACCACTGTCTGCTGGCTTGCTTGAGTCCATAAAGGGATTTCTGCAGTTTACAGACTTGATTAGGCTTAGATGGTGTGAGCCCTGGTGGTAATTTCATATAAACCTCTTCATGAAGGTCTCCATGCAAAAAGGCATTATGTACATCTAATTGCTCCAAATTCCAATTTCTTGCAGTAGCTATAGCCAAGAGAGTCCTCACCGTTGTCATTTTAGCCACAGGGGAAAAAGTGTCAAAATAATCCACTCCCTCCATTTGAGTATACCCTTTGGCTACTAGTCTAGCCTTATATCTCTCTATGGTTCCATTGGCCTGATATTTTACTTTGTACACCCACTTGCAGCCTATAGGTTTTTTATCATCGGGAAGATCGACCAATGTCCAGGTGTTATTTTCTTCAAGAGCAGAAATTTCAGCAGACATGGCCTGTTTCCAACAATCTAGTTTGGATGCTTCATGATAAGATTTTGGTTCAGGAACAACAGTAACATTTAGACAAAAAGTTTTATAGGATTGAGAACATTTATCATAAGTTAACACAGAAGAAAGAGGATATGGTGAAGTTTCGGTGGTATTGTAAATACCTGAAGATTGACTGGTTGAGCAAGCCATAGACAGATTGCAGTGGTAATCCCTTAAGTAAGATGGTTGTCTTTTTATTCTGTTGGAATGCCTTATCTGTTGAGGTACAAGAGAAGGATCCTGAGATTGATTATGGTCAGATTGGAACAATTCATCAATATTGCTTTCTGTATCATTGCAATGATCAATGTTTGTGTCAAGAAGGATTGGCAATTGAGGCTGTGATTGGATAATCTCAGGTGTTTGCAAAGAAATAGGAATATCAGAAAAATCAGTGTTGCAAGAGGGTTTAAGAATGTTACTGTCAGGGATGGCAGGATTAGAGGATTGAAAAGGAAAATGAGTTTCATGAAAGACAACATTTCTGCACACATATATTTGCCTTGAATGCAAATCATATAAAAGGTATCCTTTGGTACCTTCCCTGTAGCCAAGAAAGATGGACTTTCTAGCTCTAGGGGAAAACTTAATTTTGTGATCTTCCAGGGTACTACCATAAGCTAAGCAACCAAAAACTCTTAGATGAACCAAAACAGGTGGTTTACCATATATCATTTCATAAGGAGTTTTCTGATTTAACAAGGGTGTAGGCAACCTGTTTATCAAATGAATGGAATGAGTAATAGCATAGCACCATAATTGTTTGGGTAAGTTAGCTTGAAAAAATAGTGCTCTTGCTACATTTAAAATATGTTGATGCTTCATCTCAACCACCCCATTCTGTTGGGGGGTCTCAACGCAAGAGGTTTGGTGCACTATACCCTTGTTAAGAAAGAATTCCTTCATGTCAAATTCTGGTCCATTATCGGTTCTAAGAGTTTTAAGTTTAGTATTAAACTGAGTTTCAATAAACTGAGAGAAATTTTGGATATGTTTTCTAGTTTCACTCTTGTTTTGCATAAGCATAACCCAAGTGAACCTAGAAAAATCATCCACAAGGGTGAGAAAATATTTGTAACCTTGGATAGATGCAACAGAATAAGGCCCCCAAATGTCACCATGAACAAGCTCAAATATATGTGTAGAACGTGTATTACTCACGGAAAAAGGTAATTTCTTTTGTCTTGCAAATTGACAAATGTCACAAGGGGAAACATGTTTGTTTGGGATAAAGGGAAACTGAGTAGACAGAGTTTGCAACCTAGAACTGGAAATATGTCCTAGCCTATGGTGCCAAATGACACTCTCTGAGTCCTCTACAGCTAATGCATTACAACCAGTATCAATTTTAGACAGATGAATTCCACTTTTTTTGCCTTGAGGGATCAACACATACAATCTGCCAATTTGCTTAGCTGAACCAATCCTCCTCTTGCTGGATGTCTGTGAAATAACACATGAATTAGCATGAAACTCAATTATGCAATTTAAGGATGCAGCCAATTTAGCAACAGATATGAGATTGACTTTAAAATCAGGAACGTATAGAACATCCATAAATACCAAAGAATCAGATAGTTTAACTGAACCAGCAAGAGAAGCAAATGTGTGTGATCCATTTGGTAAGGAAATAGGGACAGGTTTTATTTTATGAAATTCAGAAAAATATGTAATCTCATAGGTTATGTGATCAGTGGCACCTGTGTCAAGAAGCCATTGGTCACTTGGCTTACCTGAGCAAGAAGGGGAATTGAAGTTTAGTGCAGTGGTATGAACCAGATTGGTAGAATTAGTAGGAATTGAAGAGTCCAATTTAGATTGTTGTAGCAGGGCCATAATACTTTGATATTGCTCCTGTGTGAAATTAACAGTAGGAGATTGTCCATTTTCCTGTTCAGTAATCCCTCTTGCAGCATTTTCATCAAGCACTTTTGCTGCATTGGTTTGCTTAAGAGTCTTAGGTTTGTAACCAGGTGGGAAACCATGTTTATAATAACAGGTGTCCACTGTGTGGTTTGTTCTTCCACAATGAGTGCATAAACGGTTCATTGGACCTTGGACTCTGCCTCCACTTGATCTGCCTCTACCCCTTCCAAAGCTTCCTCTTCTGAAATTTCCACCATGTGTTTGGTCCATATTTGCAGCAAACACTCTGGAACCAAGAATGGTGTCTACTGTCTCACCTGAACTCATTTGTCTCTCTTGTTGAATCACCATGGAAAAGACCTTGTTAATACCTGGTAGAGGATCTATGAGCATGATTTGTGACCTGACGTGAGTATATTGATCATTCAGTCCCTTCAGGAACCGAATAACATAGTCTTGGTCTCTGTATTCTCTAGTCGCCTGAGCAGCACCACAACTGCATGGAATGGAACAGTTACATTTGGGGGTTGGCCTGAAATTTTCCAATTCATCCCACACTATTTTCAGCTGCGTAAAGTACTCAGTAACACTTAAGGTACCTTGCTTCATTTTGTAAATCTCTTCCTGTAAATCTGATACTCTAAAGATATCTCCTTGGGAAAAACGTTGTTTGAGATCAGACCAAGCTTCTGAAGCAACATCTATCCACAGTATAGACTGCAAAATGGAATCGGAGATGGATCTGTGGTATCCATGCTAACACCATCGTGTTGCATCTTTCCCAAGCTCCATAGAGGGGGTCACTTGCTATTGGAGATATTATACTACCATCAACAAATTTTAATGTTTTTGGACAGAAGCGCTACCTTCATGGCCCTTGCCCAAGTGTGGTAGTTTGAACCCGTCAATGGCGGTGAAACTAAGGCCTGTGATGGGTTTTCATTACCATGGAGGAAGTATGGATTTGATGGATTGGTCAAGTAATCTGGGTAGGAGCTCTGGTCTGCCATGTAGAAGAAGAATAAAATCTCACAGTGAATAAGGGAGAAAGAGAGCAAGGCAGAGTTATGAAACGAGCTAGAGGAAGGGATTCAGAAAAAAAAATCTTTGGCAACCAGAGCTCCTTATGGAGCTCTGATACCATGTGAGTAAAATGATTCTTGATATTTCATTGATTGCAAGAATACTGAATAGCAAATACAACAACATTGATATATACAAAAAGAAACCCAGAGGCCACCTCAGCAGGTTGTTGCAACCGAAAAGGGGTAGAGCCAAAAAAGACAAAAACTGACCATATGTACTGACCTGTGTGTGTGCAATTCAGCACCACCACTACCCTATGTGTGTGTGATTCTGCACCAGAATATCACCAGTACACCACTAACTAACCAAACTAATTAAGAAATAATTAATTACATACTTAACACCATTCCTGAAGAAAGCGGTGAACTGATATCAATACCCAATCTTTTGATTTCCTGAACAACTTGGAATGTTGAGGGACGATCCCTAACAATTGAAATTCGGTTACGCATTGTCCAAGCGTGCCAAAAAGTAGTTGGAAAATATGCTGGATTGTGATAAGAATTTTCTCAAATCCATCCTTGAATTGATCTTCTGATATAAGAGGAGTAATGTTAACGCCAAAAGCACACCAAATACTCTGAGCCATTTTGCAATCTCGCAAGCAATGGATGATAGTTTCAGGGTGTTCATTACTACAAGAGCAGCTATTTGAATGAGAATCCACGGGAGGCGCGAAGCTGATTGACTGGAAGAGCCTTATCCCATAATTGCCACAATTATAAAAAACACATTTATTTGATTTCTTATTTGGATGATTAACTAAGGGAGTTTTCTACATTTTCTCAAACTTAAAAATCTGTTTAGATATTTTCCTCCACATCACCATATCCTTAAAATGGTTTGTTACCGCAATAAAGGGGAGGGAACGTTGAGTTTTAAGTCATTTAAGAACTCAATCCCATATGTTTTTTTTTTTTTTTTTTTTATGAAAACAAATAAGCTAATGATCAAATGATTTGTGATTTATCTATTTTAAGAATATAGGTAATCAATTCAATAAGTTGAACCACCAACTAAATTAGATCTTACCTTCTTATGATCGATTTTTAAGTGATCATCAATGTGTGTTGATCACAAACTTAATTGCAAAAATGTATCACACTTTAAGTAATCTATTTAGGGTAACATGGATAAAAAACCATCTAAAAGAGAAAAAATGAACAAATAAAATAGTTATAATATATGTATAGTTTAAAAAATAGATGGAGAGTTGGAATCTACCTTCCCCACTTTGTCAAGAAAAAAAATAATCACCTATGTATGTAATTTGTTTTCCCAATCCATGGATAGATCGATGGAAACACGGTGCTTTTAGGTAGTTTGAAGTCCATGTGTAATATTTATTCATGAAAGGTACTACTAGTCAATTTATTTTTTAAAGGTTTAAATATGTTTTCAATCCCTACATTTTAGTGAGTTTTTTATTTTAGTCCCTGCCAAATTTTTTTTGTGCTTTCAGTCTCTACTTAATTTTCCGTTTATGAAATAGGTCTCTGTCGTTATCTCCTCTGTTAAGCTTGCTTACATGGACAACAGAGTTAGTAGATGATGTGGCAAAGTCAATGTCAACTCAAGTAACTTAATGGCAAGTCATGATCAGAGTGCCATGTCAAATTAATTTTAAAATTAGGGGCTTTGCTTTTTATTGTTCTTTGTTTGTTACTCTCCTCCTTCATGAAGGTGCAATCCACCACCACCATGAACACCACACATCTCATATCAATAAATTTGAAAAAAAAAAAACCGAGGGAAGGAAAATCAGAATAATAGAGAGTGGTCCTCTTCCCTGTCATCTTTGTCCCACGGCACTCCCAACTTGAAGGGAATCAAGCATGTGGGTCAGGGTGTAGCGGAATAAATGGATTCCCTCCCTTGTTGTGATCGTTAATGCGAAAACACGAATTAAGGAATAAAAGACATAAAATAAAAGGTCGTACCTTTAAGGATTGCGAACGAGGCAATAGCAGCCACGTCTCTAGTGGTGTCCACGCCAACAGCCGGACTAGGAAACCCTCCTCAACTCTGCTAGTAGTGTTTAGAGAGTAAGAGTGGTTGCTCGTATGTACAGGGTAATGCATCTTATGCTATATTTATAGAGTGGTGGCTAGGGTTTAACCCCTTACTCTATTAACCCTAACATATATGGACCTGACCCATTGTGTTATAATTCTAATCAAATTAGAATTATTATCTTTTCCTAGTGGCTTGTTGTATGCGTGTGACCCAATAGACTTTTAATATTTGGTTATGATATTAAAATAAAACCTTTTTATATTTAATATCATAAATAATGAGCGGTATCTAGCAATATATCACTACCCAAATATTGAGATTATCAACAACTTTAACGAATCCTATTTTATGATAATTTATATGATTTGTCCCTTTGTCCAAATATCTAATTGAACACAAGGGCATGAAATGTGTCAAACTTGTATAGTTCAATTTATGTTTTTCTTGATCCCCAAGTAGACTGTACAGAAAATAAACAACTCATGTTTATCCTCCTGAGCATGGCCATGCATTTTGCAGTCTCACTTTATCAAGAGGCCTACAGATATAACTCTTGTTACATAGGAGGGGCAAATCCCATCTAGGTCACTCACATCCCACCACATAACTTATTATATGTCCAAATACCAACTTTTATGATCACCTTGTTACAGGCAACGTTTGATGATATTTAAAACATATAATTCCTTATGTAGGAATCGTAGTGATTTCAGGTCAAAGGACTTCATATAACATTTATCAATTTAAGAAATGTTCATGACACTTATGTAACAATCCATGCAACGTTCTTAAGGTGGGTCTGTCCAGTACACCATTACTCTTAATGTGTACCTATGTGAGCACATGATATCTCATATCCATGATCCGTGAGATGTGATTATCAATGAACTCACATACTAGTCTAAATGCATCTTTGTCCTAAGATGATACTTGACTAGGGACTATTTTAAGAATAGTTCTTCATAAGATCTCACGATCAAGTCATCTACTTGATTTCTTATGAAGTTTGAGCTTACTATTCTAAGGACATCAATTGTATTCTTAAAATAATGAATTGCCTTTATAAAATAATATGATACATGTGATGGATCTTTCAAAAATATACATGTCTCTAGTGCATATACCTAACACAACCAACATCCATCATTCAACCATGTCCGTTAAACTAGAATCACCATCGTGTGTTTGTCCCCATGCAACTCATGACACTAAACTCAGCCAGATATTCCCCATAACCCTTCCACGGTTCCAACAATTAGCCACAATGGGGGAGAGGAAGACTAAAATAGAAAACGAAATAGTCAATCAAACCAAAACAAAGAAAAACATAAAATGTCTGGGGAAAGAGTGAGAATCAGAGGAGTCTCACTTCCCCGCGTTGGTTGTTCTGTTCACCACTGTGGTCGAGCCTCCGTCACGCACATCCGCAATTGATTCCCGTCACGTTATGTCTGACTGGCAGCACGAGCTCCACCATACACCGCCCTTAGGCGCGCTATTGTGCGTCATTCGAGCACAACCGTGGCCACCGTACCCACCGCCCCCATGCCTGTCGTTATCATCGCGAGCTTCCTCTACCTCTCCACCGATGCGTCGTTTTGCAAGGTCCATCTTAGCGGGGTGATTTACAAAATTTGATTTGTGGTAAATGAAATTAACCTAACCCTAATCCCCAATATACTGCCCCTCTCCAGCTCAACTCAGGTGACTCAGAAAATTTGATCTGATATGGCATTAGATGTGTCCACGTAAGCAAACTTAACAGAGCAGTTAATGACAAGGACCTATTGCATAAACGAAAAATTAAGTAGAGATCTGAAGCATAAAAAAAAGCTAACAAGGACTAAAATAAAAAACTCACTAAAATGTAGGGGCTGAAAACATACTTAGGGGGAGTTTGTTTCACGTCATAGAAACATATTCCCAGGAAAGTGAACTTGGGAATGTTACTTTCCCACATTTGGTACAAGTTTTAAAAATCATATTCCCGGGTATTATTGATTCCCAGGAAAGTGATTTACCCATGCTTTAGTTACATTTTATTCCCATGGTGAGAGGTGAGAATCTTATATTCCCATGGGAATGGAAGTTATTTGTAAAATAACTTCCCACTCTCACTTCATTCTACTATATTTTTTCTATTTTTAATTTTTAAAATTTTTGAAATAAATAAATGTTAAAATATCCCCAGGAATGTTAAATATTTACCAAACATGTTTAGAAATTTTATCCAGGAATTCCTGGTAATAGGATTCCTGAGAACATTATTCCCAGGAATATAATCTAAAACCTTGAAACAAACTCCCCCTTAATCCTCTTTTAAATGCATTATGATTTTATCCTATTAAGTAATTTAAGATAAAATACATTATACAATGTCATTTTAATTTTCTTTTTGTAAAATTTTTTTTTTATTTAATAGATAGGAAGGATAACATCATATAAAAGAAAGTAAAATTCAAATTTGAGTTATCTTACTCCTCCAATAAATTTATACAACAACTCATACAACACATATTTTATCTCAATCTCTATAAGATCATCTATTATATTTCACAATTTTTTTCATCTCTCTTTTAAGAGAAATATTATTGTACAATATTTCTCCTAAAATTTTAAATTATTAACTGCTGTCCTCCTGTATTTCTTTCTCTCCCTCTGTCTGTCTGTCTCTCTCTCGCATCTGCACCCTTGCTGCTTGCTCGAAGAGCTTCGGAGGGCAAGTTTCTCAATGGATGCATCTCGGATCGACATCTTTGAGATTTATCGAAGATACTGTGGTAATTTCTCCCACTTCCCACCTTTTCAATATCGAACAAAGACGAATCCGATTCTTTGTTATGCAGCAAGTTTTGTTTTTGTTCCTTTTTTTGAAGACTTATTTTTTTTCGTTGGGTCGCTGAAATTATTTTTTTTTCTGGGTTTGATGGTATGGTTTAATTTGAACACCATGGTATGATTCTCTCTCTCTTTACAATAATGAAAAGGGCTGGAAGATGACATTTTTTTTTTATTTAATTTTAATTTTTTGTTTATTATGTTTGTGATGATATGTGTAATTAATTTTTTTTTTTTGAGTATGTTTGTACAGACATAAAATCAGGGCATGCATATGTTGTTGGGGAAGAAGGGTACAGGCAAGACAGTGACCTTCAGAAGGCCAGGGTCTCAAGGGAGGCACTGACACAGCTCTCAAAATTGGTGGAGTCCCGAGTTAGCACAGGGTCTGTTTCTCTGAGATTTTCTTAGGATAATTTTGAAGCCAAGTGGTTGTTGCACTAATATGATTCATTTTGCTGTTTGTGCTTCTTGGCTCATGCAGGAAGGTTATTATTCTAAGGCCTACATTTTAGAATTATAATACTAATTTATTGATTTCTAAGAATTTATCAAAGGAGAGAGGGTATCCGCCCAAGTAGTTTATTAGTGTGTAAGGGTCTAAGGAGTTTTATATTACTTCAGTGCAAGTTTTTTTATGAAACAATTATATATTAATTAAATTCAAAATGAGAATGTTGTTGCTAAACCTCTTCCATTAGATTTGTAGTTTTGTTAGTAGTTTCAATTTCAAGGAATGTACGCCGCATCTAAGGAATGCAACGAACTGATCACCCTTTTTAGAATGGTAGGCTCAGTTAGTTCTGGCATTTGAAAATAATTGTGGAAGATTTTAAACAAGGTGAGGAGTAAGAAAAAAAATTATATTTGACTTCCTTTTACAACAATCACGCTAGAGTTATGGATGTGACGAGACGATGAAATGAGTGAACAAAGAGAAATTGTTCCTCAATCCTTTTAAGTTAAGAAGTTTGATGAAGAATTCATTACTTAACAATAACGAAAGTGGCATTCAAGTCACTTAATTGAGAAATACTAAGAGGTTATTTAGTTCTAGACCAAAAGTAGTGGGGACAGACTGACAGAGCTATGTTTATGTTAATCAGAGAAGGCCCATATGTAGGATAAAAAATCTGTGTAGTTTAATCAAGGCTAGCTTTTCTTCAAGGAAATAATGAATACCAAAGGAAAATTTCTGTTTCAACAATCAAGGAAAATAGGACAATGAAAATATGTCTAATAATTTCTCATTTGCAATTTTGCTTCTATTAGAAAATGTTTGTAATTGGCATCAAATGCATCACTAATGTTTTTAGCAAACTAAAATTCTGAATGAGTAATTACACATTTTAGATTCACAGTTTCATATGGATTAAGAGAATTGCTTTTCATTATAACTAAGAATAAATATTGAAAGTACCTATTCAGTAGTCTAGGTGATGGTGTTTAATATGATAACATCAGATAAGTGTATGAAGCTCCAAAGAATCAAATTTATAGATATGCCTTTATGTTCCTTTCTTTGATTTTTACCTGTGTTATTTTACTATATCTGTGGAATTTTCCACAATTTGTGGTTTATGGTGTATTGGAAAAATGATGGCTTCAAGGTTCAACTTAAGCCTGGCAGTTTTTGGGTCACGTTTGGATCTTGTGTGCTTTGCAATCTGCATTGAAGTCATACTTCTAAAGGAACAAATTTATTTTTTTACTCCAGCTAATATTCATTGTCATGTGCATGTTGAAGTTACTGCCGTACCATTTATAGGTTAATGACATTTAAATGTTAATAAAATAACATGATTGCACCATGTGAGCATCTTTCTTTTCTAACTTGAAATTTCTTGACATGCTAAATTTTCCAGGGTAACAATTTTTGATGAACTTTCAATGCTCATGTCACGGCTGGACTTGATGGTGAGTTTTGATTTCTTTGATATTCAGCTAAGCAATTTCAGATAATTTTATCCAGTAAAACATTTTCTGTCTACAAGTACACAAGCAGGTTTTAGCGTTTCCTTTTCTCTATTGTAAAAGAAGAATTTTATTTGGTATCATTTGCAGTAATTGGATGCATAGAAGTGAGACACCAAATAAGGATATTAACATCATCCACCTGTCACTGAGACTCTTGATAAAAATGAAATTTCAAGAGATTGTGACATTGTGTATTCTTTATACTATAAGGAGAAAAAAGAAAATAGATATGGCATGATGCAATGAATTCTTGCATTCATTCTATGTTTTTCCCCCTGATACCTCTTCTACATCTTTAATTTCAATATGTGCATCCTTTCTTTCTCCGTCTAGGGACACTTTTCAGAGTTCTCTCGGTTCTATGATTTTGTTTTCTTTATGTGCCGCGAAAATGGTCAGAAGAACATCAGTAAGTATCCAAGATTTGTTAATCTTCTTTTTATTCCATTTAGTGGTGAAGCAGTATGTAATACTCACTGGTTATTTTTGCCTTTCAAACTTTGATAATTTACAGCTGTAAGCAGGGCAGTAACTGCATGGAAATTAGTTCTTGCTGGGCGGTTTCCACTGCTTCATCCATGGTGTGACTTTGTTGAGGTACAATAATGCTTAGAGGATGAGAAACTTTTGTGGGGTTTTCCTAGTCAATGGCTGGGGGGTGGGGTAGTGTTTGAGAGGGAGGCCTTGTTATTTTAACTTTGTATAAATCTCTTATGGGGAATGCTGTCTATTAGTGGGATTGGAATTTCATAGATTAGGTTTCTTGTTCACTTGGTGGAGAAAACATAGGAAGCATAGATACTAAATAGGACATGAACACAATGATAAAGCAAATTATAAAAATTGTAGGATACAACACTCTTACAACAATGTTGTCATGAGCCAAAAAGTGTGTTAAGACGGCCACCCCCAAAACCACATCACTTTGGTTTGACGAGGAAATATGGCTGCATCACTGAAGTGATGTGGTGTGGATATTTAAAAATTAAAAGAAGTTTTTCATGATATAACAACAAATCATTACCAAAATAATATTTAATGCACATTAAATCATGGCAATACATTAAAAATATAAAGTACTCCACATAAACAATACTAGAAGCTGATGACTCCTCTTGGGTTGCCATCTAAACACAAGAAAATTTGGAGAGAAAGAGAGATTGGAGAGAAGGAATTAGTATGTGAATGGGGATCTTCAATTTGAGATAGGATACGCCGATACGGGACGAGTTGGTTTTGCTTTCTATGGACAGTGTGGAAAGCAGCTGGAGAAGCGTTCAAGAAGTTTACCAGATTGGGAGCAATGTCGTGGCTCGCTTCCTTTGCCATGGTTTTTCATATTCTATATTGACTCCAATGTACTTTAGTCCTTTCCCTGTGTAGCTTTGCACGGTGTGTAAACATTTGATGCGGGGCATGTGGGCAATTTTGGATTTTCAACAAGAAATTGTATTCCCATGTCATAGGAATGCATCTTTCCCACCCTCTGCTGTGAGAATGAAAACTAACCAATCTTGGAAGACTGATTTTCCTAGGAATGGTTTATGTCCAAGAATACACAACTGAATGATAATCTTGTACAAAACAAGGGAGTTCCCACTCCCAAATCTATATTAATGGTAACAGATTTGTATAGCTTGGAAGAAATGCTCCATGGACAAAACTTGGATGGGAAAAGAAAGCCCAATAACACCAAAATAAGACAAACCACAGCCCAAGACATGAACAAAATTACGAAAAGTGACATTATTAAGGAGGGATGATTCCATTCTATGCTCCTTTCTTTGGAATGAGGGATTCCTACATTTGTTAGGAGAAAAAAAAAAAAACAAAATTTTATTTTGTTGCATGCCTCATTCCACCATAGAAGAGCTTGGAATCCATTCCCATGAGAGAAGGGATTAGGATTCCATGCTCCATGAAATGGATTTTATTTTTCTTTTCTCAACATACCCTAATTAATTTTTAAAAAATGACATTTATAATCAAAGTACTTAAATCTCAAGCAATAGAGGGGGCTATCACTAGAATATTCAAATAGGAGGTGTGATGATTAATAGTAATATTTATGTTTAAAATGACAATGTTCACACTTCAATTTTCCTTTTCCCTTTCTTTTTAATGACAATTTTTGGTTGTAAATTTATAAAAAAAATCTGAATGTTACTCTCATGACTATACATCCATAGTACGTATACAAGGTATGCATGGAAATATATTTTCTTACTATAGAGATTTTTGTCATGGAGATCAACTTCAATTCTATTCCATATTTTGATTTTATGTACAAATTAAAAAGTTACCAAACTTGGCTAGGAATGATTAGCTCATTCCATTCTTATTCCATGGAATCACCATTCTATGTATATAATATGTTTTTAATTTCTATTATAATATTTGGGAATGTTACGATGGATGGGTGATCATACAAAATAAGATAAGATTGAGAATGGAAGGATAAAGAGATCGTTGGGATAGCACCGGTCAGTGTTGTTAAATGGCGGTTATGGCGGCGCCATAACGGTATGGCGCTCACCTCCGCAATCCGTCATGGCCGTTTGGCTTGTTTATGGCGCGGGTCTGCCATTTCCACTATGGCGGCCGTTATGGAGGTAATGGCTTGGCGGGTTATGGCGGCCGTGGCGGACATGGCGCCTAAATGGGCTTTTCCCCCCTTTTTTTCTGGTTTGGGCCCGGGTCAAACCGACCCGGTTGAGTGCCAAACAAAGGCGCCCGCCTCCTCCGATGAGTTCTGTCGGCTCCGACGCCACCACCTCCGACTGCGACAGCCCCGATGCGACCACCTCCGGCGCGACAGCTCCGACGCGGCTCTGACAGAAAGTGACAACTTCTCCTTCTCCTTCTCTTTTCGAATCTTCTCCGACTGCTCGAGCACATCACGGGTTGGCTTCGATGACGTCATCGAGTGCGGAAGCGGCCATGGATAGAGCAGAGAGGGAAGAAGATGAGCAAGAGCAAGCGAAGGAAGGGGAAATGGACTTGTGAAGTGTCTTAAGGCAGAAGGAGAAGGAAGAAGACCAGAGGGGACAAGGACGGGATTTGGGGAATTGTTTAGGGTGCAAAATGTAATGAGAAGTGCGTTTTAGGAGTGGGGGATGGAACGAGAGAGAGTGAGGGTAAGGCGTGTGTGTAGCTATTTGCATCATATTATATATATATATATATATTGTCCGCCATGATGTCCGTCCGCCATAGACCGCCATGGCGTCCGCCATGGCAGTATGGCCCTTAAAGGTCCTTGCCGCCATCCACCATATAACCTTATTGACAACACTGGCACCGGTTAGAAATATGTAATATAAAACCATTAATGTGTCCTCCACCCAATAGTTTAAGCTTTTGGGATAGTTGGTTCATGACATGGTATCAGAACCAAGATGTTTAATTTCTACACAAAGTAGGTGGGTCTGTGCATTGTCCATGCTTCAAGCCCAAAGGGCATGAGGGGGCGTGTTAGAAATATATAATATAAAACCATTAATGTGTCCTTCACCCAATAGCTTAAGCTTTTGGGATAGTTGATTCATGACAATGTTAGAGTTCCACATTGCCTAGAGATAAGGCCAAATTATAATATATAAGACTAGGGCAATCCCCACTTTACAAGCTAGCTTTTGGGATTGAGTTAGGCCCAGGTCCAAAATTCAAGATGGTAGGTATCAGAGCCTATCCTAGATGATCTGTTGTTATTGGGCCGCCACCCATAGATATCCACGCACCAGATGCCCAACCCTGGGCGTGAAAGGGTGTGTTAGAGCCCCACATTTCCTAGAGATAAGGCCAAATTATAGTATATAAGTCCAGGGCAATCCTCACTCTCACAAGCTAGCTTTTGGGGTCGAGTTAGACCCGGTCCAAAATCTAAGATGGTATCAGAGCCTATCCTAGATGATCCGTTGTTATTGTGCCACCACCCATAAATATCCACGCAACAGATGCCCAACCCTGGACATGAGGGGGCGTGTTAGAGTCCCACATTGCCTAGAGATAAGGCCAAATTATAGTATATAAGTCTAGGGCAATCCTCATTTTACAAGCTAGCTTTTGGGGTTGAGTTAGATCCATGTCCAAAATCTAAGAGCACCTATTGTGGGAAAGATGGTAAAGTCTCACTTTAGGTGGTTTGGGCATGTGTGAAGACCTGTAGAAGTACTAATAAGGAGGGTAGTCCATATGGAAGATAGTCCAATGATCAGAGGTAGAGGGAAGGCAGAGAAAACTATAGGCCAAATCATTAAGAATGATTTGAATTTAAATGGTGTCATTAAATATGATTCATGATAGGACATCATGGTATTGTTTGATCCATGTACCTCATAATACCAAATGGGAAAAGGTTTGGTTGTTTTCATATCTAGGAAATTAGTTTCATATTTCATATTTTTAAATTTTAGAAACATATTTCATTACTCAAATTTTTATTATAATTGCAAAGTTGACACTGCGTTTTCATCTTATTTCTGGAAACAGTTTTTTTTAGTTTTAGTTCCATTTTAAGAAATGTTCCATTAAAACCCAACCAAACATGTTTTCAAGCATATTTTAATATTTTAATTGAAAATGAAAATATGAAGAACACAAAGCAATTATGCTCTAGGCTTAATGAAAGTAACTACATACTAATCCTAATCACCCTGAATAACTTACGAAACGTAAAGTGCTTGGAATAATGCAACCAAAAAAATGATGAGTATGGCTTGACTTTTAAGCTATGCTTTATTGATACTTACAAGGAAATTGTCCTACATATTGAACAGAAAATATGTTCGAATGACCAATTTTGTGATCTAGGATAGGGTTGTAGAGCTGGGAAAATAGGCCTGGGACCATGTGCTATCCCTTTGAACCTTGCTTTAGGGTTAGGATTACTTTTATTCTTGGCCAATTTATATCGCGGTCTATAGCCATCCTTAATAGCTATCACTTTTGGCCCTCTCAAAATATTTGGTCAAACTCTGCCACTGTGTGGGTCAATACATTTCTACAATTTAGTAGGATTATCTTATTTTACTTTTCCTTTATTGGAAACTGATCTATTATTTTTTATTTAGAAAAATCAGCGATACAACATCTCTGAGGATACCTGGCAGCAGGTTCTAGCTTTCAGCTGGTGTACTCGTGATAATCTGGAAGCGTATGATCCTGAAGGTACTGTTCTCTTTGTACTTTTTACAATTAGCTACAGAGACGCATAAATTTGTACTTATATTAGTTATATACCTCTCTCCATGTCATGTAATTCAGTCTTTTTCAATGCATTAATACCTGCATGGTTATTTCATTTATGCTTCTTATGCTGCACCTGCATGTGTGTTTGGATGGTTACTATATGACAATGAAAATAAAGTACTCATGTTAAATAGTGAGATCAGTAGAAAAGAAAGAAAAGCTTTTGACTTTCTTTAAATGATAGGAAGTTAGATAAGAAGCTTGTTGAATATGATTAATAGGGGAATCAGCATTGAAAGGGACTTTTGGGTGGCTGGGGACAGAGTTAGTGGGAGTAGACCTGATATTTTGGCTAATCGATGCAATTTTTTTTTTTTTTTTTTTTTTTTTTTTGTGTTTGCAGGTGCTTGGCCTGTTTTAATAGATGATTTTGTCGAGCATATGTACAGGTTTGGTTTCTTTATGGCCAAACAAAGTATCTTAAATTTTTATAAGGACTTTGATGATAAAATCATCACTGTCTGGTTTACTGAAAAATCAGCTTTTAATAGAGCCCAATGGCATTGATTGATCCATATAGCCCCCTAAGATTCCAAATATTGAATTAATTAATATTTTATTGGTTTTGGTTGATTCTACATATAATATGTTGGTAGAGCAGAATATCAGGTCAACTGATTTCGTGAGAAAGTAGTCAATGAGATGAGTTCTCATCTGTTGTCTTTATGCTTGAAGATTGTTGTTAGCATGTTACAAACATATTACTAAGTTCCCAAGGGTTCAGTAGGATGTCTTTCATAACATTCCATATTTTGGAGGAGGTTGTTGAAGTTATAGGGTTTGAGATAAGGAAGAAGAGAGGAGAAATAATAATTGTGAATATATTTCTTGCAATGTGATACAATGATATGATTTACTCAAAAGACTAAGCACTGACCTTTATTTATACGAATTCAAGACTTCAATTCTTAATCAAATACAGAAAATAGTCATAATAATTACTAGAATTCTAATTCTACTTAAATAAAGAAATAACTCACAAAATATAAAGAAGTATAGAAATTAATTCTAAAAGATATTCTAAGATACTCTAAGATATGAAACTAATCCTAAGAGATAGTTTAAGCTATTCTATAATAAAATCAAGATATTGTAAGATATTTTCCTAATATTCTAACATCCCCCCCTCAAGCTAAAGTTTACTAAGCTTTAAACTTGTTATAAATATATCCTTATCAATCAATAAAATTTTAGATCGTAGATCGTGGGGCCGGCAGTGTTATCAAATGGCGGTTATGGCGGCGCCATAACGGCATGGCGCCGGCGGCCGCGTTCCGTTATGGTCGTTTGGCCTCTATATGGCGCGGGTCCGCCATTTTACATATGGCGGCCATAATGGCCGTTATGGCGGTATCACATGGCGGTGGATGGCGGTCGTGGCACCTATTTTGGGCTTTTTTTTTCTTTTTTTTTTTTCCTGGTTTGGGCCCGGGTCGACCCCGTTTTCTCCATTTTCCCCAAACCTCTCTGGTTCTAGAGCCCTAATTCTGCTGCGCGAGAAATCCTCTAGAGAGTTCTGTCGCGCGCCTCCTCCCTGCGACGTCCACCGCGCACCTCCTCCGACAAGTTCTGCCGCCGCCACCGATGCGACCACCACTGTCTGCGACAGGTCCTCATCCTTCTTCTCTTCTCCGCGCGGTTCTGTAGCAGTCCTCATCCTTCTTCTTCTCTTCTCCACGGTTCTGCAGCAGTCCCCATCCTTCTTCTCTTCTCCGCGCGAGCACAACCACAACATAAGCACCTTCTCTTGCTCGAGCACAACACAAGCCACTTCTTTTACTGTTTTTTAAAATTGGTTCTGTGTTTAGATGGCTACATTGTTGGGTAGGATTATGAATGCCATGAATTTTAGATTGTTATATTGTTGATTTTACTATATCTGTTTATTATTTTGCTATTTTTGCATCATATTTTATATATATATATATATATATATATATATATATTGTTTTTTTGTCCGCCATGATGTCCGCCATAGACCGCCATGGCGTCCGCCATGATGTCCGCCATAGACCGCCATGGCAGTATGGCGCTTAAAGGTCCTTGCCGCCATCCGCCGTATAACCTTACTGACAACATTGGGGGCCGGGTAGATTGCACTGGAAAAGTTGCAGGGCCAATAGATTGCAGTGGGATAGTTGAGATACATCTCTGAAAGTTTTGAGAGCTAGGGTCAAAGTGAGAAGAGAGAAAACAAACCAAATAGTGGCGGTAACCGTAGAAACTAGAAACTCGTGTCTCTGAGTTGCAAAAGCACCAAACAGGGTAGATCAGAGGAGAGAAGGAAGCTAGCTCTGAAGCACGGGTACTCCAAAATTGGAGGAGTACCCGTACTCGGTACGTACCGGGTACGGGTACGGCTCGGATACGCGTGGGTACGTACCGGGTACTCATGGGTACGGGATTTCAAACAAAAAAAACTGGGTATGGCTCGGGTACGTTTTGGGTACTCCTGTACCAAAACTACGCCGTTTTGAACGAAAATTTAGGTTTTTTTTTCCCTTTTTTTAATTATGATTTTGTAAATCAGAAACCCTATTGACCCTATTGAGCCCGTGCGTCCCTCCCTCACTATTCTCCTACTGTGTGTGTCACCTCTAACATCATCGCACCACCGCTCCGTCTCGTCCGCCATCGTCTCGTCCGCACTACCACTTCTCAGTTTCTGTTCTGTTCTCAGTTTCCCATTTGTTTCTGTTCTGCAAGCTGCATCCTCTGTTCCAAACTGTGTTTTTGTTGCTGCCCTGTTGCTGTTTGATAGTATCCTCTGTTTCAAACTGTTACTTTGTTGCTGCCCTGTTGCTGTTTGTTAGTTTTGATTCATTTTGATTTAAAAATAGCTTGTAATAGGGGCTGATGGTACTCGTAAATTAATGATGGTACTCATTCTTATGTTGTGTTATGATTTGTGTTTTTTAATGTTTTATGGACTTTGATCTTATTTAAAAATAATTTTATTGGTTTTATTTTCATAGAATTAATGATAGAATTTTATATATATATATATATATATATATATATATATATATATATATATATATATAAACGTACCCGTACCCTAGTTTTTTTAAAACCCCGTATCCCGTACCCGTATCCCGTACCCGGTACCGGTACCGTACCCGTATCCGTGCAACACAGGAAGCTAGGCAACCAAGGCACAACAAACAACAATGTGAGAAGTGGACTCACGCCCTGTCTCATGCATCTAGATGTGCACAGAAGCATAAAAATACACCTAGAAAGGGATGGTCTGTGTGGGCACATGGCTTGGCAGCTGGGGCTGAAACTTTGGTATGTTGTAGATCGTCGAACAACAATTTCGACGGTATAGGTTTTGTCAGGAAAATTTTCCGGCAATGGTGGACGGAAACTAAAGTTGATGAACATGACATTGTGCTATTAATTGACCTTTTATTGTACCGGTTATTACACATTGTGCCAAGTTTCCTACCTAGATTGAGTAAATTTTAGATTTCCTAGATGGAATAATTTTTTTATAATTTTATCAATTAGTAAATAATAAGGGGCTAGCAGATCACTCATATGGGTTAGTGATTAAGACTTGTTGATGAAGAAGAGAAGTGATTTAAGTGAATACTTGCTGAGATACTTCCAGTTTGGAGATGTTAAGAGATACAAAACCAATCACAAGTCTTCACCTAATGGCATAAGCATTTAGGAGAGTTGGGCTTTAGGATGATATCAGACACTTTTTGACCTCGTAGCTAGGAGTTCAATCCTTGCCACTCCCGTTCTTTCAATTTAAGAAAACAGTTGAATCTAGTATAGAATAGAGTGAGTCTGTGCAATTTACATGCTTTAATTTCAAATGAACTTGCATGAAAGGGCATGTTTGAGATGTAAAACCAATCATGAGCCTTCACCTAACAACTTTTTCTTTGAAAGGAGGCCAACTCAGTTCATAGGTTAAGGCTGTCACCTTTCAAATCCAGAATGAGTTTTAAGGATATTTGTGGAGGCCACTATTCTTTCCCTTTGGTTTTAGTTGAAGTCAATAAATAGAAGGAGAAATCAAGTGATATAATTTTATTGGACTAGATTTGCTGCTTGTGATTGTGAAAGTGCTAAAGTCTAACTCTTGGGACATGATAATTGAATTTGCTAATAATATCCATGATCTGGCTTTGAATATTGTTGGTTTATGCTTTTTCATAAAAATGCAGCCTGATGAAAGATATCCCATATTTTGAAAGGATTATCTTAGGTCCCGTTTGGGGTGGTTGCGGATTTTCATTTTTGGTTTTTAAAAAAAAAATTCAATTTAGTTTTTATAACTCAAAACCGAAAACTTTCCCCGTTTGGGGTGGTTGCGAATTTTTTGTTTTTGGTTTTCAAAAAATTTCAATTAAGTTTTTATAACTAAAACTAAAAACCTCATTTTGTGGTTTTCAAAACGGACATTTCCAAAACCACAAAAAGGTTTTCAGTTTTAAGTTTTGAGTTGTAAAAAGTTGATTGAAATTTTTTGAAACCAAAAACTGAAAACTCACAATCACCAAACGGGGCCATTTTGAAAATCACTAAAAGAGATTTAGGTTATGTGAAATTCTATAGATGCTGTCTCAATTGACTGGAGTACATGGAATTAACAAACCTTGCTTTGAAGCACTTCTTATACTTAAATGACAGATTTGTATGGGGTTTCCTTTCCAGTCAGGTTTAGTATGCCTGGCTAGGTCTGAAACTTTGCGAGAAGCCAATTTTAGGCATTGTTTCTGTGATTAATTTTAAACACATTGGATTTTATTATATCAGCATCTCTAAACTTTGTTTAGTATATTGTGCTGCAGGATACAAGGATCGTATTATGATAATTCCAACTTCCAGTGTAATTGTGGTGATCCAGAATCTCAGTCATGTGTTATTAAGGACCAACTTCCTGGTCAGTTTATTGAAATTACAGCCATTCCCTGATACAAGTAATTAAGAGTCATACTCACTGGTATATAAATCTGTAGCTGATTATGTTTTTCATACAGCAGGACTGATAAGTGTTTCTGGTCTAAAGAGGAAGTTACTTGAGGACACAAGAAATAATGATATGGAGTGCTCTAATACATCTGATGACTTGATTTCCACAAATTGCAAAAGAAGTAGAACTCATGGTGCAGTAGATTGGGAGGACAATCCACCAGGGAACACAGCAGAGGACTGTATGGAAACTAGTAGACAAAATAGCCCATTGTGTTCATCCAAGTCCCCATGTGCAGTTGAAGGTTGTCTGTCAAAGGGGTTTGCAGGACTACTCTCAACTCGTTCCTATGTGCAGTTTGGTAGAGAGAGGAGGGCTTCCTTTAGATGAAACACCCCTTATAGTTAAAGGTATATACAAATTGCTTTTGCTAGTTGATATCTGTTATGTATTTCATTTGAATGGCCTATAATTATGTAATTCTAGTTTCTCATTGTTCGTGGCATTGTAATATCGTGATGGTGAGTATTGTATTAACAATCCATTGCTATTGATAAAATCAATAAAAGTTTTTTTTGTTTGGTTTCTCTATGATCCCCCCCCCCCCCCACCCACCCACCCGAAATGATTAAGTGTCTGTTTGGTGTATCGTCTGGGATCTACTTCCACAGCATCTCGAGGCACATTTTGTAAAAGCAACTCATAGTTGCTTCTAACTAAACGTGAATTTGGGTGTGTCGCATCGACAATCCAAACACACGCTAAGTCTTACTTTAGTCTTACTGAAGTAGATTGTAGTAACAAATCACTGTGGGGATGTTAGAGGCTCTGTATATGTCACTGTCACATGCGAAGAATACCTTATTTAATGTTTGTTTGGTTTAAATTTCTACCAATGTAGAATCAATTTCACAGAATTTATTTTAGAACATTTCCATCGAACATGATTCGTAAAACGTGTCACTCAATTAATGATTGATTTTAGAATCAATTTTATCCAACGTAAATAAAAAAGATACTTAATCATCTATTCCAATCTATTCCAATACTCGCAATTTATTATGAGCCATAGAGAACAAAAGAGACAATAACAAATAGACTAAAAGAAGACCTCAATCTTCAATTCATCCGCTACTGTACAATTTTTCTTCTTGGATAGCTTTCCTCATCTTTTTTTCCTCCTAATCTTCATTTTTTTTTCCATCTTTGTATCGTACTTTTTCTTTATCACACACTCTTCAAACTCTTCAGAAATTCCCCCTGTTGTTCCAAGCAGACCAAGCTCTTATGTTTCACCACTCTCTCTTTCTCCAATTTACTGTCCTGTGATCTCTTCAGTTTCAACACCCTCCCTCTTAATTTTTAGTGTCATTATTCTCTAATTCTTCAAATATTTACATAACCCTCTTTTCAATCAAATTAGTCCATTTTATTCTGATCCATGGTAACCGAATTATCACACTATCAAAACAAACCTACATATTCTTTCCATCCTATTCCACCTTCAGTTATCCACCTTATCCACTATCTCCTCTAACACTCAAAATCTACTCGGTACTCTATTTATTCAATTTTATTTAGGCTGCGTCTAGGGTACCGTATGGGTGACATACCGGTATGACATCTATTAAAAGTCATTGGATCACTTTCATTTTTGAATAAACGGCTCTGATTGGTTGATTATTTTATTCTAAATAACTGAGTGACCTATTATTAGTACTAAAAAGAGGTGTCATACCGGTATGTCACCCATGTGGGTGACACACCCTAGAAGCACCCTTTTATTTATGTATTTAGTCAATATACAATTTAGTCCCTAATAGTGTCATATTATCTACTTTTAGTCCATGAAAGTTAATGACTATATAAATTAGTCTCCGAAAGTCTAAAATTGTTTACTTATTAATCTTTCCGTTAACCTCTATTACATGAGTGTAACAGAAATGCTTACTTGGACTGTTAAATGCACACTTGGTCTGTTAAGTGGCACACCAAATGCCTACACGAAAGCTTAGCTCTTTTTTTTTAACATTGGATACCTTCTTTTACTCCTTCCCCATTTTCATAACCCTAACTTCCACTATCTCTCCATACTTTTCCATTTTTCTTCCCCTCAAACCCTAAATCAAACAAACCCAAAAAGACAATGAGGACTGCAGTAAATTGCGCAGCAAGTGGAAATGTCTATGGTGATGACAGTGGCATGATGAACCTCTGCGTTTGGTAGGAGGCTACGATTGATGGAGTGCAAGAAGGGAAAAAAAAAAGGAATATGGTTTTTTGGATGTCCTTTCTTTGGGGCAAGCTAGTCTTTTATTTAAATTGATTTATAAAGTGGTTTCTCACCTTTATGTTTGTATTTTGTGCAGAGGGAGGATCCTGATTGTGGATACTTTGAGTGGGTGGAAGAGTCATCATCAAATACTCCAATGGCTGAGGAAGAAGAACTTGAGAAGCAAAAGGCTGGAATAGAAAAACATAAGAGTCTTAATAGAAAGTTGAAGAAACAATCAGGGGAGTATATATGAGAAATTGGCTTTGAAGCTACAAATTCTATGTGGGAGTCTTTATCTGTATTAGCTTTGAGAATTGTAAAATAATTTTTGTGTACATTTTCATTGTGTTTATGGAGTCTTTAATCTTGAAATATGTGTTGCTTGATATAAGAGCTCCAAATTTCAAATGAAAGTAGCAATGTAATGAGTTTGGAAACTACAATTATAGCCCATGTGAAAATGGTGACAACCTGTAACTCTTGTGAACTTTGTCTTTAGTTCTAGAGTCTAATTGTAAGGCAAAATTGCAATATCTCTTATAGCATTCTATATTTCCAATTGAACAAAATTTACTTGAAGCAAAAATTAATTCAAATAAACAATTTAATGATAAAATGGGAAAAGAATAGACTAGAATTGTAGATTCATAAAATATACCATGAGCTATCAAATTCGATCAATGGTGATGACAGTGAACGATGATAGAATTTACGGTGAGGAAGGGATATTGTCAGGGTTCATGCGTAGGAGAGGTAGATTGAGAGTAAATTTGTAAGAGATTGGGTGAAAGGATGGAATAAAAAATAAGGGTTTTATTTTGGGGGAGTTTTACAACCCTAATTTTACCAGATATGCATCTTATTTGTCACATAACAATGCAATTGTGTAGTTGACTTGTCAACTTAGGTCTTCTGTTTTCATTAAACTAACAAAGGTTAGCATAGAGATTAATAAGCGACTTTAGACTTTCAGGGACTAATTTGTGCACTCATTGACTTTCAAGAACTAATAAGAGACTAAATTGTGTATACAAAAATTTAATTCTACCATAATAGCATCTGGTAGCGGTGAGAATGAAGCAACTTTCTTGTTTATTGTGAGGTAATGTAGGCAAACAATTGGAGACAACGAGTGCCAAAGTAAAATGTGATGAAGAGGAGAGTAGAGATGAAATGAGGGAGAAAGACACAATGCATTATTTAAACAAGGATGATGTCAGTTACTTCAACCAGCTTTTAGCTTAATTTATTTTACTTTTTTTTATTCCCATATTTTAATATATATTTCCCTATTTCCCTTTTATTTTTTTTATCTTTTTCAATGTTACCAGTAAAAACACTCTCTTCTCTCCCACTTTTCACGTCCTTTTCTCTTTCGATCTCTCTTTACGCTCTACTTTTACTTAATATTTTAAAAATTATTAAAATGATTCTCTTTTTACTATTTTTGGAATTATTTATATTATACTATTTATTTTAATTACTTCAATATTTATTTTTATTTTAATAAATTTTATCGCTAAAAAAGTTAATAAGAATTTATAATTGAGTTAATAAATCCATACAACAAATTTATATAACAACTCATAAAACACACTTTTCTCTCTATCTCTTTTCATTATATCACCCATCATATCCCACATTTCTCTCTTTTCTATTTTTACATCTCTTATAGTTGTATAATATTGTTGTAGGAATATGATTTCTCTTTAAAATTTACAAAAATCTAAAACTCTAATTACCTAAAAATACATTTTTGTCTAGAAAATAAAAATAGAATTATATTATAAAAGTTATGTAAATATGTAACTTTTATGTCTTTTTTTACATTTATCAGCTAACTTATATGCTAGTTTTAACAAGCACTACTTCTAATTCAATAAGCTATCTTATAAACTATTAGCTTATCAAATATCAACTAGTAGCTTATCAACTAGGAGTTACTTTCCACTTTCCAGAACTATATTTACCAGCCATAGGCCTTTGGAGCACAAAATTTCATCCTTCACACTTCCCATCGTGAAGGCTCTAATTTTAAACTATAAACAACTTCCCCAGTTCCTTTCCCAATACAACAATCAGGACACTGAAACCATTCAAAATGAATGAGCTCTTCATTGACCAGTCCACTTAGATGCCAAAACTTCACCATTGGTATTTGGCAGCAAGAAGCACCTCCTCATATTGCTGAGCAGCATTGTCCCAACTAAGATCTTGTGTCATCCCTCTCCTTTGAAGCCCTTCCCAGCTCTTCTTATGCTCTCTGTAGGTAAATAAACAATTCCCTAATGCATGTATTAACCTACCAGAATCTGCACTATCAAATGTCCACCCTAAGCCTGAGTCATTAAAAGGATCAAAAGGCTTCACAGTATCTCTCAGTCCACCAACAGCATGGACAACAGGAACTGTTCCATAATTCATGGCATATAGTTGGTTCAATCCACATGGCTCAAATCTTGATGGCATAAGCAATATGTCTACACCTGCAGTTATTCTATGAGCCATCTTCACAGAAAAGCCAACCCATCCCCTGATTTTGTCATTGTGTTGGCTTTCAAATTGCCTAAGCATGTGTTCTAGATCAGGTCTTCCAGTGCCTAACATGATTAGTTGCACATCCTGTCCCATCATCCAAGGAATTGCTTCAGCAATGAGATCAACACCTTTTTGTTGATCCAACCTTCCAATGAAACCAATTAATGGGACATCCTCACGGATAGGCAAACCAAGCTCTTTTTGCAAGGCTGCTTTGCATTGAGACTTACCACTAGACAGTGTCTCAAGGGAGTAGTTAGTATAACTATCTGATTTCAAGTGAACATCAAAGAGAGGGTTCCAATCTTTGTTATCAATTCCATTCACAATTCCCCTCAGTTTCCAGCCATTCTCATTTATAATCCCATGCAAACCCCATCCACCTTCAGATGTTTTAAGCTCCCATGCATATCCATGACTAACAGTGACAACACGGTCTGCTGTCTTTAAACCAGCTGCAAAGATGTTGAAGTGGTCACCTCCAATAGGGTCATATAATTTGAAAAGGTCCATATAGTGTTCAGGTAAGTCCACAAAGAAGAAATCATCAACAGGCCCTCTACCCTGCAAGGAAAGTGTGTGTGTGTCAATGTTCCTTGTCAACATAAGGAAAAAGAAAAAATGCAATGTAGATTCCAACTAGTAAGGGTTAGTTTGTTTTACAGTTGGGAAGAATTGATTTTGATAGATTTATAGAATCAATGGTAGAAAATGAATAATGTGCGATTTACGAAGAATATTGGACGGAAGTCCGTATGATTTACAGTTGAGTAGAATTGATTTTGATAAATTTATAGATGGTTTTCTAACCTGTGCAAGGATAATAAACTAAAAGTGAAAAAGGTTTTATTGGAAAATGTAACATTTAATATTACCAATGCATTAAATGTTGTGATAGTTGCATTTTCGAATAAAACCTTTCCACTTTTGACTTATTATACTGTGCAATAGTATTGCACAGTTAGAAAAATCGATTTATAGAATCAATGACAGAAAATGAATAATGCACGATTTACGAAGCACGTTGGACGAAAGTGATTTAAAATCAATTTCACAAAATTGATTCTGACTGTTTCTAACTGGGAACAAAACAGACATTAATCAATTCTATGGAATTGATTCTCACTATTCCTTACTGGTAACCAAACAGATATTAAGAAAATGAAAATCAGCTTCAATGATCTGGTTCCACTTAAAGCAGTTTCTCATACAAGGTAAAATATTTTCTTTCAGATACAACTCACAGGTAATTTAATAACTCAGGTGAATCTGTTGTGCATACATGTTCTGGATCTCTTACTAAATATGAACATTACAGAAAAATTGATTAAGCCTTTTTTATGATCATTATAATTTATCTTGGTTAAGTGAAAACCAAAAAATGTATTTCTTTCTTATCCCTCTAAACAAGTGGACCATATGTGTTGACTAAAACATTAAAAAAAAAAGTCCACCACCTTCTTTATTTATTAACTGTATAAAACAATGAATTAACTATATTAAAATAGTTATCTAGATAGAGATTAGAGAATGAACCTGGTGAGCTATGTTATGAATCACAAGAACTGATCTTGTATACTTCATCAAACCCTGGTCACGATAATATGCCTTCAGATACACTGGCAGCAATGCAGTATGCCAATCATTTGCTATGAAGGCCAAATTTCCATCTCCATAGCAAACACCACCACAAGGAACATGCCAAGGAACCTGCAAATTGTTAAATTCGTTTAGTCATACTGTAAGCATACACTACAGAAATAAGGATTTGAAATAAAAAGAACAGAATATGTAATCTGCTAAAAGACTCATCAGAGATTATAGCTATATTGTCACATAATTGATTAAGTCACAGCCATTTAGTTTATGTACCTCAACAGCTGCCTTGCAAAACAGCATCATGCGTTTCAGAATATCCTGTTCCATAAAGGACAACATGAGTCAAATGGCTAAGAAATAATACAAACAGAAAACTAATTACAGGTAACAGAAAAGTCTTTATTATGTACCAATGTAAGATGAACTTATAAGACACGTTTTAAAACATATGGCCAGTTTGGATGCACTTCTGCAGAAGAACTTCTAGGTGAAAAAAAATAGAAAAAATCAAAGAGGTCAAATGAATAATTGAATTTAACTTCTCCATAAGTTGAAATTAGTCTTTGTAGCCACCTTCTCCAAAAGCCCTCCCATTTAACTTCTCCATAAGTAACCAATTTCAACTTATGGAGAAGTTAAATTCATTTGAACTCTTTGTTTTTTCTTTCTAGAAGTTCTTCTGCATCCAAACTGGGCCATACCAGTATTGCATTTTGATTATACCTTGCATGATCATTTAGCTAATGTAGGAAACTAATAGCTCACAAAATTAGAGGTTTTAAATTTTTTCCCCTCATTCTTTTCAAGGCCTTGAGAAGGTGCTGGATAATGTTATATGATAAACAATGAGAATACTTTACAGTGGTCCTCAACTTAACAAAAATAGATTATTACCAATCTGCTTCCTCCATATATGTTCTGTTGTAGATGATGGAAAATTGGACTGTCAATAAAAACAAAGTCTACACCATCAATGTAGGCCTGGAAATATTTTACTTCCACCTCCTGTAAAGTGAAAATTATAAAGGTTACAGCACCATCAAAGTAGAAGAAATTTAATATGTTCCAAGATTATAAGTAGCTGCTGCATACTTGACCATCTACTCTGTACATTTTTCTCACTCCTGTATCTTGGGGTTCAGCATAATCACCATACTTTGGTGACACAACCTATGAAGGAAATAGGGAATAAGAAGAAAGGAATGAGAAAATTGTTATATTATTCAAATGGAACCTGGGAAAAGATTTGTGAAGTTCTTGTGGTTCTTTATTGAGCAAGGAGTAAATTTAAAGAGTAAGATCTCTTCCCATAGATGTGAAAGTAAGTTCAATAAGGAAATAACATTTACCATAACTCTATGTCCACGCCTAGCCAAAGCCTTTGGTAATGACCCAACAACATCTCCAAGCCCACCTATTTGTACAGGTTTATGTCTGTAAATTACATGAAAAACAAAATGGCATGCACAGAAGGACAATAAAAGATATAACAAACATGAAAAAGTTCCTTTTTTTGAGGTGGGGTGGGGGGATGTTTCTATCATATTTTCCCCTTTCTCTCAGGAAATTGACATAAAAGTTACCAAAAATTGGTATAACCATGTATTATATTTTTCCTAAGGATTTGGCCAATGCAAATTTATCTGAGTGAACCATTAGTCTATTTAACTGGTTGCTGGCAAAGTTAACCAATCACCAAATTTCAACTATCTTTATGAGCTAACTTGGTGTAATTATCATAAATTTGATTTGAATGTTTCTATCAAATTCTCATGAATGCCTATTTGAGCTTGTCTCAGAACAAGGAAAACCTTCCAAAGAGATTAAGTTAATTACCTGTTTTTGACCAGGGAGCACATTCTGCTGCAACCAATATAACATTCATGACATTGGTCCCAGCCAAAGGTGGGGGTATTTCACCTTCACCCTCAATAGTGCTAGATTCATCTGTGATCTCCTCTGAACTTGATTCAATCTCACTCTCACCTTCCTGATTTTTCAACCTTGAGACTGGAAGTTTCAATGCCATTTGCAAGGAAGGCTGGAAGAGTAACAGGCCAAATTGCCTCAAATCTCTTGTCTTTTGATTGTTCATTAAGATATAGCCTTGAGGAAGCCATTTCAGGGGATGGTATTCTAACATCTTCCCCCTCAGCTTCATCAAAGTCTCCATTAATGCCTTCAGATGGGGCTTCCGGAGACCCTTGATTAGAATGGACATAGTTTCTTGAAACAATGCCACCATTTTGGTTTTCAACTGCATTGTCTCCACGGATGGAACCATTCTGTGGACTTGAATTATTTGAGAGAGATTTGTCACTTTGTTCATAAGAAATGAGCTTCTTTCTTTCAGCAATCTGCAATCAGCCGATTGGATAAAAATTATTATTATTTTATTTTATAAAAATACCCTTCACTTAGACATATACTATATTCATTCATTTAAATTTGTTATGTTATACTATCATGTACTTTTAACAATAAAAAGTATGTAACAAAGATTAGGGTGTGTCAGAGAAACAACTTAATTAAGCACTTAAAGTATTAACTTTTATTTGATAAGAACTCAGTGAATAACCTCTTAATAAAGATGAAAAATGAAAAGGAGATATTATAGTTAAATTACTCTACATAAACTATTTCATAAACTACTCTGAGGAGTTTATTGAAATCAGCTAAAAAGAGCTTATGAGCATGCCATAAACTATTTTCATAAGCTTACTCAAACACTTACATAAATACTTATTTATTATCTATCTTTCTTTGTATCTATATATTTTTAAGTATTCATATGCACCAATTTGTTTACTATTTATATATGTATTGCTATATAACTAAGTATTATATTTTAATTTTATTCTTGGGTTTTATATTTTTTATACTTGCAATTGATTGGTTTTAAAAAGAATATTGTTAAAAAATGTAAGACTAATTCAATTACACAAATTTAAATTTTTTTTCATAATTTCTTATACATATTTTTAAGATAAGAAATTAAAATAAAATAATATTTTTATAATTATTATTAACAAAAATAATTTTTTTAACTAAACAAACCTTTAATAAATACTCTATTCCGGAAATATACTTGTTAGCCATCAATTTTTGGACTGTACTTACCTTTCCAAGAGAATAAATTGCTTCTTTATTTTGTTTTGTTTTTTTTTTCCCATTTCAGGGCCCATTTCTTTTTTCAGTTTCAACATATATCCACCCAACTTGACCAATTTTATATATGGTGCTAAACCTTTTAGGACAACTTAAGAAGATAATTCTTTTCCATTGTAATTTGTAAAATATAAAGCATATTAAAGAGACTAATTATAATTCTTATAGGAGGATAATTAATATCTATTGTCACATCCAAGTAAAAGTTTTAATATATATTGAGGTCTTGAGGATTATTAGTGGCCAAACAAGAATTGCCAAGAGACCAATACCTGTTCAAGTAGATCTCTTTGCAAAGCAAGAACCTTTTTGTTCTTCTCAATGGTGGCCTGAAGTACACCCTCTGACCCATCTTTATCCTCATTTGTCCCAAAACTCTCACTAGCTGCTGCTCTTATTATGTGCTTACTCCCCAATAGCAAACCCTTTTATTCATACCCAACTTCAAGCTTTCTGAATGCTCAAAAGCTGAACCATTTATACTACAACTTTAGTGGAAATTTGAGGGGACGATTTCTTCTGCTGTCAAGCAGCACAAAGGCCTGAGCACTTGTTTTCTAATAGAAATGGTGATGACCCAATTGATGATGCCATAGCCCAGCAGAAAAATATGGCACACCCCTTATGTGGATTTTGCAATTGAAGGGTACCCAAGTGATGAAACAGAGAATAGGATTTTAATTTGGCACATGAACTGAATTAGGAGCTGAAGAAACCTATCAATATATACAAGAACAAGAAAGAAAAATCACTATGTGAATCGTGGGAAAGGGACCCACTGAAGGAGAAACCTTGGCACAGTTTTGAGGTTTAGAATTATTGAGAATTTTGGAACAGAAGAGTTCGAACCAAAGATTTTTTCGTTGAAGGTAAGGAATTCAGTTTGGCCACAAACTGTTCAAGATTCGAATCAACCAATGTGCATGGAAATTTAAAACGTGCAATATTAATTGGGACCAGCATGAGATCACATGATGGTCTCTCTTTGTATCTTCTTCACCTCTTCATTTGTTGTCTTTTATTTCTTTTATTTTTATTTTTTTTTAACCATATATATATATATATATATATATATTATATCCCCTATTATCAGGGACAATCTTATTCGAGACTTAGTTCATTATAGGCATGGCAATGGGGCGAATCGGGGACGGGTTTTGCTCCCCCATCCTCGAAAAAGTCGGGGCAGGTTCGAGTTAAAGAAAGCAGATATGAAATTATGAAACTCAACTACATCCCCGGTCCCTGTTGGGTTCAGGAAAACTCGCGGGGATTTCTTTATTTTTTATAACTAAAATACATGTTTTTTAAATAAATCATATATATAATATTTTAATTCAAATAATATGTAAATATAGACATTGATAATCCTAAAAAAAATAAGAAATTAAAGAACTATATTATATTTTAAGATAAATTTATAAATTTACCTTATTGTTTAACTATTAATATAATTAAAATTATTTAATTATTATATCCGGGTGGGTTCGGGTTGGGGGGGGGGGCGGGGCGGGTTCATGTTTTACTTAAATCCGGTCAAAATAGGTTTTCCCCTGTCAAAGTCGGGGCGGAGCGGTACCCGCGGGTTCAGATTTGATTGTCATGCCTAGTTCATTATTACTCCACCACACACAACAACCTGGCTAGATAAATTGACTTAACCATAACAATTGACTTTTACCCATGACTCGATTGTGGGTAGAGGACACAAAATGGACGACCCGACTTGATTTGGGTTTCACCCAATGTGGGCTGCGGGCTATAATAGGCGGTGCTCAAACCCGACAAAATATGGGCTAAGTCTGATATTTTAGCGGCCTTTGTGCTAGCTAAGCCCGTCATTTTAATAAAATGGGTTAGACTTCAAAATATTGAATTTAATTTAGGCTCAAATTTAAAAGAAACAAAGCCCTACAAATTAACGAGAGGATTTGGGCTTGCCCGATGGGCTTAGCCGATTTTTCCACCTCCAGTTGTGAGCTTGTCGCGACCCACCTCATCAACCTAGGAGAATTTCTATTACAATTCCTGCAAGCGAAAGTTCCTTGGTTGACAACTCTTACTATGGCTGGACAACTGTCAGGTTGGTCGGATTCGAGCCCAAAAGCCCCAATTTGACCAAAATAGATTGTACATTTATGTGGCCTGATCTCGACCAAATTGGACCTCGAGTATTTCAGGTTTCGCGCTTTGTGGGTTACGAATCTAGCAGGTGGTTACTTCGATTTTGGGCCAAAACGTAGGCCATGTTGCTTTTAGTTTGAATCATAGTTTTGAGTTTTTTTTTTGTTTTTTAAATTGTAAATACATAAAGGGTTGTCTCTTATTACTTATTAGTCAGAAGCCTAAACCATCATATTTTTAAACTAAGAAAAGTGCTAGCAACACACTCTTTATCACATGGGTCCCACCACATTGGGAGTGAGACCCACATAATTTGGTGGGACCCATGTGAATTTTAACCAATCACATGGAGTGTGTTGGAAAGAGTGTTAGAGAGTGTGTTGGTAGCACTCCTCTTTAAACTAAATATCAAACACAGATAAGGGCCTTAACCCAAAATAACATACAAAATATAAAATACAAAATTAGTTTTGAAAAAACTATACGCAGAACAAAAAAATGAACCCTAATAATAACCCTAATGAACTATACAAAAGCAACCACCGCAGTGCCGCCATGCCTCAAGCCTCCATCATCTTGTCCCAAAGATTGCCTCTAACTCCATGGTCGCACCCAACAACCTCCATAAGTCTTCTAATCTCCAAATTACCACTACCTGTAATCATGCAAAAAGAAAATTTTCAAGACCCAAAATAAAGAAAGGGAAATTAAACACATAACCAAATAAGAAAAAAAAGGAAGAGTGAGTGAAGGAAAAAAGATAGAGAGAGAAAACTGCCGCGATCGTCGTACCACCACCTCAAATCTAAAGATCCACAACATCCCTGAGAACCACCTTCGTGGCCATGTCACTGTCAAGAAGGGATGGAGAGAGAACACACACAGTGGCATAGTGTTATGAACCCGACTCGAACCAACTGGGAACCGGTAATGTGGACAGTCGGAGTTTCTGTTTGGATCAAAAAATGTATAAGATCTGGTGAGACTTAGTCGGGGTGTTGGCATAATCGACAAACCGGGCGGGGTTTGGATGACTTGGTTAAGATGGAGATGGAAAAACGTTCAAACAAGCAATTATTGTGGTCGCAATTACCATCGTTAAACACGACATCACAATCACACACTTAGGACCTTTAATTTTAGGTTTATTGGACTATATTCATGATTGAAATCCACTATTTTAATTGGAATTTACCTAATTGGGCCTATTTGGGCTTCAATTGTATTTTTTTTAATTTGTTGGATTTTAAGCCTATTGACCTATCTGTCTTGTTTTGATGATATTTGAAGCTGTAGATGGAAGATTTGGGTGATTTCAGTGGGCAATGGAAAGCCAAGTCTATGGCTTCAATTTGATATTATCCATGATGGTATTTCGATGATGGAATTAGGAGCAAATTTAATTTTGAAATTGGGCTAAGAAATCTGACTCGGGACAACTTTGTTTTTCAGACTTGTATTTGGTGTTTTGGGCCTGATACTTGTTAATCAGGGCCCAACCATAATTTTAATCTGATTAATCATGCACCTAGGATTAGGAGTTTAAATAGGGTCAGTTACTCTTTTGGAGGGAACTCTCTCTCATTTTTCTAAATCTTATTCTTCTATTTTCATTTTTGCTGTTCAACTCCATGGAAGGCTAGGCTTTGAAAGTTGATTCTCAAGTGTTCTTAGCATTGGATCTTGAGGTTTTCTTCTATGTAATTTGGTATTCAAATTTCTAGTATACAAATTCTTTCCTCTCCTGAATCTCTAGAATTTAGGATTTTGAATCTTGAATTGGAATGCATGCTTCACGGTTCTGTTTCTTCTCTTAATCCTAAATTCGAATTTTAGTTTGCCTAAATCTAAAAATGAATCTACTGTTTGCTTAATTCAATAGGTTAAGGATTAGAATTCTCACACAAGTTTTCTTAATTCTTGCATGAGATAATTAATGAATTGATTGATGGCTTAATTGGTTAATTCGAATTTCTAAAGGAATTGGTAATTTTTTGTAAATCAATGAAAGACCCTAATGTGAAAGCCTTGAGAATTAATCTGGTTTTCTTATATATTTTTTTGAATTTCGAATTATGTTTTAAAGGCTTAAATATTTCTGGAAATAACAAGCAAACCCCCTTGCTATTGAATTAACAGTTCTTTGTGAATGATTTTTGAATTTGTTATTGAATTCCTTGAGACGACTTTGGTTAATTCTCCATTAACTAAATTTTCTGAATATTAATATTTGGTTGAGTACGACCTCGATCAAATTTGGCGTTGTTGCCGAGGAATTCAATTCATTTTTGGATTCACTCACATAGTGTTGTTAATTCTATTCTTGTAAATACTATGTGTTTTCAGTGTTAGAAATTGTGTTGTGTTCAATTTTTGTGTAATGTTAGCTAATTGAGTCATGTTATATGTCATGTGTTCTATGTGTAGTTAGACAAATCCAATATAGGAAATCTGTTAGGTAATATGTTAGTGAAGTAGGAAGTAGAAAGTGTAAAGTGAATTTCTAAAATTCTGAGTTTGTGTTCATTTGATTATGTAATTTGAGTCTGTATTGTGTTTTTGAGTTTAGCGTCATTTTTCATATTGTGCTTTTGTTCAACTGACATTAAGTTTGTACATATTTAAGAAAGGTACCACAATTCAGTTCTTTGGTAAGAATTATGTTACCAATTATGCTGCTGAGACAGAGTTTATGAGCCTTGATCTGTAGTCTGTGTTTGAGTCATTGTAAGTAGTGTTTTTAGTTATTAATTTGGTGTTCTAACATTATTGTAATTGAGTTAGAATTTATTTGGTGAGAATTTGGTTGAATTGCATATGCTGAGATTACTTGTTGAACAATCCTATTGACTTTTCTGTTGACTTTCTAGTATTGAATCTGAGTTATTTGCTTAACATAGTTAGAGGTAGAATTTTTGTGTTCACATTTTTTTGAATTAATAATGAATTTTAGATGCCTTGGTTGGACTTAGATAGCCTCAAATTATGAAATTACACTTTGTATTGGCCTATTTTCACCTAAAAACTTAAAAAAAATCATAACTGAGCTAGAAAAGTCAGAATTGAGCATATCATAGATGTTTTTTATTGGTTGATTTTTCCCATATTGTCTTAGGTAGTTTTCTTAGCTAGGCTTTGAGTTTTGTTCTGAAAATTTTTGTGGTTCATTACTATCATATTAGAGTATTTGTCATGTATTCCCCTTGTTGGTTTTTGCTCATTTGATATAGGTCACCTTTATAAGCTACCTTGCTGTTATATGTTGATTTGTATTGTTCATATGGTATGCTTAGTATATGACTAGAGCAAATCCAGGTTTCCCTATATCCATACCCAGAAATTGATAAGACATATCATAGACAAGTTAGGTAACCTAGGATTACATCTGTGCATAATTCTGTTAATAATAGTGAGTCTTTGATAGTGTCTAGTTTGTTGGTTATGGGTTTGAGTCTGTTTCTGGTTGTGTTTCTGTTTCTATTTCTATTTCTTCCTTTTCTTTTCATTCTGATTTTATTGATTTTAATTCTAACATTATGGCTGAAAGAACTTTGAGAGAACTCATTGAGTACATGGATTTAAATAATCAGGAATTTAGTACCAGATGTAACCCAGTTATTGCTCCTAGAGGAGTTCATGAGGTGGAGACATCATATGATGTTGACCATAGAAAATTAGAGAACAAGCTGGATGATTTAGCTTCTTTGGTGAAGCAGTTAGCAGTATCTCAGAAACTTGTGAAGTTTTGTGGGATTTGTACATCACTTGAGCACCCCATGAATTCCTACCCTACTTTGCATGAGTCTGAAGACTATTTCTCTCCTCAAGCATATGTTGCAGAATTTTACGGTAATTATAGACCTCATTAGCAACAATTTTATGTGCCTTATCAGTCTCATTCTCATGCTGTTGGGCCAAGCTGGCCATACCGGCCCCCATCATTGCAGCAACACCAACAACAGTATCCACCATAAGCTGCTGCACCTTCCACGAGTGACCTTCTCTGGATGAGTTGATAAGGCAAATGGCAGTTAACAATATGAATTTCCAACAGCGAACAAAAGCGACATTTCAAAACCTAGAAAGTCAGATTGGGCAGTTGGCTACTACTATGAATCAGATTCAGCCAAAGGATTCAGATGTTATGAGTTTAGATGCTGTTGAGGCATCCTATTGACGACCATTTTGTATTTCATAAAGATTTGCTTGTTGAAACCTGTTGTTTATAAAAAATTTGTCCGAGTTTGTAAGAGAGCTTGATTTTCCATTCTTGTCTGATTTCAGCAATGGTTACACTTGAGATTCATGTACTGATTCTTTTACGTGTAGTGTGTGTGCTGAAATTGACAAGTGTATGAATACCGATTGTGATTCTGCAGGTTTTGGAGTTGATACATTAGCTGCTGATTCAACAGAGTCAGAATGCACATGCTTGATTACAACAATTACATATAAATCTGACTTTGTTGATGTGCAGGTTGCAGAATCACCTCCCAGTACCACGTTGCTCCTATATGTTGTTCAGCCACCATTATTGGAGAAGCCACTGCCTAGCCACCTCAAGCATGCAGGCGTGAAGGATGAACAGAAGGAGAACTTTCTGCTGCATGTAATAAGGGAGCTCACCAAGTTGCTTCATATTGACATTTTATATTCTATTTCAGACAACACTTAGATGAGCCTGGTATAGGTGGTACCAAATGATTTAAGCATTCCTAAGACATGAGTTGGTTGAAGAGGGAGTTTCTTTTTTCCCACATTTTCATTGCATTATGTCTGTTGATCCATAATTTGCATATTTTTACAATGAGGACAATGTGTGATTTAAGTATGGGGGAGGAGATTTGTAATTTTGAGATTTTGATTTTTAGGTTGTTTAGTAATTTTAGGATTGTTTTAGGATTAAAAAAAATTGTTGTTTTTACTGTTTACTGTAGGTCATTTTTCTATTTTTTCCATTGATGTTTTTGCTGTTTCGTAGTTATTCTGTAGTTGTTTCGTAGTTGCTACTACTATTTTTGCTGTCTGAAATTACTGTGTGTTGTCTGTCTTGGTATTTTGTTGTTTCTATAGCTTAGGGATGGCAATGGGTACCCTATGGGCAGGGTATTATTGTGTTTGTCCCCATACTCGCACTTTTAAAAAAAGCCCGTACCCGCGCCCATACCCGCAGTGGGCAGCAACTTTAATGCCCGTCCCCGTACCGACTGGACACCTATATGCATATACCCGCGCCCGTTACCCGTAATTTAGTTAAATGAAAAATTAATAACTCATTAAAAAATATTAATTAAAGAAAATTATAACTTAATTGAATAATTAATCCAAAATCATCTAAACATATTTAATAAATATCAATAACATAAAAATTAATTAAATTGAAACACAATACGTTAATATTCTAAAACACAACACATGATTAATGTTCAAAACTTTTACTAAATATTACAATATACTTTCACATTACACTATTTTATAAACTTGAATATCATGTGTTAGCATTCTCTGTGATGTGAAAAAATTATTATTAATACTAATTAGTCATATATTATAAAGTAAAAAACACAAATAGGTAGTTTTAAAAATATATTTTTTAGTCTTTAATTATTATATATATATCAATTTTTAAATATATGTATAAATATATTAGATATTTTAATAAAATTACTATATATATAATTTTATATGATATTATTTATTAAATAATTTAATATATATAAGTGCGGGTATGGGGCGGGCTGGGCATCATAGTGCTCGTGCTCGCGCCTATCCTCGTTAAAAAATGCGGGCTATAGCCCATACCCGCGCCCATACACGTTTTTGCGGGTTTTTACCCTGCCTATCGTGGGTAGTTTTTGCGAGTACCCATATGGCTTGAGCTCAATTGTCATCCCTACTGTATCTGTTCCGTACTTGCTGTTGCACTTTTCATGTTGCCATTACAACAATTTTTTTTACAGCATAATTTTATACAACAAAATTTTGACTGTAATTTGATTTTTACAGCAAAAACATATTTTTAACAGTAAAAAAATACATATAGCATGTTTTTCCTTTGATTTTTAGGATTTGTATTAGTGGTTGGCATTTTCATAATTCTTGGATAATTGGTTTCATGATTTGTATTGATTGGATTCCTTGCATTTTGGTAAACAAGTTGGTTTTGAGAATTATTGGGTTGAATCTTTTGTGATAGAGTTGTCCTTGGTGAGATTTTGAGCCTTATATTTGGATGGATCATTCTATGTCATTCTCTCTTTTTCTAGTGTGATTTCACTCTTGTTTGCTTGTGCTCTAGAACTTGGCTTGACTCTTTAATTTGAAACTTGGTTCACATGCATGTATTCAAATGATTCAGGCATTAATCTTTATTAATATTGAGCTACTAGCCATATGATCCTACCTTGATGATTAATCAACTTGTTAGCCCCTTTGAGCCTATGGATCTCATTTCTTGTTTTTAAAGCTCATTACAAACCTTAAAAAGAAAAACCATGATTTGTCCCTACCTTAGAGGATAAATAAGCATTGTAATTGTTTTGGGAATAGGTTCTTAAATAAGTGTGGGGGTGTACTTCATTTATTATCTCCTCATGTGGATAATTCATTGTTGACCTATGACTAGTTACAAAAGAAAAAGAAAAAATGGAAAAGGAAAGCAAGAAAAAAAGAATAAAGAATAAAGAATAAGGAAAAGCTCAAAGAAAAGTGTAAAAAAAAAAAAGAAATAAAGTGTTTGAAATAAAAAAAATTTGGTCAAAAGGTAGAAAAGATGAGTATAATTGTGATCTTGATATGTATGCTACTTGCATTTATTTTTTGATTTATTCCCCATTACTCCTCTTTTCTCTTTGGTTTTTAGCTTCTTATCTTTGATTTTTCCTATCTTTACCTTGGCCCCATTACATCCTATATGAAGTCCTCTTTGTAAGTAAAACAGGGAAACACTAGAAGGGGGGTTGGATAGTGTTTCAATGAAAACCTTTTCGTTTATAGTATATTTTAAAAACGTTTCCGTAAAAACTTCAGATGATAAAGATCGTCTGTAGTTAGTTACTACCTTCTGAACTTTGGTTCAGACACAAAGACAGTTTTGATAAGAAGTTTTGTCTGATGTTAAGATTTTCGCTCTTGAAAACTTTTCTAAACCCCTTTGTTAGTTTGAAAACTGAATCGAAAGAGTTTAAGGGAAAGAAAGCTCAGCCAAGAGTTTATCCTGGTTCACTCACTACCACTTGTGAGCTACGTCCAGTCCCAGGGCAAACCACCACTGGATTTCCACTAGTCTTGCAAGATTACATGTATTCTTTTCTATCAAGCCTCTTCAGGTTCTACACCAAGTATTGTTTTCTGTCAAGCCTCTTCAGGATCTACACCAAGTATTCTTTTCTGTCAAGCCTCTTCAGGCTCTACACCAAGTATTCTTTTCTGTCAAGCCTCTTCAGGCTCTACAACAAGTATTGTTTCTTCCACCAAGCCTCTTCAGGCTCTCAGACACTTATCCAAGTGTAGCCCAAGTATTCTTTCATACAATAAGCCTCTCCAGGCTTGTAACCCAAACTGTTTTAAGATAAAAACATATGAAGTTCAATCAACTATTTTCAGATGATAGATTGAACTTATCAGAAGTGTACAAGTAACTGAGATTTACTCAGGATAAGCAAATAAGCAAATGTACAGAAAATATCATAGTATTTTTTGCAGCGTTTACACAGAGTAAGGTTTCTTTGATAACTTTGCTTCTTTTGCATTGCTTCAATCTGCATGGGCATATTTATAGTCTTCGAGAAAATGTTGCCCGTTGTCAAATAGCATTAAATGCTTCAGGAGACGTTGAGACACACTCTGTCCAACACGTTCTGAGCAGTCTTAGGTGCAGCAGGTCTGCGCACACAATGCTTTTGAGCAGGTACAGCAACTTTGCAAAATTTCCTTAAAATGCTAAACATTTGAACGAGGAGAGAAAGCAGCTCTGATTCTTATGCTGAAAAAGGATTAGACCATCGGGATGAACGTTCTTCTTTCATAGTAACGTCTTCACGGGTCAAACCTTAAACTTGATACCTTCAGCCTTCAGATGCAAGGAGTGCTTCAGATGATCTTCAAGTCTTCAGATGATAAACACTCTTCAGATGAAGTTGATCTTTCATATGATCCTTTATGCAGACAATATGATCTGAAACAGTGCAACATCCTGTGAGAGCATAGTATCATATAAATGCTTTATATTTTATATTTGTTGTTCATTAAAACTTAAGAGAGTGAGACTCAAAATATTTTTAATTTCATATATTTAATCCTTTTGAGACTCAACAATCTCCCCCTTTTTGATGATGACAAATATAAAATATGAGAAAATCTGGAAAAGGTTTTAGTTGAGAAAATTCTCCCCCTTAAACAGATATTTCATCTGAGATGATCATATTCCTTCTGAAATGTTCTCCTTCTGAAATATTCTCCCCCTTTCTAGTTCTGAAACATTTTCTGAAGTTCTTGCTGCATTGCTTTTAGATTTTGTTAGTAGTACCATAGTAAATAGTGCATACTGCATAACTACCAATCAATCACATCATATTACTGCTCCCCCTTTTGGCATCAATAAAAAGGGGTAAGCAACAGACATATAGCAGTTAAGATAGCAGTTAAGATTGATGTTCAGCAAAGAGAGCACATAGAATGATAACTATCAAAACTTTATGGATTAAAGTCGGAAACACGTATGTAACAGTGAAACACAGTCTGAATCATTCTAGGCATCATCATGAACTAGGTCTTACGCTTCCCAGAGCTCTCTCAAGCAATTCTTGCATAGCCAGTCTCTGCCTTTCCAGTTCAGCTACTACAGCCTCTCGGAGATGATATTGGCTAGCTTGAATCTGAGCTTGAGTCTCTAAAATCTGATCTGTTTTCTGCATAAGCAGTTGATTCTGCAAACGAAGTTCCTCATTCTCTTCAACTAAAGCATTGACTTCAGCTTCAAGATTCTCTTCATAGAAAACGAGAGAGATATGCTTGCAGGTGAATCTGAAGTACTGAAAACCAGTAGGTAGGTGCTACTGCAAAGGGTCCTTCACTCTGATATAAAATTCAGGGAGAACAAAGGAGATGCCACCATCCACTCTAAATGGAGATCCCGATCAGACAATTGAAAGCATCCTCTAAAGAAGGTAGCAGTTTCCACTATAGTTGAACCTGCAACCACTTGAGAGTCAGCTTCATCCCAACTTGTTCCTGATGAACTCCCTTCCTTTTCAACGAGATTCCAATGAAAGTCCCACATGGCATTATAAAGTGAATGATCCATGCCTTGGTTGATGAAGATATATTCCTGCAAGATTGTTCCAGTCTTCTTCAGATAACACCCTTGGAGGTCCAGCACCTTTTGAAATTATCTCAGGTCCTTTGTCTTTGATAGAAAAGAAGTCAGCATAAGGATACCTAGGGACTATCCTGTCTGGCTGCACTAGAATAGTAGTTGACAACTTTGTATGAATAGGTAGAGGAGGTTTGAAATCTCTACAGTGAAAGGATCTGAAACAGCTTTGATCAATTAGTTCAGCTTCAAGACACTGCACTCTGACAGCGATCCACTCATCAGGAGATAGATTGAGTTGGTCTTGTGAGAAAGGATCCAAAGCTTTCCACCTATGGCAAGGAGTAATGACTCCACATTTGATCTTCTCAAGAGCATCTGAGAGACCACCTCCCCCTGAGCTGAGCCTCCTCCTTTATCTTGCTTCTGAGGAAGTTTCCAAGAAAAACCTTGAGGGTGGGTGTGACGCTAATGGTGCAGCTTTCTTGAAGAATAGCAATTCTTCATACAAGTTTGGGAACTTTGGTACTCTGGTTCGTAGAGATGTGAGCATATTGTAGAATTTGTGAGGCACTTCAGTAGCCCACTTCAAGTGTTCATTGCTGCGAATAGGCAGAGCTAGATCATAGGTAGGTTGCCTTGACAGGTTCCTTTCATTTTCTTTCAGCAAAATACTAATAGGGAGGTTTCCACCAAACCAGATGTAGTTAGGTTCGACATCTGAATCAAGTTCGAAGTAACCTGACAGAGAGGAGGAAGATGGTGAAAGTGGGGGTACTTCTCTTGGTGTGCTGATAACTGTAAGTGGAGGAGGGGCTTCATCTTCTGAGGATGAAACATTTCCAAATAGAACCCTAGGTCTCTTAATACGAGCCGTAGAGCCTTCAGTAGCTGGCTTTCTTCTTCCTCAGTTCCTCCAACTTCTTCTTTCTTCGAGCTTCAGCAACCTTCTGAAACTCAACAACATCTTCTTGTTGGATGCTTTTACTTCTAGTCAATCTTTGTGAGGCATCAGCAGTAGGAGACAACAATCTTCTCCTTTGATTTCGTCTAGTCTTAGCACTGACTCTTCTTCTTTTTATCCTATTGGCTTGCTCAAGCCTTTCATCTTCAAGAACGGCTTGTTGAAGCTGCAACAGCAAGAGCATAGTCTTGCTTTTCTTGTTCTTCCTTCTGCTTTCTTTCTTCTTCTTCAATTTCTGCGACCACTTGTCTGATGTCAGCTTCAGGCAGACTCGTAGCAAGAGGGATGGCTTTGACAGGCTCAGTTGAATCATCTAAAGCAACTGAGATTGGTTCAGACTCTAGACTATTGTTGTCCTCTACCTGTCCTCCCTTGTTGAGAGTAGGCTGATTAGCAAGAACTAGGTTTTCTGTAACCTGACCCACAATCTCAGAGGTATGTGCATACATACTCTGAGCAGGTTCAAATTGTCTAAACTGAACTCTTCCTTCTGGTGATTCTTTCTTCTGAAGGAGCTTTGTTCTTTCTTCTTCAGAACTTTAGTGGGAGTTTGAGAAGACACGAACTTGTCTTTGTGAGTGTCACCTTGCAACTCCTCCTCCAGAATTTCTAAAGGACTTTTCCCAGTTCTGCTAGCCTTGGTTTGAACAGCTTCTTCTAGCAGAGTCCCTTTCTGGTGAGGGCTTCTTCACCACAATCCCCATCTCTTGACGTTGGTCAAGGAGAAGAGAGCAGGACCTTTGTGGTCATATACTCTTTCAATGGGAACATTGAACTTCGGCAGAATCTTCGTGATAAGAGTGGTATGAGTATAGCTTGAGGTAGAATCATTAACCTTTTTCAGCATATTGTAGAGGATGATCTTGGGTAGATTGAGAGGCTTTTTATCCAAAAGATGGATTATGCAGAATCTTTCCAGTTCAGACACATGATTCTCACTTCCATGCTTGGGCAAGATACAACCACCCCAAGATGGCATGAAGGAATCCTTGGCTTAGGATGCATGTAAGAGTTTCTTAGATCACCTGGGTCTTCAATCCCGTACAACTTCTGGGTAAATCTCTTAACTCCACCATTCTTTACTTCTCATTCTAAAATGAACATTTCTCCAGTATTGGGAACACCAGTTACAGCAGCAATGGTGTCTGCATCCACAAAGAGTCTTATACCCATCACCTTAGTTTCAAAGCCTTGATACCTTCCATCCTGGGAAGAAGTATCTCGAGCATTTTTTCCAGAACTCCACCACACTCTATTCATGCCATGCACAGTCAATGGCAGAGAAGAAATTAATCCAGCCACATGCTTCGACGGTGTCAGTGAGATCAATGCCACCAGCTCGGAGCATCTCCAGGTCTACAGTCCTGGAAGGAACAATCTGACCACCGACTGATTTCTTGGAAGTCATTGTTGTGAACTGTCAAGAAGACGAAGAATACAGAGAGGCTTCAAGGAACTTAGGGGCACAAGAAAGGCAGCAGTTTGCACTTGGAGAGAGAGAGAGAGAGCGGTAGCCAGTAATAGTAGCAAACACGTCTCTTAAATAGCCGTCACACATAGTAATGATGACAGTTGAAGTTTCGGAGATCGTGCAAACATGCTTAGAGTAGTTACTCAGAGAAGAAGACCAAACGTTTCAGCTTGCCACGTCATCAGACTGAGTTGCTTCACATAACCATGTTATTCAGACAATCACTCATGTTCAGATGCAACAACTTCAGATGCATATTTAGATACAACAATTATATTTCAGACAAAGCCAAGATGTTAGATTATTTCTGATGAACTTAAATCTATCCTCAGTCAGGGTTTTTGTGAATATATCTGCCCATTGATGCTCAGTATCAATGAACTTTATATCAAAAAACTCCTTTCTGAACATAGTCTCTAATAAAATGATGCTTGATTTCTATATGCTTTGCCCTAGAGTGTTGAATGGGATTCTTGGATAAATTAATTGCACTTGTGTTATCGCACATTACAGGTATAAAAGACACATTAATGTTAAAATCTTCTAACTGATATTTTACCCATATCAGTTTGTGAACAACAACTGGTTTGCCAGCAATATATTCAGCTTCTGCTGTGGAAAGAGCAATGGTGCTTTGCCTTTTGCTGGACCAGTTGATCATGTTGTTACCAAGGAAATGACAACCTCACTTGTTGATTTCCTCTCAACTCTATCTCCAGCAAAATCAGCATCACAAAATCCCACTAACTTGCAATCCTTACTTCTCTTATTGCAAAGACCAAGATTAGTAGTACCATTTAAATATCTGAAGATTCTTTTACAGCTTTATAATGAGTAATTCTTGGATCAGATTGAAATCTGGCACAGAGACAGACACTGAACATAATGTCAGGTCTGCTTGCTGTCAGATATAATAATGAGCCAATCATTCCTCTATACAGAGTTTGATTTACTGGTTCTTCCTCCCCTTCATCTTTGTACAAAACAACAGAAGGATGCATGGGAGTAGTCATGGACTTGCAATCACTCATATTGAATTTCTTAAGCATTTCTTTTGTATATTTTTCTTGATGGATCCATATACAATAAGATTGTTGCTTAATCTGAAGTCCTAGGAAGAACTTAAGTTCCCCCATCATGCTCATCTCAAATTCAGATTGCATAAGTTCAGAAAACTCCTTGCATAATGAAGAATCAGTAGAACCAAATATAATGTCATCCACACTATATCTGAACAAAAATGAAGTCTTTGTTGGACATTTTTCTGAAAAGAGTTGTATCTACTTTTCCTCTTTGAAACCATTTTTGATTAAAAAGTTGCTCAATCTGTCATACCAAGCTCTTGGGGCTTGTTTCAGACCATAAAGAGCCTTTTTCAGTTTGAAAACATGTTCTGGAAAAGTAGTGTCTTCAAAACCTGGTGGTTGTCTAACATAGACTTCTTCCTCAATAAGCCCATTGAGAAAGGCACTCTTAACATCCATCTGATATAAGGTGATGCCATTATTTACTGCATAAGCTAGTAAAATTCTAATGGCTTCAAGCCTTGCTACAGGAGCAAAAGTTTCAGTGAAGTCAATACCTTCTTGAAGATTATAGCCTTGAGCAACAAGCCTTGCTTTGTTTCTGACTAATTTTCTTTCTTCTGATAACTTGTTTCTGAACACCCATTTGGTTCCTATTATAGTTTTCCCATGGGGTTGAGGTACAAGTGTCCAGACATCACTCCTAGCAAATTGATTCAGCTCTTCTTGCATGGCTAGGATCCAACCTTCATCATGCAGAGCTTCTTCAATGTTTTTAGGTTCAATCTCAGAGAGAAGTGCAAGATTATTCGAGCTTCTGAATCTTGATCTTGATCTTGTTTTTACTCCTTCTGAGGTCCTCACCTATAATTTGCTCTCTTGGATGATGAGTTCGGTATCTTCAATCATAATTGTGAGAGGGTACACACTCTGTCTGAGACTCAACAATGTTGGTCTGAGAAGGTTCAGCTTCAGATGCAGGTTCAGTCTTTTGTTCAGAGGGTTCTTCAGACTTAGTTCGGGATTCAGCTTCATTCCTGCAAAATCCTCTTCAAGATCTACAGTCCAATACCAGTGATCTTCCCTTGCTGATTTCCACCAAAGGTGACCACTCCACCTGCCTTGGGTCTAAGGCTTTGGAACAAACACCTTTCTCCCGTCATGTGTCGCGAGCACCCACTGTCCAGGTACCATTTGTGGTGTTTCTTTTGTCCTGTTAAACACATCTGCAACAGGAACAATCAAATTCTTAGGTACCCATACCTTCTTGGGTCCTTTTTTGTTAGCTTTGGGTCTTATTTTCCTTTTGTGTCTGCATTGAGACTCAACGTGTCCAGGCTTTCCACAGTTAGAACACTCATTACCTTTCTTAGGTCCTTTATCGGGCATATTAAATATAACAGATTCAAATTCAGATGTGTCTAAATAACCTAAGCCACTCTTGTCAAGGGAATGCCTCTGAGAGCCCAATAATTTATTCAGATTATTAGTTCCTTTGACAAATTTGGCTAGATCCAAAGTTAATTCTCTAACCTTGTTTTTGAGACTTTTTGTTCTCCTTAACAAGATTATCAGAACTACTTGGATATTGCTGAAGTAGCTTTTCTTTGAGAACCAATGTTTTCTTTTTGCAGGTTCTCATTTTCTAAAGCAGCTTGAGTAAAAGCTCTTGAGAGTTCTTTGAATTCATTAAATAGTTCTCTGCTACTTTCAACAAGGTCATCATACTGGTCTTGTAAAGTTTGAGGATTACCTCAGAGTCTGAACTGTCTGAAGATGGTAGACTTGCCATCAGACACAGATTTGCTTCTTCTGAAGTATCATCCTCTTCTTCTGAAGTGGAATCATCCAAATCTTCCATGTAGCCATCAATCCTTTCTTTTTCTTGAAAAACTTCTTCTTCTGAAAGGTTGGCTTCCTTAACTTGGGACAATCCGTCTTCATGTGACCTGGTTGTTTGCACTCAAAACAGGTAATTTTGTCAGTGATAATAAATTCTTTACCTGATTTACCTTGTTTGATATTGGAAGGTTGAGATCTTTTGTATCTTCCTTTTCTTTGTAGCATTTTCTTAATCTTCTTGCTGAGAAGAGTGAGATCGTCATCTTCTGAACAATCTTCAGACTCAGTATCATCCTCTGAAGTGTCCTCTGCTTGCATGGCTTTTATGCTACCATGCCTAGACTGTCTGGTCTTGCAATTTAATGCCAGTGATTTCTTCTTGGTGTCATCCTCCCCAAGTTCAAGCTCATGGACTTTGAGAGAGTCCAGTAGTTCCTCCATTCTAAGAGAATTTAGATCTTTGGCTTCTTGAATGGCAGTAACCTTGGGTCTCCAGGACTTTGGTAAGCTTCTTAGAATCTTTCGATTGTTATCTCTAGATTCAAAGGTTCTTCCTAATGACCTGAGTCCATTGGTTATTGTCTGAAATCTCCCAAACATTTGGTCTATAGTTTCAGATTCTTCATCTTGAACATCTCATACTGATGTACAAGCATGCTGATCTTGGATTGCTTCACAGTCTCTGTCCCTTCATGAGCTGCTGCAAGCGTTTCCCAGATCTCTTTGGCAGATGAACAACCATGAACCTTCTTATATTCTGACTTGTTCAAGGAACATATCAGATAGAGTTTGGCCTTGGCATTTAATTGAACTTGAGCCTTCTGCTCCAAGGTCCATTCAGCCTTAGGTATGGGCACTCCAGCATGCATGGGCACGTAGTCTCCATCAATAACCACATCCCAGACATCAATGTTGTTGCTTTCAATAAACAACTTCACACGATCCCTCCAATAGTGGTAATCCACTCCATTGAATGCTGGAGGTCTTGTGATGGAGGCTCCTTTAGTGATATATTGTCTGTTGCTGGTAGAAGTTTCCATTGGATCTCTGTCCTCTGCACTGATTAGGTGCTAACCCCGAGGATAAGCTCTGGTACCAACTGTAAGTAAAACAGGGAAAACACTAGAAGGGGGGTTGAATAGTGTTTCAATGAAAACCTTTTCGTTTTATAGTATACTTTAAAAAAACGTTTCTGTAAAAACTTCAGATGATAAAGATCATCTGTAGTTAGTTACTACCTTCTGAACTTTGGTTCAGACACAAAGACAGTTTTGATATAAAGTTTTGTCTGACGTTAAGATTTTCGCTCTTGAAAACTTTTCTAAACCCCTTTGTTAGTTTGAAAACTGAATCGAACGAGTTTAGGGAAAGAAAGCTCAGCCAAGAGTTTATCCTGGTTCACTCACTACCACTTGTGAGCTACGTCCAGTCCCAGGGCAAACCACCATTGGATTTCCACTAATCTTGCAAGATTACAAGTATACTTTTCTATCAAGCCTATTCAGGCTCTACACCAAGTATTCTTTTCTGTCAAGCCTCTTCAGGCTCTACAACCAAGTATTCTTTTCTGTCAAGCCTCTTCAGGCTCTACAACAAGTATTGTTTCTTCCACCAAGCCTCTTCGAGCTCTCAGACACTTATCCAAGTGTAGCCCAAGTATTCTTTCAGACAATAAGCCTCTCCAGGCTTGTAACCCAAACTGTTTTAAGATAAAAACAGATGAAGTTCAGTCAACTATCTTCAGATGATATAGTGAACTTATCAGAAGTGTACAAGTAACTGAGATTTACTCAGGATAAGCAAATAAGCAAATGTACAAAAAATATCAGAGTATTTTTGCAGCGTTTACGCAAAGTAAGATTTCTTTTGATAACTTTGCTTCTTCTGTATTGCTTCAATCTGCATGGGCATATTTATAGTCTTCGAGAAAATGTTGCCCGTTGTCAAATAGCATTAAATGCTTCAGGAGATGTTGAGAACACACTCTGTCCAACACGTTTTGAGCAGTCTTAGGTGCAGCAGGTCTACGCACACAATGCTTTTGAGCAGGTACAGCAGCTTTGCAAACTTTCCTTAAAAATGCTAAGCATTTGAACGAGGAGAGAAAGCAGCTCTGATTCTTATGCTGAAAAAGGATTAGACCATCGGGATGAACGTTCTTCTTTCATAGTAACGTCTTCACGGGTCAAACCTTAAACTTGATACCTTCAGCCTTCAGATGCAAGGAGTGCTTCAGATGATCTTCAAGTCTTCAGATGATAAACACTCTTCAGATGAAGTTGATCTTTCATATGATCCTTTATGCAGACAATATGATCTGAAACACTTAGCACCTTTAATCTTAGGTTTATTGGGTTGTATTCATTATTAAATCCACCATTTTAATCGGAATTTACCTGATTGGGCTTATTTGGGCTTTAATTGTAATTGTTGTTTAAACTTTAGATTTTAAGCCTATTGACCTACTTGTCTTGTCTTGATAATATCTAGAGCTGTAGGTGGACAATTTGGGTGATTCTAGGGGTATTAGAAGCTAAGATCTGTTGCTTCAATTTAATATGCTGTATAATAGTATTTCCATGAAGAAATTAGGATCAGTTTAATATTGAAATTGGGGCTAACGAAATCTGAGTTGGGACAACTTTGTTTTTCAGACTTGAATTAGTGTTTTGGGCCTAATACTTGTTAATCAGGGCCTAACCATCATTTTAATCTGATTAATCATGTGGCTAAGATTAGGCGTTTAAATAGGGGCGGTTACTCATTTTGGAGGGAACTCTCTCTCATTTTTCTAAATTTCAGATATGAGACTCTTCACTTTCTCTTCTCATTTCGTTTTTTTCTGTTCAACCTCCATGGAAGGCTAGGCTTTGAAGGTTGATTCTCAAGTGTTCTTAGCATTTGATCTTGAGGTTTCTTCTATGTAATTTGCTTTTCAATTTCTATACAAATTGTTTATGTTGATTCTCAAGTGTTCTTAGCATTTGATCTTGAGGTTTCTTCTATGTAATTTGCTATTCGAATTTTCTATACAAATTGTTTCCTTTCCTAATCTCTCTAGAATTTAGGATTTTGAATCTTAAATTGGAATGCATGCTTCATGATTATGTTTCTTCTCTTAATCCTAAATTCGAATTTTAGTTTGCTTAATTCTAAAATGAATCTAATGTTTTCTTAATTCAGTAGGTTAGGGATTAGAATTCTACACAAATTTGCTTAATTCTTGCATGAGATAATTAATGAATTGATTGGTGCTTAATTGGTTAATTCAAATTTGTGAAGGAATTGATAATTTTCTGTAAATCAATGAAAGATCCTAATGTGAAAGGCCTTGAGAATTAATCTGGTTTTCTTGTATATTTTTCTGAATTTCGAATTATGTTTTAAAGGCTTAAATATTTCTGAAAATAACATGCAAACCCCTTTGCTGTTGAATTAACAATTATTGTGAATGATTTTTTGAATTTGTTATTGAATTCCTTGAGAGACGACTTTGGTTAACTCTCCATTAACTACATTTTCTGAATATTAATACTTGGTTGAGTACAACCTCGATCAAATTTGGCTCCGTTGTCGAGGAATTCAATTCATTTTCGGATTCATTTACATGGTGTTGTTAATTATGTTTCTTGTAAATATTGTGTGTTTTCAGTGTTAGTAATTGTGTTGTGTTCTATTTTTGGTGTAATGTTAGGTAATTGAGTCATGTTATATGTCTTGTGTTCGGTGTGTAGTTAGACAAATCCAATATAAAAATCGGTTAGGTAATTATGTTAGTGAAGTGGGAAGTAAAGAGTGTAGAGTGAGTTTCTGAAATTCTGAGTTTGTGTTCATTTGATTATGTAATTCGAGTTTGTATTGTGTTTCTGAGTTTAGAGTCATTTTTCATATTGTGTTTTTGTTCAACTAACGTTAAGTTTGTGCATATTTGAGAAAGGTTCCACAATTCAGTTCTTTGGTAAGAATTCTGTTACCAATTATGTTGTTGAAGCCTTGATTTGTAATCTGTGTTTGAGTCATTGTAAGTAGTGTGTTTAGTTTTATATTAGTGTTCTAACATCATTGTAATTAAGTTAGAATTGCATATGCTGAGATTACTTGCTGAACAATCCTGTTGACTTTCTAGTATTGAATCCGAGTTATTTGGTTAACACAGTTAGAGGTAGAATTTTTGCATCATTTTTTGTGTCCACATTTCTTTGAATTAATAATGAATTTTAGATGCCTTGGTTGGACTTAGATAGCCCCATATTGTGAGGTTGCACTTTGTACTCGCCTATTTTCATATGAAAATTTAAAGAAAAACATTACTTGAGTTAGAAAAGTCAGAATTGAGCATATTATATATGCTTCTTTATTGGTTGATTTTTCCCATACTGTCTTAGGTAGTTTGCATTGCTAGGCTTTGAGTTTTGTTTTGAAATTTTTTGTGGTTCATTATTACTCCCTCCGGTCCTATTTATAAGAACCTTTTAACTACTTCACACGGATTAAGAAAGTTGGTTAATTTAGTTGATTACAATAAATTTGTCATGAATGTGTATCATATTTACTAAACTACCCTTGAATTTATTGAGACTCATTATCTTTCTCTTTTATTTAACTATTCAATTGTGTCATACTCTCTATACTAATTAATTACTCACCTACCTCCACTAATGGGGTATTTTGTCAATAATAATTAATGCATGAGATAATCTGAAAAAGTTCTTATAAAAAGGACCAAGGTCCACCTTCAAAAAGGTTCTTATAAATAGGATCGGAGGGAGTATCATATTAGAGTATTTGTCATGCAATATTCCTCTTATTGGTTTCTGCTCATTTGGTATAGGTCACCTTTATAATCCACCTTGGTGTTATATTCTGATTTAATTTGTATTATTCATATGGTATGCTTAGTGTATGACTAGAGAAAATCCACGTTTCCTATATCCATATGACCCTTAAACTGATAAGACATGTCATAGACAAGTTAGGTAACCTGGGATTACATCTGTACATAATTCTGTTAGTGATAGTGAGTCTTTATTTGATAGTGTCTAGTTTGTTAGTTTGTTGATTGTGTGTTTGAGTGTGTTCTGGATGTGTTTCTTTTTCTTTTTCTATTTCTTCCTTTTCTTTTAATTCTGATTTTATTGATTCTAATTCTAACATTATGGCTGAAAGAACTTTGAGAGAACTCATTGAGTACATAGCTTCAAATAATCAGGAATTTAGTACCAGAAGCAACTCAGTAATTGTTCCCAGAGGAGTTCATGAGGTGGAGACATCACATATGTTGTTGACCATAGAAAATTATAGGACAAGTTAGATGATTTAGCTTCTTTGGTCAAGCAGTTAGCAGTATCTCAGAAACCTGTGAAGTTTTGTGAGATTTGTACATCACCTGAGCACCCCACGGATTCCTACCCTACCTTACATGAGTCTGAATCTCTCCTCAAGCATATGCTGCATATTTTTAGGAAATTTTACGTGGGGTATAGCGTGTAGATTAGCGTATAGCGTGATCATTAATTCATTATCTGAGAAAAATTAATGGATCTAATTCCTCCTCTTGAGATAAAATGAGGAATTAATTCATAGCTGATTTTTTTTTTTTTATGCATCACTCTAACTGAATGTTTCACTCCATGTAATGATGTAAATTAACCTTTCATTTATATGGATTAATCTTAAAATTACAAAGTGAGAAGCATAAGTCGAAAATTTTCGATTCTCCCGAAGACTCAGTAATTCCTAGTAACTATTTTAATTATGGTTAATATTTATTTTATTTCATTTTAGTTTAATTTTTTTTTTAAAAAGTAGTCATATAAGTTTTTTTCTTGACGAGTGTAATAATGTAAAATTAGATATCTAGAAAAAAAAATTCATTGAGAAGACTTGGATCAGTCAACAATATCTAAGCAGTTTCCTGCCGTGGAATATATGACACCAAGTAGACCCAATGACGTTCCAACAAGAAATTTACATGCAATTCCAAATAGACACCGAGTCAAGAAATGCCGTGACAATTGACACCTAGGCGTATGCAATGGGAAAGCCTCTATTAATTACAAAAGCTTCGGATATAAATAATTAAATATCTTAAAAACATTATGACATGTATAAAAGCTAAAAACAATTAACTCTTAAAAACTCAACCTCTATAGGTTAATAAATTTTTTATTTTTTGTATTTATTAATCCTAAACGTTATTATTTCGATAATAAGATGAAATTTTAGGATGTAAAAAGGATATAGTACTAATAATTAATACTTTATTATATCTTTTTTATATTTATCCTGAAAAATTATATTTTATTTAGAGTTCGTTTGGGTTATATATATATATATATAGATATATATGGAGCGTATCAAATGAGGGGAGTTTTTATTGTGAGAGATGAGAGGGTTAAAATATAGCCCTTAGATTAAATTGAATTAAATTAAATGGTTGAGATAAAATCAAGTACTAATGATTTGTTATCTCTGATCCATAGAATCCTTTGATCTAGGATCCACTGTTATCTCTGATTAATCCTCCAAATCTAGTCAGTCCTTGATTTTCGAAGAAGCTGCCATCGACATTAAATCATTATTATTTAATTGAGTAAACCATCACTTTAGTCCCTGACTTTTTCAGAGTCGAACACTTTAGTTCCTGACTTATGAAAATACAACAAGTTACTCCCTGACTTTGTTCAACATCCATCAATTTAGTCCAAAACGTTATATTCCGTCAAGTCACTGTTGATGTGGCAATCTGACTTGTCTCCAGGGTTCAACATCCATCAATTTAGTCCCTGACTTTGTTCAACATCCATCAATTTAGTCCCTGACTTTGTTCAACATCCCTGACTATGTGTCATCCTTCTCCTTGCACCCACCCCTCTCTTTTTCACAGCCACCTCTTCTGTGCATAATATAACAACCCAGTTACTCCCAAAATCTGAGCTAATCCAATTCAATTTCTTAATTTGAGCAACAATGCACAAGCTTAAATACAATAATACATATACCCAGAAATTAAAAACACCGAAACAAAAATATAAGGAGATATATAGAGAGTGAGAAGGAGGTTCAAATGACATAAATATGAAAAATCCAGGTAGAGCAAGTATAATGAGACAAAAAGAACAACACACTCAACAAATTTAATCACTTAAAATGACAGTAGTCAAAGAATCCAATTATTAATAGGTCATAAAAAAGCAAGAGTAATGTTTGAAAATTTTGAGGAAAAATAGTATGCAAGTTTATTCTATTTATTCTATCGGAGGCAGAGCCAGAGGTGGCAAAGGTGGAGGCATAGGAGGAGGAATCAAAGGTGGTGCTGGCGGAGGCTATGGAGGTGGCAAAGGTGGAGGAGTTGGAGGTGGACATGGTGGTGGCATAGGAGGTGGTGCTGGCGGGGGCCATGGAGGTGGCATTGGTGCTGGTGGAGGCTATGGAGGTGGTAAAGGTGATGGATTTGGAGGAGGAGTTGGCGGTGGGCATGGTGGCGGTTCTGGAGGAGTTGGTGGTGACTTTTAATTTAAAACTTCCTAAAAGCACAAATGATCTTATGTTGTCATGCAATTAATATGCATACTTTGTCTATGGATGCAGCTAGCATGCAACTATGTACTCTAGATTAATTAAATAAATCCACGAGTTATGATGGTTTCAACAATGGAGGTGGGCTAATAATCATATAATATAAAGGGGTGAGTGCAAGGAAAAGGGTGACACATAAGTCAGGGATGTTGAACAAAGTCAGGGACTAAGTTGATGGATATTGAATAAAGTCAGAGACTAAATTGATGGATGTTGGACCCTGGAGACAAGTCAGATTGCCACATCAACAATGACTTAACGGAATATAACGTTTTGGACTAAACTGATGGGTGTTGAACAAAGTCAGGGACTAAATTGTGTATTTCAATAAGTCAGGGACTAAAGTGTCCGACTCTGAAAAAGTCAGGGACTAAAGTGATGGTTTACTCTATTTAATTTAATCTCAACTATTTAATATAATACGGATTTTTTAACATGCTAAAGTACTAACTTAACTAAAAAATACTTTATAATTACAGTAATAGTAATTATAGTTATTATATCAATATTAAAACCTTTTTTACATTCTAAATATTAAATTTATCAAGCAAAAATAACATATATTTTTTTATAAATTATAGTCAAATGACCAAAATTTTTATTTGATTTGAACTTATCAATTTCTATTTTTATTTCCATTCTGAAATATAAAAAAAAAGTCCTCTAATTTACCTGAAAAAACTATAACTTTTGCTTATATTTATCTTATAAAAATTAATAATTTTATTTTTTAAAAAATTACAAATATTAATACCTAAAATTAAATAAATATTCTATCTTAAAAAAATAAATAAATATTTTAAATTATTTATATCTTATGAAATAAATAAGAAGATTAATAATATAATATAAAATTCAAATCATGAAAAAACACTTGTAACTACGGTAATAGACTAATAGTAATTATATTAATTTAGTTATAGTTATTATGTCAATATTAGACTATTTTAAAAAATTTTAATATTAAATATATCCTTAAAAAAGGATGCTATATGTTTAAAAATATAATATGAAATTATAGATATTAATACCAAAAAACAAATAAATATTTTAAAGTGTATAGTACAAGTTTTTTTTAAAATATTTTATGGAATATATAAGAAGAATAAAAATATAATATGAAATTTAAAATATTCTTAAGTACTCAACAAAAAAACACTTTACATATTGTAATTATTTAGTTATAGTTATTATATCAACATTAAATCCTTTTTTATATTTTCAATATTGAATATATCTAAGAAAAAAGAAGTCTACCACTTTTGCTAATCTTGATCTTATAAAAATAAAAAATTTAATTTATCAATAAATTAAAAATATTAAAAATATTTTATAACGTTTATTTAAAAATGTATTTTATTAAATTTTATGAAATTATAATAAGAATAAAAATATAATATAATATAAAATTAAAATATGATAAAGTGTTAAATAAAAAACACTTTACAATTATGATAAAGCGCTAAGTTAATGTTGATGGCAGTCGAAGATCAAGGATTGGCTGGATATGGAGGATAAATCAGAGATAACAATGGATCATGTATCAAATGATTCTATATGGATTAGAGATAACAAATACTTAATTTAATCTCAACCATTTTAATTTAATTCAATTTAATCTAAGAGCTATATTTTAACCTTCTCATCTCTCACAATAAAAACTCCTCTCACTTGATACGCTCCCTCTCTCTCCTCTCTCTCTCTCTCTATATATATATATATATATATATATATATATATATATATATATATAGTCTTAATTTCATATGTAGGTTTACGCATTTTGTAGTCAATCGGTGTTTGGAAAATTAAAGCAATATGCCGTGAGATATGCGTCTCACGGCGTAATGAATGGGGCAAAGAAGAAAGCATTAAATATTTAGACAGTGAAGCGAATCAGTACTGCTGTGCGATTGACAATATATATATATATATATATATATATATATATATATATATATATATAATACTAGTATATAAGAGTACGTGAGGAAGGATCGATCATGTTACTCACAGTCATCGTCACTAAACAGATCCAACATTAATTGATTTTGTTAAATTTGTGATGGATCCATCTCTCATAATCATAAACAAAACAAATTAACCATTTCCTTCGTTTCCCCAATACGAATATAAGAATGCAGTCTTTTTTTGTTTCTAATTTCTATGCCTTTATTATATGTGGTGTGATGATGATGGGGAGTAGTCAATCTGCACCATCACAGCTTCAATTGGATTTGGAAGCTAAAGCCATACTCAACAGTCGATGGTGGAACACGTCTCTTCCATACTACAATGTCTGCCGTCGCTGTCAGTGGTACGGTATAGCTTGCAACAAGGCAGGAAGCATAACAGAAATCAACTACTATTCTGAAGCAGCGGTTCAATTTGCAACACTCAACCTCTCTGCTTTCCACAATTTAGAAAAGCTTATTGTCAATGTGGACTACAAGGGACTATCCCACCAGAAATAGGTACTCTCACCAAACTCATTCATCTCGATTTGTCCTACAATTCTCTTGAAGGTGAGATACCTCCTTCAATGGGAAATCTTAGCCTATTACAAAACCTTGACATCTCTAACAACAACATTCAAAGCTCCATTCCTCATGAGTTGGGCTTCCTCAAAAATCTTACTTTATTAGATCTTTCACATAACAGAATCAATGGGACCTTGCCTATTTCACTTACGAGTCTCACCAGATTAAAAATGCTTGACATTTCCAACAATCTTCTTGTTGGTTCCCTCCCTTCACAGCTAAGATATTTGCCAAACACAACCTATTTGGATCTTAGCTACAATAAACTCACTCGACCGGTTCCCCAATATATCCATGCCTATTATGTGGTGTTTTCCTACAATAATTTGAAAGGTCCCATTCCAAATGGTTTCAATCCTTATGCCCTAATAGGCAACAAGGATGTTTGTAGCAACATTCCATATCCGCAACTCTATTTCCAATTCAAACCTTGTCCAGCAAGCAGCAAGACAACCATCAAAGTAATACTTGCCACAGTTCTTTCTGTCCTTATTTTTCGAATCCTAGCTTTCTCACTATGCATGTGTTTGAAGCTTCATTTCAAAGGAATTAAGAACAAACATGCAGAATCAACAACTAGGAATGGGGATATATTCTCTATATGGAACTATGATGGAAACATAGCATATGAAGACATCATCAGAGTGACACAAGACTTTGACATGAGATATTGCATTGGAACAGGAGCATATGGGAGTGTTTACAAGGCACAATTACCTAGTGGCAAGGTTGTTGCCTTAAAGAAACTACATGGTTTTGAAGCAGAGGTGCCAGCTTTGGATGAGAGTTTTAGAAATGAAGTGAGGGTATTATCAGAAATAAAGCATCGACATATTGTGAAGCTTTATGGATTCTGCTTGCACAATAGAATCATGTTTTTGATCTATCAATACATGGAGAAAGGTAGCTTGTTCTCTGTCTTGTATGATGATGCAGAAGCAATGGAATTGGATTGGAGAAAGAGGGTTGACATTGTCAAAGGCATTGCACATGCTTTGTCATATCTTCATCATGATTGCAACCCTCCAATAGTGCATAGAGACATAGCTACCACAAATATCTTACTTAACTCAGAGTGGCAGCCTAGTGTTGCGGACTTTGGCACAGCCAGACTCCTCCAACATGATTCATCAAATCAAACTATAGTTGCTGGAACCATTGGATATATAGCTCCGGGTAATTATCCATAACTTTCTTTTCTTATTTTTATATATTTTTTGTCTTCTTTTCTTTTTCTGTGTTTATATGATTTGATGCAAAGCATGCCTAATCCATATATGTAGCAGACAGACAGGTGGACTACTTTGTTATTTTGAGTTTATACAAATTAAATACATTTTAAATCTAGTCATTCTTCAATTGTTTTCCTTTGGATTCTTTAACATGCTTTTTGTTGATATATTGAATGCAGAGCTTGCTTACACAATGGTTGTGAGTGAAAAGGGTGATGTTTATAGCTTTGGAGTAGTGGCACTTGAAACTTTAGTGGGAAAGCATCCTAAGGAAATATTGTCGTCACTTCAATCAACATCAACTCATGACATAGCACTATGTGAAGTACTGGACCAGCGCCTCCCACTACCAAATATGTCTGTTTTAACTGGCATAGTTCATGTTGCCATGATAGCATTTGCATGCTTAAATCCCAATCCTAGCTCTCGCCCAACAATGAAACATGTGTCACAATGTTTTCTTAGTCGATTAACTGTACTAAGCATTCCTTTACATGAAATTTCTATGCGGCAACTCATGAGTCAAGAACTCAAGCACTATTTAGAATTTTGAACCCCTGAAAGTGTCAGCATTTAATTGAGTTTGTCAAAGTTTTCTTCCATGAATTTTTATAGAACTTTATAGATTTTTATTTTAAAGATAACTCAAATGTATCTATAATTGAAGTAATTCTAGAGCTAATACGTGCAATAAACCCCGACCTCTGGAAGGGATCCATTTATTAAATAAAAGATCAACACAGGTTCTGCTTGTTGCTTTAATGTGTTCACGAAAGCAAACAGAATTAATGACCTGAGGCACGTGGAAACACATTGTCCTTAAGGATTCATTCGTGGAATGTGACGATGCCCCACGATACAACAGGCCCTTCTGGAAATTCCGAGGTTTAGAACTAGGAAGAATGAATTCCATTAAACCCAGGGATAAACTCTGAGTATTTGTGAAGAAGATAAGAGAATGGAGACTCACACTATTAAGTTAAGAGAAAAGAAGTTTATATAATAAATAAATAAATAAATAGGGTTAGGAAAGATAAAAAATAGATTTTGACCAAGCCAAAAATAGGTTTTGACCAAGTCAAAAATGTTTTCTAAAAAAGATAAATAAAACATTTATTTATTTCACTCTCAATCAATGTGGGACTTCTTTCTCTCAAAACTTTTGAAATAAATAGATAATATAAAAAATCCAACAATCCTCGACATATTTCAAAAGTTTTAAAAATTGAAAAGAAAATCTTCTTGGGTTAACGTCATGGGATAAATGCATCGAATCCGGTATCTTTTGGACTATGAACCAGACCTAGACTGATAGTACTTACCATACAAGTGAGTCGATGGAACATGTCCTATGAATCGAAACACTTTGGTGTATGTTAGAGGTATTACCAATCACATTATACCCCCACAATTCTCGCTGTTATCGTTGTGTTACGTTGTAAGGCCATGCGCGCGCTTGATTTTAACAAGTGCTCTAGAGATTTTGCCTTAATCTCATACAATCGGCCCCACCTGGCACTCATATAGGTGATTTCATCAAGTGTATGCGGCACTTCATACACAACCCATAAGGGATATGAAATTCATTAAAAGCTTTAAGCTTATCTTCTCAATAATGCAGTCTAGCACCTCTACACCATAGGAAGGGACAAAATAAATAGTGCTAGCAGAACTAACAAATGATTTGTTCTTACCCATATGAACTTTCTTCATGGGATCTCCAATCACAAAGGTTGGGTTACCATCAAATTGGTCAAATTTATTTTGACCACACAATAATTAGGGATATAACCTCATCATATAGTAGCTACTTTAAGAAATAATAATATATATGTATACGTCTCAATTTTCAATTATAAATTGAATTTACTCTTGCTATTTCCACATAGTAATCACATTATATAGATATGGAAGACACATGTTGTTCACAGATTAAAGCCATTATAGCCATATAACTTTTTAAATTAAGTCCACATTCAATTTTAATTTTTTTAATCTTGCAATAATACTAATAGGCAATCATATACATATCAATATATGTTTAACCCAAAAAAAATCTCTTATGTTCGGTAAAATCAGAAAAGAAGAAACGTAGTGAATATTGTATTAATCTCAGTCCTGGCTTTGATGAGAATATACCTGAAGCACAGTGAAGATAAAAGAACCCCAATTGTGGGATTAGATACGCTAGAGCACCAATTTGGGCAACACCGCTACTAAGTGACAGATCCAAGACCGCGTATCAGTGGGCACAATTTATTTTAAAAAATAAAAATTAATAATAATTATTATCACGTGTGTGCAAAGGAAATGAAGCTTAAAAATGAACAAAATTAATTTTTTTAATTTGATTTCCCAGAGTATCCTCTCACACAGTAGGTGAGACACTAGTCTTTCGAGGTATTGTCAGGCGCAAAGAGAAAACCCTTCCCACCAGTATTTTCCCCATACACATGGATTCAAGGATCAAATCCAAGACCATAGGCTTAAGAGACCCGAGCCCCTTTCACTCGGACCAATTAATACATATTGGTATTAAGAAAATTAGCTAGTAGTTATTGCTACTGAAAAAAAGATAAATTTTTACTTTAAAATCAAATACTTGAAAAGATATAAGAGCATCTCTGATGGCCTTTCGCTAAGGTGTTCACAAATATTAAGAGCGCTGCTTAGCAACTTTTTTCGTTAGAGAAATACCCCTATTTAAAAAAAAATTGAGTTGCTATTTGCAGCAATCCAAAAAGTATATTGTTGCATGCTTTTAAATTTTTAGTCATTTATTCAGTAGTTTAGGATTTTAATTATAAAATATTTCCTCTGGTTTTATTTATAAGATAATTTAGACTAAATGACATATATTAAGAAAAATAATTAATGCATTGATTTTCAAAAAATTACTCTACAACATTTCATGTTTACCCTTATTTAAAATTAAACTTCATTATTATAGTAATTGTGTTAATTTAAAACCTTTAATGATCAAGGGTAAATACGAGAAAAAATTATTAAATACTTCTAAATTTGTGTATTTTGTCCTATAGATAGGACCATAAAAAATTTCAAACGTTGTCTTATAAATAGAACTTGAGGAGTATATAAGTGTGGGGTAGGTTGTGGAATCTATTTAAACAAATTTTGAGAGTTATTAGGTTGGAGCTAAAAAAGATTGAGTTGCTTAAAATAATAAAAATAAAATAATAATATGGGAAAATGTGAAAAATTATAAAATGATGGTTTAAGAAACTTTTGAGAATTGCTAGGTTGAGGATGACTAATTAAGGAGAGTGAGAAATTGGGTAAGCATTGGATTCAAAGATATATATAAAACTAGAGGGGGCAAAGTACCAAAATACAAGACACTTAATAGTAATTTTATCAAAGTGAGGGGGTGCAAATGCACACCCTCATCTATACCTCGGTCCGCCACTGCCGCTACACTTATTTGTATTCTGCCTGCTGCCTTCAGAGCCTCCTCAAAGCAAGTTGCGCATCATATCTTGACCATATGTCCACTACCATGTCCAGCCGCATGTCTATCCTATATCCGTCGCGAGCCACCGCACACAGCACGTCGTTCCTCCATCTCACTTTGAAAGGCCATCGCGGTCCAGGCCGTGTTCCATCACTCAGGAAAGCTCTCTCTTTCCCTCCTTTGTCACAGTACTCCATCTCGTGCTTGTACTTCACCAACGCCTTTGTGTTGGACTCATCACTATTCACGCTCACAGACACACAGCCAAGATAACAAACACATCAAAGAGAATGACGACGTGGATGTCTGAACCCAAAAGGAATGAAGGAGTTGATTTATTGGAAATACCCTAACCCCATAATTGGGAATAATTGCAGAGTTAAATTTCAATGAAAAACCAAATGAATCCTTAAGATTGTTGATGAAATGGACCTTTGCAAACAAAATTAATGACCCGATGCACTCGGAAACACGTTATCTTAAGGATTCATTAGCGAAATGTGACGATCCTAGGATACAATAGGCCCTTCCCGAAAATTTCGATGTATTAGAACTAACAAGAATGAATTCCATTAAACCTAGGGATAAACTCAGTACTTGTGAAGAAGATAAGAGAGTGGAGACTCACACTATTAGGTTAAGAGAAAAGAAGGTTAAGAGAAAAGAAGCTTATATGATAAGTAAATAAGGTTAGGAAAGATAAAAAAATAGGTTTTGACCAAGTCAAAAATAAGGTTTTGATCTAAGTTAAAAATGTTTTCCAAAAAAAAAAATAATTTATTTATTTCACTCTGAATCAATGTAGAACTTCATTCTCTCAAAACTTTTGAAATAAATAAATAATATAAAAATCTAACATGATAATTCATGATAACTCGACAGATGACACGATTCATGTGTTTCCTATATTATGACGTGAGAGTGTGCATTGTGATTAGGGCGTATATTATATGTTTCCTATACATGATTCATGATAATTCATTGGATCGTACATGAGAGCTTGAGAGAGTTTGATTGGGGTGTTTGTGCTAGCTGACTCCATGCTTGTGCATGAAACTGCTCGCAAGCATCCTTCTTCAGTTTCACCCAATGTCGTCAAGGTTGTGGTGTGATCCTTCGTGGTTCCTGTGTTGTATACCTGTAAAATGGCTTTCATGTGGCACGTTCTTATTGCTTGCTATATTATGTGTTAAAATAAATATTATGTAAATATTTTAAATTAAATAATTAGTTTGATTATCAAAATAAAATTTTAGGTAAACTATGTTTTTAGTCCCTGTAAATGGACCAAGTTTTGTTTTTAGTCCTTGCAAATGTTTTTTTTTCTTTTACGTCCTTACAAATCCAATTTTTTTTTAAATACATCCCTACCGTTAAAACTCTATTAATGACTAACGATTCTGGTTTTGTTTTTAGTCATCGTAAATGAATTTCTTTATTTTTTACATCCTTACAAATGTTTTTTTTAAGGGTAAAATATGTTTTTGGTCCCTATAAAATTAGCGACTTTTGCTTTTAGTCCCTATAAAAAAAAAATTTGTTAAAGCGTCCTCTTCAATTTTTTTTTGCAATCAGTCCCTCCCTTCAAAAGGTGTGTACCAGATGCTGATGTAGCACATTTTCTCTTTCTAAGTGTCAACCTCTGTATTTCTGGGGCTCCTAAACCGCCAGAAATGATACTTAAACTGCCACAAACTTCCCCCACCATTTCTCCAACCCTCTTCTCCCTCACCCCCTGTAACTCACCCCACCCCATTCTCCCCTGCTCCTCAAGGCTCTCCCCACCTGCTTCCACTCTTCCAACCCCAACCACTCCCCCACCATCTCCTCCCCTGCTACTCCACCCCTTCAACCTCGCTACTCCTCCACCGGCACCAGAACTTTTGAAACCAGCAAAACCTCCAAATTATAAAGCATAAACCCTTTCGAGATTCAGTTTCACTCTTACTCCTGATAGATGTACATATTTGCGAATTGTGATACCACCTCCCCTAGTTGGTGTATCTTGTTCCACTTATGTATGTTTTCTCTTTCCTCTTAGCTTCATCATCATACTACTCACTGCGCGTCGTGTATATATAAAGCTAAACACGTGGAGAGTGGCTAATTACAAATTGATAACCTTGTTTGAGTTTCAACCAGTTAGATCAGAATAAAATAGGCACTAAAGCATTGGAGAAGGACCCATTGTATATATATAATATAGTAATTACTTAGATCAGAAACCTTTAAAAGTGTGGGTGATTTTCAGATTTTCACATGTTCGCCCATATAAGAAGAGAATTTTTATTTCCTTTTAGAATAAGGGATTTATATCTTATTACAAGACAGTTTTAAATAAAGTACGTATGTTTAAAGTTTGGATTATTGCTAGTCAAATTCCAAATTCCAAATTCATTACAGGACAATTTTAAATAATGTACTTTTTAATAATCAAATTCCAAATTCACTAACAATATATCTACTTAAAATTAACCAGAAGAACATGTGACAAGAATTGTGATTAGCTTTAAACATTTAAGTTGTTAATGATATAGTATATTACATCATTTGAACATTTAATTAAGCAAAATAATGTTAAGTAATTTACATAGAACTGTGTGTGTGCAAACTCATTTAAAGATGTGGCTGCAGAACCTCCAAATGAAGCCACATCTTCCTTCTCACTTCCCTGCCTCTGGAAGCTGTCAGCCTAAACTTTTAATGCAAAATACAATCACATTAGTAAACACTTTAGAGTTTAGACTTGTTGGGTTTGGATAATAACACATACCTGCAACTGCAAGTTGTCTGTTTTGTCCACCAAATCTTCAATCTTCTCTCCATGATCCAAAACCTTCAAAACAGAGTGTGCAAATGTTGTTTAAAAGTGCTTATTATGCTGTTCATTCGGCCCTCACTTTTGTTGCCCACGTGCTTTATAATTTGGTGGTTCTGCTGGTTTCAAAAGCTCTGGTGCTGGTGGAGGAGTAGCGAGGTTGAAGGGGTGGAGTAGCAGGGGAGGAGATGGTGGGGGAGTGGCTGGGGTTGGAAGAGTGGAAGCAGGTGGGGAGAGCCTTGAGGAGCAGGGATGAATGAGGTGGGGTGAGTTACAGGGGGTGAGGGAGAAGAGGGTGGAGAAATGGTGGGGGAAGTTTGTGGCGGTTTAAGTATCATTTCTGGCGGTTTAGGACCCTAGAAATACAAAAGTTGACACTTAGGAAAGAGAAAATGTGCCACATCAGCATTTGGCACACGCCTTTTGAAGGGAGGGACTAATTGTAAAAAAAAAATTGTGAGGACGCTTTAACAAAAAAAAATTATAGGGACTAAAAGCAAAAATCGCTAATTTTACAGGGACCAAAAACATATTTTACCCTTTTTTTTTAAAATACATCTCTGTCACTACATGTGTTGCTCCTTCTCCTTTTGCTCGTCTTTCTCCTCGTCCTCCTTGTTTTGCTCCTCATTTTCCTTCTCCAATTTCATAAGTGATTTAATTTGATCTCATTTTAAAAAATGTGTCTGTATAGGAAGCTCTTGTTTAGGAGCAAAATTTGTTATTTTTAGAAAAAGCATGGTGCAGAAGAAGAAGAAACATGATAAAGGAGGAGGAGGAGGAGAATAACCGTTAGACTTAACTGGAACTTTAACGGCAAGGACTAATTTAAAAAATTGCATTTGTAAGGACGTTGAAGAAAAAAAAACATTTACAAAGACTAAAAAACAAAACCCGATCCATTTGTAAGGACTAAAACACATTTTACCATAAAATTTTATAAAATTACATACCGGAAATTCTAATTTCCGGTAACTAGCTGTTCCTAATGACCGGAATTTCAATTCCTGATAACTATTTGATTGCTGCAGAGTGCATATTAAATGAAACGGGGAGGGTACTTTAGGGTTTGCGCAAAATGAAAATAGAGGGGTAGTGAGAGTAGCAAAACGGATGGTGTGAATATCAATTTCCTCATTTTTATGTTTTCACGGGGTTATCAGGAAATTTAGCGTTAGATTTTGGTCCCTGCAACTAGATGTTGTCATTGGGTTTTCTTTTGTGGATTGGGTTATGTTTATCTCTGTTGTATTGCTGAGAATTAATGGGCTTCTTTTAGACCGTCAACAGTTCTGTCTCTTTGTATCCATGGATTCTAAAATAAAAACACTAGATGTAGTGTGTGGGTTGTTAACGTTTAAATATCAAATAAATTTAAATTTTTTAATATAATTATTTCTAATGTTAAAAATATGAGTTTACCACATTTGAATGTTAAATCAAACATACTTATAATCAAGTTAATATTTCTAGAAATCAAGTACATACATACTAAAGGTGATAATAATATGTTACCAAAAAAGGTGATAATAATTAGCGGAAAGACAGACACTACCGTAGCAGTCTATCCACATTTTTTTGGGGGGAAGACGTAAAATTTATTTATTTATATTTTCAAATACATTATATAATTAATTTGTATGAATAAATTAAAATTATATTCAACATTTTAAATTAAACTAAATTAATCACAATGTAAAATGTAAATCTAGTTTGTATACATTTAAATGTAAATAAATATAATTTATATTCATATAATTAAATAAATATAACTAAATTATGTGGAAAAAATATCCGCATTTTTTAATTTGAGAAAAATTATAAATTTTGTTTATATACATCTAAATGTAAATATAACTAATTTTTATGAACTAATTAAAATCATATACATATATAATTAAATTAAAAGCCATGTAAAGTGTATTATTTATTTATATTATTATCGAATTATCATTCAAGTGTAAAATGATTTTATTTAAAAATTTCCATTCAAGTGTAATATATATTTAAAAACTAATATAAACATTTATCATATGATTTATATATTTACACTTATGGTATATAGATTTATTCATAGGATTTATATATTGATATACTTTAAAGTAAAATTTTCATCTTCCTATATATATACATATTAAGTAAGAAAATTCTTTTCATAGAAAAATGAGAGGGATGAATCATAATCATTAGATATAACGATATAAAATAGGATTAAATATATTTGAAGTACCTATAATATAGTCAAATTTTACATGATATATGGATAGACAGGCACGACGGGTTCAAACCCTTTTCTATTGTGCATGAATTAATTAAAATTATACACAATATAACTTATTTGTTGAAGGGATTGTCTTTATCAGTGACACCTAAACACACCTCATTTCCCTTAATTTTCTGCGCAATTTTAACTGATTATAGTTGTTGGATTTTCGCATTTTAATGTTTCTAATCGGTTCAATTTGCTCAATTCTAAATCCACACCCTTACTGCCATCAATAGCTTATTACAATTTTTTCAAAAAATAAATACTAAAATAAACATTTAGCCGTATTATAGAGAAAGCCCTTCAAGTTAAAATGTGTCACAATTCGTCCATCTAAATTACTATAAGTCAAGTATTATTGCTTTCATATAGATATTCATTAACTTATTTACATACAATAGGTAGATTTAGAATGATAATTAATTTCTTTTGAAGGTTAGTAATCTAATAACATGTTTTTAAACTTCTCTCCCTCGACCCATTTATCTAACAAAAACATATGTTTCACCAACATTTCTAATCCTTTGTTCCACCAACTTCCCTTTCATAGAACACATACTTCACTTTTCCCTATATATACACCAGATTGACCCATTTTAAAAAATAATTACCTCCAATATTGTTCGTTCCACTAACTTCCCTTTCATAGAACACTTACTTCAATTTTCCCTATCTCTACACCAGATTGACCCATTTTTTAAAATAATTTACCTCCCATAGCACTTTTCCTATCTAGATGTTACTTCTCATATTTAGTTGAAAGAATTTAATTTAATTCAAAAGGGTTCACCTATCAGTAACATTATGTATCTACATTTATCAAAAATTGCTAAATTAAATAATTCCACTTCTTTTATTGCAATCCCTCCCTAATTCTTTTTTTTGCACCACTATCCCAAACAACGCAAGGTTCCTTTTCTCTTCTTTCGCACCCCCAAAAAATTATCATTATCACTGTGTATCGCAAATATATAATTTAAATACAAATATAATTTTTTAAGTTAAATTTGTCATCCACGTGATGTGAATACTATCAAAACTCTTTTATAGATTAAAATATTAGAATTTTCATTTATGTAAGCTATTTTTTTGACATAATTTATAATTAAAAAATGATTTGGTGAAGTTTTTTTCTACAATAATACAACATGAAAGAACGGTAGTATAATAAAGTCATAAATTCAATGACTTCTAAATGCAAATTAACAAAAGATAAATAAATAATAACACAATCTTTTTTCTGATTCATTCACATGAGGTCACATCTTCATGGAGTAAACTTGACTTCAGATTTTCCTTCGAGAGTTCACCATGTACTTCTTTCTTATTCACTATCCTATTCAAGATCTCACAACAGTAGTTATCATAATTCGAAGTAAAACATCTAAAGAAATATAAAACAGCATGAAGTGAAAGGAAATAACACGCATCAGGCATGAAAAACTACAATGCAGCCATCCGTGCACATGCAGCTATCTTAGAGTGTAGAGAGTTATAAAAGATTCTTTCTGTCAGCCAATTGTAACTTCAACTTCATGTTGGGTACCAGAGTAATAAAATAATATTCCGCAGCTAAGATAGGGATGAGAGAAATTGAAACTGACACACAGTATTTTACGTGGAAAACCCTCTTGTGATAAGGGAAAAACCACGGGTAAGGCTAGAAAAATATTTTTCTAAGTGGAAGAAGGTTACAACCTTTCTCTCTAAATACAAGGAGAGAACAATTACACTCTCTCTTGAAATAGGAGAAACAACTCTCTCTAAAGGATAGGAGAAACACTCACTGGATACTCTAATAATGCTTCACTTTGTAGTGAAGGTGTTGTGTTTAACACTGGATGATATAAACCGTGCCGGAGGTCGCTATTTATAAGCACTCAACCTCTCCACTTGCTTCACTTTTGAGCTCCAGACTTGCTTCTTATTGGCTGGATGGATTTCCTCTTATCCTTCACCCAATCAATAGTCACAAGTGGCTTTATGGGTCTTCATTCCTGGAGCGTGCCTTCTGACAATCTCCCACTTAAAGCCACTTTTGTGAGCTATCAAAATTTCTCTACCTTGCCATGTTCCATGCTGCTACGTTTTTGATAGGCCATATGAGGATCTGCACCATATAAACTTATCAGAGTTGATTGGCTTTGTCAAAGCATCTGCTAGGTTATCTTTAGTGTGAATTTTTTGCAAATCCACACTCCCTTCTTCTACTACTTCTCTGACAAAATGATATTGTACTCCTATGTGTTTTGTTCGGGAATGAAAGGATGGATTCCTTGCAATGTGTAAGGCACTTTGACTGTCACAATACACAGGAATCTTCTGTTGTCTGTGCTCGAGTTCTTCCAATAACCTTTGAATCCAAATAGCTTCCTTGCATGCTTGAGTAGCTGCCATATATTCAGCTTCTGTAGTAGATAAAGCTACAACAGTCTGTAATTTGGATAACCAGCTTACTGCTCCTCCTACAAGTGTGAACACATAGCCTGTAGTAGATTTTCTTTTGTCAAGGTCACCTGCGAAATCTGAATCAACATATCCCCTGATAGTAAACTCTGATCCTCCATAACATAATGCAACACCTGAGGTTCCTCTAATGTATCATAGGATCCTCTTAACAGTATTCCAGTGCTCTTTACCAGGATCTGCCATAAATCGACTGACTGTTCCTACTGCCTGAGCAATATCTGGTCTCGTACAAATCATGGCATACATAAGGCTTCCCACCGCTGATGCATACGGTACTCGAGACATTTCCATCCTCTCTACTTCATTGCTAGGACACATACTTGAGGATAATTTATAATTGGTAGGAAGTGGGGTAGATATTGGCTTACAATCTTGCATATTGAAGCGTCGCAAGACTCTTTCTAGATAATTCTTCTGAGAAAGCCAAATCTTCCTATCCTTTTTGTCTCGGTGAATTTGCATCCCTAAAATCTTGTTTGCTGGTCCAAGGTCCTTCATATCAAACTCCCTAGCCAACTGTGCCTTCAATTCTTGGATTCGATCTTTGTTGGGGCCTACTACCAACATGTCATCCACATACAACAGCAGAATGATGAAATCATTATTTCCAAACCTCTTGTGATATGCACAATGATCTGAATTCAATCTGTTGTATCTGAGGCTAATAATGAAGGAATCAAATCTCTTGTACCAACATCTTGGCGCCTGCTTTAGACCGTACAGAGATTTGGTTAATCTGCAAACCAAGTTTTCTTTTTCTTTTTCTTCAAAGCCTTCAGGTTGGAGCATATATATTTCTTCTTCAAGTTCTCCATGAAGAAAAGCAGTCTTTACATCTAATTGTTCAAGATGTAAATCAAATGCAGCACACATAGCCAGCACTACTCTGATAGTGGTAAGTCTAACCACGGGAGAGAATATCTCATTGAAATCGATACCTTCCTTCTGAGCATACCCTTTGACTACCAGTCTCGCACGATATCTTTCCACTTGATCGTTGCCATCACGTTTGATCTTATATACCCATTTATTTCCAATGGCTTTTCGACCTTTTGGAAGTGCAACAAGTTCCCATGTTCTGTTTCTATGTAAGGCTTCTATTTCTTCTTGCATTGCTGTCATCCACAAAGAAGCATCTGAACTTCTCAACGCCTCCTGATAGGTTGATGGTTCTCCTTCTTCTGATAGAAGACAATATGCAACATTGCTTTCCATTACATAGTCTGAGTGCCAAGACGGTTTTCTTGTTTGACGTGTTGTGCGTCGAGGTTCTTCATCATTGACAACTGTTGGTTCTTGTTCTTCGTGCTCTGATTCTTCTTCAGAAGGATCATCTTCTTTAGACTTTTCTTCTATCTGCACTATAGCAGTTTCTCTTGAAGTGCTATCATCTTTTTGCTCACTTTGTAGCTCATTTTCTACAAAGATTACATCTCTGCTGACAATAACCTTATGGGCAGTGGGATCCCATAGGCGATACCCCTTGACACCGTCAGCATAACCCAAGAATATACATTTCCTGGATTTTGGATCCAATTTTGTTCTTTCTTGGGAGTTGTACATTACATACACAGGACATCCAAATATATGCAGAGAAGAATAATCTGCTGGTTTTCCCTTCCACATCTCTACTGGTGTCTTGAAACCAATTGCAGTTGATGGTGACCGGTTTATCAAGTAACAAGTTGTTTTTACTGCTTCTGCCCAGAAAAAACTTGGCTAATCCTGCTGTTTTTAGCAAAGCTCTTGTTCTATCTAGGAGAGTCCTGTTCATTCGCTCTGCTACACCATTTTGCTGAGGTGTGTGTGCAACTGTGAATTGCCTCTTGATACCCTCTTGCTTGCAAAATATTAGAAAATCACCAGCTATATATTCTCCTCCATTATCAGTCCTCAAGCATTTGATCCTTTTCCCAGTTTCAAGTTCAAATTGAGCTTTGAACTCCTTAATACTGAGAACACATCTGACTTCTTCTTGATTGGGTACACCCACAATCTCCTGGAGTAATCATCAATGAATGAGACAAAATATTTTGCTCCTCCAAGGGACATTTCTGGTGACTCCCACACATCAGAATGGACCAACTCCAGTGTGTATTTGCTTCTGGCAGTTGACCTTTCAAACTTCAATCTGTACTGCTTACTTATCACACAGTGCTCACAAAAAGGTAAATTTACCGTTTTGAGCCCGGGTAGGAGATTACGATCTACAAGAACTTTCAAGCCTCGTTCCGACATATGGCCTAATCTGCGATGCCACATCATTGTCGTTTCTTCTTGGCTAACTGCTGCAACTGATGCATCTCCTTCTTGAATTGTATCTCCCAAAAGCCTATAAAGATTAGTTTGGGTCTTTTCTGCCTTCATCACCACAAGAGTGCCTCTCACCACTTTTAAGATTCCACCTTCAACATGGATCTTGCAACCAAGGTCATCTAGTTGCCCAATGGATAATAGATTCCTCTTTAACCCCTTCACATGTCGTACCTTTTGAATTGTGCGAACAGTACCATCATACATTTTCAATTTGACGGTACCAACTCCAGCGATTTCCAAGGCATGACCATTTCCCATGAACACAGTTCCTTGTGAGACAGGTTCGTAAGTACTAAACCAATCCCGGTGTGAAGTCATGTGCCATGATGCACCTGTATCCATGATCCAGACATCTATGAGTTGCCTTCTATCATTATGACCAATTACCGCTTCGCTATATAGAATTTCTCCATTTTCAGAGGTACTAGCAACACATCCTTGAGAATTTGTTGCGTCAAGAGACTTCTCTGTATTCTTCTTATTATGCCAACAATCTTTCTTCATGTGCCCTCTCATGCCACAATGGTAGCATTTGAGATTCTTCCTTCTTCGAGACTTTGATCTACCATTGTTTCGACTACCACTGGAGCCACGTTCCGCTGATCTACCTCTTGTCACCGTTAAAGCCTCCACGTGTCTAGAGCTTTCTGATCTATCTTCCTTATTCTTTCGCCTGGATTCTTCTTCAAGAATAGCTCCAGCAACATCATCAAAGTGTAAGGAGTCAACAACATTATTATTTGTTATATTGATGACAAGTTGATCATACGAATCTGGTAAACTCTGAAGTAGAAGCTCTGCACGTTCATTTTCCGCTATTGTGAAATTTGCAGCTGTCAGTTAAGCAAATAACGTATTCAGATTGTTGATGTGATCTGTCACTGATGTGGATTCATTCATCCGAAGAGTATACAGTCTCCTTTTTAAGAATATTCTATTGTGAAGTGACTTGACCTCATACAACTTGATGAGTGTATCCCAGATTTCCTTTGCAGTCTTCTTTTCTGCAACGCTTGACAAAACAGAATCAGCCATTGCTAAGTGTAAATTGGCAACAGCAATGTCATCTATCTCTTGCCACTTTTCATCAGATATGCCTGCAGGTCTACTTTGAATTGCTGCTAGGCAATTATCTTTCCTCAAAATAGCCTTTATCTTCAATTTCCACAGGGAGAAATTACTCCCATTGAACTTCTCAACCTCAAATTTTGCTGTCATGGTTTTAGCACCAATTTTTATTTATTTATTTTTTTAACTGAACCGGATTACAAAATTTCACCGTGAATAGTACCGTATACGTGAACAGTATTGTATGTATTCCGTAAACTAGAATAAATCTAGTATACGTTAACAATCACTGAAAAAGTATACAACCACACGTGTGAATAGTAACCGTGAACAGTACTGCAGCGGAAATATTGATCGGCAACCGAATGCTCTGATACCACTGTTGGGTACCAGAGTAATAAAATAATATTCCGCAGCTAAGATAGGGATGAGAGAAATTGAAACTGACACACAGTATTTTACGTGGAAAACCCTCTTGTGATAAGGGAAAAACCACGGGTAAGGCTAGAAAAATATTTTACTAAGTGGAAGAAGGTTACAACCTTTCTCTCTAAATACAAGGAGAGAACAATTACACTCTCTCTTGAAATAGGAGAAACAACTCTCTCTAAAGGATAGGAGAAACACTCACTGGATACTCTAATAATGCTTCACTTTGTAGTGAAGGTGTTGTGTTTAACACTGGATGATATAAACCGTGCCGGAGGTCGCTATTTATAAGCACTCAACCTCTCCACTTGCTTCACTTTTGAGCTCCAGATTTGCTTCTTATTGGCTGGATGGATTTCCTCTTATCCTTCACCCAATCAATAGTCACAAGTGGCTTTATGGGTCTTCATTCCTGGAGCGTGCCTTTTGTTCTCCTTTCTCTTCAACAAACATAATAATAGACTACATGTTTTGAGTTAGAATCGATTAATGAAGTGTTTATGAACCAAAGGAAAATTGATGAACGAACAAATCAAGAGGCCAAAAAAGATCTGGATGCTCTTCTAGGAGAATGGACAGCTCTCCTGGAAATTCTTCCCCTGACCTTAAAAGCTCAAAAAATTGTCTGATCTCACTTTTCTTACCTAAATCATCTATATATAATGAAAAGAAGGAAATATATGATACAAAGAAAACTTACATAAGAATATTAAGGGGCAGTTCTAAAGATTAAAAACTATGAACAAAATATTTTTACAGAAGCAATAGAGTTAAGATCAATCTTCAATAGAATATAGTACAATCCATCAGAACATAAGTAATTGCTATCTACAATAACCACAATATATTAGAAAATTAGAAGATATGGTAAGCCAAAATTATGGGCTTGAATTAAGGGACATGAATGATGTATGTTGATCTAGTTGTTATGAGGAAATGCCTAAATGATAGTAAGATTAAAGATTCATGATAAGAATAAAGGACTAAACTTTGAAGTACTATCAAATTTACCCAATATCAAATCATTGATGCAACTTACTTCCTGATCCAACATATATGAAGGAACGAATAGTCAAAAGCAATTGCAGCTATTTGGTACTATTAAAAGCCTTTAATAGATACAACTAATGGCAGTTATATGGTAATCATACAACCTTTATATGGAGTGAATTAATAGTCAAAAGCGACTGCAACTATTTGATACTATTAAAAGCCTTCAAAAGGTTCAATTTGTGGCCTTTAAAAGTACCTGAAATGAAAACAATTATTTGGCTTGGCATGAATGGAAAAAAATTAAGCAATATTCTCATTTTCTCTGTGTTTCCTTTGTCTACTCTTTCAGCCACATAAACTGGTTCTTCCTCAGGTGCGACACACCATCACAATTTTTAATCACACTATTTTGTCATTCCAATTTGATGAAAAATAAAGCTCAACTTTAAATCCCATTTGGCATCAGCTACAAACAGAAGTCATATTTTAGGAGGAGAATGATATCAAATAAAACGTATCATGTATGATCAAAATTCCCATCTGAAAATGGAACAGCTTTGAAGCTTATTACCTGCCCCAACAACTGTATGAATCTCATCAATTAAAAAAATAGTCTGACCATCAGATTTTGTTACTTTTTTAAGAAAAAAATTCAGTGTATCCTCAAATTCTCCCTGGAAATTTGCTCCAGCAATAAGTGCACCCATATTAAGGGGATAAGCTGAAAATAGATCAATGTATTGTGTATAAGATCAATTTGACAACTCGAAGCAAATATACAAACTTCTAAACAAAAATATCCCATAAAAGGCCTTTTAAAGTTGCTGGAATTCACCAGAACACAAATAGTTATAAAGAACTCATTCAAAAGACTAAAGCTAGACTTCCAGAGTTGTATGATTTGGTAAATTCCATTCAGATGCAATTTTTTATATAAAAAAACAATAACAAAAAAATTGCAAAAAACTGAAATAATACATATGGTGAAAAAAAGGAATGATTGAAAGAAACAGTTAGAAAAAGAACTGACTTTTTAGTGGAGATTAGGGATTAAGTGTAGTTGATACAAAAGGGGAATATGAAAAAAATCAGAGAACCTTCTCATTATTATTCCTCAGATTGCCCAAACACATGCATATTCCAAATCCTTTTGAAGTTAAATTGCAAGTTCAAACCATAGAAGCCTCTTATGTTTGCAAGCAACTGTAACTTCCTCCAATAATCAAACATCCTTAAACTTCCAGACCACATACTAAACATAGCTCAAATTCAAAAATCCAGAAATCACAACACGTAAACCAATACTCCCACAATGACTTATATATGGGCCAACTCAAGACAAATTTGAAATAAAAACCATCATGATAATTCAAAGCACAATCATCATGAATAATGTCAACACATCCACTAACACACAATGAGAATTAGAATGATGATGAACTAAATCAAATCTAGACACAAAGATAAGGAAGAATTGAAGGAGAAGAAAGAAGATGAATAAGGGAGGGGAGAATGGCCGAGAGTTTGATATAAAGTACCTGTGGACATATTCCAAGGTGAAACAGAGGTGTTGCTTTTGTCTCAATAACACAATTCTAGTCCTGAAATCAAATATAAAGGACATATTTCAATTTTTAATTGCTGCTCTTCTAACTTCAGTTGGAATTAATCGTGGCCTATGTTTTATATTTTTCACCCTGTATTCTATATTAAGGAAGCAGCCTGGCAATCTTACTGTCTATGAACCACGCTTAGTTTCTGAAGGAAAACTTTAAGAGGATGGTAAAATAAAACAAAATAAAAACATGATGTTGATATAAAGCTTCACTATTATGGTAAAATAAAAACAGAACAAAAATTGCATAGGTGAATTTAAAATAAAAATTGCATTTGTAGGGATAACTCTTAGTACCTGGTAGATAAATCTAAAACATGTAGGCTCTTTAATGGTCTCAGCAAGTCGCAATCTCCCTTACAAAAGCGGTCTCAAACCTTACCAAATGACTTCCTGTCTGCCTACCTTTCCCTTATGCTCTCAACCCCTTTTATTCCATTTTTTGAATGCCAAATCCCTCATGGCCACCTGCCACATGAGCAGGTGGGTGCATTGCAAAACCACACTTCGCTCCTTTCATACATTTTTCCCAGGCCCTCCCATGTCCTCAATGATTACAATTGCACTCAAAGTAGACAGTGCCTAACTTTAATGTATTTAAGTGAGAGCCTTTTTTTCCTGGACTAACGTTCCTGTCTATTATAATATGATTTAAATTAATTCATGTAAATTGATTTCAAACTCACATGTTACTGTAACAGTATTGTATAAAAGAAACAAACTAAAATTATAAGTTACAAAATCAGCAAACAATAACAAAATCAAATTAAACCTAGACTTGGAGCAGAAAAAGACTAAAAGAAATGAGAGGGGAACAAAAAAACCTTGCAGCAAGATGTAAAGAGTTGGGAAAAGAGTCTCCTAGATTCTATTACAGCTTGACACACTTTGATGTCATACTTTGTGGCCGATCCGAGATTGCCTAAAAGCAACAAAGATCTAGGACTTCATGGGCATCAGTAATAGTCCACAAATTTATCAGGAAGCTAATATTCGTGCTTGGTTGGAGCACATAGTAAAATGAAAAATAAAATAACAGAATCACATGTCAGAATTTTAAACGATGGATAAATGTACTCTGGACAAAGGTCTTATAAGAGTAAAACATATCGTGCATAATTCAACCTTAATACATCCCACACTCCATATATCACATGAATAACTCTAGCCAAGTCATAAAACCATTGCCTGAAGCAACTGTTTAGTTGACATTGCCTGCCAGTATCATATAATTCATCATCATGAGAACACAATTTGTTATGAAGGCATGCATTCTTTCCACAAAATTTGTATATACCAAGGATAACTTCAGGTGCTCTACATTAGTACAATTTTTACCAGCCAATGGAAATAAATGATAAACACACACACATTTCTGATTTCTGAAAAGAGGGTCCAGCAGAAAGAAACGTAATAAATAAAACCAAGAATTTGAAGGAGTGGGAGATAACAAACAAACTGTGACATAATAAGATAATATAATACAGATTATCAACATTTAGAAAAGGCAAGTGAAAACCAAAGCAAAAGGTTAAATGAGCCGGGGTATTATGCTCACTTTAAGCTTTACCCAAGGCCTAAGCATGTCTTGGTAGGAACCCTTTAGAAATCTAGTTCAAGTTGTCTTGGTAGGAACCATGTGTTTAATTGCTAAGTTAAAATTTATAACTTGCAAGTGTATAAAAAAACACTAAAAAACAGAACCAATACAACAATGTATGAGCTTGCAGCTTGAGAGAATATAACCTGAACTTGAGAGGGAAAAACTTGGGTATTTTGGTTTGTCTCAAGAAATATAAGACATGTACCAGTAAAACTAAATAAAGGAGATTTGTCCTTAATGTGTTCCACGTGTAAAATATATTATAATTTGTTCCTATTAATAGCTTAATGTGTTAAGAATAAGATGTTTTGGGATGAAACCTGAATATTTGCCTTTTAAGATGTCTGTGATGCCTTTCTAATGATGAATTCTTGAAAAGATAAAAATGTTCTGGGAGGAGTAATAAAAAAACAAAGAGAGAAAGTACAGAAAGAAAATAGAGAAAGCCAAAACACTTGAAGTTACCTCTCATTATAGAGGAGAGAGATTACCTCTCAGGAATATAAAGTGTCTATATTGGAAAATTCATAACCAATAATAGTCAAAGTAAGACGTATTTGAAATTCATAACCAATCCAAGGTTTAGCCAAGGCCTCTGCATACTGAATAAAAGCAGTATTGGTAGGAACCCTTAAGGAATCTAGTTCAAGCAATCTATATAAAAATATAGATTTAGAGTACTACTCTTTAAATCATCATATCTCAATTTTGCATATTTGAGACTTCAAAATAGAGTTATATGGTTTCTAATAAACATAATACTTCTTCTCTATTGGCAAAGTTTTTTAAAACTCAACAAACAAAAGAAATAATCAATAAACAAAAGAAATAGCATGATGTAAATTTCCTTTTCTAATAGACCAATTTATAAGACAAATATTATACTTGATCCTTATCACCAAGCAAAGTATATTTTCTTTTGGCACCAGTATGTGTCCCCTTCGAATTTGTAGCAGTGACACAATTTTTGTTCATATCAAGGGTTTTAGTAAAGCGGTGACACAATTTTTGTTTTGCCACTTAACAGTTCCAAAATCAGGGAGACAAAAGCAGAATTGGAGTGACGGAATCAAACCTTGTTGAGATCGACCACGAGGTCAATACCACATTGGGGAACCTTGCAGGCAGTGCAGGGAAGCCACCAGTACGGTCATCGACAGTCACGAACAACCGTTGTAGGCTCGGTTCCCGTCTGCTGTGCAGCCGTGACGTTGATGTCCACCATTGCGACATGGTCATTGCACGTCAAGCCTGTCGCAACTATCATCCACGCCGCCACAGCGTACTACAGAATGATATTTTTACCATTGAATCATAAGCTTAATGGTATTGCATTATTAGAGGGAAAAAAAACTAATTAACCAAAACAGTATAAAACAGTCCTTAGGAATGTCACATTTAAAGTATCTTGCAGATTAGCAGATGTGATGTCAATTTTCAGAATTGAAAGCATATGAAAGTTGGAAAAAGAATGTGTCTCTCGCTTTCAATAGAAGGACAGCTACCTTTATATATGATTAAAAGATAAAAATATTCTAGGATATGTACAAAATGGTTATGTATTCTGATATTGTGACCATGGTATAGTGTTACTGGATTTGCATGAGTGTGTTAGGTAAGGTGGAGGGTAAGAGATGGGTGGCTTGGCTTGGGTTGTATTGTGGTTGAATGAAAATTAGCATATTAGTTTACTGCGATACTTGCTGTTGAGAATTAGGGTTACATCAGTAAAAAAAAAAAAAGACTTAGCTACAGCTTCCACGAATCTATACTTCACCATATCATAAGCACCTGCCATGGAAGCTAATACGATTGTAGAAGTAGGAGTAAGAGGGATTTAGACACTTCAGCAACCCGATCCGAGGAGAAGTCAGGGCGGTGGAAGCGAAGGAGGAGGAGGGCCACGCAGAGGAGGGAGGAGTCGAGGGAGCGAGGGGAAGTGAGCAGTCAGATTGTGATAATGGTCAGTTGTTGAATTGCGGTTTTCTCTAGCTTTCGTTTTTGACCTGTATGCCATTATTATACAGCGGTTTATTGCAGTTATTTAAGGGTATAATAGAAACATGCAATTGAGGCATCTCCATTATATATACGTATAGATTAACCTTTGTAAAAAAGGGTCATAATTAACCGTCAATAACCGCCAGTAATTTCAAAACTAATCAAAATCGTTGGCTCTTCCATGCCTCTATATATAAAAACCTGAAATCCAATTTACCATTCCTCTACAATCTTTTCTCCATTCCTCTATTCAATTTACCGTTAATTCCTTCATTTACCATTCTCTTCATCTACCACTTAGATCTTTATCTTTCAACAATGGATCAAACTGAACAACAACAAATTGGCATCAAAGTCTACAATGCAACTCCACCACCACCACAAGACCCCTCCGACCCACCACTGGCTCCGACGTCGGAGCCCGGCCGTAAGCGGCGAGCCATGATGGCAAAGGGTGTCCAAAAAACCCTCTCCAAGACATCAATGCTAGGAAACTTCCTCCCAACAGGGACACTCCTCACATTCGAAATGGTCCTTCCTTCCATCTACAAGAATGGCCAATGCACTCATGTACACACCATGATGACACACCTCTTGTTAACATTATGTGCACTCTCTTGCTTCTTCTTTCACTTCACTGACAGTTTCCATGGTCCAGATGGGAATGTCTATTACGGGTTTGTGACACCAAAAGGGTTGTCAGTGTTCAAACCGGGACTCTCTGTGGCGGTTCCGAAAGAGGACAAGTTTAAGGTTGGGTTCCAAGACTTGGTACATGCGATAATGTCGGTGATGGTGTTTGTGGCTATTGCTTTCTCGGATCATAGAGTGACGAGTTGTTTGTTCCCAAAGCATGAGAGGGAAATGGATCAAGTCATGGAGAGTTTCCCTTTGATGGTGGGAATAATTTGCAGCGGTTTGTTTCTTGTCTTCCCTGCTTCCAGGCGTGGGATTGGATGCATGTCTGCCTAATATTATGTGTTTGTTTTAGTTTTCAGTTTCAGATCACTAACTATTATTTTTCTTGATTGTATTAAAAAAACAGGAAAATTAAAATCGAATTGAGTGAATGTGTGCATATCCTTTGTTTGTAACTTTTATGGCAGATTTTGTATTTTAAAGCATGTTAATTTAGTTAATACACTAAAACTTAAAATTAATTTTTAATACAGAGGCCAAAGGACATTTGAAGGCATTTTCGTTTTTCCATTTTTTGTGTGTTATATATCTATCTGCTTATATATGAAGCACAATAGGTTTCCAGTTTGTCATGTTTGTGTTAGAGAAGGTGAAGGTTACGATCAAGAGATGACCTAATATTTTAATATATATAACACTAACTAGAAGGACGTTATTTTTCTGTCTTTCACTTTCCAACTTCTCCGCTATCTTTCCACTAAATGAGTTTGCTAGCGCTTGAGCATGAACATATAAATTAACAATGATATATATAGATTTTTTCTTTTTGATATTGAAGGTTTCATTAATATTGGCGGGTTATGCTTTTTGGCTAGAAATTTAGTGAAACAGAAATAGAAAATAATTTGGTTGATATAACCATTTTAGAATTCACAAAGTTAACACTTCAATCTGGTTGAATCAGGAGTAAGCTATAAATGCCAAATGACCTGTCAATAAATAAGAGATGATGACCTATATCTTGTGTATATATATCAAGCGCACTTATAGAATTTAGTTCTTGACTCAGTTGGTAACGCAAACTGAGATTGTGGGAAGAGTTCCGGGTTCGATACCCAATAAAAACATTGACTAAGCCCCGAACAGGATTGCCTCTGGTAATAGGAGATACCTGTGGTTTACACACACAAAAAAAGATTCAAGTATGTCATTTTTTATAGTTAATGTTTTGGGATGATTCTAGGATCCATCTAGCCTCTAGCCTATATTTTATCAGTTATTAAAGTGAATGAACAATTGTATTATTTTATTAATTATCTTTATATGACTATTTGAGTTTAATTGAAGGGAAATTATATATTTACAATACAATCTATATGTTGGTTTTATTGAGAATTTATCAATTTAATTTTGAAGGGAGGAATATCTACGATACACGGTACTATCTATTTGAGTTTTTATTCTTTTAAATCAATATTAATTTTATAAATGTAATTGAAAATCGTTTTAATATTTGTTAGTACGGTGAATAAAATTTTGCCTAGTGTTAAGAGACTTTTTATCACCTTGTAATTCGAAGAAGCCTGATTAATCTACAAACCAGAAATGATTCGATTGCCTTTAAACTATCGAAGACTTGGTTTCATGAAGTAATTATAAGTAGTTTTAGGTAGAGCTGGGTATATGGACCAACACGGTCCGCTTAGGGCCGGTCCGCGTTGGTCCACTTCTTTGTGGGTTGGGGCGGATTGGTCCACGATATAAATGAGCCTGTTTTTTGTGGTCCACATCCGCCCCGTTTAAATTGTGGGCTAACAGGTTTGGTCAGCGGGCCCATAACTAAAAAAACATGTTTATTAAAATTTGGAAAATGTATAAAATATAGAAAAAATAACTAAAAAATAGAAGAAAAAAACTGTTTATTAAAATCTGGAAAATGTTTAAAAAAACAGAAAAATAACTAAAAAAATTGTATCACAATACTATAACATACTTAATTATCAAGCATCAAATGGTCCAAACTCCAATTAAGTTAACACAAACCATAGGATAGGAGTCAAATGTATTACAAACCATAGGAATTTAAAGTCTTGCAACCAAATATCAAATGTTCCAAATAACAAGCACAAAAGGTAAGCACACTCCTCAAATGTCCAAGATACCATGAGAGTCTAGAGTCTTACAAACCAAATACCAAATGGTCCAAATAACAAGTACAAAAGTCAAACACTCCTCAACCATAATTCAAAATACACTAACTGTTAAGAAACATCAAGATTTAATTGTCCTCAATATATCATCAATAACAATATGTGATTCTCATGTGGAGATCTCCATTCTTGGTTCCACCCTTGACTCACCCACCACATCTTCATCTTCATGTTTTCCTACAACTCATAATTCATAAAATTGGATAAGATAGATAAAGATACATTATTCATATGCAAAACATAATTCAATGTAAGATTTTGTATTAGGAGAATATAATGATTTACCTTCCACATCAAATCCTAGCAACCAATTTCTAGTGCATATCAAGGCTTGTACATTTTCTGGAAGAAAAGAACTTCGGTATTTATTGAGCACACGAGAGCCAATACTAAATGTTGATTCAGATGCCACAATTGTAATTTGAATGCTAAAAATGCCACAAGCCATCAATGCAAGAGTAGGAAATCTATGCTTATTCTCCTTCCAATATTGCAAGACATCAAGATTTGGGTGATATTCTGAGGACAACTTTTGCTCTTCCAAATAAGTATCCAATTGAGACTTACCCACTTGTGACATATTTTTGTTCTCATATTGGATAAATTTCTACATTAATAAAAAGATACAAGTGAATAAATTAGACAATACTTATAAAAATGCTAACAAATAACAAGTGAATAAAAAGGAAAAAATAATATAGACTTACATTCATAACCAACCCTAAGAGATATTCACTACCACTGCTACTAGTAGGATATGAGTCTTGGAGTGAAATTTGAGTTTGATTGGTAGTGGTAGTTGACTCATCGGATGACATTGCAATATACTCATTAAAATAGAGAATGCAACTTGTGCTTCACAACTTTCAACTTTGCTTGAGAAGATATATTATCAAGACCAATCTCTGAATAACAAACACCAAAAATCCTAGTTTAAAATGAGGATCAAGGACGGTTGCAAGTGCAAGAACAACACTGTAATCACTCTAATACTTGCCAAACTTCACCTTCATTCTGCTTTCCATATCACTAATTACCTCATCTTCATTATGCATGTTTTCAGTCAACAAACATTTAATCCTCCACACTTGCATGAAATATAAATTTGAAGTTGGATAAGAGGAACCAGACATCAAATTTGTGATCAAATAGAATGGATGCAAAAATTCACACATTTCCTCTCCTCTTGCCCATTCTTCATTAGTAGGGCAATACTTGTAGTTTCTATCATCAAATGAAAAAACCCTAAAAGCAAGACAATATGCAAGTGTTTCAAGCATCATAAAGGTGGAATTCCACCTAGTAGTGATATCCAAACACAAACCAACCTTGGTGTCAATATCACCAATTGAAGCAATATATAGAAGCTTTAAAAGCTTTCATTGTAGCCTCCGACCCCTTAACATACTTGATGCTTTCCCTTATTTTATGCAAGGCCACACTAGAACCTTTCAAGCCCTCTTGAACAATGAGATTCAATATGTGAGCACAACATCTAACGCGGAAAAAATCACCACCACATAACAACCCATTACCCTGCAGAAGAAGTCTCTCTTTCAACAAGTTTTGCATGCTATCATTACATGATGTATTATCTAAGGTCAGTGAAAAAATATTGCACAAAATCCCTCATTCTTCCAAGAAATCATACAGGACCTTAGCTAATTCACGACCAGAATGTGGAGGGGGGAAATGAGAGAAATTTAAAATTTTACTATTCAGCTTCCAATTTTCATCAACATAATGTGCAGTTAATGAAGTATACCCCTTTAGTATAAGAAGTCCACACATCAGATGTCAAGCATATCCTACTTGGAATTTTGGACAACTTCATTTTCAATTTTCTCTTTTCGTTGTTATACATGTTAATCACATCTATTGTAGTAGCACACCTAGAGGCTATGTTAGCAAGTTACCAAAACAATATGATGCCATAAATAACTTCACACACAGTCACTTTTTCAAAAAATGAAAAAGCCAACTTTTATCAAAATCCTAAGAAAAATTATCCAAGTAAAGGCATTCACAAATTACAACATATAGACACCGAAGTACTACGCGTCACTGGATCCCAAAAAGATATTAGCACATTAGAATCCAAAAACACCCATTTAATTGTTTGGTTCTTCAAAGATTAAAGCCATTATAGCCATATAACTTTTTAAATTAAGTCCACGTTCAATTTTAAGTTTTTTTAATCTTGCAATAACACTAATAGGCAACCATATACATATCAACATATGTTTAACCCAAAAAAAATTCTCTTATGTTCGGTAAAATCAGAAAAGATGAAGCACAGTGAATATTGTATTAATCTCAATCTTGGTTTCGATGAGAATATACCTTAAGCGAATTAAAGAGAACGCTTAGATAACCAACGCATCAAAGAGAACGACGACGTGGATGCCTGAACCCAAAAGGAATGAGTGAGTTGAAGTATTGGAAATAAATAACCTTTGTAAAAAAAAGGTAATAATTAACCGTCAATAACCGCCAAGAATTTCAAACTGATCAAAATCGTTGGCTCTTCCATTCCATGCCACTATATATAAAAACCCTCAAATCCAATTTATCATTCCTCTTCAATCTTTTCTCCATTCCTCTCTATTCAATTTACCGTTAATTCCTTCATTTACCATTCTCTTAAATTACTACATAGATCTCTCTATCTTTCAACAATGGATCAAACTGAACAACAAAAAATTTGCATCAAAGTCTACAATGCAACTCCACCACCACCACAAGACCCCTCCGACCCACCACTGGCTCCGACGTCGGAGCCCGGCCGTAAGCGGCGAGCCATGATGGCAAAGGGTGTCCAAAAAACCCTCTCCAAGACATCAATGCTAGGAAACTTCCTCCCAACAGGGACACTCCTCACATTCGAAATGGTCCTTCCTTCCATCTACAAGAATGGCCAATGCACTCATGTACACACCATGATGACACACCTCTTGTTAACATTATGTGCACTCTCTTGCTTCTTCTTTCACTTCACTGACAGTTTCCATGGTCCAGATGGGAATGTCTATTACGGGTTTGTGACACCAAAGGGGTTGTCAGTGTTCAAACCGGGACTCTGTGGCGGTTCCGAAAGAGGACAAGTTTAAGGTTGGGTTCCAAGACTTGGTACATGCGATAATGTCGGTGATGGTGTTTGTGGCTATTGCTTTCTCGGATCATAGAGTGACGAGTTGTTTGTTCCCAAAGCATGAGAGGGAAATGGATCAAGTCATGGAGAGTTTCCCTTTGATGGTGGGAATAATTTGCAGTGGTTTATTTCTTGTCTTCCCTGCTTCCAAGCGTAGGATTGGATGCATGTCTGCCTAATATTATGTGTTTGTTTTGTTGGTTTTTTTTTTGTTTATTTTATTCATTCATGTTTGTGTGAAAAAAAATAATTATTGTGAAGGCCAAGAATCAAGTTGTTTTTGGTCTGATTTGGATATTGGATAACAAATTGGGTTGTCCCAATATATGTATGTAATGTAATAATTGTATAATAATATGGATAGGAATGAATTTAGTTACTTAATTTAACCATTATTTTTCTTGATTGTATTAAAAAAAGAAAAAATAAAAATGAACATATCCTTTGTTTGCAATTTTTATGGCAAATTTTGTATTTTAAAGCATGTTAGTTTACTTAATACACTAAAACTTATAGTTTTTAATTAACAGAGGCCAAAGGACATTTGAAGGCATTTTCATTTTTCCATTCTTTGTGTGTTATATATCTATCTGCTTATATATGAAGCACAATATATAGTTTTCCAGTTGTCATGTTTGTGTTAGAGAAAATGAAGGGTTAGGATCAAGAGATGGCCTAATATTTTAAGATATATAACACTAACTAGAACGACTTTTTTTTTCTGTCTTTCACTTTCCAACTTTTCCGCTAAATGAGTTTTCTTGAGCATGAACATATAAATTTAACAATGATATATGGCTCTGGCTAAGGTGGACCATGGTTCACGTGGTCCAGAATATAAAACTATAGTAATTTAGATTCCTGATCATCAAATTCAACGTTCATTTTATTAATGACGAATATTAAACTGATTTTCATTTATACTTTTATGAAATATTAGTTGAAAAAATAAAAAACTAAATTGATAATACGGTGTAAAATAAAATTTCCCCTTTAACTTTAGATTGATAGATTTTTAACGAAACTAACATAGGTTGTAATATAAATTCATATTTTCCCTTAAATTAAACTCAAATAGTCAAATAAAGACCATTTAAAAAAAATAAAATTATTTATTTACTTATAATAATCAATAATATATAAACTAGACTAGGTGGACCAAATTTTACTTGATCCACCTTAGAATCGTCCATGATATATAGCCTTTTTCTTTTTTTTTTTTTAAACTATAGATATCCCCTATTACCAAGGGCAATCCTATTCGGGGCTTAGTCACAGTTAAGGCTCCTCACCCCTCCCAAAGAATGTATTTAGTGGGATCGAATCCGGGAGCTCTTCCCACCATCTTAGTCTGCATTGATAACCGAGTCACAACTCTTTGGTTAGCCCTTTTCTTTTTTATATATATTGAACTATATAGATTCATTAATATTGGCGGGTTATTCTTTTTGGGTAGGAATTTAGTGAAACAAAAATAGAAATTAGAGAAAGTATAAGTATACATAAAACAGTGTGGTACAACAATTGTACCACACTGTATTTTAGCATAACCAAACAAAAAAAAAGAGAGAGAAAGTGAGGGGAGTGGGCACACGGGCCAATGTGGTAAAAACAGTGGTGCCACTGTTTTATGTAAATTTATCATAACTCTAGAAATTAATTTGGTTGATATAACCATTTTAGAATTCACAAAGTAACACTTCAATTTGGTTGAATCAGGAGCAAGCTATAAATGCCAAATGACCTGTGTCAATAAATAAGAGGAGATGACCTATATCTTGTGTGTGTGTATATATATATATCTAGCGCACTTATAGCATTTAATTAGTGCTATGAAATGCTCAACCACACTACGGATATAATTCAGATTCGAGTATGTCATTTTTTTTAGTTAATGTTTTGGGATGATTCTAGGATCCATCTAGTCTAGCCTATATTTTATCAGTTATTAAAGTGAATGAACAATTGTATTATTTTATTAATTATCTTTATATGACTATTTGAGTTTAATTGAAAGGAAAATTAATATGGATTTACTATACAATCTATATGTTGGTTTTGTTGAGAATCTATCAATTTAAAGTTAAAGGGGGGAATATCTATATTACACGCACTACAAGAAATCAATGATTTAGATGCGAATAGGTAGCATCGACATGACCTTCGCTAATGGTAAAATAATTATTTTCAAATTTTGTTTAGCGTCGGCAAATTTTGTTTAGCGTTAGTCTGGCCGACGCTAAAGGCAAAAAATATTTTAGCGTCGGTCTGGACGACACTAATTTCTTGTTATTTTTTCACTATGTATATTATATTTTGCACTATATATTTCAAGAAACAAACATAACATAACGGTAATGCTTCTTCTTGGTATCATGTAGGTTGCGACTTCTATCATCACAATTGATAAGTATGGGGAAAAAGGAAATTTTTTGAAAAAAAATTATTAGTGACGACCTGGCCATCGCTATGTTGTGACGGCCATAAAACTAGCGTCGGCCTTTAGCGACGATCAGGTCGTCGCTACATAGCGACGATCGTAAAATGTTGTTGCTACTACATTAACGACGAGGCTTTTAGCGACGATTTTTCCCCTGTAGCGACGACTTTTGACCGTCACTAAAAACTGACTTTCTTGTAGTGGCGGTACTATCGATTTGAGTTTTTATTCTTTTAAATCAATATTTTATGAATGTAATTTGAAATCAGTTTAATATATGTTGGTATAGTGAATAAAATTTTTACTAGTGTTAAGAGACTTTTTAGCACTTTGTAATTCAAAGAAGCCTGATTAATCAATAAATCAGAAATGATTCAATTGCCTTTAAAAGAGAAAATTGATGATTCTTGCTTACAGTTTCGATTAAGGTCTTTCTATATTTTGATTGACCTTTCGTTCGATGGTTATTGTTGAAAAAATCGAAGAGGTTATTGTCAAAAGAAAAAGAAGTCTCAAGACAAAATAACTTAGAAAATTTATGAAGAGTTAAAGAGGTTCTATCGAAGGCTTTGTTTCATGAAGTAGTTATAAGTAGTTTTAGGTAGAGTTGGGTATATTGGCCAGCCCGGTTCGTTTAGTCCCGGTCCGCGTTGGCCTACTTCTTTGCGGGTCGGGGCGGATTGGTACGCGAAATAAAAGGGCCTGTGTTTTTTGTGATCCGTGTTCGCCCTGTTTAACCCGCGGACTAACAGGGGCTGGTCCGCGGGCCCATAACTAAAAAACAGAAAAAAAAATTGTTTATTAAAATCTGGAAAATGTTAAAAAAACATAAAATTAACTAAAAAAACTGTATCATAATACTATAACATACTTAATTATCAAGCATCAAATGGTCAAAACTCCAATTAAGTTACGCAAACCATAGGGTATGAGTCAAATGTATTACAAACCATAGGAATTTAAATTCTTACAACCAAATATAAAATGTTCCAAATAACGGTCACAAAAGGTAAACATACTCCTCAAATGTCCAAGATACCATAAGAGTCTAGAGTCTTACAAACCAAATACCAAATGATGTAAATAACAAGTACAAAAGTCAAACACTCCTCAACCATAATTCAAAATACATCAACTGTTAAGAAACATCAAGATTTATTTGTCCTCAATCATCAATAACAATATGTGATTCTCGGGTGGAGATCTCCATCCTTAGTTCCACCCTTGACTCACCCACCACATCTTCATCTTCATGTTTTCATACAACTAATAATTCATAAAATTGGATAAGATAGATAGTTAGATACATTATTCAGATGATGTAATGATTTACCTTCCACATCAAATCCTAGTAACCAATTTCTAGTGCATATTAAGGCTTGTACATTTTCTGGAAGAAAAGAACTTCAGTATTTATTAAGCACATGAGAGCCAATACTAAATGTTGATTCGGATGCCACAATTGTAATTTGAATGCTAAAAATGTCACAAGCCATCAATGCAAGAGTAGGAAATCTATGCTTATTCTCCTCCCAATATTGCAAGACATCAAGATTTTGGTGATATTCTAAGGACAACTTTTGCTCTTCCAAATAAGTATCCAATTGAAACTTACCCACTTGTGACATATTTTTGTTCTCATATTGGATAAATTTCTACATTAATAAAATGATACAAGTGAATAAATTAGACAATACTTATAAAAATGCTAAAAAATAACAAGTGAATAAAAAGGAAAAAATAATATAGACTTATATTCATAACCACCTCTAAGAGATCTTCACTACAACTGCTACTAGTAGGATATGAGTCTTGGAGTGAAATTTGAGTTTGATTGGTAATGGTAGTTGACTCATCGGATGACATTGCAGTATACTCATTAAATAGAGAATACAACTTGTGCTTCACAACTTTCAACTTTGCTTGACAAGCTATATCATCAAGACCAATCAATCTCTAAATAACAAAACCCCAAAAATCCTAGCTTAAAATGAGGATCAAGGACGGTTGCAAGTGCAAGAACAACACTGTAATCACTCCAATACTTATCAAACTTCACCTTCATTCTGCTTGCCATATCTCTAATTACCTCATCTTCATTATGCATGTTTTCAGTCAACAAACATCCAATCCTCCACACTTGCATGAAATATAAATTTGAAGTTGGATAAGAGGAACAGACATCAAATTTGTGATCAAATAGAATGGACGCAAAAATTCACACATTTTCTCTCCTCTTGCCCATTCTTCATTAACGAGGAAATACTTGTAGTTTCTATCATCAAATGAAAAATCCCTAAAAGCACAACGATATGCAAGTGCACTTTCAAGCATCATAATGGTGGAATTCCACCTAGTAATGATATCCAAACACAAACCAACCTTGGTATCAATATCACCAACTGAAATAATAGAAGCTTTAAAAGCTTTCATTCTAGCCTCCAACCCCTTAACATACTTGATACTTTCCCTTATTTTATGCAAGGCCCACTAACAACTTTCAAGCCCTCTTGAACAATGAGATTCAATATGTGAGCACATCATCTAACATGGAAAAAATCACCACCACACAACAACCCATTATCCTGCTGAAGAAGTCTCTCTTTCAACAAGTATTGCATGCTATCATTAGATAATGCATTATCCAAGGTCAGTGAAAAAATATTCCACATATTCCCCAATTCTTCCAAGAAATCATACACAACCTTAGCTAATTCACTACCAGAATATGGAGGGGGAAAATGAGAGAAATTAAAAATTTTACTATTCAGCTTCCAATTTTCATCAACATAATGTGCAGTTAATGAAATATAGCCTATAGTACAATAAGTCCACACATCAGATGTCAAGCATATCCTACTTTGGAATTTTGGACAACTTCATTTTCAATTTTCTCTTTTCGTTGTCATACATGTTAACCACATTATCTATATTAAAGGTATCAAGTATCGATAAGATTATTAGATTACCATACTCAAACGAATCCACTCGTTCCACTCATTGACCCGTCACCCAAATTATGAAATTGAAGATGAGTTTGAGAACAACTCAATATATGTGTGCTATTGAGTTGTATCGATTTTGGACTTTTAAACTTGAACCCGATCGCTACTCGCCCTTATTATCAATTTGTAGTTCTTAAAATTACTTTGAGAATCTATTATCTTTACTTTTTATTTGCTTTGAAAGAAAGGGTTAAAAAAATTTAAAAGCAATTTACTAGTTTACCTTTTACAAAAGGTATTATCGACTAAGTTAAGAAGGAACAATAAAATACCAAACAAAAATTAAAAATAGTAGGTTGCTCATGGAATATATTGTAGCCGAGAAACAAACACAAGTATTGGTTTCCTAAAAACATGACTCCAATCAAAATTCACTAATACAAGGACGGCATCTTTGTCATAATGACTTGGTAAAGATGAAACCAAATGTTGATGATAATAATTGTATCGTAGTTATTTTTTGTAATTTATAATAATTAAAATCATTTCTTTTGATCAAAGAATTTTTAATTGTTCATTGTCATTGCAGGAAACACTGCCTATATATATGTAGCTACATGTAACTAGCCTTTTCTATTTATTTGCAAGAACAACATTTATTGAACCTATATCTTTTTAACTACACCGACTTAATGGAAAACCAAATTTATAAAGTGATCACAAGGCTTAAGGTCAATAGAATGTAGGAATATAATTCATGAACAGTACAAAAAATATGACAGAGAATAAGAGTGGAAAATGACACAATTATAATTTACTTGTTGTCTAATACTAATATTGCACCAAGGTGAGGATTAAGGATCTGATAATTATTGGAGAATGCATTACCCATTTTTGAAATAAGACTACGAAAGCTCAAAATAGTTATACTAAGAAAATATTCTAGCACAAATTATAAGAGCAAAATTGATAGTAAAGTGAGAGTAAGAAAATAAAAAAACAAAAAAAAACTTACTTACCACACTAATTAAGAATATCATTTATTTTTATTATATTTAACAAATTGCATATGAAAGTTTGATACTTTATCATCTTATTCAATTATACACAATCATTTGTGCGTAGCACATGTCCTATAATAGTAGGTATATAATACAATCGTTACCAAAATTCACCAATGGATATAATTTGTAGTGAAATTTGGTTCCATAAGCAAAATGAAAAATGAATTTCTCCAATGTCCCAAAAATGAGTATAAGAGAAATTCTAATAATACTCTCTTTAACGCACTTTTAGTTATTGATTGAAATTCACGTAGATCCCTCCAATAAAGTAATGGGACCTACAAAATAGAGAATGGAACCCACATGGTTTAGTGAGACACACATGAACTTCAATCAATAAGAAAATTGTGTCGGAAAGAGTGTGTTTAAAAGTCTGTTGCTACTATTCCGTGTGAGTATAATGTCTCTACACTTCACACTCAGAGTTTTCTTTGTTGATGTCTTCTTCATTGTTTCCTTGAAAATTGATATATTTATACCATCTAGCCCACATAATATAAATTACAAGGTTAACTGTTGTCAATGCAGCTAAGAGGAAGTAAAACCTGTCCAAGTGTCCCTTGTTTAGGTTTCCTGGGATCCATCCAGGCGTGTCATCTCTAGCAGAGATCTTCATCACAATTGCAACAAGCAAACTACTCACATAGTTTCCTAATGATATTGAAGTCATGCAAAGTGCACTACCAAAGCTCTTTAATCTATCAGGTGCTTGCCCATTAAAGAACTCCAATTGGCCTACATACATGAAAACCTCTGATGCTCCTACAAGTACATATTGTGGTATTTGCCAAAATATGGATAATGAACTAGACCCCTCACAATTTTTGCAATCATCTTTTATTGCATACTTCAACCTGAATTGCTCTACCAATCCTGCTGCAACCATGGCCATAATTGCTAAGAATAGACCAATTCCCATCCTTTGAAGTTGTGTGAGTCCTTTGGATGTCATTGCTCTGGCTACAATAGGATTAAGAACTCTCCTATAAATGAAGATGAAAAAAGCTACACTGAGAATGTCAAAGCTAGACATGCTTGCTGGAGGAATGTGGAAACTTGAAATTCTAGTCTCCATAGCAGCACCTTGCTCCACAAAGAGTGATGCCATTTGACTGAAAACAATAGAGTACAATATGGTGCAGAGCCAAATTGGGAGTAGTCTTAGTATGCATTTCACTTCTTCTATTTGTGTCACAGTAGTTAGTTGCCATGGACTACATTTATTTTCTTCCATCTGTCTGAAATCCTTTGATGTAATAATTGCTGCTTTATCTAAGAATCTAACAAATCAACATAAATTCCATCAGTGACATCATCATCATCACTATATAACTTGGATGAAAAGAACATAAGAAAACTCAAAAGATACAACTTGAATTACAGATTTGTATAAAATCAAAAGCATAAATCCAAAATCAAAGAAAATGAGACTTTCTTCATTGATATATTAATATGATTATCAATAAGAGTACCTATGATTCAAATTCAAATCATGTAATTGTCAACTTATGATTGAGAGGCCAATCAGGTGAGTTTACCTTGGTTGGCCACTAAAACCTTTTAATAATTGTTTATGAAAAAACTCATAATTCGATCAAACTCGAATCATGCAATAATTTTAAACTGAAGATTGAATAATGAGTTAATCTTCATTGACAGCTAAAGTATTATTCTATTTTTAACAAAAGTAAATATTCTTAATTGAAAATTTGTCATCTCATTCTCAAATAATAGTTCTTTTATGATCATTTTGTTTTTTTTTTCCTAACAATTGTCATCATTCTCATATGCCAAGTCATTTGGAAAGAATCATGGTTGTTAGGGGAATTTACACTCTCAAATCCAAAAACTATATTTATTATAATTTGTCATGCATAACATCTTTTATAAATATTCTCTTCATAAAGATAAAATTTAGAGTAAATGTAAATTTATATATCCTTTAAAAATAAATCGGACACGCGTGTAGTTCTTTGTTTATCACAAAACATCACATTAATCTTAATTTAATGATAATTAACATTACCAATTTTGTCATGTTTGAGACTAGTTCAATTTTACTTTAAGCACTTATTCAATGTGACATAAATTGGCATTAAAAACCATTTTAATATATTTATGAATGGAAAGCTAATCTCATACAACATGTATATATAGATTGTTATACGTACCTAAATCCTTCTGTGTGGAACATTTTCTTCCCTCCATGGGTAGAACATTCTTCGACCTCGTAAAGTTTGTCTTCACCTAGTAACACCTCGACCTTCCACTTTCTTGTTGCAGCAACAAAAACTTGGCAAAATCTTGGAAGAGGGTTTCCACCAGGCTTAAAGTATCTATACCTTCGTGTGCCACAGAGAAACAAAACTAATGCCACAAAAGCAGACCCAGTTGATGCACAGAATCCCAATGTCCATAGTCCCTCATCCTCAAAATAATCTAATATAGTGTTTGAGAAGAGTGATCCAAGATTCAAAGCTAAATAAAAATAGCTAAAAAATGCTACTTTTGAGTGTTGTTCCTTGGGGTCCCCTTCATCAAACTGATCAGCCCCAAAGGTAGCTATATTAGGTTGATATCCTCCATTTCCTAGGGCTACTAGATAAATGGATACATAGAATAAAGTTGTTTGGTATGACGGATGTGATCTACAAGGTAAATCTTTAGTACCACAACCACTTGGCTCCAACAGGAATATGTAAGATGTCAGTGATAATGACATTAAACCCTGTCATGTATAAACATTTATTGTCATGAACACACACAATAAAATGTTAAGCTCTAAATGTTTTAAATTGAATAACTATTTTTATCCTTTGAATTAATTTTATCAATAAAGAATAAAATTGGGTTACATTATGCTTACTAATTTAGTGTCGTGGATATATATAAAAAAGTAATAAGTTTGGAATGATATGTTTTGTTGTCAATATTAAAATGGAATGAACATTCCCACAAATGAGAAAAGTTGGTTTGAAACTACATGACCAGATAAATCAAATGATTTAGTGTAAGGTGGACTATGGGCTATTATTAATGAATCATGTGTTAACACAATGGTTTACTAAAGATGATGCACTATGGATTATAGTCCAAGGTCCATATATTGTAGAATCTCCCAATTCAAATATGTATTGCGTAAACCCTCAAATTCGTTCCCAAAATTGTCATATCTTTTCTTATTAGTCCTTAAACTAAATTAATTGTGTAAGTAGTCCTCTAACTTTAAAATATTCATCACATTAGTCCTCCTCAAAACACTTATTTCTTCACATTGGTCCCTGATAATGACTAATTTGACAGATGCTATTAGGGCACGTTTAGTAGACAGGATAAGAGACTATAGATATGATAACTTTATCATATCCTATCACTTATCATGCGTTTGTTGCACTAATAGGATATGATAACTTTATCATGTGGCTTATCATATCTTTTCCTCCTAGTGTAGATCTTATCCTAAGGGGGAGCTAGGTCAGGGAGTGATAGGATATGATACAATTTTTCCTTCTCATTTCTCCTCTCCCCTCCCTTTGATCTCTCCTCTCTCTCTTCTCTCTCCACTCTGCCTACTCTCTCTCCTCTCTCCACTCACTCTTTATCCTCCCTCTATCTCTCTCTCCTCTCTCCACTTCGTCCTTCCCCCCTTCCTCCTTCTCTCATCTCTTCCTCTCCTCTTTCTCCCCTCCCCCTCTCTTCTCTCCTCTCTCCTCATTTTATGACATTTTTATATTATTTTTAATAATTTTATTTTTTTATTAAATTTAAATATTTTTTCATAAATAAATAATTTTTTATTCATGTATGTTTATTGAAAAGTAAAAATATTAAAATTTAATTTAATTTTATAATAAAGTAGTTTTGTCATATCAATATTTTTATATCATATTATTATCTGTCCATTTCAAACGTATGATAAGATAAAATGATGTTATCCGCCTTCTTATCCTGGTGTACATCAAATATAGGATATGATCTTATCCTATCATGTTTCTGTTTAACTCGTCTATTCTATCCTATCCTATTCTATCATATCTGTTCCACCAAACGAGCCATTAAAATTTGAGAACTACTTATACGATTAATTTACTCAATATATATATTCTCAAGTGGGGCCCATGAGTGCCACATATAAAAATATCATATGGGACCCATGCGTAAGTAGTCCTCTCCTCATAAATATTAAAAATAATAAATAGCTTATTCTATAAAAGTAAAATAATACAAGTACAAACCCGTGTGTGACACTGGAATGATAAGTGATAATAACTAAGGACGATATTTCGTATTTCGAGTTTTTCACTTCTTCAAAAGTCACTATATTTTACCAAACACCAGTCAAAATTAAGTTTTCACCTAAATGAGTTTCGTAATAGGTCGGTTTGTAGTTTTTCAAACGTACCTCCAAACTAGAATTACTAATTTAGCCACGCTGTCAAATTTATATTTGTATTATTAGTTAAAAAATCATTAAGATGAAATTAATTAAAGATATAAGGCAGCAACAATCATTTTTTAATGAACTATAGGTTACGACAGCAATAATAAATCCGTACGTATTCATTTTTTGTGAAAGAAAGAATTGACATGTTTGCCAATGAATATAACTTACAAGAAGAAAGATGACTTGGAAGATGGCACAGGTCATGTACCTCCCCAAGTATGAGTCACTAAGGAAAGCTCCAAGAAGAGAGAAGATGTAAACTGTTCCTGTCCACTTGCTCACATTGTTTGCTGCATCAGCGTTGTCTTGACCCATCACTCTCGTCAAAAACAGTACCAGATTCACTCCCACTCCAAAGAATGCCAATGTTGCAAGCCCTTGGTTCACTAATAATATAATGTTCACATCAAAAAATAAATAAATAATTAATACAGCTCGAGAAAGACATGCGTGTGTGATTCATATGTAGAAAGGGTTTCATAAAATATTGATATTATGGAATTAATTAAATAAATAAAATATTATAAATTAGAATCACACATATATACCAACGAGTGGTTGGTTCATGTGGTGCGTGTCAGATTTTGCTTAAGCAATGTCTCAGGTTTGATGGTCCCACTATGCTATGAATATTTCTGACTTCAACAAAATTGTCTCCGATGTACCTGTGGCTAGATCAAAGAATCATACGTATATAGTTTGATAATTATAGTTTCAAAGGTTTGTCTAAGGGGGAAGAATATATTTTATCAATGAATTTAATTAAGCCATGGTGAGAGTACTACATTTTGATCCAAACCCTTAAGACAATATGTATATAAGTCCTATATTGTACTTGTACCTACTTAATCAATTCCAAACCAATATAAGAGCTAGCTAACATGTATATAAACCAATCTCAGTTAATGTAAAAGAGAAAAAGTAATTATCAAACTAATTAACATGAGATGAAATTAATTAACTTAAGAAAATGATATATATTGCTATTTTCCCTATTGGGTTGTAGCTGAAGAGTTGAGTGATATACCTAAAATCAAAATTCCTGCAACCCAATTCCCAGTTCTCTCTCGGACTGCAGGATGACCATGGCTATCAATAGCTCCATCCAGTGTGCAAACCTCGTGCTCCTTGTTCACCTTTTCCTCCATTTTTTCCTGATTATATATCTAGTCATAAAAAGAAACTAAAATATTAGAATAATTAACTATTACCGTTTGATTGCAATCCTAGACCTTAAAATCACAAATTTTAAAAATAGTTCACTTAAGGTTTTAATTATACAATGATTAAAAAAGCAATTAAATCATTTTAATAATTTTAAAAAATATAACTACGTACAAATACTAATAACGTGTGACTTAAGAATATTTATTAGGAAATCAAGAATTAAAAGTTTTTTAATAAAAAATACATCATTAATAGATTAAAAATTAAAAAAAAACTTTTTATTTAATAACTATTATTTTACTAAACTACACTTTCACTCCATTTTTAATTTACTCTCTTATATTACTCTTAGTAAATATTGAAATTAAAGAACATGCAATCCATATTGAGATTTTCAAGCAAAAATTCTTGAAAAGGGTTAAAGATATGCAGATGCAAAATTTAAAGAATTAACAGTCGTTCAGGAAAAAATATTAAAATAAACGTAAATTAATAGCTCGAAAGACAACATATATTGTCTCTTTACCATATTAGGGAATTGAAATATAGGAAAGACATTATCACAATGCACTAATGAGTATCGGTTAATTTTAATATATATTTAGGTGCAATATATCTCTAGGGTTCGATTGACAATTATTTGACATTGCATGGTATCTGTTCATGTAAATATCATAATCGTGTCATAAAAGAAAAACCTTAGGACAAGACATGCATGGCCGTAAGATTTTTATGAGCCTTAATTTGAAGTCCCAATGGAACTACATTTATATGGCACTCATAAAGTGAGTGGTGCACGTATGAAGTAGAGAAAATAAAAGGGAGATAAATAAACATTTGAAAACTCGTGAGGATCAACATATACTTAGTAGGACTATATATAGTATCAAAAAACATTGACGCGAACCAATGAGGAGAACCCGACCGTATATTTTCACCTACCAAAATATAAAAAAAAAATTGGAAAAATTGGAAATTAATTACCAGAACTTACCTTCTTAACAAAATATAAACAACCCATTATTCTGACTGATTTGGAAAATGCAAACAATTGGATAAGTAAGTTGGTGGTTTTTTGGTAGCAAGAGAGAGCAATGCTAGTTTAATAGTATGAGAGAAATTGAAGACTAGTAAGGCATCTATATATAGAAGTTAGGAGCAGGAGATTCAAACTAATTAATTAAGTACGTACGACTTGATAAATACTATATTTTTAATTTCCCTTAAATAATGTTTTGGGTTCAGTCTTGTGTATGAAAAAAATTTCTGTTGGGAGAACTAGTTTTACTAGAATGTGAATATATTCCCAATTTCAACAGAATTGCCTTTGATAGAGAATACGTAGTTCACAAAAAAATATTACTCTTATCTTAATGTGCAAATTAAATTTGGAGATCTTATTATTTCGTCCGACTACGGCGCGCATGAGATATGCATCAGAAAACTAATGTTAAAAAATTTCAAATTTACCACATGAGGAAAAAAAATCAAAACTAAACATTTCAATTTTATCAGAAAAATATTAAATTAATCTAAAAAATAAAGATAAATTCATTGGATAAAGTGTATGCACAATAAACACATTTTTAGAAGAGTTTTGATTTTTTTTTCTTGCATTCTCTATTGTATAACTTATTTTTCTTTTAATTTCTCAATTTTTTTATTATCACATTGATTATTATATTTCTCACTCACCCTCTTCATTTTGTTTTTTTTTTCCCTATCTTTCTCACACACAGATTGGTTAGATTATATTCAAACTTTTTATGAAAATTCAAACAATTTATATAATTTTAAAGAAAATCTAATTTTTAAAGCGTTGTAAATTTTAGTATACAAACTTATAGTATTCTATTTTAATTAAGTCCTTTTATATAATCTGTCAGCATATATAATAAGATCAAGATCAAATAGAGTTATAAGAGGAACCTAGCTAACGTACGTAGGATCATTTATATATAATACCTTTATATAATAGTTAGGTTTATTTGTGTACATACTATAAAATGACTTCTCAGCTTCTATTTCAAAGAACTAGCCTTAAATGGATCCGGATCCTCTCCAGCCTCTCCAGCCAAGTTTAGCTACGGAATAACTATGGAATAACTAGGAAATCAAAATCCTTAGTTATTCTGTAGCTGAACTTGGCTGGAGAGGCAAAAGAGGCTGGAGAGGATCCTTACACGCCTTAAATGCAAGAAAAAAAAATGTAAGTTAGAGTTTTGATTTTTTTAGTAAACTAGCAAATCCGTCCTGACCTTTTTAGGATCATGCAGTTCCTAAGAAATCGAAACACCTAATATAATCTCTGACTTCTTGCTTTATCTGTCAATATAGTCCAACCGTATGTTTTTTGTTAATTTTTTTTATGACGTGTCATGTTTCGTGACACTGTATAATACTATTTGTCATCGGGGCATAAAAACAACGTCATTGGGGTTGAGACCTTCCAATGAAAGAAGGAGAAGAAGAGTTAAAAAACAGAATAGGGAAACACACAACTGTTAGAGTTAAAGTATTCCAAGCAATAAATTTGACAAAACCACGTCGATTTTGTATATTATTGAACACTATAGTGACAAACAGTGTGATAGAGTGTCATTAAATATGTGATGTCATAAAAAATTAATGAGAAACACACAATTGGACTATTGTGACAGATAAAGTAAGAAGTCAAATATTATATTAGGTTTTTCTATTTCTTAGGGACTAAACTACGTTACCCTAAAATAGTCTAGGAAAGATATTTATTAGTTTTGCTGTTGATTTTTTCTACATTCATTCTTTGTCCTTCCTTTGACACCATCTTTTTTTCCCATCCCTCTTTTTTTAATAGCCTTTCTATCTCTCTCTCTCTCTTTTTGTTTTCTATCTTTTTTATCTCTCCGCTACATCTTCAACACCCAAAAAATATCTCAAAGTTTTGGAGTGTGTTTGGTAAGACATTTTAACTAGCTGAAAGCTGAAATTAGTAGCTGAAATAATTTTAGTTGTGTTTGGTAAGATAACTCTTTTAGGTAGCTACTAGCTTTTTAGTAGTTTTTTTAGAAGTTACTTAGGGTCTGTTTGTTTGTAGTTTTTAAAAATTGTTTTGTTTTTCTAAAAACAGAAAACTGAAAAACATGTTTGACAGAAAGTTTTTAAAACAGCACTTGAAAAGTGTGATTTTTTTATTTTAAAAAACTAAAATTTTGAAATTATTATGAGATGTTTTTGGAAAAATATTTTTTAGTTTTTTTGTTTTTGTTATGGAAATGTTATAAATAAATCATTTCTTTTATGAAAAAATAATTTTCAAAAATTAAAAAATAAAATTAAATCAAACACATCCTTAAGGTAACTATTTTTAATAAACTCCTACTTTCAGCTATAAACTAAAGATTTATTATAATTTTATCCATCAATAACTCTCATTAATTATTATTTAATAATTAATGATATCCTTAAATGTCACTTTATTATTTTTAATTAATTTTATCAAACACTTTTAATAAAATCAATTAATTTTCAACTTTATAATTTCAACTAGCTCTTGAGCTTTAATCTAGCTTTTCAAATTTAGCTATTTTCTTTTATATTATTTTTCCATCTAATTTTTCGGCTTTAACTAGGTTTCATCTAATTTTACTAAAGAGACTCTTAATTCCCGGTATGAAAGGCGAAAAGCACTTCCTTATTCAATTGGCTTACGTCTTATATATATTTCTTTATTGTGCACTTGGTTATCAAAAGGGTTGCTATATATAGAAATGAATAAGCAGAAACTGATACCTTCTTCTGCTTATCATTTTGCGCACATTCAAAATCATCAGCCTTTTGAAAATTTTCAAGTAGGACGACTTATAGGCATTTAAGGACTCAAAGGCCAAATTGTAAAGTGGTTGTTTTTAAACTAAATATAGTTTTTAATAAAAAAATACTTTTCTAATGAACTTATATATATGTGGTTATTAATTAATTTCTTAAATAATATTCTTTAATTTTGGATATAATTTCTTCTAAACAATAACATTAATTATATCTTAAGAATCAATATATTAAGGCAACAAATATGAGAGTATTGTTAAAAAAAATCTTTAAAGGTAAAGAGAATAAAAAATTTAGTTAGACCATTTGTTTTTTCAAAATTGGTTTTATTATTTGAAGTTGGTAGTTGGCATGATTCCACTTCCATAAGAAAATAAACACCATTTGATCATTAAATTTAAAACTATATAATATAAAATTTTCCTATCATTGATTACGCCAATAAGTTAAATTAGCTAGGAAGAATAAAATATTGTAAGTTAAAATTATGGGTGGGGATCAAGTTACTCCAGAAGTAATTCTTTATAAGTTATTCCACTTAATAATTTTTTGTTAATAAGAATTTTACAAATCTAACCATTAAATAGTGTGATATTAACATAATGATCATATGCATATCAAATTTTAGATAAATTGGACATTTATAGATATATAATTTTATAATCAGTATTTACTTATATTTTAAAAAATATATTATACTTTAAACTGAAGTTATGTGATTAAATATCAAATGTTTTTAAATTTTATGAAATTTTGTAGACTTGATTTACTTAAAACCTTCAATTCAGTGCTTAGATCGAAGAAAATAGAGGTACAAAAAAATCCTAGGTATATATTTGCGTAAAGATATTTATAGGAAAAAATTAGCGCTAATAATGATGCAACCCGGTGAAAAATATCTGCGGATTTAAAAAAGCAAAATAGTGCTTATTCCTTTTAAGATTGATCCTTAATGAGTACAAGTCAAATTTTGCCAACGTGATTATGTATTAATCAAGGTAGAGGAGTAGCGAGCGGTGTGAAATTATTGGTTTTATTATGTAGTCTAAAAGTTAGGCATTAGCTTTTGTTTTCCTGGCATGGCACTAGCTGTTCATTATCATGTTTGTTGCTTAATTCTGATTTACGGTGTTGTCCATTAGGGTGATATTTATTTATAATTAATATGTCAAGCATACATCTACAGTAGAAATGGCCTCCTGTCGCACTTGAATTTGACGACGTGTGGATATATCTCCATCCACCACTCGTATTTTTTAATTGCAAGCTTACGTGGTGATTTAGTATATAGTTTGGACGCACCTTAATTCATTTGTCCGTTGTACTCCAGTAAGATGGGTTATGCTCATCTACTCTTTGGTGTCAGTCACAATTACAAACCTGTAATGTGATATTGACATGATATTGAAGACATCTTAGACATGTATAAGTGCTAAACCCACCGTCATTCTTACAAGGCATCGATAGACTGGCAAAGGAGTTATTCCACCTTAATTAGTCATTCATCTCAGATTCGAACTTAATATATAGTTCATTAATATATATAATTTGGAGGGAGAACTTTGTCACACATAAAAATCATATTCGGGTATTCGGCTAATTTAAATATGATTACCTCCTATAAGGATTGATCCAATATATAGAGGTTTACCGTAAATTAATTATAAAATAATGACTAACAAGAGATCTCATATATCATCTTTATTTTTTTTTAAAATAAGTGATAGTCTATTTTTAGAAAAAAAAAGTTATGTTAAATAGAGAAATCTATTTTTTATTATTAAGAAAACAAATTAATGTCTATCTATCAACCAATATAGTAATATTTTTTTTAATGAGAAAAAATATTAATGATTAGTAATTTTTTTATAATTAATATTTAAGATTTTTATTGATTGTAATTTAATTTATAATATATATATGAATAATTTGAGGTATTGTAACAAATGAGACCTAAAATAATTTCTGTGGTAGCATGTCCCATCCAATAAAGAATATATGTGGTGTTTAAAGAAAACCCACCTCCATAACCCAGGAACATTTAATTTGACATGATATTGAAGTCATGCATAAGTGGCAAGTGGGTTCGATCCTAATCTCCATAATCCCCCCCCCCCCCCCCCCCCCCAAAGCTACCTTCTTCATCTGTCAGTAGCAAGAATGTTCTCATTTTAAAAAAACAATTTAAATCTAATTTAAGATAAATTCATATAATATATATTTTTTTTATTTTTATCTTTCTCCACATCATTAATCACATTTTACACTTCTCTCTTTTCTATTCATGGGTTAGTCTAGGGTGAAACACATCACGGGTGTGTCACGGTGACACACAGACTTATATTCGTTAGATTAGGATCAAATAAATGAACGGACAAGATTATTTACAGACAACCTGTTGAGTCAAAATTACAAAAATTGCTAAGCTAACCCTCTATGTTTTATATAATGAGTGGCTTATTTTTTATATTTTGTTGGTAAACGCCTTTCTTCTTACAACATTTGCAGCCATGGCAGCCCTTTTATTTTTATTTTTTTTGTTTCAACGTTGTCAGTCATTTCCGTGTCTTTCTTTCACCATCAAATACGAAACGGTGAAAAAAAGTCATCTTTACAATGGAGAAAGAGTTTTAGCTACAATAATTATTTCAAGTTAAATTAATCAACATTATTTTTTAAAATTAATCAAAGAGTAAATTACTTTAACCTTCCTTCTATTTTATATTTTTTACACAAAATCCCAATTATAGTTTAATTATAAAAGCTAATGATATTTTATAGTTTAATTATAAAAGCTAATGATAATTTAATATATACTATATATTTATATTGTATGTTAATTATATGAAGACAAAGATTTGAAATTATATAAGCCAAAATGATAAATATTTATGTTATATAGGAATGACATAAAATTCTAATATATAAAAAGTTTAATATATTTATTTCAAAATACATAATAAAATTTTAATGGGTCAAATTATTTTAATTTATTTATTTCATATGAATTAATTAAAACATTACAAATCTTTTTTTTAGTTTATTTCATAATTGTTTTTTAAGCTATCTCATTTAGTTATAACACAATAATGATATCAAATAAAAGGAAATTATATTATAAATTTTTTACATGTGTATGAAAATAAAATTGTTTTAAGGAATAATATATAAAAGATTTCATGGATATTCAATTTTTTTATAATTATTTATCAATAACTTTATCTTATATAATTAATGTTAATGATTTTTTTTTATGTTTTTAAATATTTTAGTTGTAACTTGTAAGTTTATTTTCAAAAAAATTAAAATATTTACTCATACAGTCATACATATTAAATTAAATAAATAATTTGAATAGAATTATTTTATATGTAAATGTGATGTAAAATAGAATTATATTATATTAATTAATAAAAAGTAACAAAAATATAATAGTCTACCGTTTTAGTTCTATTAATAATATAGGTATAAATATTTTTTGATTAATACTTTGTTATTTCGCAACGGTTGTATTGGCAAGATTCAAAATAAAAATAATAAAAATATTATATGTAAATGTGATGTAAAATAGAATTATATAATTTCTATACAATGGAGAAATTAAATAAATAATTTGAATAAAATTATTTTATATGTAAATGTGATGTAAAATAGAATTATATTATATTAATTAATAAAAAGTAACAAAAATATAATAGTCTACCGTTTTAGTTCTAATAATAATATAGGTATAGATATTTTTTGATTAATACTTTGTTATTTCGCACGGTTGTATTGGCGAGATTCAAAATAAAAATAATAAAAATATTATATAAAACTTTGTCCCACTTGACATAGCTGCTAGTGACTCTTTTTCGCTCACGCATGTGTCTGCTGTTCTTTTAGTTTTTATATTATTCAAGCCCTCTATTACAATTAATTAAACTTACGTTTTTTTTCTCCAAATAATCTCACCCGTTATCACAGGTTAAAAAAATGTTTCACCGGTGACACACTCGTGAGATGTTTCACCCTAGAAGGACTCCCTATTCATATCTCATTTATTGTTGTATATATAAATTTGTTATATATAAAATTATTGGACAATTGTCATTTCTCATCTAGTAGTTTTGTATAATCATTCAAAAATATCAACATATATATAAAACTAAGTCAAGATTCCATTGCCAACTTGTTTTTCTTTGTCTAATTTCCTCATCTCTATATCTTATATGGTCTGTTGCTCTCTTTTTAGTTTTTCTTCTAGTCAAAGCTTTCAACTAGGCTGTGAGGAAACACAGAGCCGACAGTTAGATGTAAGTGAGTCCTTTTCGCCAGGTCCAAATTTGTTAGGTTAGTGTCTAGTCAGTTTAAATTGGTTTTCAGTATTCATGCACATAGTTAAAACGTGAAACAATGGAAGCACTGAACCTATTTAATTATTTGGCTTACCTCATATTCTCTCAAATTAATTTTAAATAATATAAGAAAAAAATTAATTCAAACTATTTAAAAATATTAATTAACTTCATTAATTTTTTTATGTCATCTAATGGGTCTTGTGTTAACTATAGCAGTTAATAAATTAATAAATAGAAGTATTTTTTACTAAAAATCACCGTATTAATTGTATTTATAACATTAAATATTATCTCAAAAAAAATTTATTTTGCATTCTTAACTAGTATCTTTAGCATATTCATTTGCAATTCCCAAAATGAATTTCATTCTCTAAATTGCCCTTTACTAAACACTTTTGTTTTGTTAAAGCTTGTTTTAAATGAGTCTCTACATTTGAAAAGATAAATGATATTTTGGAACAAGTGGCGAAATTAGTTAAAATTTAATTATATTTTGAACAATCATACTTGAGTTCTTTTTATTTATTTATATTAGAGACCTAAAGTAGTATATTCTTTAATGCACACCGGCTTTAATGCACACCAGCTTATTAGATGCATGATAGTGAAGTGTGCACATATCTATTTATAGTTGGATAAAATTAATTTTAAAATCAATAACTATAACTCATAAAAAAAAATCAATAACTAAAAATGAACTTTGTTTAATTTACGATTCACATGATATCAATTCCAAACGAAGACAAATAAACTGAAGTTACTATATTCTTTTGTTCTTATCATTTTGCATAAAGGGTATGTCTAGAATACTGGATCATGATCCGCGTGGTCTAAAATATAAAAATACAATAATTTAATTTTCTGTTAATCAAATTCAACACTTATTTTATTAATGACGACTAATATTAAACCAGTTTTCAGTTATTTTTATGAAATATTACTTTATTGAAAGGAATAAAAACTCAAATCGATATATAGTGTTGCGTGTAATGTAAAAGTTTCTTCTTTAAACTTATAAATAATAAATCTCAATGAAATTAATATAAATTATATTATAAATTAATATTTTCTCTTAAATTAAAATTAAATAATCGTATAAGATTTAATTAATAAAAAATAAAATTATTCATTCACATTTAATAACCTATAAAATATAACTTCAATTACACCGTATAATTGTCCTTGGCTCCTTGCGGACATATAACTCAGCATTGTAAAAACTTTCACGCAAATGGCAGACGTACTTTTTGGGTTTCATTCACTCCCTTGGATAAGCACAGCTGGTCTAGTCTACGCCTGTAATTAATTAAGTTGAATTAGAAAAATAAAATTGTGTGTTAATTCTTCATAGCTATTAATTTAGTTTACGTCTTATATTTCTATACTGTCCATTTACTTATCACAAGGGATGCTACAATTGTGCAATGTTTTCAAACAACACAAATGAAGAAAGCAAATTACGTGTTCTACTTATCATTTTGCGGGGATCTGATCTCAGCATTTTGAGAACTTTAAAGTATCGGTGTTTGGTTTCCACTCTCTTTAAATAAAAAATATAATATACAATGATATTTTCTAACACATTTTTTAATTTATCTTTTATTATTATGTGAAAGTAATAAAGTCTATCAAAGAAAATGTAAATCATATATATTCATATGAATTTCATTGAATAAATAGTTATTTCGTTCTCTAAAAGATTAGGTGTAAGCCAATTTGGTCCAAATTTTATCCAGGAAAAAAAATACTAATAAATTAGTCCTTCAAAGTTGCTCTCATCAGTCATATTGTTCCATATTAGTGTCGGTCTAACTAGTAACATTAATAGAAGTGATGATTTGATATAATTGAGAGATTAAAATGACATTAAGTGGCTATTTGTAAGGACTTTGCTGATCTAATACAAATATTGTAATTAAAAATAGGTTTTTTTTGCCCAAATTTCATTCGACTCATATAAACACCTTAACCTTAATTTTGCTTAAGACAATTAGTAATTTAAACAAGATTTTGAGGGATGGTAGGATGGGGATGAAAGCCTTTTCATTTGTGTTAATAGAGGAAGAATCAAAAGTCTCATGGAGTGGTTTAGTGAGCTTTATGGAGGTTGAAGGGGAGAAGGAGGGAAAATGGGTTCCAGTTTGACACATATCTTAGGAGATTGATTTTCACATGTGTCTCCAAAGGTGATATTATAGAAAGGGGTATTTCATTTGGTTGTTTGAATTTTGTGCATATGTCATTATGATATGAACTTAAATTGTTCAATTATTGTGTTATGTGTGCATGATAGTGAATTCAATTGCATGATGAGCTAGGCTCAATAAAATTCTTCAACTAAAAATGGGAATTGTAATGAATTGTTATTGTTTATCCTTATTTTATTAAGTTTATCCTTAACTAATTAAGTTATCATTTACGCTTTTTTATTTAATTTAAACCTAATAGTTTTATTTAATACTAAACAATAAGAATAAATGGTGAGGTAATTAATTAATATAGAAAAGTTAATTAAGAAAAAAAGTGAGGGTAAAAATTAAATAAGGAGTTCATTTAATGATTTGTGATTTCTTGATTAACTTTTTTTTTTCTAATTAATAATATGATTCTTTTTATTTAATTTTTTTTTGTTACAGGGAAAAAATAAAAACAGAAACAATCAGAAACCAAAACGCTAAGCATCTAAGCAAAAGGAATCCTCCAACAGCAAAGGTTGAAGATCATCAGGAGGCAGAGTCCAGGAAACAAAAATTTCCGAAGTTCTGCGAGCACACTTGGCAAGGAAATCAGCAGCTGAATTTCCTTCACGGTACACATGATGCAAACGCACGTCCCATTGCAAGTTCAGTAAGCTGCGAATATCTACAACAATATCAGCTAAACCCGCCACAGCCGGAGAAGATACCTCGCAAAGAAGATGAAGAACCTCTAGGGAATCAAACTCACAAATCAACTTCTTCTCCTCTCTGGTCCAAGCAAACATAAGGTCGCTACGAACACCTTTGAGCTCAGCCATAGGAACTGATCCCACACCTTGTTTACTAGAGAAGCCACACAACCAGCCTCCATTGGCATCCCTTAAAATACCACCAGTAAACATAGCTTTGGACTCACTGCAGAAACTTCCATCAACATTGAGTTTGACATACTCAGCAAGTGGAGACCACCACAGCAAAGACCCCTGCTCATCATGGGAATCAAAATCCTCCGCTTTAGCTTGCATGGTCAAAATGTTTCTAATCACAAATCTCACATCCCATTTCTCAGAGTTAAAGAGAAAATTATTGCGCCATCTTCAATTCCACCACACACCAGCCAAAAGAAGAGGTCCGTGGGGGCCACGAATATTCCGTTGAAGCAAAATCAGAGACTCATCCCTAAAGAAACTAGGCTGAGTAAAACATCCCAATCTACTCCATACGTCTTTTGCAGAGCTGCAATCTCTCAGGCAATATAATATAGTTTCCTCATGATCTTGGCATCTTGGGCAAATTGCATTAGGAGCAATATCTCGTCTGAAAAGAACATATTTAATGGCCAGGGAGTCATGAAGAATTAACCAGATCAGAAAACGAATTTTTTCCTGTGTTTGAATTTTCCAGATCCAATGCCAAGTCCCAGGCATAGTAAACCCCTGCTGGTTTTGAAGTCAGCTGTAACCCGATTTCGCAAAATAATTCTTGTCTGTGCTCGCACTCCAAATCCATCTGTCCAAACCATCCGAATAGTGCAGCGGAACTAGAATTAAACGTATTTGAATCAAAATCTCCTTTGGGATAGGAGTAGACAATATGGAAATCCCACGACCAATTATTCCAAAGCTCCTTATTGAACTGTCGTTAGTGTCAGTTTAATTAATTTGTTCAAGTATTTATAGAATTGTCTCTCATTAAGGATATCTATTGAGTTTGAAAAAAAAATATTTCTTGTAATGTGATAACTAAATATTAATAATATTTGAATTATCATAACCCATTTTTCATTGTAATACAATTTATTCTTATTAAATAGAAACAATAAAGTAAAAGTAATAAGACACTTTTATAATTATTAGTAAAAATAAGAAACAACAAAAAACACTCAAATTAAACAATTTTTTTAAGTTAAAAGGAGGAATTTGTAGAGAAAAACGTAAGGACAAACTTTTTTAAAAAATGGATACTATCTATGTTTAATTTTTTACATAAGAAAAATAAAATAAGATATTAGTACATAATATTTTTTTATTTCAATATTTAATATCAAATAAAAAATTAACCTTCTTTTCTGCTTCTTTTCCAAACTCTCTCTATCCATCCAATCTTAGTACATAAGAGTAAACAACTTGGGGGAGTTGATTTTTACACATATCATCTTTAATCTCACACATCCCACTCTTTTTAATTTCCCAAAATACCCAATTCTCTTACACATCCCATTTGTTTTTTTTCCGCTCATGTTATTGTGTTGAGTTGTCGTGTTGATTTTTGCACGTAACGATGATTTGTTGTCAGTGAGCATTTTAAATTGGTGTTGCTTATCCAATTGTTGTGTTAACACAAGACGTTGCTACCCTAGACGTAGCCCTTCCTCCCATCACAAGCCATCGTTGGTGAACCTCTGCCATCATTGCAGCAGTACATTTCACCCTCGTTGGAGTCATTCTCCCATATCGCAAGCCTCTCTTCTCGTGGCAACTAGGAAGCATTGTCAGTCACCTCTATCCTTGATGCTAGCATAGACCTGCCCCTGGTCTCCGTTGTCTCTGATCGTTATAGTGGTTTCACTTGGACCATGGGAGCTTAACTTCTATTGCTTGATATTGTGTCTTCCTTAACGAAATAATAGAGGTGGGAACTGGGAGAACAGGGGAAGCTTAAGCTCCACCACCACCTCTGCCTCTGAAACTGATAAGTGCTTGAGTTTTGAGAAATATAGTGTTAATTGAAGCACTTTTAGCTTTTAATTGCATTGAATTGTAACTTCAATTACCCTTTTATCTGATGAATCTCAATTACTGTTAGCTTTAGTTTTATTTTGGAGTTTGAGAGTATTTTCATCTTGGTTGTGGACTTTTTACAGAGATATAAAAGTTTGATGAGGACCAGGAGCTTAAAGGAAGCCCAGGAAAAAGAATTGGAGAATTGAAGCATCCGAGTCCTCGCTCAAGCGAAGAAATGCCTCGCTTGAGCGAGGAACGCCCATAAATAAAATGAGTTCTGCAATGTTGCTCGCTCAAGCGAGGACTTACTTACTCAGCACATTTCTGGAACGCGATAAAAGAAAAAAAAGGAGGGAACTTTTGAGGCATCTATTCTCTCTCTGTTTCTTTGTCTCCCTTGGCAGCTGGGTTCCTTCAAGAAGTCTAGGGAAACATTCATCCTCTCCTCCATCATTTCACCATTTCTGGGTTGCTAGCCACCATGAGTGGCTAGTCTCTTCATCCGGGATTGAATGTAATCTTCGAACTCCGAAGTATTCCGTCTATTTTCTTGTATAGTTTTCACTTTCGATGAACATGGGTAGTTTTTTTGTACTTAATACTTGAATCTATTAAATCAATAGTTTCTTGATTCCAAATCTAAGTTTTGACTGGAAAGTATTGCTTGGATTTCATTTTAAACGTAATTAATCGATAAGTTGTTATTCTAGGAATAGATATCTATTTATCGATTGCTCTTTGATACTTGTTCTTAATGCTGGAATATTTGTTTTATACTTGAGGAATCAATATTTAAATAAACTATTCTTAAGAACCCTAAGTTTGAGGAATCAACCTATGAGACTTTAGAGTATTGCATCAATGTTAATGGAACAATGTTCTATACAGTAACTTATCGAAATATAGAGGAGGGAGAATGATAAAATTCAATCCCATTTCATCATTTCTGACTAAAAATAGTTTTACTGCTTTTATTTAATATTACAACTATCTTCATTTCTTTCTAATCAACAACCAACATGATAATGGAACCATTTTGTTGTATATATATTTAGTGAACTATATTGTCGAGAATTAATAGTAGTTACGAGTTCCTCGTGGGTACGACAACCCTTACTTTTTAACTATTATACTACAGTTGACTTGGATACGCTTACAAGTGAAACAACAGAAACCGCCTTCCCCCCGGCCACTTCTAAAACCGCCTCCTCGACCAATAACTTTTGGGGGTCTCATTGTTTGGCAATCAGAGAACTTGGTTGTAGCTCGTGAGCTCCAACAATGGTTGGACAAGGCAATGTTTTGAAACCAGAAACCACTTCAGAAGACCAGAGTAGAGAGTGTGTGCAAAGATTTGTGTGGGTGGTGTGTGCAGTGTCCAATTCTTTTTTATTAGTAAGGGTTATTTTAGGAAATAAAAAATTGGGATGTGTGATTAAAAAAGATAGCTGTAAAAATCAATTCCCATAACTTTGAGCTCGATTAGTAACAATTTTTTTTAAAAAAAATATTATGAATAGGTTGGTATGTCTTACAATAAGGATTGTTATTCTCATCCTTTTCTATTCTTTTTTTAAATTTCTTTCTTAATTAACTCCACCCTTTCCCCCTTCCCCTTTCTCACCATCACCTAAACTCACCAGTAATCAATATCACCAAAACAAGGTGAATGAACCGTTGCGTAAGCATATAACATGACATCAACTTTTTCCTGTATGTCTATTCACTCGGTATTGTTTGATTTTATTGAGCCACTTGAAAAAAGAAAAAAAAAAGACAGATTACCAAAAAAATAGAGTACTCTTATGTAGTGCCAGTTCCACACACAGTCATCTAAAAACACATCATTCTCTATCTCTCTTCAATCACTATCTACCACTACCATTTCTTATCATCTTCCCTCAACAAATATTTGTTAACGTAGTTAAGTGTTAAACTTAACCCATGTACATAGTGCTATTAGGGCAACAAAAACATAGGATGGATGAAGCTTTTTCTACAGGAGACAACGAGATTTGGAAAGCAAAGAGAGAGACATAAATAAAAAAAAAATCTTTTTGGTGTGAAAAAATAAAATACCAATTTTCATATAAATAGAAATTTTTAATTTTTGATTGTGATAAAATCTTGTGGGCCTATGGTAGACAAAAATATGGAGGGTCAATGCCTTGAATTATTATGGCACCGCTCTTCCTATTCTTAATAAGTGTTGTTTCCATTTTAGAAAAAAATAATAATAACAGAGAGAAAGATGTACGTGGTCATATATATCCCATGCATATATGGAATGTTCCATTGTCCCTCAATTATTTTAAGAGAAATTCTAAATACTACAAATAAGAGGATTCACAAAAACATATACAATAATATTATTTATCTACTCATACTAATCACAATCACCCATCCATATTTTCTGTTAAATCCATAATTTTATTCGTTGATCAGTCTCATACCTTAATTCATAAAAGGTTTCATTGTATATATCAATTGTTAAATCCTTTTAAACCACATATGTTTTGTAACATTCACATTTGTAGGTTTTAGTATTAATTGTTGAATAAGAATGAACCCACATTTTATCAAAGCACCGCTAGTTGCTTGTACAAGCATCTCCAATGTTATTCTTACTACAACAAATCAATGATTTAGATGCAAACTTGTTTATATTTTTTTTATGTAGCGCCGACTCGACGCTAAAGGCAAAAAAAATTTTAGTGTCAACCTTCATAAAGTTAGGGTCGTCCTAGTTGACGCTAATTTCATGTTATTTTTTCACTATGTATATAATATTTTACACTATATATTTCAAGAATTAAACTTAGCGTAACGATAATACTTTTTCTTGGTATCATGCAGGTTGTGGGTCAATCCTCACAATTGATAAGTCTGGGAAGAAATGATTTTTTTGAAAAAAATTATTAGTGTCAGCCATAAAATTTTGTCGCTATTGCATTAACGACTAGACTTTTAGCGACGACTCACCGACTTTTACACATGTGTATAAACATAGTTAAGTAAAATTTTAATATATATATATATATATATTAAAATAATAACAAAAAAGATATAAAAAAATCATGTTAAAGTTTAATTAATATAATCTTAAACTTCTAATTAATTATACCTAATAAATAATATGCTAAGTACCTGGTTGGTCGCAGTGGAAGTGGACTGTGACCCCAAGAGGACTTTACCTGCAAGGTCAGGGGTTTGAATCCTGGAGTCGCCACTCTTGGGAGGGTTTTACCTAACCACCACCCCGCCCCGAGGGTTAAACCCACAATTATGTCTGTGGGGGATTCTCGGTCAAAGACTAAAAAGATAATATGGTGAATATATATGAATGAAGAGTCAAGATCCGTTGACACCAGGTGTCAAACTACCACTTAATAACTTTTTGTAAAATGTGAATTTGACCAATCTAACCGTTGAATCACATTATATCACCTTTATGATCATGTATATCAAATTTCAAATAATTTGAACATTCGTAGGTATGTTATTTAATAGTGGACTTTTACTTATATTTTAAAAACATATTATACGTTAAAATAAATTAGTTTGATGAAGTATCAATTAGTTTTCGATTTTTATGAAATTTTATAAGTTTGATCTACTTTATAAGAACTTTCAATTCAACGATTGAATATGTCAAATTTTCATTTTACAAAACGTTATTCAGAGATATAACTTTTAAAGTTTGACATTTGGTGTCAATAGATCCTGACTCATGAATTAATTTCCTAGTCTTTACATTTGTGAATACCTAATTTTATTTGGGCTAATGTTAGCTTTTATTTTAATTTCATTAAATGTTCTTTTAATTTGAATTATACTTTTTGATCTTTTAATAAATTCAAAATAGAAAAATAATAATAATAAAAGTAGTAATTACAAAATCCATAAAAAAAATAAATTTGAAAATATAAAAAATATAAAATCAGAAAATTAAAAAAACTAGAAAAATATAAAATCAAAAAATTTAAAATTATAATAAAAAATAGAAAATTCAAAAGATAATAAATAAATAAAAATATAAAAAGTAAAATCTGAAAAATTGAAGAGATGGGGAATAATCGTAAGTGTGTGGGGAGTAGTTTCAAATATAGGGGATGTGGCAGTTATCTCAAACTGGGATAAAAAGGTGACTACCCACACACACAATGATACTCACAAAAAATCCGAACAGGGAGGAGTTAGAAAAAGGGGAGAACCAATAGAAAGAAAGGAGAGCATTCGAAAAGTTTACTAAAAAGTAGAACTTGAAGAGAAAGAAATTCAGTGTAGTGATCAAAACAACATAATCCGCAGTAGAGAAAGGATTAAATTTTGGATTCATTCAATTCTGAAAGCTCCCTATCTCTAATTTCTTGCTATTTGAATACTTAAATGTGATTCATGTATGATGATATTTTGTTTACTTGCACCTTTGTTTTGTTTTGTGACTCATGGTAATGCACCTTTACATAATGAGTGAATACATGAAAAAACATGTCTTTCTGTGACAAACTAGAATCCCTAATCACAATACAATTAAAAGAGAGGAAGATAATTAGAAACAGAGCATAAGCCACCACAACCTCATTGCAGTGTGGCCATAGTCGCGGTTGCAGTGTTCTAGTCTTGATGGCCCCTAATCTAGCTACTACTCATTACAACAACCAATAGAAAACAAGAGATTGGGAGGGAAAGATCAAAGACATTTAGCAGAACAGAAACTCAGGGAAGAAGCCCAACAGAAAAAAAATCCAATTCATGTAAGCCTCTGTTGTTAGTCTAGGGTCTCTCTGGCAGCCACGTCACCAACTCCGGCATCTGCCGCGCACAGGCCACCCCTAAGCTACAACAATCACGAGCTCATTCTTCTTCCTTCCCTACGCATAACTGATTCCCAAATCCAAATTTGGTTTCAAAGACTTTTTAGCGTTTTTCCGATATTTTTCCCTAAAAAATAAATATTGGTGGCGACTTCATTGAAACAATTTTTCAATACCTTGTTTCGTTGTCCTGTTGTGACCCCGATTTCGACAACGTTCACAACATTTTACATCTTTATTTTTTATAAGAGAAGGGCCTAAAAGGCCAACCAAAGACAACTACATACCCCAGTCATGGAGAGAACTAGAAAAAAAAAATGGTATAAGAGTAAAAGAAGGGAGATACTAAAAAAATCCTAAGACTAAAATTAGGGTACGCCTTATAATTAGATGATAAACCATGTTTTGCTGGACTATTTTGTGAGAACATTCCTTTTTTTTCTTTAGAAGAGCGCTAGTTTAATGAAAGAAAGTGGCGATCCAGTTGGCTCCTTATGTGTGTGTGTGTGGGTCCAAACAACATCATCATTCATCAAAGAACCTTGATGTGCTCCATTAAGCCTGAGAACGAACGCATTTTTGGGCAATCATCTTTGGGCCATTGCTTTTCCCACCCCCTTTTACTATTCTCACCCCCTTTTAGTTATTAAAAGTTCATTCCCTAACTACCCCACATCTTCCCCTTCCCTTTCCCTTCACCACCATCCCATCCTCATCCACAGCCACCACCGCCGCAATCCACTCCCCCTTCCTCTATTCTCCCACCCCTTTGGAAACCATTTTCTTTTGCAAAAAAAAGGCTTCCAGACATGTGTGTTTGTAGCCAATTTTCATTTGGCTTACGGACACGGGAGTTCTAAAGCCATTTTTTCCAATTTTTTTTTGCTTACGGACAGAGATGTCCGGCAGCCATTTCCGGACACACATATCCGTAAGCCAATTTTTAATTTGGCTTCCGAACATACGTGTCCGTAAATGGCTTACAACACACGTCTAGATGCCATTTTTTTTTTAAAAAGACTTACAAACACATTCGTCCGTAAGCCATTCTTTTGACAAAAAATGGCCTTCGGATGCAATTGTCTATAAGGCAAATAAAAATTTGGTTTAAGGACACACATGTTCGGAAGCCATTTGGCTTCCAGACATGGGTGGGAGAAGGAGGAAAGAGAGAGAGGTTGCGATGGGTGGAGGTGGTGGTGGCTGTGGGTAGGGATGGGGGGAAGGGGAAGGGGGTAGTTAGGAAAATATATTTTATAAAAAACATATGGAGGTGGAAAAAATAATGACCCATCTTTGAGAAGCTTAAAATAAAGGAGCTCAACATTAAGCACTAACCCAAGTTCGCAAAGAAAGCCGAAATAAAGGGGCCCATTGGTTTCTTAACCCGTTGGTCTCTTAATACTTGAGGAAAAGGCCTTATTAAGAGTATCTTTAGCAGTTTCCCGTGAAGCAATGCAACCAGCGAAGCAACGTTGCTCGCTTGTCAGAGCCCATTGCAAGCAAATTGTATTTGGAGTGCTTCCTTGACAATGTTGCTTTAGCTAGCAACGCTGAAATTAACAAACAGATATTAAAGAATTATTTTTTGTTATTTTACCGTTGCATTTGCAACGGTTTTTTTTTTATTTGTATATAAATAGGAGTATTTGAAATGAAAAATTGCACAACTAAACATTCTAAATTTCTGTCTATCACTCTCAAAAAATTCCCAACTTCTTCTTTTCATTCAATGGATTCAAACCAAAATTCATGGTTTAATTTGATACCAAATTATCAACAACCCACAAATCCAAATTTCCAAAACTCTCCCAATTTACCCAACCCAGAAAATATTCCCAACATGGCTAATTTTCAATATCCTACACACTCATTTCATCCATATCAATTTCATATATATCAATTAAACATATATTATATGCATGCATCATTTTGCATAATATGATTGTGGAAAATGAACGACACACATATAATGGTCATTTTGATTACTCTTATGAACATTCCATCAATGATGTGTCAACGACTAACATACATATTGGTCCTCATCCAGCCCTTGAATCATACTTGCAAAGGAGACATGAGGTACATTATTCGAGACGTCATAACCAACTTCAAAATGATCTTGTGGAGCATATTTGGGAATGTTTTGGATGTAATAATTAACAAAAGTGGTTATTAATAATTTTACTACTTTTTTTATTGTGCCAACAAATAATTTAAATAATGATAAATTAAAAAAATTAGTTTTTTTACAATTAATTAATTTATAAATAAATAATAAATTAATAAATAAGTTCATAATAAAATATAATGATGTAAGCTTTTTGGTGGGACCCATTGGAAGCACCCAAAGAGAGTTGCTTCATTGTAGAGATAAAGTGCTTGGAGGTGCTTGTATCTGGAAGAGTAAAAATGAGTGATGTGTACAGGTGGGTCCCATTGGAAGCAACCAAATGGAGTTGCTCAATTGTGGATGCTCTTAGTGTTAAATTTCACCCAAGCCTTTGGAGGAGGGTGCTAGCGCAGGGGTACTAAGTTGTTATATTTAGATTTTTTTTGTCAGAATACTGCACACTCCTTTAATAATTTAGTTACCTTGGTAAGGTACTATTTTTTTTTAAAAAAAAACACGTCAACTCACTTTACAATGTGTTTGGTAAAATTAGCTGAAAGCAGAAAAGCTAGATGGAATCTAATAAGTTAGCTGATTTGGTTGAAATTGTTTGACAAAACTAACTGAAAATGGTAAGATGACTTATAAGGACATAATTAGTTATTAAATAATAATGAGTGAGGACTGTTGAGAGATAAACTTGTAATAAATTTTCAGTTAGTAACTGAAAAAAAGTTTTTTTTTTTTTAAAAAAAAACCACATCAAGTAACTTTTCAAGAAAAACTAGTAGCTACATATAAAAAGTTACCTTACCAAACATTAATAAAATAATTTCAGGTCCTAATTACAGTTTTCATCTAGCTAAAATATGCCTTACCAAACACATTTACTAAAATGAATTCACAAACTATTTTTTTTACGAGATCGGCTAATGGGTGTTTCACCCGTGACATAACATTTTCCACCCATAATAAAAAAAAAATTAGTTCTATGGGAAATATCAAATTCATCAATAAAATCTAGAAATTATGTTATCCGCACATAAGTCATTATATTTAACTCTTTACATTAAGTGCTCGTTTGGTGGAGCTTAATTTTAACTTATAAGCTACTTAAAGTTAAAAGCTAAGCCAAACAGATAATTTTAAAAGCCCTTAAAAATTAAAAGCAACTTATTTTTTACAAAGAAAAGGAGCTTTGAGAAAAGTAAGTTATAGGAGCTTTCACGGTGCTTTTTATTAAAAGGACACCCTTCGAATCTCAAAACAACTATTTTTTACTTTTTATTATTTTTCATAAAGGATTTGTAAAATCTGTAGTAGAAGCACATTCATCAAACCTGTAAGCAGCGGATCACATCCCTCTTCCAAACAGTAAATTTTTGCAAGTAGTTGTGTCACCAGAGGTCATCGCCTGCATCTCGGCCGTGCTGCACGGAGGTCGATTCCCATCCTCCGTCGTGCCGCGCGGTTAGCTTGGCCAACTTCTCTGTTGTGGCGCTCGTCGCTCTTTTCTCTGCTCATCGATCTCTCTTTTCCATGCTGCATGGTTCGTTTGGCCCACATCTTGGGTAGAAACGTTGGGAGCTCATTGTGCATCTGGCCGCCATCTCGCTGTGAGCTCGTCCCCCACCTCTCTGTTGGGCTATGTCGATTGTCGCCCACCTATCTGCTATGTATTATATGAAAATGTTAGAAGCCATATAATGTAGCATCGACTTTTTGTTCTAATTCGTAGCAGATGAGATAGGGCATTCAAATTAGTTGAACTCTGCATATAACACAATTTTTTTTGAGTCTTAGATACTTTGGTTTTTGTGAATTTCAATTTACTCATCTTGAAGGTGTATGTGTTGGATTTCAAGGGGATAAAAAGAAGACAATATACCTTAATTTCTTTCAATAGCATATAAGATGCAAACAGGACTTTCATGATTATTGGATTTTTTGGTATATCTTATTTATATTTATATTTTTACTTATATACTTTATAAGTTGCATTGAGTGGCAATAGAAATAATTTAAAATTTATTAACTTAAATTTTTTTATGTTAATTTTAAAAGAAATGAAATAATTTTGATAAAATGTTTTACCAAACAGCTCTTAACTTAAAAGTAGGTTTTAAGTTAAAAATTTTTGAAATCATCAAACAACTTTTACTTTATTTTTTAAAGTTTTTATTTTTCACTTTAACTTTAAAGTACCTTATAAGCCAAAGAAAAACCGGGCCAAATCAAGCATAAGAATTCTCATTTCGATATGGATAGAACTTAGGGAGCTCTTGGATTCTTCAAATGCGTGAGTCCTTACTCATGTAAATTTGGCTACATCCCTAAATTGGGATAGGTTGGCTCAAGTAGAGATCAGCATTACCCTTGTCATGATTGGGCCTTATATCTAAACTACACACTACTTTAATAGTAGTAATAATTTAGTAATCTTGGCAAATTATTATAAGGGAAATGAAACAGGGGTAATAAATTGCCATGACGAAAAAATAAGTAACAGCATTTGGTGATAGCTGAAAAACTTGGAAGCCAAATGCATGGTTCTGCTTTCAATACTGAACACACGGTCCCTCTCCAACAAGCACCAATGTCTCTATCTCCTAAACTCGTGTCGTTCTATCGACCAACTCCATCAAATCCAAGCACAAATCCACCTCCATGGCCTTTACCACGACACTTACTTGCTCTCAGAACTTGTTTATTTTTCCTCCCTCTCTCCCTTCAAGCACCTTAGCCACGCGCGGAAACTCGTTCTTCACTCCGCCAACCCATCACCCATTTCCTGGAACATTCTCATCAGGGGTTACGCCTCAAGCGATTCTCCCATCGAAGCCATCTGGGTATTCCGGAAAATGCGAGAACGAGGAGCTAAACCCAATAAGCTCACGTTCCCCTTTCTCTTCAAGTGTTGTGCTGGGGCTTCGGCACTCGTTGAAGGCAAGCAGGTGCACGCGGATTCTGTGAAGTTTGGTTTGGACTCTGATGTCTACGTTGGTAACAATCTCATCAACTTTTATGGCTGTTGTAAGAAAATTCTGGATGCGCAGAAGGTGTTTGATGAAATGCCTGAGAGAACCCTTGTTTCTTGGAACTCTATTATAACTGCTTGTGTTGAGAATCTTTGGCTACGTGATGGAATTGGGTATTTTTTTAAGATGATGGGTTCTGGGTTTGAGCCGGATGAGACTAGCATGGTGTTGCTGCTCTCTGCTTGTGCTGAGTTGGGGTACTTGAGCCTTGGAAGATGGGTTCATTCTCAATTGGTTTTGAGAGGCATGGTTCTGAGCTGTCACTTGGGTACTGCTCTTGTTGACATGTATGCTAAGTCTGGAGCTGTGGGTTATGCTAGGCTTGTTTTTAAGAGAATGGAAAAGAGAAATGTGTGGACTTGGAGTGCAATGATATTGGGGTTAGCACAACATGGTTTTGCTGAGGAAGCCCTTGAACTATTTTCCATAATGAGTAAGAATCATAATGATATATGTCCCAATTATGTGACCTATCTTGGGGTTCTATGTGCCTGCAGCCATGCTGGGATGGTAGATGAGGGGTACCGGTATTTTCATGAAATGGAATTTGTCCATGGGATCAAACCTGTCATGGTACACTATGGAGCCATGGTTGATATGTTGGGCCGTGCTGGTTTTCTTAGAGAAGCTTATGGCTTTATACAGAGCATGCCTTTTGAGCCTGACCCAATTATATGGAGGACATTACTTAGTGCATGCACTGTTCATGATGTTCATGACCGTACTGGGATAGGGGATAAAGTAAGGAAGAGGTTGCTTGGAGTGGAGCCAAGGAGGGGAGGGAATTTAGTTATTGTTGCTAACATGTATGCTGAAGTAGGTATGTGGGAGAAAGCAGCTAATGTGAGGAGGGTCATGAGAGATGGAGGGATGAAGAAGATGGCTGGAGAGAGTTGTGTTGATTTAGGTGGGTCCATGTATAGGTTCTTTGCAGGGTATGATTCTCGCCCTGATTTGATGCCTGTCTATCATCTGCTAGATGGATTAAACCTGCACTTGAAGGTGGTTAACTAATTGTTGTAGAAGTTGCTTTTGATTAATTCTTCTTGGTGTTGAGCTTGCAAATAGAATAGATTGTTGAGATGTTGACACCACAACTTGTGTGCTTCAAGATTTATATATATTATAAATTGTTTTTTCTTTTATTGAGGATAACCAAAGTTGATTTGGGTATCAGTGCATAGAAGGTTGGGTCATAAAATTGCATGCAACATCGGACAAAAATATTCAAAAGTTGACTTGATCCCTTGATTTAGCTAGCAGACGTTAAGTTTGAAAGGATTGTGTGTTAAGCTTCTTACCTCTGTAAATGAAGAACTGAAAAGTAGGAATTATCCTCAAAGTGCCTGACTCCATACATGTGTGGGATTGTAATGCAATAATTAACTGAATTGGAGTTTTTGAAGTAAATAAAAAGAACCAGATACTAGAACAAGGTTCACTTTGAATCAGAGTCATATTCTTCAATAGTGGTCCATACACCGTACAGATAGTTATTCAATATTGAATATTGAATATCTGAATCAAGATCAAGATTCAAGAATAGCAGTTTACTAATACCAACCCCTAGATTCTGTAGAAGTTCATGTTCCCTTTTATCTATTTCTCCAAAATTTGATTATTTTGGTCCGGAAAGGAACTAGAATATGGAAAATTCAATCATTGAAGCACACTGGATATGTAGCTAGAAGCCCAGAACTAGCATTATTTAATCGTATAACATTGAGCTTACAGTTGAAATACAATTGTACAGATTAACCAAAGTCCAAATGTAGGGCTCGACCCTAGCCAATGCTTTGACTCTTTCCCATTTCCTATACCAAAATGACAATGTTGTCCCCGAGACTTGACCAGAGACAGCGACTTGTATCCAATTTCTTAGAGTCCACAGTCCACACAAGACTTGTCCAATGCCGTGTGCGTAAACGCAGTCAATCAATGAGGCTAAACATCATAAAATTGTAAGTTTACAACTGCTGCAGTGAGAATAAAAGCGTGAATAACGAGCATCTATCTCTGTGAAATAACATTAGTTAGCTCACGTTTAAGCATTTCCTTCTAAGAATGCGGTCTTTTTCTGTCCTTAATTTCTACGGCCCAGAAATATGGATTGTCTTTCTTCTTCTTCTTATTTGTGGTGTGATGATTCAATCTGCGTCTGCTGCACCATCGCAACTTCAATTGGAAGCTAATGCTATACTCAGCAGTCGATGGTGGGATTCTGACTTCAATATCTCAGATCGCTGTGAGTGGTATGGTATAGCTTGCAACAAAGCAGGAAGCATAACAGAAATCAACTATGGCTGTAATAAAGTAGGGGTTCAATTGGCAGCACTCAACCTCTCTGCTTTCCAGAATTTAGAAAAGCTTATCGTCACTAAATGTGGATTACGAGGGACTATCCCACCAGAAACAGGTACTCTCACCAAACTCACTTATCTCGATTTGTCCAGCAATTCTCTTGAAGGTGAGATACCCCCTTCAATAGGAAATCTTAGCCTATTACAGAGCCTAGACTTTTCTAACAACGACATTCAAGGCTCCATTCCTCATGAGTTGGGTTTCCTCAAAAATCTTACTTTATTAAGTCTACCTCATAATAGAATCAATGGGATCTTGCCTATTTCACTTACAAATCTCACCCGATTAGAAAAGCTTGGCATTTCCAACAATCTTCTTGTTGGTTCTCTCCCTTCTAACTTAGATGAATTAACCAACTTGCATGTCTTGCGGCTAAATAACAACTTCATCAATGGAACCTTGCCTATTTCACTTACACGTCTCACACATTTAGAAGAACTTGACATTTCCAACAATCTTCTAGTCGGTTCCCTCCCTTTTAACATAGTTAAATTAACCAACTTACATGAGTTGCGGCTAAATAACAACTCCATCACTGGGAATATAATACCCTTGTTATTTAAAAGCCTATCCATTATCGACCTAAGTCACAACCTTATTAGTGGTGAAATAGAACCACTTATTCGACTTCCACTAGAGTTAAACTATGTGGATCTAAGCTACAATAAACTCACTGGAACAGTTCCCCGATTTCTCTTTAGTGTCGATTATGTGAACATTTCCTACAACTATTTGAAGGGTCCCATACCATATAGCGTCAGTCCTGATGCTTTGATAGGCAACAAGGATATGTGTAGTGACATTTTGTCTAACCAAATGCAATTCCAATTCCAGCCTTGTTCACCTCGCAACAAGACAAGTAACAAAGTAATGCGTAATTTAGCCATCGTTCTTCCTATCCTCATTTTTCTAATCCTAGCCTTCTCACTACTTGTGTGTTTGAAGCTTCGTCGCAAAGCAATTAACAACAAAACAATGACTAAGAATGGAGATATATTCTCTATATGGAACTATGATGGAAACATAGCATATGAAGACATCATCAGAGTAACAGAAGGCTTTGACATCAAGTATTGCATTGGAATGGGAGCATACGGAAGTGTTTACAAGGCACAATTACCTCATGGCAAGGTTGTTGCCTTGAAGAAACTCCATGGTTTTGAAGCAGAGGTGCCAACTTTGGATGAGAGTTTTAGGAACGAAGTTAGAGTATTATCAGAAATAAAGCATCGACATATTGTGAAACTTCATGGATTTTGCTTGCACAATAGAATCATGTTTTTGATCTATCAGTACATGGAGAAAGGAAGCTTGTTCTCTGTCTTGTATAATGATACAGAAGCAATGGAATTAGATTGGAGAAAAAGGGTTAACATTGTTAAAGGCATTGCACATGCTTTGTCATATCTTCATCATGATTGCAACCCTCCAATAGTGCATAGAGACATAGCTACGAGTAATATCTTACTTAACTCAGAGTGGGAGCCAAGTCTTTCTGACTTTGGCACAGCCAGACTTCTCCAACATGATTCATCCAATCGAACTATAGTTGCTGGAACCATTGGATATATAGCTCCGGGTAAATTATATATCCATAACTTTGATTTTATATTTTTTGTCTTCTTTTCCTTTTCCCTATGTGTTTATATGACTAGATGCAAAGCATGCCTAATCCATATATATAGCAGACAGACAAGTGGGCTACTTTGTTATTTTGACTTTATACAAATTAAATACATTTTAAATCTACTTAATCTTCAATTGTGTTCCTTTGGATCCTTTAACATGCTCTTGTTGATTTATTGGATGCAGAGCTTGCCTACACAATGGTTGTGAGTGAAAAGTGTGATGTCTATAGCTTTGGAGTAGTGGCACTTGAAACTTTAGTGGGGAAGCATCCTAAGGAAATATTGTCATCACTCGAATCAACATCAACTCATGACATAGCACTACGTGAAGTATTGGACCAACGCCTCCCACTGCCAAATATGTCAGTTTTAATTGACATAGTTCATGTTGCCATGGTAGCATTTGCATGCTTAAATCCCAATCCTAGCTCTCGGCCAACAATGAAACATGTGTCACAATGTTTTCTCACTCAACTAAAACCATTAAACTTTTCTTTGCGTGAAATTTCATTGCAGCAACTCATGAGTCAAGAAATAAGCATTATTTAGAATTATGTACTCTTGACAGCAAAACCTATCAACATTTAATAAAGACATTGTCAAAGTTTGTTTGTATGAATTGTTATAAAATTTCACAAGGTTTCATTTTTAAGGTGATTCAACTGTATCTACGTAAATTATCGTGTTCACCGTAAACACTCGTTTTAGATTAGTGTTGTTTGATCAATTGGGTGCATGTTCATGCTTTGGAAACAATCCAAATGTTATTTTGCTGAATTAAAAAAAATAACGTTTTTACTTGAAATCTCACAGTTCAGTAAAAAGGGAAATTTTAATAGAGTAAGACCGGGAATTTTAACAAAGTTAGGAGAGTTAGGGTGAAGGACTAATATAGGGTATTTAACATTACAAGAAAAGTTACTTTTTATGATGGCAAAATTCATCATTGAAAACTTGAAAATATGTCACTAAGGACATCTTGTGACGATATTTGAATTTGTCATTGATCGTCACTAAAAGTCGACTCACTAATATATTAGTGACAATATTTTTAATATGTCACTAAAAGTATTTTTTTTATTGTGACAAACACATCGTCACTGATAGTCCTACATAATAGTGACAGAAATGAATTGTCACTATTACAAACAATAATAGTGATGATTTAATCGCCATTATTAAGAGTTTATATATTAAAAATTATCGGACCGGTTAGCCCGGTAACCGGACCCATGGCTAACTCGGAGAACCTGCGGTTGAACTGGTTCATGGTCGTGACTCGCTGAACCGGTGCAGGCATACATATGGCTTGGTTAGATACTGTTGCGATAAAATTCCTGTATATTTGCTGGACGCGGATTCGAAGTCGGGTACTTGAGCTGTCAGTCAACATTGCTACGCCTCACACCACTATACCATGCTTGTTTCTTGTTATATTATTGCAATATATATTATTGCAATATATACACACACACACACACACACACACACACTAGGGGTGTTCGCGGATTGGATTGGATTGGTTTTGAAGTAAAAATCATCCAATCCGATCATTTCGGTTTTGCTATTTAGTCATCCAATCGGTTTTGATTTTTCATCAAATCCAATCCAATCCAATCCAATTTTAATCGGTTTGGATTGGATTGGATTTCGGTTTTTATAGAAACAAAAAATATATTATTTAAGTTAATTTATAGTAAAATAAAAAACACCCTGCTGCTCCAAAACAAAAAAACTAGTACTCATGTCAACCTTACAAAGCAAATACATGGATACAAATTATCTAAATGGAAGCCTTTATATGCTTTCCAAAAATCCAGCAATTACCAAAGCTATAAAATAGCCTAATAGAACAACCTGTTGCATCCAATACCAATTGGGACAATCCCCAAAGATGAACAAAATACTACTAACTCATAAACATGATACAAACTCCAAACACATTAACACAACATCTAAATAACTCAACAAATAATCAAATACAATCTTAAAATGTATTAAAGAAAAACAATAACAGTACATAGTACAACTCCTCATTAACTTCAATAGAAAAATCACATTCTTTCTCCTCCAAAGTTCCATGAAACACCTTGCAAAATCTTCATTGCAACCCTCAAACCAGCAAGTATAACCTATCAAATGCACCCAACAGTATAAATTTATCAATGATAGCAAAATCAGCAGTGTATATAAAAAAAGAGACCGTGCAACTTTATATATACCAATGACAGCAAAGGAAAAAAAAACAATTATGTGACAGCAACACAATAAATGAAAAAAGAGATCAAATAAACAAGCATAAGGAAAAGAAAGTTGTATACATACCAGAGGCAACAACACAATTAAGAAAAGTCACACTTAATCAGACTCGACATCAGAATCATCTTCTGCAGATTGTGCAGCTGGCAAAATTTCTGAATAGTAAAACATAACTTTTGTCAATAATGAGTGGAATAAAAATTATTATAAGGAAATATACAAACATAGTAAAGTAATTTACCTAGCTCTAACTTCTCCAATTCCTCCAAAAGCTCTTCAATATCAGTTGAAAAAGGAGCAGACTGGAACCAATTTTGTGCACAAATTAATGATTCAACTGTCTTTGGAGTAAGTGAGCTCCTATAATTATTAAGAACTCTACCTCCACTGCTGAAAGCTGACTCAAAAGCAACTGTAGATATCGGCATAGCCAATACATCCCTGGCTATTAGACCAAGAGTGGGATATTTGCTAGAATTAACCTTCCACCAATTCAAGATATCAAAATTCTAAGTTTTCTTCTCCAATGCCTCCATGAGATACAAATCAACCTCATCCTTACTCATGCTCTCATCGTTATTCATGTCCTTCTCAAATTCCACGGTAAAAGAATTATCAGATGTTGTCTCATCAACTACATTTTCCATTTGTGTAGATTGTTGGCTTTGATTATCCCCACAGAATTGTTTATAGCTAAGGAACAACTTAATGAATGTCTTCTTTACTTTTCCAAGTAAAAAATCAGAATCATGCTTGGCATAAAGCTTATCAAAACTCCATCCTACAAACCGAAGTTTGTATCTAGGATCAAGCACCACAGCTATAAAAATCATCATGTTGATATTTTTAATGTTCCCCCAATACTTATCATGCTTAGCTTTCATTTTTTCAGCCATGCTCCCAAGCAATGGATCTAAACTCCCACTCCACTTTTTTAAGGTATTTAATATCAAGCAATATTCATGGAAATATTGAGAAGAAGTCACATACAAAGAACCAGAGATTTTCTTAGTGACATCATAGAAAATTTGCAAGAATCTCACAAACACTCATGCATTATCCCAATCCTCAGTTTTCGGAATGCCACCTTGCAACAACACATATTTTGTATCCCTCTCTCCTAGCCTTTTAAAAGCCTTTTGAAACTTTAAAGCGGATTCAAGCATAAGGAAAGTAGAGTTCCATCTAGTAGGAACATCTAATTGTACAGTGCTAGTCTCTTGTATCCTACAATCCTTAATGCAATTTTTGAATCTATCCATGCGACTAGGGGAAGCACGCACATATCTAACAACATTTCTAATCTTACAAATTGAAGCATTCAAATCCTTCAACCCATCATTGACAACTAGATTTAAAATATGAGCACAACATCTAACATGCAAATACTCACCTTTCAATGGATGTGCATTCCAATCCTTCATTCTAGCTTTCAAGTAAGCAATTGCAGTATCATTTGAGCTAGCATTATCAACAGTAATGGTGAAAACTTTTGAAATTCCCCAACCCAAAAGACACTTCTCAATTTTTCTACCAATAGTTTCACCCTTATGATTCTTTATCAAACAAAAGTTCAATATCCTCTTATGCAATTTCCATTCATGATCAATGAAATGAGCAGTTAGACAAAGATAATTCAAATTTTGTACAGAAGTCCAGCAATAAGTTGTCAGACAAACACTTTGATTTGGAACACTAAAAATAGATTTTAACTTTTTCTTTTCATTTATATAAAGGTTCCAACAATCCCTAGCAACAGTAATCCTTCCAGGAATATTCAACTTGGGTTGCACAACACTCATAAAATACCGAAATCCCTCTCCCTCTACAAATTTAAATGGCAACTCATCCACAATGATCATCCTAGCAAGAGCTTGTCTACATGCTTCAACATCAAATGCAACCGCAGTAATAGTATTGCCAACCCCTTTCCCATCTTCCTTTTTCAATGGTTGGAGACTAAGAATTGTTTGACTAGAATCATTACCGTCTCTTGGAAACTTTTTGCAATGAATCATCAAATGGTTTTTCAAATTACTTGTGCCATTTTTATGTGTATCACATGCATAAGTTGCACCACACCAATTACATCTAGCTCTAGGGGCTAATGTTTTAGGAGCAACTTCTTTAGAAAAATGTTCCCAAGTCCAAGATCTAGGTTTAATGGGTTTTCTCTTACCTGAACCATCATCCACTGGAGTTTCCTCACCCTTCCTCTTTTTGTCTTTCTTGTCCACTTTGGGGTTGGTTGAATTTGATTGAGTATTAGGCTCATTAGTTTCAGCTGGTGACTTAATTATTGACTCAGCATTTTCAACAATCATCTTCCCACTATCAGGCGTATTCTCTTTCTGCACATATTAAAAAGAATCAGCTATTATAAATAGAGTTATATTGAATAACAATCTAACAATAAAATTTGAAATAGCTCAAAACTTACTTCAGACATTGCCACTGTTTGGTTGCTAGGAAAGATAACTTCCTAATATTGATGAACTAAAATCTGCACAATGTCATATAAAGTAATTAATAAGCTCAAAATAGAACAAAATTACTAAATTAGAAAATTACTAAAAATGATGTTAACAATGACAATAACAACAAGTGCTCAGAAATTAAGCGCATAGTTAACATTACTAAATTAGAAAATTACTAAAAATGATGTTAACATTTAAGCTCATAGTTCACGCTTATAGTTATACTATATAAACTACCCATCTAAGCTCATAGTTCCAAGTGCTCAGAATTTAGCAATGACAATAACAGGTTATGCTATCTTGAACCTGATGCTGCTATCGAGACCTCAACCATGATAATCAAAGCAAGCATTTCTTGAACACAACAGTACAACACTCTTGGAGTAGGAGGAACCGATCGAGGAACATGAGAACGTAATATTTAATTTTGAATGGAAGTTGTTGTTTGCCAATCTAAGAATACTAACGGAGTAGCTATCACACATCACACTTAATGTTATTACAGTTTTGAGTCGGACCCAGAGGATGAGAGGATTCATACCTTGCTTGGAGAATGGAGACAGCGACACTGGGCGTTCCGTTTTGCAAACAGCGGCGCAGCGATCTGACACGGTTGTGCGGTGGTCCTTCGTGTCGCGAGCTGAGACGGTGCAGTGGTCCTTCGGGAGTTCGACGAGCGCAGAGCTGCAAACAGAGAGAGGGATTTCACACTTCACAGAGACTTCAGGCAAAGGCAGAGAGAGGGATTGAGACTTGAGATTGAGAGATCGGAGATGAGATGGGAAGACTGAAGAGGGGGCGGCCAAAGAGGGATTGAGTGTAGACAGAGAGACTGTGGGAGAGGGATTGAGTGAATTTGAAGACTGAAGAGGGGGGCGGCCAAAGAAAGAAGGGTTTCTAATTTTAGGGTTTCAGTATGCCTCGTCTCTGTACAGGGGTATAATAGGCAAAATAAGTATAAAAAGATTGGATTGGTTTGGATTGGATTGGATCTCACAGCAAAACCGAAATCCAATCCAATCCAGTCAAAAAAATTAGTTTTTTGCGGTTTGCAGTTAATTCGGTTTGCGGTTTATTCGGTTTACGGATTTTTGGATCGGTTGCTGCGGTTTTGAATGGATTGGATTGGATCTGAACACCCCTAATACACACATACATATAATGCAAAGTAGAAACACATCTGCAAGCTATAGCCCTACACACTATAAATTCACTTTTTTTAACATTCTTTTAAAACTTCCAAAATATTATATTTAATAATATAAAATATATTAAACAATATTATTTTTCTTTTAATTTTTTAATTTAACTTTATGAATGTGATATTGTAACATCCCAAGATTAGGACCTAAAAAGTATAGTGAAAGTCTTAGGTTATGGATCCGGCCAGGAGAAAAATGTTAGAGGTAGAAGGAGAAATTGGGGACTAGAATGTGAATTCAGATGAGAATAAGATAAATAAATTAAGAGGTTTGAGTTTTAAGAGATTTTTGAAGAATAACTAAGTGTTAACTCAAAAGACCGTAGGTTGGACTTAGAAGGAATCACACCATGAGTCAAAGAGAGTTATAACGATTTAAGAATGAGGAAACGAGGTTAGGTGAAGAAGGACTAAGTTAGAAGGGGGATTTAGGGAGAGGAATTAGGTTTGAGTGGGAGAGAATTGAACTAGAATCAAAGAGGTGTAAAAATCAGGTTTTTGGGGGCTCATATGCTCACTCAGACTACGCTCAAGTGCAGCCTGAGCGAGGATATCGACATCAAGGGGAAAATCCAATCTGGTTTTCTCGCTCAGCTTAAGCTTGAGCGTAGCCTGAGCACATAAAATAGAGAGGAATTTAGTGAAATTCAGCTCAGGCTGCGCTCGGGCGCAGCCTGAGCGCATGAAACAGAGAACAATTAAGGGAAATTCAGCTCAGGCTGAGCTTGAGAGTAGCCTGAGCGCAAATCCGCGTCAGGAATTTTCCTTCCTGCGCTCGAGTTGCGCTCAAGTGAGCTCTGAGCACAGGAACCATTTCAGCTTCTTTTAAAACATAAGTTAGGGTTTCCTTTTCTCATTTCTTCTGTTCCGTTCCTTTTCTAGAGTGAGAGGGAGAGAAATTCTAGATAGAGAGTGCTCTTGGAGCCAAGAAGGAGGAAAAGCTAAGGATCTCCAACCCTAGTCTACCCCAACCTTTCTATTCTTCCCTTCGAGCTTCCTTGGGGTGAGTAAAGCCCACACACTCTCACTTCATCTTGTGTATGTTCTTCCGCATGAACCCTACCTCTTATCTTCCCTTTCTTGAGCTTGTATGTTAATGTTTGTATGGTTGATTTAGTCATAGATGGATGTATGTGCAATATGTTGGGGTTTGTTCTGGAAATTGCTTTCAGGGCTCTATTTGTGGGTTTTGTCTGGAGATTCGCATGCTTGGGGTGACATGGTTACTATGAAAATATTTGGTTCCAGCATGAGTTATATGTTATTAATTATATGTGTTGAGCATTGTCCAGAAAACTACTCATGTCTTCAAGTTATCAAGAAATCAAGATTAAGTTCATATGAATCCAAGGCTGAGTCCCAATAGGTCTTGGGTTCGGTCAAGAAAGGTTCTCTTCGGAGAATAATTCACCTTAGGGGGGGTGGAAAAGCTCAAGTTTTTAATACTTCAATCCAGGCATGGGCCAAGAGGTAGTGGCCGTAGTCGGGATTTGAGTATTAACCACAGTGACGCCTTTTAGGGCCATCAGAGTAATTGTTTTAAAACTTGGACTTCGGTCCCGAGAGTAATGGCGGGATACGTCCCCAAGGAAGACGTTCCTTGTAGTCTGAGCTCAGGTCTAGCCCCAGAGATAGTGATAAGACCCCATTTGGCGGCTAAGGCAGGTCATAAATAGCATATTACTTTGGAACTTGACATTTGACTTCATGTATAGTCGTGTGTAGAGATCATGTGATAGTTAGTAGAGTTATGTATAATATGGTGAGTTGTAGACTATGAATGATTGGTTGATTGATATGTTGCATCTCATATGCCTCTCCCCACACTGCCCTGTTGCATGCTTTACTCACTGAGACACTAGTCTCACCCCACATTGTGGAAATATATTTTAGTTTGTGTAGGATAGACCAGCTGTACGCTCGGAGGTAGAATTGAAATTCATAGAGGGAATGTTGCACTCCTTGATGTTATCATGTATTTCTTGAAGGGAAGATTTGTGTATAAATGTTATACTATGTTAAATAAGTTAGAAATATCAGTGGTTAAGGAAATATGTATTCTTGAGCCACGGAGTGACGCTTGTGTTAAGTTTCTGGGTTTATCGTTTGAGCTTGTGTAATCGTTGGAGTTACATAAGCATTTGATGTATGTGTTTATAACGATATCGATAATGGCGTGAAATAATTTTAAAAAATCGGGAATAGTGTTTTCAACGGACATTATTTTTGAATTAAGAAATTAGGACATTACAGATATCAAAATGATTTCCTTGTTATTAGGTTATATTTTTCCTTTTTCTTATTATTTTGTGTCTTTTATTTTTTATAAGCCTTAAATAATTTAATATAAAGTATATACTATTTATTGACGTGCTTCCATTATTATTCTTGTTTGAATGTGTATATATAAATAGAGAACATGTGGACATTGAGGTGCAATTTTAAAAAATAAACTAAAACAAACTAAAAGGTAATCTCATATTTTGCACCAAGATTTTTATAACAATATAAAATTTAAATTAAATAAGTTTAGATTAGTTGCATTCATTTTTTTATCTTCATTATAAAAATTCAAATTTAAATCAACATAGAGAATTTGTTACTTTTAGATTTTTTCAAAGTTTTGTTTATTAATCCTAAAAAACAACTTTCAATAAAGATAAAAATTTTCTATTTTATATTTTTGTCACCCTAATTCAATTAAAGAATTATATAAATGATTTTTTAGTTTTTATTTTCATTTATAAAATCTAATCCTAAAATTTAAATTCAAGTATATTTTTTTTAATATTTTATCTAATCTTAATCTATCAACTCAAGTTAAAAGAAAATATTTTCTGATTTTTGAAAATTTTATTATTATTAATTTTTATTTTATTATCTCTTAATTCTATATTAAGATTTAAATTAAGATAAAGAAGGTTATTTAAAAAAATCTACTATTTTAAAACAAATTTTTTTAATTTATTTCTGAAATTAATTCGAGAAAAATATGATTTGAAAATATATATTTAAGTGTTTTGTATTAACAATTTTCAAGTATATTAGTTTGAAATTCATTAACATATTAATGTTAAACATTCAGGACTATTTATTATGGAGATGTTTGGAATCTCTAATGAGAAGAGACTTGTTACTATTAATAGAAAGTGAATGACTACTTTGTAATTTTCACACTAATATGATGTGAAATCACATTTAGTCACTAATATATTAATATTAATTATTTGTGAAGAATTACTATAGACACAAATGATTCAAATATCTAGTGACGAATAATTTATCACTAGTAAAATAAAGTAAATGACTATTTTATAATTATTTTTAAAATAATAAAATTATATTTTGTCAATATTATGATGATACTAAATTTTAGTTATAAATTAGTTAAGGCACAACTAGTGACAAAAAAAATTGTCACTAATAAGGAAATTAAATGACTATTTTTATAATCATCAATAATATCATATAAAATTAATGAAAAATTTAATTTTTTATCACAATAAATTTTAGATGGTTAATAAGTTTATATCATCTATGATTCTATAATAAGACATACAAATTTGTCATGATTGTTTTATTTTAGTGACAAATTATTTGTGACAAGTAGGGGTGGGAACAGGTCAGGTCGCTCGTCAAGGGCCTACTACCCAGCCTATATCAGGCTCAGGCCAGGCCAGGCCAATTTATTAAATAAAGCAGACCAAGGCTTTTTCAAAAGCCTATATAGCGAAACAGGCCAGGCTTCAGGCCATCGAAAAAGCCTTTTGAGTCCAGTCTATTTAACTGAATATAAATAAAATACTAATATTTTTTATATTGCTATTATTATTATAAAGATTTGTTATTACTTTTCCTTATAATTATATACTTATTAGCTTGTATAAACATTTAAGTATGTTAAAAACTTGAACCTATAAGTCTATTAATATATATGCTTATGATATATTCAAGTATCTTACTATAAAACAGACTTTTAAACAGGCTTTCAGGGTTTGTCAGACTTTAAATAGGCCAGACTTAGACCATAAAATAAAGCCTATGTCAGGTAACAGGTCAGACTTAGGCCATGGATTTAAGGTGCAGGCCAGGCTCAGGTCTTGGAAAGCCTAGCTCGGCTCGACCTATTCCCATCCCTAGTGACAAGTAGATTTTTGTCACTATTAATAAATTTATAGTGACAATTTATAATTTGGTCACTAATATAAATATTATTAGTGACAAAATAAAAATTAGTCACAAATAATATATCATTAGTGACAAATTCTTTTTTGGTCACTAAATTTTGTCACTAAAAATTAGTCCCAAAGTACCTGGTTTAAAATATTAGGGGCTAAATCCAAATTTTATTAAATTTTCAGGGACTAAAAATATATTTGCAAGGAGTTCCAACTAGTTACCTCAAAATACAAAGGTTTATAATTGTTTGAATTATTATTCACTTCTCTATTCCATTCAATTTTTAGGGGTGTTGCAAATAGCCATGTGGTGGATGAGGTTGACAAATGTCGCACTACCTGCTTCTCGAGTGTGTCAATAGGTATACCTTCTGCTTCCTAAAGACATTATTTTATTAGGTTAGCATCAACTTTAGTGGTAAGAAATTATTTTTTTTCATTTTCTCTGTTCTCAAGCCTCTCCTTATGTGGATCATTAGTTTTAGTTCCTTTGTTATTGAGCCTTTGTTAAACCTGCATCAATTTCATGTTTGCACAATTATTCTTTTACCTCTGTTCTATGTCATGTTGATAGCAGTATGGGTACGAATCTAGATTGGAACCAAAAGAAGCAAGAAGTAGCGCATGAATTGACAAGGGCGACAACTATGAAATTCAAAATTAATGAACAAAAGAGAAGGAAAATGAAAGTGGAAGAGGATTAGAAGTGGATTTGACGCCACTGGTAAAGGCAATCCCTTCGGCAAATAAGTCTTAGGTGCAGAACTGCCACCAACTTATGGAGCAAGATAAGATTTATCATGGTTTAAACAAGAACCACCAAGCCTTCTAAACTCATACAAGAGGAGGAAAAATAAAGCTAAGCTTTCATAAAATGAAGTGTTAAACCCGTATACAAGGAGACCCCTCCTATTTATAACCTAAAGGAGTGATCATGGGTGGAAAAAGGCAAGAAAAATTAATCCTATCCTAAGTGGGTGTTAAACCCCCTCAACCCCAAGCTATCCTAAACCTTAAACTAGGTGCCTCATTAAAGGAAAACTAAGGAGGAAAATACAACTCAAATAAAATACAAACTATCAAACTATAGACTTGAGGCCATGAACATGTGGCCTATTTAGGAAAATTAAAAATAACCAAAGTAAGAAAATTATCAAATATGAGTCTTGATACCTTGACCCTTTAGTGGGAAGGTCAATGTTGACCCATGCAAGGGAAGTCAACTCCTCATGGATGGGCTTCTTGGGTCTTGCGCCCTTTGCTAGCACAAGCTATCCCAACTTCAGTCTCCTTTTCAAAGCATTTGCCATCATTCCCTCGCCCTTGAAAATGATTTGACCTCAAATCTAGAAGATAAAGGCCTACACAATCCAATCTAGAAAGAGGTGAATAGATGAGGAATAGAAAGATGAGATGGATGACAATGGATTAGAGATTAAGAAGTTACTTCACTTAGAATAATGGAACCCAAGTTGTCCTTCCTTAGCAAGCTCTCCACGGTCTAAGGAAAAAGTATGAAACCATAAATATGATTCCCAAGCATAGGAAATGAACAAATCATAGCAGAAGACCTTGGGAATCATAAACACCAGTTGTATAAAAGCATAAGATATGAACAAGTGGTAATTGCAATAAGGGTTAGGAGACTCCCTCTTTTATGTTTGAACCATCTTGTTCATGCATTTTGTAGAATTTAAGAGATTTGATCCCAGGTCAAAGACTAATCTCTTGAAGCCTTCCCTTACATGTAAAAGAATTAGGTAGTCATACAAAAGGCTTACGAATTGAATTCTACAAAAGTACCAAGAAATTTTCAATTCATCAAAATATTCCACAGTAAACTTAAAAATGAATGCACAATTATAACTATGTGGCATATATGTTCTATTCTTTTTCAACAACATCCCAACATGCCCATAGAAAATAACACATGCATTTTGAGTATGGTTGTCATATTGCATATGTTCATGCCATGAATTATTTTTACAAGTTAAAACAGGCATGTTTACACTCTTACTCAAGTATGATTCATAGTTTTGCATGCAAGGTAACACATTTAAGGAATTATAAAATGTAAGCATATCATGAGGCATATCATCATGTGATGTAAATGTCATGCAAGTGTTTTTACATATGATAGCCTTACCCCAATTAGACTTTTCCTTTTCCCTTACAATTTGAAGAACATAATACATGTCAACTTGTAGTAAGGAGATAAAAACAGATTGTTTATGCAAGTCATAATACAAACTAATGTTAATTTCATGCATATTCAACCTAGATTTAGTATTTTGATAAGCATGCAATTCAACATTTCCAAAGGGTTTGATTAAACTAATATCTTCAATAGGTTTCAAAGTATTTCTAAGCTTCAATATTTCATGTGAACATGCAACACTTTGTGGCATACACTCATTCAAAAAGAAAGAATTTTCAGGCATTAAAAAGGTCAATTTAGAAAACTTCTCTTTAAAGGCTTGGGTTGTCTCCCTTTATCTACTAAGCTTAATTGCCCTTAACCTTTTCAAGTTTTCAAATAAAGGGTTAGCATTCAAATGATCATAAGATAAGATAAGTTGCTTTCCCATTCTGTCTTGTTCCTCCATTCTGACTCCAACCTGAGTTGGTTTGGTTATTTCTCCAACCTTGTGAATATTGATTGTTGTTATTGTTGGAGTAATTATCTTGCCTTCCCTGGTTACCCATGAAGTTGACTTGTTCTGGTTGTGTTCCTTGGCTAGCACATTGACCATTTAGATGGTCACCTCCATAGAAATCACAAATCAATGGTTGGGCTTGGATGGGTTGTGAGTGGACAGCTTTAAGAGCTTGAGGGAGTGTCTTCAACGTCTCAGTGAGTGCTTCTAGTTGACGTTTAATGAGCTTGTTCTCAGCTAACAGAGCATCACTTTGATTGAGTTCCAGCATCCCTTTCTTTGGTAATTGCGCAGGCAGTCTTCCACTTTGAGCTTGTTGATCGTTCTGTGCAAAGTGGTTGATGATTTCTAGCGCTCGATCAACTTCTGCGGATAAGATAGTTCCACCTGCTGCCGCATCTATGAATGACCTTGAATCTGAACGAAGTCCCTTGTAGAATATGTTGAGTTGGGCTATATCCTCATAGCCATGGTTAGGACAGTTGCGCAGCATAGACTTGTATCTTTCCCAAGCTTCACAAAGTGGCTCATCAATTCCTTGTCTGAAGGTAGAAATATCTGCTTTGCCTTCTATCTGTTTCCCTGGTGGGAAGAATCTTGTCAAGAATTTCTCCTCAACCACACCTCAATTGGTTAGGCTTTGATTTGGATGTGATTGCAGCCATTCCTTAGCTTTACCTATCAAAGAGAAATGAAACAAGCGTAAGTAGACAGATTCTAAATTACCTTCCTCGAAACCCATAGTACCAATCAATTCATAAAAATTAGAGAGATGAGCATTTGGATTTTCATGATCCAATCCAGCGAATTGATGTGCACTAATGAGGTTGAGGTGTGCAGTCTTCAACTCTAAAGCTCTGGCATTTGGTGGTAACACAATGCTTGAGAAGTGACGTGGTCCTTGATGAGAGATATAGTCTCCTAGCGTCCTTCTTGGAGCTTCCTCTGCCATGTTTTTGGGTTCTTCAACAATTGTCCTTCTTCTTCTTCTCCCGTTCCTACCTCTGTTTCTTCGCGACGTCCTTTCTATTTCCGGGTCGAACTGTAATTGATTGGGGGACGCCTGACCTCTCAAAAGCATAAACAAGAAACTTTGAAAAAGGTAAGTGTTGAAGAGAATTAATAATAATAGAAAAACAATAAATTTCCTAAAATAATAAAAATTTCCTAAAATAACAAAAAGAATAATTAAAAGAAATCCTAAGATAGATAAAAAATAAAAGAAATCCTAAGATAGATATTCTTGATAACTAGACCGCCCAGGTCTACACGAATTGGAAATCGTTCCTCGGTAACGGCGCCAAAAATACTTGATGGGTTTCTGGAAAGCGAACCAAAAATCCAGTAGTATAATAGTAAGAAAAGTATCGTATCCACAGGGAACGGTCAACTCGCGTATATTCACGGTCTATTTATCAAGAGACAAATAGCAGATTTGTGAGGATATTATGCGTGGAAATTATAAATTGCAAATTAATAAGTAATAAAAATAGAAAGGAAGAGTTAGAGACACTTTACTTGGATTAGGATTGAACTTCATCTCATCACACCCTTCGCGCATGTAAAAACTATCTATTATTTTAGGTTTACTCTATAATACTATAGACAAACTATATTGCTAAGACCCCGAGTTACCAGAGGCCTCACACACTCAAAGGTAATCCATGCGGGCTCTCCCAGGCGACAGACTTACCCTCGGCTTATTTTGCTTTCTTTTATTCCGTTTGTAAAAGAACTAGTTGATAAACGAGGCCTAAAGCTACAGACGCACCTTCATTAGAGTATTGTCACTACCCATCACTCATTAGATACATCCTTGCGTCGAATCCTGGATTGACAATCAACTAACCTTTGCTATCGATAAATTAATAACCATGCCTATCCTGTAGACGCCCTTCATTAGAGTACTCACACTACCCATCAATCACTAGCAACGCCCATGTTTCGGTTCACTGGCTACCGAGTCCTCTTATTCACTCAGAGAATGGGTTTCTTCAGAATCTGCTCCCTCATCCTCAATCCTAGTCGAAACTAGCCTATAACTCCGGCACAAGCGCGAAAGTTAGGAATTAAGCACATAATAAGATTACCAATATTATAGACAAAGAGCTCAGGAAATAATAATATAGAGTTTACATACACTTGGGGATAGAATCAATTACATCCAATCCTAATGGAGAGTTAACTACACAAGGTAGCCATACAAACCACCGAAGATACTGTCACCATCTTCAATCCTTGTGAAGCGCTCCTCCTCTCCTCTCTAAAATTAGCTCTGGTGCATTATCACTGAAATATGACTGAATTACAATAATCGTGCACACCTGATATGGTGCAAGAGGTTCTTATTTATAGGCTAAGGAAAGACAAAGGAAATTGGAGAGAAATCTATCTAAAAATGGCAACAGTGCAAGAATCAGCGTGATCTGCGCTTCACCCTACGCTACAGCGCAGGATGCAGCGCAGGTTCCAGAGGGCTGCGCTTCACCTTGCGCTGTAGCGCAGGTTGAAGCGCTGGGTGCGTCCTGCAGCTCCAATTTTCTCTTTTTAATTTTGATCTCTCCCCGAGAATGGTTTTGGCTGATTTGTCTTTCCTTGTTTCCCTTTTCTTGATGAAATCCTTGCATTTATTGAGCATCTTTGATTTATTTGGGAAGGCTGTCTGCAGAATCCTTGTTTGATTGGCAGTGATCTCCTTATTAATTGCCTCAAATTTTCTTCAAATCTTTATTAAATGTCTTCAATTAAACTCAAATCTTGCAAATATCTTCCCCATTTAATGCTATCTTCCCTTCAAATCAAATCTCTGCAATATCCTGCAAAAATCTACAATATTTCTATCAAAATAGCATCAAATTCAAATCTCAGATTAATAAATACAATTTATCTAATATTTAATAAAAATGGATTAAACTGGGGCAAAATTACCACTTTATCCTTGATAAGTGAACTAAAAAGTGCTCTAATTTATCAACTAATTTTCACTTATCAGTATCCTCCCCCTTAATCAGATAATCTTAACGCTCCCCCTGAATCTGTTGTTCCTTGTTCTGAAAAGTAACCTTCAATTTACTTTCTGAACAAGCTTCAAATTTTGTTAGTTTGTACTCCCCCTTTTGTCGTCAATTAAAAGGGAGGCTAGAGCAGAGTCATGAAGTATCAGAGCAATAACTAATTGTTCAGGGTGCAATAAATACGGATCAGAGCATAGAAACCATATACGCAAATAATAGTATGATATTCAGCAACAATCAAATCAAACATTAAATACGTACCAAAAGTAATATTAGTGCTATAAAATATGGGTACGTAGGCATTGAAATAAACATAGTTCTAAGCAAAATCATAATCTGAATATAAGCTAATCATCATAGACTTATGATCCTCCACTTGTCTTTCCCAAAATCTGCTGAAAAAGTTCCTGCATTGCCAAGTGTTGCCTCTCAAGCTCAACCAAGACAACATCTTTAAGCTCAGATTGACCAACCTTAATTTGATGTTAGGTAGCCAAGATCTGATCAGTCCTCTGAACTAGCTCTAAGTTCTTCTCTCTTAACTGTTGCACGCCCTCTTCCAGGGCAATGATATCCTCTTTAAGATTCTGCTCATAGAAAACCAAAGAAAAGTGCTTGCAGGAGAATCTGAAGTATTGGAAACCCTTAGGTAGATTGAAAACTTCAGCTTGTTGAACAACATAGAAGTACTGTTGAAACCAGAACTTGGGTCTGAGAACCCAGTCTTCGTGAATCGTTCTATCTGAGAGAGGAAAGCGTCCAGGGAAGAATAAAGGAGTTTCCAGGGTACACAGAGTTCCAACTACCTTAGAGTCTTGATCATTCCGGGTAGTGCCGGAAGAAGATCCTTTTTTCTGACGTTCATCCCAATAGGATTCCCACATCCATTCCCTGTAGGCATGATCCATGCCTCCATTCCTCAGAATGTACTCATAAAGCCGGCTCCATATAGTGGAAGACATAATGTAATGCGAGAACTGGCATAAACTCTTCTTTCCTTCTTCTTCTCAAATAATTACTCAGCACAAGGATATTTGGGGACAATTTTGTCAGGGTACACCAGAATCGTTGTTGATAGCTTGATTGAGTTTGGATAGGGGGCTTGAAATCTCTGCATCTAGTAGCCCTTTGTATATGCATGTCAAACTATTCAGCTTCAAGACATAACATCCTCACCACAATCCAGTCATCATAAGTAATGGTGTGTTGATCCTGAGAGTATGGGTCCAGAGGTTCCCATTTATGAGATGGATGTAGAATGCCTCTTCTAATCCTCTCAATCTGATGAGGTACGGTGAAATCATCAACACTGCTTTCTTTCTTAGTGGGCATTCTTCTTTGTCTGGAAGCTTCAGCAGAATCCACGATTAATCCCTTGTGAGTTGCTAGAGGGGGTGAAACTTTAAAAAACATCAATTCTTCAAATAAATTTGCAAACTTAGGAAATCTAGGCATTTCTTCTTTTGGTACATTATAGAACTTGTGTGGAACTTCAGCAGCTGCTATTAGTTGTGCATTGGTTCTTGTTGGTACAACTAACTCATATGCGGGAGTTGTTGAAAGGTCCCTTGCCTTCTCTTTTAGCAGCAAAGCCGTGGGAAGGTTGCTCCCAAACCAGACACATTCAACAACATCTGAGTCTTTTTTTTCAGTATCTACTTCAGAAAAGTCAAATGAAGTTGAGGTGGATGAATGAGATGGAGACAAATGAAGTACAATAGAAGCAGGCAAAGAAGGCTTTGGAGAGGGTGTCTTGTCATCCTTTGAGGGAGTGACATTTCCAAAGACAACCTTGGGCCTTCTGTGAGTTGAGGACTCTTGCTGAGAGGGATCAGCAATTGCAGCTTCCTTCTCTTGTTTCTTCTTCTTCTTCTTCTTCTTCTTCTTCTTCTTCTTCAGCTCTTCCAGCTTCTTCTTTCTCTCAAGTTCAGCAGCTTGCTGAAACTTGATGGCTTCCTCTTGCTGAACAAATCTACTCCTTATTATGATTTGAGGTGCTTCAGGTACAGGAGACAACAATCTTCTCCTATGAACTCTCCTTGAAATGGCACTGGCTCTTCTCCTTTTCAATCTTGAGGTGGATTTCTCCAACCTATCATCATCTAGAATGGCTTGCTGTGCAGCAACAGCAAGAGCATGATCTTGTTCTTCTTGCTCCTTGAGCCTTTGTTTTTCTTCTTCTTCTAAGGCTGTGGCAATAGCAACTACTTATTGCAATTCAGGATCTGGATGGCTAGCAGCCAAAGGAATTGCATCTATAGTTCTTTCAGAATCATCTGATTCGATAACATGAACTACAGTAGCAACACTATGTTGATCAGATGTAGCAACCTGTCCTTCTGGAACAGAAGTAGGCTCAACATCATGAATAACTATATCCTCATGGGTCTGACTGATAAGTGCAAATTATATGATATATTCTTGTATTTTTACTGCACTTATCAAGGTTAAAATAGTAATTTATACCCCAAAATAATCCCTTTTTAGTAATAATTGTAATAATTGTGTTTATTTGATTTGAATTTGATGCTATTTTAATAGAAAATCTGTTAATTTTGCAGATTTATGAGAAAGATTTGAACAAGGAAAGAAGATAGCATTATTTGAGGAGAGGATATACGAATTTGAAGTTTAAATCAGAGCCAATAAAGATAAGATCAGCTGTCATTTAAACAAGGATTCTGCAGATAACTTCCCAATTTAAATTCAAAGACAGAATAAACACAGAATCAGATCAAAAAGAGGGAAACAAAGGAAAGTCAAGCAAACAAGGATAAGATCAGGAAGAGACCAAGCTGTTAAAAGAAGAAACAGAGCAATCAGTTACGTGTACCACGCTTCACTCGCACTTAGCGCAGATTCAGAATTTGCTTACTGTTTCCTACGCTGCAGATGCGCTAAGCGCAGATGAAGCGCAGTTGCGCGGATTAGTTTTAGATCTGTTGTTAGATCTATTTTCAAATCAGATTTCTTCCAGATTTAAGATAGCTTTCCTTAGTCTATAAATAGCACCTTTTGTAAAGAGGTAAAGGGAGGTTAGAAAAGGAGCATTTAGGAAAGAGATTAGAGAGACTACAAAGGCAGAGCTAGGATTGGAGCAAGGTGACAGCTTCTCCATTGGGTTGTAATGGCTACCATGCGTAGCTAAACGTCTCGATAGGATTGAATGTAGTTGATTCAATCCCTAAAGTGTATGTGAATTCTCGTATTTATTTATGAATCCCTATTCTATAGTATTGGTATTTTTATCCTTGCTTAATGCATAGCTTCCGCCTGTGTGTCGGAGTTATAGGTTAATTTTATGATTCAGGTGACAGATGTTTCTGTAAAATTAACAGCGAATTTGGGGGCACCGATACTTAGGAAACTCAAACTCTGATTGGTAAAAGTACTCATAGTAGTTACTATAGGGTTATAAGAGAAAGTGACCATTGAAGAAGAACTAGGCAATCTCTTCATAGCTGACACTATAGGTCTATAGGGCGAATTGATAGTATTAAACAAATGGAAAGATAGAGCAATCAAGTCGGGGTAATTTGTCGCTTGGGAAAACCCGCATGAATTATCTTCGAGTGGTTTACTACATGGTAACTTGGGGTAAAGCAATATAGTTTGGCTAGGATATTATAGAAATATATTCATAAATAATATTGGGATTCACATGCATAAAGGGGTGCGATGATACGAAGTTCAATCTTAATCCAAGTAAAGTATTTTATCTTCTCTCAATCGTCTCTTTCTTTTATGCAAATTTACTTTCCTCACCACAAACTCTCAAATATCGTTTTCTACTTGATAATCTGATCACGAGTAAATACGAAGCGAACCATTCCCTATGGATACGATAAACTCATACTTACTATTATACTGCTGAAATTTTGGTACGCTTGCCAAAATTCCATCACTGACCCACAATATCAGTTGGCCCTGAGAGGACCTTCTGAGCAGGTTCAGAATGTCTAAGTTGTGCAGTTCCTTCAGACTGTCTTGCAACAGTTTCTTCAGCAAGAATTTCCTTCTGAACTGATTCAGACTCAACAATATTCTGAACAGTTTTGGATCTCTTTCTTTTGATAATTTTTGTTGGGGTAGCTTGAGTTGGTATGAATTCACTTCTGTGAGCATCTCCACGAAGCTCATTCTCCAAAATCTCCAGGGTACTGCGCCCATAAGCAGCAGCTTTGTCTTTCATAGCAGTCTCCATGAGTGTGCGCTCAGGAGACGGTTTCTTCACAGAAATACCCATCTTTTTTATGTTCACTAGTGAGAAGAATACAGGACCATTGTGGTCATATAATCTTTCAATGGGAACTTTGAAGTGAAGAAAAATTTTAGTGATGAGAGTAGTGTGGGTATAGCTGGTTGCAGAGTCACTTACTCTCTTAAGCATGTTGTATGAAATGATCTTTGGCAGATTCAGCTGCTTCTTTCTCAGAAGATGAATGACACAAAATCTCTCCAGTTCTGACACATGATTTTTGCTTCCGCTTTTGGGTAGAATGCTGCAATCGAGAATGGCATGCAAAATCATTGCTTTAGGATGCATCAACGAGGCCCTTAGGTCACTTGGGTCTTCTATTCCATATAGCATCCTGGTGAACTTCTTGACACCACCATGATGATGTTCCCACTCAGGAACGAACATCTCTCCTTCTGATTTTACTCTAGTGACAGTTGCAATGATTTCATCTCTCCTTCGAATTTAGAGTCTTAGAGGGTCTTATGGTTGCCCTCACTACCCAAGCACCCCTACATGCATATACAACAAGCACCCTCTCCCCCACCGTACCTTAAGCGAAGATCGATTACAGCAAGGAAGTCCCTTTCTTGGTTCTTGATGCTCACTCTGCAGCAATCCTCTCTTGAGACTCTTTTTCTCCCCTCCTTAGCGTTTTGCTCTCTGACGATAATACCAATAAGGATTAGGGTGACTGATAACCCCTGCTTACTAGAATGCCTAATTGGGCTTGGGCCCACTCTCAATCCCCTTCTCCTCTTTTAAATTTAAGCTAACTTTATGGATAAAACTAATAATAATATTAATCCTATTATTTATTCATCTATTTAATTAATTATTTCCTCTACTTATTTATTTAATTTAATTAATATTTTACTTAATAAAATTTATCATGTTACACTCTATCTCCAGCAAAATCTGCATCACAGTATTCTACCAACCTTCTTGCTGATTATAGCCTTGAGCAACTAATTTGGCATTGTTTCTGATAACTTTTCCTTCTTCAGAAAGCTTGTTTTTTAACACCCATTTGGTTCCAATAATTGTTTTCCCATGGGGTTTAGGAATAAGGGTCCAGACATCACTCCTAGCAAACTGATTGAGCTCTCCTTGCATGGCTAGGATCCACCCTTCATCACGCAGAGCTTCATCAATATTCTTTGGTTCAATCTCAGAAAGTAAGGCAAGATTATTCACATCTCTGAATCTGGATCTTGTTCTTACACTCTCTGAGGTATCACCAATGATTTGCTCCCTGGGGGTAATGAGATATGTATCTCCACTCACTTCTGTGAGGAAATACACTCTCTTTCTGAGACTCAACATTTTTTGTCTGAAGAGGTCTATCTTCAGATGGTTGACCAAAGTGTTGTTCAGATGGACCTTTAGATGATTTTTCAGAAGGTTCTTCATCTTTAACTTCTTTTCTTTCAGATCAAGGATTCAGCTCCATACCTGCAAAATCATCTTCAAGATCTGATAGTTCCCTATCAGTCTCTTTCGTGTCATTGAATTTTACATGAATAGATTCTTCAACAGTTAAGGTTCTTGAGTTATACACTCTATATGCCTTTGATGTTTCAGAATATCCAATGAAAAATCCTTTATCTGACTTTAGATCAAATTTCCCTAAATCATCTTTAGTGTTAAGTATGAAACACACACACAAAGATATGGAAATAAGAAATATTTGGTTTTCTTCCTCTCCACAATTCATAGGGAGTCTTTTTTAGAATTGGTCTTACCAAAATTCTTTTTTGAATGTAACATGTTGTGTGAACAGCTTCTGCCCAGAAGGATCTTGATAAGTTGTTTGAAATGAGCATGGTTCTACCCATCTCCTGCAAGCTTCTGTTCTTTCTCTCAACAACCCCATTTTGCTGAGGTGTTCTGGCCACAGAGAAATTGTGAAATATCCCATTCTCATCACAGAACACTCTGAAGCTTGAGTTTTCAAACTCTCCACCATGATCACTTCTAATGGCAGATATGCAGAATCATTTTTCATTATGCACCCTCTTATAGAATTTTGTGAAATTCTCGAAGGTCTCATCCATGCTTCTGAGGAATATCATCCATGTGAATCTAGTATAGTCATCCACAATGACCAAACCATATTTCTTTCTATTAAGATTTTCCGTTCTAGTTGGTCTAAATAAGTCAATGTGAAGAAGTTCCAAAGGTCTGCAGGTAGACACAACATTCTTGCTCTTAAAGGAGCGTCTTGTTTCCTTTCCCTTCAGACAATTTCCACACAAAATGTCAGATTTGAAAGAGAGCTTGGGTAAGCCTTTAACAAGGTTATGTTTTGTCAACTTTGAGATCAATCTCAAGCTGGCATGCCCAAGTTTCTGATGCCAAATCTGTTTTTCATCTTCTACAGAAAGAAAACATTTCACATTTTGACATGCAAGTTCCTCTAGATCAATTTTGTACACATTATTGTGTCTCTTAGCTGAAAAGAGGATTTGATCTGAGATGTTCTTGACTATACATCCTTCTTTTGTGAAAGATACAACATTTCCACTGTCACATAATTAACTTATGCTCAGGAGATTATGTTGCAACCCTTCAACCAAAAGAACATTTTCAATAAGGGATTAAGGAGATATACCTACAATCCCAATGTCGGTGATCTTTCCTTGTTGGTTTCTTCCAAAGGTGACCACTCCTCCCTCATTTGGTCTAAGGTTTTCAAACAAAGACCTTTCTCCCTTCATGTGACGTGAGCATCTACTGTCCAGGTACCATTTAAGGGGCTTCCTTTGTCCTATTAAAGACATATGCACTTATTGACTATGAATTATTGAATTTATAATCCAAAACCACCCTTCTTTGCTTAGTTTGTGACAATTTTAATTAATGGAGTGTCATTTGAATTTGATGCTATTTTGATGAAGAAAATTGTTTATTTTTGCAGATGAGAAGCTAAGGTACAAATGAAGCATCAAGTGAACAGTAAAAGAGACAGAAGTTGTGTATAACAAGACTCAAAAGAAGGGCAAGCTGGGAATTTATCACTGATTCCTGCGTTTCACCTGCGCTGAGCGCAGGTAAAGCGCAGGAATGACCCTTCAGTTACTGTTTCCTGCGCTTCACCTGCGCTGAGCACAGACAAAGTGCAGGAAATGTAACCCTTGCAATTAAAAGAGCCGTCAGACAATTTTTAGGAGTTTTACGAAGAGACTTTTGGAGATTTGGAGTTTGGATCAGATACGGAGTTGTGAGAAGAGTGTGACAATCTCTAGAGACCATTCTGGAGCAAGAGGGAGATTACAACAAAGCTGGAAGGCTTCACTGTTACTTTTCTTCTTAATCCTTTTGGTTTGTAATGGCTACCATGAGTAGCTAAATTTCTCTTTAGGATTGAACATAGTCGATTCAATCCACGATTGTATTTTGGATCTTTGTTATTTAGGAATCTCTATTTTTATAATATTGGTGTTTTTATTTCCATTCTTAATGCTTAACTTCCTTCTTGTAACGGAGTTATGATTTGATTTATTGAATTAGCTGGGAAGTAGTTTTCTAAATCTGATTTGAGTAAAAAACACTCAATAGGTTGAATTCCTAGGGATAGGGTTCAATTTATTGATAGCTTTTAACAATTGATCTTAAAACTAGGAAATTTGTTAAATATCCGAGGAATTGGTTTTTAGGGAATTGTTCTAAGAATTTCATACTTGAGGGATCAAAGTGAATGAATTTTATTTGTACTTTAATAATTATAATTATAAATTCCTAGATATCATTGATTTCCAAAATATAAGAGGGGTGCGATAGACGAGGTTCAATCCTAGTTTCTCTCTATTGCTCAATTTCATCCACGTTTCTATTTGTCTCGGTTATTTTTATTTGCATCTTTAAATTTAATTTTTACCAAACAATAACAACCATTTACAATCATTCTTACTCAATAAGTGTGAATTCTAAGAATTTAATTTACATTGTTCCTCGTGGGTACGACAACCCTACTTTTCTACTATTATACTGTTGCGATATTGGTACGCTTACCAAGATCTCAACACATTCTCGCTCAAGCGAGAAGGGCTCGCTTGAGTGAGGGACAGGGCTCGCTTGAGCGAGGGACAAGGCCATTTTTGGAGGTTCTCTATGATGGAATTGTGCTCAAGCGCGATTAGGCTCGCTCAAGCGCAATTCCATCCAGAATCAAGAGTTTCTCTTTAACTTGCTCTCGCTTAAGCAAGGAGGTTCTCGCTTGAGCGAGAAAAATTCAGAGAGGTTGGATCTTTTTCCTGCGCAATTTCGCTCAAGTGAGAAGATTCTCGCTTGAGCGAGAATGCCATTTCTGCGGCGCGTTATTTCTATCGCTCAAGCGAGGATTCCTTGCTTGAGTGAGGACGCGCGTAACAGCTTTTTATAAACACATTTTAAGGCATAATCTGCTCATTCTTTCCATTCCTTTTCCGTTCTTAGAGAGAGAGGAAGAGATTTCTAGAGAGAGGAAGAGGATCAAGGTCAAGGATCTCCAACCCTAGTCTTCCCCAACCCTTCTCTTCTTCTCTTGAGCTTTCCTTGAGGTGAGTGTGGTTCTCACTTACTTGTATTCTTGGTTGCTATCCTATGTATGCTCCCTATTCCTTCTTCCCTTGCTTTATTTACTGTGCGTGTTTGATTAATGATGGTATTGTACTTGGATTGTGGATTTATGGTTGTTATGCTTGATGTATTAACCCTAGGTTAGGGGAATTCATGGAATCTTTAGATCAAATTTCACCTATTGCATTTTCTTCATAGTTGATGAAATTCTGGCAAGCGTACCAAAAGTTCAGCAGTATAATAGTAAGTATAAAGTATCGTATCCACAGGGAGCGGTTCACTTTGCAAGATTTTAGTGATCGAATTACCAAGTGAGAAACTTTTTAAGAGAATGATTAATGTGCGGAATTTAAATGGAAAAAAGAAAAGTAAGCAATAAAATAAGGGAAGATAGATTTACTTGGATTGGGATTGGACTTCACTTCTTCGCACCCCTTAAATTGGGCGTTCGCTCTTCAAACTGGTGTTTCATCTTCGAGAGGTAGTTGCTCTGACCCACGAGTTAGTGTCATGTCTTCGGAGGAGGAGTGGCGTTGTACTTTGAGCCTTGAGGGGGGATTGGTTCGAAGCTTTGGATCTTCCAAATAATCCAGGAACCCGAATCCCTCACCCTCATCTTCTTCCTCTGCCTCCTCCTCCTCTTCTTCTTTTTCTTCGAGGGATCAGAAGGCTGGGCGTCGGGCCTTGAGATTATCCATTGCCCTAGGATCAAGCTTGGCACCAAGGAGGTGGGAGTAATACCAAGGCCATGCATGGGGCTAAGGCCTTGTACGTTGGCTGCGCTGTTCGACCTAAGGTCAAGGTCCATGTTAAAGTGACCACTAATGTTGGACACCCTATCGACCTGAAATCCAAAGGTAATGGAGGGATCAGGTCGTACAAGGCAGCCAATATCAGGGATCTCTCCATTGTTGAGGGGAAGAATGATAAAGCAAAATGGAGTTTCACCCTTTCAAAGGGATGGAAGCCATGGAGGTATTAAGAGCGCCACTCCAACGAGCCAATGAGAGAAGGTCTTAATCACTTTGACCAAGGTGGTCGGTGGTCAAGAAAGTCAAGTTGGCTGGCAGGTGTATGTTGCTTCGAAGAGAAGGGTAAACCATAAGAGGTTCGAAGTCCCTTGGTATAGAGAGAGAATTAAGAAAGGGTCTAAACGAATTCGAGGCAGATCATGATTCGAAGAGGAAGAGCCTTTGTTGTAGCTCGAAATGGCTTCCTTGTTGTGGTTCAAATGACTCCCTTCTCCTCAGTTCGAAGGGGTTCATATTTCCATTTTTACTCAGAATATCTTAGGCGTTTTCCACGTCATCAACGACAGTTATCAGAAACAAATCCCCCTAAGTGCATGCTAAGAACGTGGGTTCATGGGAGTTACAAGGAGAGTTGAGGGGCAGTTATGGCGACCCAGAACCGGTTACCAGGGACGGATATAAATAGGAGAATGAGAGAAGAGACACAGGTCCGCGACCTGAACACTCAAAGCACCCTGAAAGCCGCAACATCCACCTCAGAGATCAAAGGCACCCAGCACGCTAAGAGGAAGTAGGGATCCTGCAGACCACCCTTTTATGTCCTTCGTTTACATTTTCTTGCTTTCTAGTCTAGGATTTATGATGTTGTAATTACTTCAAGTCAGTTACCATTATTGTACGTTAACTTTCACCTTTAATGCATATTAAGGCCTGCTCAGGGGCCTTTTTCTACTTGTTCCATCTTCTTCACCACTTCTTTCCTAGATTTCACACTAGGTAGAACCCACACAATTAAAGGATTCGTATCTCGTCCTAGATTGCTCTGAGATACATTTGTTTGGACAAAATATTAGGACAAACAATTGGCATGCTTGGTGGGATACTTTTCTTCATAGTGTTGCATGAATCTGAGAAGTGGTAGGAAAACCATGACAAATAGGAACAAGAATGGTACAGGAACTTCTTCTGGAAATTCCTCAACCAATGAAGCTTCCCATGGCAGCCACAATGGCAGTTGAAACTCCCCAAGTGGAGTTGGGAGATATAAGGAAGATGAAGTAACCACAGGTACACTTCCTCAACCAGAAGAACCAGTGGTTAGCCAAGTAAGAGCCTACGAGCCTCTTAGGGTTGAGGGGCAACCCCTTGGTTTTCAGACCCAGAGTGTTATGGCTATATTAGGTATGCCTAAAAATGTGTATACCAACCCGTTGGTAGTTCCTGTTCCCCTTAGGAACAATAGGAACTCACCAGAGATGTGGTCTAACCAACTAGGACCAAGTGCTTTCACCAATGTGGCCTTGCAGTCCATGAGACAACAAATGGAAGAGAGTAAGCATGACATGGTTAACATGTTAACCCACCAAATGGCCACAGTGATAACCCCTTTGGTAGCAACCACAAACCAAAACTACCAACTGTTAGTGTTAGAATTTCTGGCAAGCGTACCAAAACCCCAGCAGTATAATAGTAAGTAAGAGTATCGTATCCACAGGGAACGGTTCAATTTATAAAGAGTAGTGGTCACAACTATCAAGTAAGAGAATGATATTGTTGATTGTTGAGAATTGCAAAAGTAAATAAATTTGAACTAAAAGTGAGATAGATAGAGACAGTTACTTGGACTAGGATTGAACTTCGTTTCACCGCACCCCTTTCGTATGTGAACCCCAATAATATTTATGAATATGTAATTATGATATCCTAGCCAAACTATGTTATTTTACCATGGTTTCCACAGTGATAAAATACTCAGAAATAATTCATGCAAGTTCTCCCAAGCGACAAATTACCCCGACTTTAATGATCTATTTTCGGTTTGTTAACACTATCAATTTGCCCTGTGTCCATAGTGACTACTATGAGTATTTTTACCAATCGGAGTTCAAGTTTCCTATGTATAGGCTCCCCCAAACTCGCTATTGATTTTATAGAACCACCTTTTGAATGAGCCCCATAAAACCAACCTATAACTCCGACACACAGACGGAAGCTAAGCATTAAGCACAGAATAAAATACCGATATCATAAAAACAGGGATTCATAAATATTAAAGAGAATTCACATACAATCGGGGATTGAATTGACTACGTTCAATCATATCGGAGAGTTTAGCTACACATGGTAGCCATTACAAACCAACGGAGAAACTGTCACGCTTTTCTCCAGCCCTAGCTCTGCTCTGTCATCTCTCCTCCAAAAAGCTACTTTGATCTTTGCAAAAGGTTCTATTTATAGAGGTTGGAAAGCCATCTGAAATCTGGAAGGAATCTGATTTGAAATCCTTTGAAAAACTGATCCCGTATTCCTACGCTTCATCCTACGCTCAGGGCATATGAAGCGCAGGATCCAGAGAGCATTTTAATTGTTGCGCTCCACCTACGCTCAGCACAGGTGGAGCGTGATTCACGTTCTAACTTTCCCTGATTTCCTCTTTTTCAGCTTGATCTCTTCCTGATCTTATCCTTGTTTGATCTGTTTCCTTATTTCCCTCTTTTTAGCTTGATCTTGTGTTAATTTGATCTTAAATTTGAATTTAGAATTAAATCTGCAGAATCCTTATTCAAATAATTGCTAATCTTATCCTAATCAGCTGCCATTTAAATCCTTATCTTGCAGATTCTCTTTTCAAATAGATGCTATCTTGTTTCTTCATTTAAATCCTACCCTTTTATCTGTAAAATCAACAGACTTTCTATCAAAATAGCATCATATTCAAATTCAAATCAAATAATTACAAAATATGCATTTATTACTAAAAAGAGGTAATTTGGGGAATAAATTCACTATTTTACCCTTGATAAGTGCAGTAATTATACCAGAAATTATCATATATTTTGCACTTATCAAATTCCCCCCAACTTAGCTTCTTGCTTGACCTCAAGCAAAAAATCTTTTGCAATTAAATGGATTCAATCCCTCTGTTAAGATTCTAAAAAGAATAAGGAAATAATTTCATCATCTCTTTATTAGGCAGCTGTCACTTTCCAAATGTCAGATTGAAAATCAGAATCAAGTGATATTACTAAGACATAATCAGAATAGGATAAAAAATACATTCAAACTTTTCAGGAATAGTAACCAAAACAATAAGTGATAAATCAAGGAATTCTCTCATACTCACGGGTAAGTGTTTTCCCTCAATTTTTTACGGCAGTTGAACAACTAGAATTGATAGTCGTTTCTGGTTTCTAGACATGCACATGGTCAACATGGATCAAAAGGTCTTTTCTTGGTTGTAATGAGGCTGGGCTTATCAAGAAATCATGGTTTTTTCTGGATATGCAAAGAGAACATTGGAATAAAGAGCATCTTTAAATTTTTCTTAGGACCTGAAATTTCTCTCTATTCTCCATTTCATTCTTGGTTTGTATCATTCAGCCGGCCTCCTTCTTTGTTTGATGATTCACTCCCCCTTTTTATTCACTTTCATTCACTTTCCTTTTTAATTTATGAGGGAGTGTTCCTCTTTTGCTTTCTTGTGTCTGTTCTTTGTATTTCTTCACTTTCAAGTAACCAACCACTTTTCCCATTTTATCAAACTGCACCTTTGCCCTCTATCCCAAGTGTAAGGGACAGGATATAAACATTAATTTTGGCTGGGGTGCATAAGAAGAAACATTAAAGCTCAAAATGGGTTACCAAAAATAATTGGAAATTTTTTTCAAAGGTTGGCTTTTGGCACTGAGCAAATAAATTATAATCAACAAAATTTGCCTTTATCAATTCCACATTTTCCATGTGCAGAATAAAATCCAAAAACTTAGTCAATAACAGTTGACAAGTGATGGAATTCTTGCAAGCGTACCAAAATTTCAGCAGTATAATAGTAAGTATGAGTTTATCGTATCCACAGGGAACGGTTCGCTTCGTATTTACTCGTGATCAGGCTATCAAGTAGAAAAGGATATTTGAGAGTTTGTGGTGAAGAAAGCAAATTGCATAGAGTAAAGAGACTATTGAGAGAAGATAAAATATTTTACTTGGATGAGGATTGAACTTCGTATCATCGTACCCCTTCATGCATGTGACTCCCAATATTATTTATGAATATATTTTTATAATACCTTAGCCAAACTATGTTATCCCCTGCCGGTGTCCTATATCATGAGATACTCAAAAGTAATTCATGCGGATTCTCCCAAGAGACAAATTACCCTGGCTTGATTGCTCTACCTTTCCGTTCGTTAACACTATCAATTCACCCTATAGACCTATGGTGTCAGCTATGAAGAGATTGCCTACTTCTTCTTCAATGATCACTTTCTCCTATAACCCCATAGTAACTACTATGAGTACTTTTACCAATCAGAATTTTAGGTGTCCTATGTCTAGGCTTTCCCAAACTCGCTGTTAATTTTATAGAAACATCTGTCACCTGAATCCTAAAATTAACCTATAACACCGGCACACAGGTGGAAGCTACGCTTAAGCAAAGTCTAAAAGTACCGATATTATAAAATAGGGATTCATAAATAATAAAGAGAATTCACATACACTTGGGGATTGAATCAACTACATTCAATCCTACTGAGGACGTTTAGCTACGCATGGTAGCCATTACAACCGAATGGAGAAGTTGTCACCCTTGCTCCAATCCTAGCTCTGCCTTTGTCGTCTCTCTAATCTCCTTCCTAAATGCTCCTTTGCTAACCTCCCCTTGATCTTTACAAAATGTCCTATTTATAGACCAAGGAAAGCTATCTTAAATCTGGAAGGAATCTATTTTGAAAACAGATTTAAAAAAAATAAATATGCGCAGCTGCGCAGCGCAAGTGAAGCGTAAATTACAGAATGTTGCGCTCCACCCTGCGCTTATCCTTGTTTCCTCTTTTAATAGCTTGATTTCTTCCTGATCTTATCCTTGTTTGCTTGGATTTCCTTGTTTCCCTCTTTTGATCTGATTCTGTATTTATCTTGCCTTTGAATTTAAATTGGGAAGTTATCCGCATAATCCTTGTTTAAATGGCAGCTGATCTTATCTTTATTTGTTCTCATTTAAACTTCAAATCTGCAGATCCTATCCTCAAATGATGTTATCTTCTCTCCTCATTTAACTCTCCTCATAAATTCTGCAAAATCAAAAGATTTTATATTAAAATAGCATCAAATTCAATAAAATAAACACAATTATTACTAAAAAGGGATTAGTTTGGGGCATAAATTACTATTTTAACCTTGATAAGTGCAGTAAAAATACAAGAATATATCATATAATTTGCACTTATCAACAAGCAGCAGTGAAAACTCTCATATCAGTGTTTGGTCTCACAAACTCACCAGCTTTTGGCTAAATTCCTTGATAAAGCACTTACTGAAATTAATTAACTATCCTGATATGTTCTCCTGTAAAACATCTTAATCCTAATTGATTATGGATTCAATCACAAAATTCCTATTTCTTTCCTAATTTAGTTAGTTAGAATGCCTAGCTTTGAGATTTTTAAAATTAATTCCCTAAATCCCCTAAATCCTAAAGTCCTAAAAATAAATTATCCTAAAAAAAAATAACCAAAAATGAAAAAAAAATGACCCTGAAAGTGCACTGCATAAAAGTGATATGTCAGTAGAGTTATATATACAGTACAGGTCCAAAATAAAATAAAAATGAAATGAAAAGAAAAAGAAAAGAAAAACACCAACTAAAGTCCTCAGTCCTCTCTATCCATATCATCAGGCTCAGTGTCTGCTCCGTCAGCTGCTCCTCCCTCTCCCTGAGGAATAGGCCTGTCCCCAGGCCATTGTAAGAAATCTTTTGAACTGCTGAAGTGTTATGCCTGGGTACGGGTCCGGACGGGTCAAGTAGTGATACTCCTAAAGGTGAACAACTTATCTGTGGAGGGATGACATCTGGGCCATCATGTGTTGAGCCATAAAGGAATAGAAGTATCTGCTGGTGGTGGCTGCTGCTGCAGCGGTGGTTACTCATCCTCATCCTCCTCCCCTGGGATGCAGTTGGCCTCAATGTATCCCCTAGTCATAGGGGTTTTGATGCGTGCAGTGGCAGACACATTAATTCCCCTAGACCTGCAGAGTGCAGTGATAAGTGTAGGGAAGCCTAGATTGTTCCTGGACTAGGCGCTCCGTCGCCCCACAGAAAGATGTAAACATAGACATCTTATGAGATATCACTGCTGCAATATCAATGTCATGTCCAACCAGAATGCTGTAGATGAGGTGAGCTACTGGCATGATAATGTCTGATACATGGTTGGTGGGCTGAATGTTAGCCAACACCAATACTGTCCACATCCGTGCTATGTCTCTCATGTCCCGTCTGTAAATCCCAGCAACATGTCCATAGGCGTTCCTCTAAAGGTCCGCCCCCCGCAGGCAGAGGCTCGTTGCGGTCTTGGTATCCAAGGGATCATTGTCGTTGATCCCAACCTCGTTTACCAGCTGGTGATACTGGCAAACCATCTGTCTCCTGTCCTCCGGTCCTGGGTAGCCCAAAAGTACGTTGATCGCATCTCGATCATAATAAATCCACTGGCCCTCACGTAGGACTGTCTGTCCACGTTAATGCCATGGTCCTCCAATAGCATTGGCGTAGAACTCCCTGACTAATCTCGAGATCATAGTGATTGTCTGGCCCAGCAACATGCCTCCAGCCTCTCCTGATGATATCATTACGGAAATCATCAAATTCGCCAGGTAAAGCGACTGGCCTCTCCTCAATAAAATTACAGTTTAGCAGTGATTGTAAGCCTTAAATGCCTGAGGGTCCTTGAATCTCATGGAATCAAATTCAGGTACATCCCTAGCCCTCTAGGCACCCTTGCCTTTCCTTGAGGTAGAACCAGGTACAACTGTGGTCTTGAAGCGAACCATCTGCAGAAGGAAACCAAACCAAGATTATTCTATGCAAATAAAGTATCAACTCATGATTAATGAAATAAGTGGCCAATTTAATTCAAAAATCATAGCAATCATTTAGCAAGCACTTGTACATAGAAATCTTGATTATTAAATTACCCAATGCCAATTTATTAATTTCTTAAGAGAATGCTAAAGTGATCAGTTAAAGCAAGTCCTAATTAATTTCTAAAACAGGGCATTAAAGAGTAAACAAAGTTATGCTAAAAAATCATGCTTTTCAAACATGCAATAATGCACAATTATTCCATGCAATGGTCATGCAAATTTTTAAGCCAAATTAAGCATCCATATTACCATTTAGAATAATTTGCAAAAATTTACTGAGCACTTCAAAAACTACCACCAAACAAAACATACCACCATGCATACAATCATAACCAGCATACTTAACTAAGACTCTATTGACAATAATCCTAACTTATGGGGTCCTAAGAGCCTAAGTCTTCTATCCTAAGGTTTTGCTCAATAAAATAGAGAACTAAAAATTTTAATCGGTGAAAAACTAAAAAAACAGTAAAAACATACCTGGGATAGTGCAAAAGGTTGAAAGGAAGAGGTTTTGAAGGAGAAAAGGTAAGGGAAAGGTAAGAATCTCAGAGAAAAACACTTTAGGAAGTGATGGGAAGGTGAAAATGACCTTCCCCTCGCTTCAGAATTTCAAATTTAAACTGAAGCGGGAACACGCGCTCCATATTCGCTCAGCCAGGATGGAGCACGTGTTTCAAAGGAATTTGAAGTGTAGCGCTGCGCTTCACCTACGCTCGCGTGAAAAATAGAAGCAAATGGGTATTTCTCGCGCTTCTCTTGCGCTAAGCGCAAGTGAAGCGCAGAAAACAGAATTGAAAATTCCAGTTCAATTTTCTGCTACTTCCTAAATCAAAGTGTTTTTTTAATCTTTTTCCTTATTTTAATTGATCTTTTTCCTAACAATTTTCCACACTAAACAAGCATTGACTCTAACTACAACACTAAAATCAAAACAAAAACATAAACAAAAACTAAAAACAAAAATAAAAAACATAAAAACATTGGATTGCCTCCTAGGAAGCGCTTGTTTAACGTCTTCTAGCTCGACGCCTGTTTCACTCATGGTGCCTTAATTGGAGGATGATGGTTGACTCAGCTCCTATCCTTCCTTTTATTGCCCATCCTCCAAGCCCAGCTTCTTGTGTTGTCATCACTTTCCTTATGATCTTCTTCTTCCTCTGATGTTGATATTTTTCTCTTTTTGAACTTGAACTCCATGATGAACTCCTTTTGCTGCTTCTTTCTTCTTGTTGGTTCTCTCAGAATGTTAGGAACCTTCTTCTTTTTGTGCTCAGGTACTTTTTGATTCAATGCTTCTTTCTTTCTTACCTTTTGCAGCTTTGGTTCAAAATGAGTTATGCAGATCCCATCAGTAGGATCTATCTTCAGCTTTTCTGGGGATTCAACTAATTGGGGAATTCCTCTATCTAAGTGGAAAACTATGCTCTCATCTTTAGAGTTGATTTGGTATTTTTCCTTGATCACATCAACTATTACCTTGGCAGCTTTCATGAAGGTCTTCCAAGAATTAAGGGGACATCAGTATCCTCCTCTTCCATCTCAGCTACAAAGAAGTCTACAACATACGCAAACTTATCCACCCTTATTGGCAATTCTTCAATTATTCCCATATGGATGTTGAGTGGTTTTATTTGCAAGCTGTAACTTCACCTTGGCAGGCTTGACATTCAAAATTCCCAGTTTGTTAAAGAATGATAGCGACATCAAATTGATACTCGCCCCAAGATCTAATAAAGCTTTGGTAACAGGTTGATTACTAATAGAAACTGGTATAGTAAACTTACCTGGGTCAAGTGAGTTACCTGTGTTGAAGACCTTTTCTGTCTTTTCTTCATCTTCCAAAACTGCTTTCGGGCTTCTCTTCTTCTTGAACACTCCTTTGCACAATCTCCTGTGTGAGCAACTTTTCTTCAGATATGATATTATCTTCTAAATCACTTTCTTCTGTTGCGTTTACCATCAGTAGTAACTGCATTGCAGTGCTCCTTTGGATTGGTCTGAGTGTTTGCTGTAAAGTGGCCCTTTTTATGTTCTGCCATCTCATTTGCTAACTGACCCACTTGATTCTCCAAATATTTGATTGATGCCTCTGTATTCTTCTTGAATCCATCAAAATTCTGGCATAAAAGCATCAATCTTTTCTTCTAGTTTTGAGAGTCTGTCATTTGTTGAAGGTATACCCTTGTTGCTGCTGTTGATATGGCATCTGGTTGTTGCTTCCATCTTGTTGTCTCCAGCTAGAGTTGGTTATTTGGTTATTTCTCCATCCTTGTGAATACTGATTATTGTTGGAGAAATTACCTTGTCTTCCTTGGTTTCCCATGAAGTTGACTGCCTCTGCTTGAATCTCCTGATAGAACAGTGACCATTGGGATGGTCACCTCCATAAAAGTCACAAATCAACTGTGGGGTTTGGCTAGGTTGAAACTGTACTGCCTTCAGTTGTTTGAGGAAGTGCTTCTAATTGCTTGGCGAGTGCCTTTAGCTGTCGCTTAAGGAGCTTTTTGTTCTGCTAAAAGTGCATCATTGCTATTTAATTCTAGCACTCCCTTTTTTTGAACTTGGATTGGTTGTCTCCCATATTGAGCTTGCTGGTCATTCTGTGCAAAATTATCAATGATGGTGATAGCACGCTCTGCATCCACTGCTAAGATTGTCCCTCCTGCTGTAGCATCTATGTATGACTTTGAACTGGGTTTGAGTCCATTATAGAAGATGTTCAACTGAGGCAATGTCTTCAAACATGATTTGGGCACTTTCGCAGCAAGGACTTGAATCTCTCCCAGGCTTCACATAATAGTTCGTCCTCTCCTTGCCTGAATGTGGAGGTGTCTGGATTTAGCTTGAATGTAGCGCGGGGTGAAGAATCTTTTCAGAAATTTATCTTCTACCATGCCCCAATTGTTCAGACTTTGATTAGGATGCGATTTAAGCCACTCATTTGCTTACCTATTAATCGTAAGTAGACAGATTCCAAATCTTCCTCCTCAAGCCATAGTACCAATTAATTCATAGAAAGTGGATAGATAAGTATGTGGATTCTTCATGATCCAATCCTGGCAAATTGGTGGGCACTGATGAGGTTTAAATGTGCAGTCTTCATCTCAAGGACTTCATTGTAGTTGGTAGAACAATGCTTGAGTAATTACGAGGTCCTTGGTGCATGACATAGTCTCATAAGATTCTTCTTCTTGGTTGTTCTTCTTCCATATTTTTGTTTTCTTCTTCACTTCTCCTTCGTCTCCTTCTCCTATTTATGCTCATGTTCCTTCTAGACGTCCTCTCTATTTCTGGATCAAATTGTAATTGATTTGGAGACACCTGACCTCGCAAAGCATAAATCAAGAAACTCGAAAAAGGGTAAGTGTGGAAGAGAATTATAAAAATAAAAAATATAAAATTTCCTAAAAATCCTAAAAAAAATAAAATAAAAATAAAAATCCTAAATAAAATAGATACAACTTAATAGAATAGACCTCCCAAGTCTTTACAATTGATACAACCGTTCCCTGGCAACAGCGCCAAAAATACTTGTTGAATTTCTGGCAAGCGTACCAAAACCCCAACAGTATAATAGTAAGCAAAAGTATCGTATCCATAGGGACCGATTCAATTTATAAAGAGTAGTGGTCACAACTATCAAGTAAGAGAATGATATTGTTGATTGTTGAGAATTGCGAAAGTAAATAAATTTGAACTTAAAGTGAGATAGATAGAGACAGTTACTTTGAACTAGGATTGAACTTCGTTTCATCGCACCCCTTTCGTATGTGAACCCCAATAATATTTATGAATATGTAATTATGATATCCTAGCCAAACTATGTTATTTTACCCTGGTTTCCACAGTGATAAAATACTCAGAAATAATTCATGCGGGTTCTCCCAAGCGACAAATTACCCCGGCTTTAATGATTTATTTTCGGTTTGTTAACACTATCAATTCGCTTTGGTGTCCACAGTGACTACTATGAGTATTTTTACCAATCAGAGTTCAAGTTTCCTATGTCTAGGCTCCCCCAAACTCGCTATTGATTTTATAGAACCACCTCTCGAATGCGCCCCATAAAACCAACCTATAACTCCGGCACACAGGAGGAAGCTAAGCATTAAGCACAGAATAAAAATACCGTTATCATAAAAATAGGGATTCATAAATATTAAAGAGAGTTCACATACAATCGGGGATTGAATCGACTACGTTCAATCATATCGGAGAGAGTTTATCTACACATGGTAGCCATTACAACCAACAGAGAAACTGTCACGCTTTTCTCCAGCCCTAGCTCTGCTCTGTCGTCTCTCCTCCAAAAGCTACTTTGATCTTTGCAAAAGGTTCTATTTATAGAGGTTGGAAAGCCATCTGAAATTTGGAAGGAATTTGATTTGAAATACTTTCAAAAACTGATCTCGTATTCCTGCGCTCATCGCATATGAAGCGCAGGATCCAGAGAGCATTTTAATCGCTGCGCTCCACCTATGCTCAGCGTAGGTGGAGCATGATTCACGTTCCAGCTTTCCCTGATTTCCTCTTTTTCAACTTGATCTCTTCTTGATCTTATCCTTGTTTGATCTGCTTTCCTTATTTCCCTCTTTTTAGCTTGTTCTTGTGTTAATTTGATCTTAAATTTGAATTTAGAATTAAATCTGCAGAATCCTTATCCAATAATTGCTAATCTTATCCTAATCAGATGCCATTTAAATCCTTATCTTGCAGATTCTCTTTTCAAATAGATGCTATCTTGTTTCTTCATTTAAATCCTTCCCTTTTATCTGCAAAATCAACAGTTTTTCTATCAAAATAGCTTATATTCAAATTCAAATCAAATAATTACAAAATATGCTGGTGACAACCAGTCAATGGACCTCTAGACTGACAGCTGATGGCTAGATCAACATTGAAGCTGCTTGAAATGTTTGGAGCTGAACCAAGCATGAGCCTTCCTTCATGAGGGTCAACCCTTGGTCAACCTTTGACCATTGACCAAGAAGCCAAAGTCAACAAACAAGACTCAACTTAATTAGGAATCAATGTAATTAGGACTTTATGATGTAATTAGCTTTATGATGTAATTAGGACATATGTAGTCTTTTTCTTAATTAGGGGCGCCCATATACTGGGTTTTATTGGTTAGTAGGATACCTTGCTACAGGTTTAGGAGGTCATGGGATCTAATCCCACCTAATATAGAAAATTACCTCATCTTTCTTTTCCTTGTTAAAAGGGGCGCTATTTTTTAGGTTTATTGGCTTAATGCTTAGCTTAGCCATAAGCCATTAGGGGCATGGGTTCAAATCCCACTTGGGATGGGATTTCCCTCATCTTTATTATTTTCCCCTTTTCCCTCATGTAGTGGCTGCCCCCCCCCCCCCTCTCACCCCCACTCCTATATAAAGGAGCTTCCTCTCTTGTAATTCACACATTAAATTTTGAAGTAAAGGCATTATGCCAAATTTTCTCCTCCCTTTGTGAGTTGAGTGAGGCTTGGTGGTTGTTGCTCAAACCATACTGAGACTTATCTAATTCTCCTGAATTAGTGGCGTCTGACATTGGACTTATCTGCTGCAAGTGGATTCTTGCTTCAGTGGCGTCCTTCCCATTTCTTCCTCTCCACTTTTTCTTTCATTTTCTCTCATTTTCTTTCATTTTCTTGCGTGAATTAGCTTCTGCCCAGCCACTAATTTCGCATTTTAATTGCTCTTTATTGATTCTAATCGGTTGGTTTTGCTCAATTCTAGATCCTACACCCATCCGGCTATCAATTGGTCATCAGAGCTTGTTGAATTTGAGCAAATTTGGGGCTGTTCTTGGCTGTTTTGGGCGCTGCATACTGCACCTATTTTGTGCAGAATTTTCATCATTTTAGCGTAATTCCATCCCTCTTTTCAATTGTAATTTGGACTTGGACTGTTTCCCGGGCCCGAGGTGCCTTTCTGCTGCTATCAGCACTTGTCTGTCTTGATTGAATTGGTTGATTTCTTGCTAGTTTGGGGCTGTTTTGGGCCGCTATTCCCACCCCTAGGTGTTTGTTTAAATGCCTCTTTAATTGCTCATACTTGTTCTTGAGTAATTCTTGCAAATTGCTTGATATAACTGCTTGTTTGTGGTGAAGTGTGGTAAGAGGAGGCATTGTTGTCTTCATTTTTCCAAAGATCGTTCACCTACATTCTCCCTTTCACATTAATTGTTCATCCCCCCATATTCATCTCTTTACTTTACGCTTTTAATTTCCGCCATTTAATTTTCGCTTCTCCCCATCCTTTTAATTTCTGCTCTCCCTTTTACATTCTGCCATTACATTTCTGCTCTTCCATCCTTTTAATTTCCGCTTCCCCCCTTTACTTTCAGTCATTTACCTTTCAGTCCTCCCCATCCTTTTAATTTCCGCTTCCCTCTTTACATTTCTGCTCTCCCCATCCCTTTACTTTCTGCCATCCCCTTCTACTTTCTGCCATTTACATTTCTGTCCTCCCCCATCCTTTTAATTTCAGTTTACCCCTTTAATTTCTTGCCATTTATTTTTGCGCAATTTTTCCTTAGTATTTTTGCCATTTTTGCGCATTTTTGGGCTCTTGTGTTGTTCAATTTCCTACCTTGTTATGTCTGTTTGATTGGCATTCTTGATTGCAAATTTGGATTGGCTGCTATCTCTACCTTGGACTTTCCCTGTTTGATTGTGCAAAACGCTCACCTATAGGATCTTTTTTGGTTCATAGTATTGGAAGAAGATCAACAAATTCTAATTGTTGATTTTCCTTCAAATTTTAATTCCAATCTTAAAATTAAACCAAGCGCGTTTCTGTGACCATATCGGTTTTGTATAATCAACAAGGAAGTGCTAAGCAATTTTTTATGCCATTTTTTAAATCAAGTTGTCATCACGTTTTTACAGTTTTTAGAAATCAATTTATTTCATTATTTTTACTTTCTGGGCCACTTGGACCAGTTTACTGTCAGAAAATTCCAAAAATATTACAGTAGGTACATTTTATTTTCTTTCATTGTGTACAAATTTCTGTAATTTTCTGTTGGGGAAAAAGACAAAAAAAAAGAAGAAAAAGGCAAGAAAAATACAAAAAGTACGTACGTGCCAAAAATAGAAAAAGAGGTGTAAAAGCAAAAAAAAGGGTGCAAAAGTCAACAACAAGGAAGAAAAAGTCAAAAGACACCCAAAAAGTCAAAAAAATTCAAAAAAATTTTGAAAAATAGAAAAACAAAACAAAGAGTTATCCCAACAATACAGTGACAGTTTTACTGTAATTTTCTTTTCTTTTCCCTGTATACCGTAATTGAGTTGTATTTGCTGTTTTCTTAAAAACGACAATTTTGGCAACTCTTTTTCAAAAATCACCAAAAACAATTCTCTTTGCAATTTCTTCCGTCTTGTCTTGTTTGCTGTCTGCTCTTGTGTATAAGCTTGTTTGAGTGCCAGCTTTTCTTGTTTGTCATATCAATTCTTTTGTTTTGTCTTAGGATCTTTCCAATCTTCTTCCAGTAGGTATTTTCTTTGTTAGTGCGCTTCTATTTGGGTAAGGGTTAAGACTTAGACTCACGTTGGTCTTTGCAACTTCTAATCAACCTCCAACGAGTAGAAGAGGCAAGAGAGTTTTCATTATAGAAAAAGCCAAAAAAAAGAGTGACATACACGAGTGTTAACATTCCATTGAGTGTAAACACTTAGTGAGTGGAAAGGTCCAAATTCTTGAAAATCAAAAATTTTTTTAACAATGGGTAGTAGGAGCTCACCACCTCCTTCACCTAGAACTTTGAGGTATAGGGCCGATTTGCAACATGCAATTCAAGACATGGCCAGAATAATGAGGCATGAGATGAGTGAACTTAGGAAAGAACTAAGTGGGAATAGGAGGGAGAGAAGGCATTCTTCTCAAGAAGGAGGAAGTGAGGATAGGTATAGTGTGGTTAGGAGTGAAGATAGGTACCATGCTAAGAGTAGTGAGGGAGAGAGACACTCTAGCCAAACCTATAGGAGAAGGGAAAGGGAAAGAGAGCATAGAAGGCTAGGAGGCGTGAGGAACCTAGAGGGTTTAGAGAAGACTACTATGAGGAAAACCCTAGAAGAGAAAGAGAAGAGTATTATGAAGAGAATCCTATGAGGCATAGGAGAGAGCATAGGAGAGAAGAAGAGCCTAGAAGGGAACAAGGTTTTAGAGGGTAAAATAGAAGTCCCGACCTTTAATGGTATAAATGATGTAGAACAATACCTAGAATGGGAACTTAAAATTGAACAAATTTTTAGTTGCCATAGGTATAGGGAAGAGGAAAAGGTTAAAATTGCCTCTCTAGAATTCAAGAACTACGCCTTAGTTTGGTGGCATCAGCTTCAGGCTGAAAGAAGAAGGTGCAATGCTCCTTTGGTTTCCTCTTGGGAGGAAATGAAGTCCATCATGAGAAAGAGGTTCATACCTCAACATTACACTAGGGAGTTGCACATCAAACTCCAAACTCTTAAGCAAGGATCTAAGAGTGTAGATGAGTACTTTAAGGAAATGGAACTTTCTTTAATTAGGGCCAACATAGTTGAGGATAGTGAAGCAACTATGGCTAGGTTTATCATGGACTTAATTTCGACATAAGGGACATAGTGGAATTGCATCCTTATGTAGAAATGGAGGACTGGGTACACCAAGCTATTAAAATTAAAACGCAACTAAAAAGAAAGGGTAGCTATAAAAGAGGAAACACTGGTTTTACAACTAGGAACAAGGAAACCCTAAAAGAAGATAAGGGAAAGAGCCAAGAGAAGGAGGAACCTAAGGTTCCTAGGGTTACTTCTAACCCCACTCCTTCTACTAAAAAGGAAGAGCCCTCTACCTCCACAAGAAACATCAAATGTTTTAAGTGTGATGGCAAGGGACACATAGCTTCCCAGTGCCCAAATAGGAGGGCAATGTTGGTTAAAGAGAATGGAGAGTACACTAGTGCAAGTGAGAATGAACAAAGTGAGGATGAGGAAAAAGAAACTAGTGAAGAAGAGAATGAAATTAAGAAAGAAGTATATAGGGACCGAGGGTAAACTGTGCATGGTGAGAAGGTCCCTAGGAAATCAAATAATAAGAGAAGATGAACAAAGGCAAACTGTCTTCCACACTAGATGCATGGTAGAGGGACGAATTTGCTCCCTAATTGTTGATAGTGGAAATTTCACTAACATTGCAAGTGCAAGAATGGTGGAAAAAACTTGGTTTATCTACCACTCCCCACCCAAGACCATACAAGTTATCTTGGATATGTGATGATGGGGAAAGGGAAGTAAATAAGCAAACTCTCATCTTTATTTCCATAGGTGATTATGATGATAATGTTCTTTGTGATGTTGTACCTATGGATGCCACACATATCTTGTTGGGTAGGCCTTGGCAGTTTGATAAGAGAGCCATCCACGATGGATACTCTAATCAAATATCTTTTAAACATGATGGAGCTAAAATTACTTTGATGCCAATGTCAATCCAAGAATATGTGAGGATCAAGCTCACATGAAGAGAGAAATAGAACTTGAGAAAATTAAGAGACTTAAAATAGAAGATGAGAATACAAAGAAAAAGAAAGAAGAAACATCAAGAGTGATGATAGAAAAGGTGAAAACCAAAGAGAGACAAAAAAATAAAAGGGAAGTCATGCTATTACTTCATCAATTCAAAACTGCTGATCTTAATTGTTTTGAAGGAGATCAAGGAAGGGAGCTGCTGATCAAGGAAAGAGGACGAAGCAACACTACAAGGGATTTCCTCTAACCTTTTCTCCTATTTATTCTTCTTCTTCCACTTCCCTTCTTTCTTCTTCCACTTCCTTTCTTTCTTTCACTAAAGCTCCCTACATGATTCCCAAGTACTATTGGCTATGAGCATTAGAGGTTGCATGCTTGGGAATAATGAGTCTTCTTTTCTATGTTGACTATGGTGCGGCAAGGATGTCCATTGTTGAAGACCTAGCAAGGATTCACTAATCCTAAAGGGAAGCCTCCACCTTCTCCTCTTTTCATCCATCCTTTTATTTCTCTTCTACCCCTTATATTCTTCTCATTTTCAGATTTGAGGACAAATGCTTTTCAAGGGGGAGGGGATGATGACAACCAGTCAATGGACCTCTAGACTGACAGCTGATGGCTAGAATCAACATTGGAGCTGCTTGAAATGTTTGGAGCTGAACCAAGCATGAGCCTTCCTTCATGAGGGTCAACCCTTGGTCAACCTTTGACATTGACCAAGAAGCCAAAGTCAACAAACAAGACTCAACTTAATTAGGAATCAATGTAATTAGGACTTTATGATGTAATTAGGACATATTAGTCTTTTCTTAATTAGGGGCGCCCATATACTTGGGTTTTATTAGTTAGTAGGATACCTTGCTACAAGGTTTAGGAGGTCATGGGATCTAATCCCACCTAAGATAGAAAATTACCTCATCTTCTTTTCCTTGTTAAAAGGGGCGCTATTTTTAGGTTTATTGGCTTAATGCTTAGCTTAGCCATAAGCCATTAGGGGCATGGGTTCAAATCCCACTTGGGATGGGATTTCCCTCATCTTTTATTATTTTCCCCTTTTCCCTCATGTAGTGGCCGCCCCCCCCCCTCTCACCCCCCACTTCTATATAAAGGAACCTTCTCTCTTGTAATTCACACATTGAATTTTGAAGTAAAGCATTATGCCAATTTTCTCCTCCCTTTGTGAGTTGAGTGAGGCTTGGTGGTTGTTGCTCAACCATACTGAGACTTATCTAATTCTCCTGAATTAGTGGCGTCTGGCATTGGACTTATCTGCTGCAAGTGGATTCTTGCTTCAGTGGCGTCCTTCCCATTTTCTTCCTCTCCACTTTTTCTTTCATTTTCTCTCATTTCTTTCATTTTCTTGTGTGAATTAGCTGCTGCCCAGCCACTATTTCGCATTTTAATTGCTCTTTATTGATTCTAATCGGTTGGTTTGCTCAATTCTAGATCCTACACCCTCCGCTATCATATGCATTTATTACTAAAAATAGGTAATTTGGGGATAAATTTACTATTTTACCCTTGATAAGTGCAGTAATTATACCGAAAATTATCAATATATTTTGCACTTATCAGTTAGCAAGACAAATGGGGAGTCTTGTTGATATTTTTGGGACCAAACTAGAAGTGGTTGGCCTTGAGAGGCAGGAGGCAATCAGGAGAGAGCCTCAACATCAAACTTGGATTATATGGACCAGAGAGAGTACCCCCAGTAATTGTGGCTCGAAACCAAGATCCTGACTTAGTGGTTGAGAGGGTAAGGCAGATGAACCTTGGGAGGCAACATAATATTGCCAATATAGTGGAACAAGTATTGAATAGGCATGGTTTCAACGTAGGCTATGCAAACCAGCCCTAGTTTTGTCTCTCAGCATTTCCCCCAGATGTCCTGCAGGCAGAATTACCTAGGGGACTAAAGGTTCCAAAGTTCTCCAAGTTGCTGGAGAGATAAGAGTCAACTGTGGAACATGTGGCTAGATACCAGATCGAAGGTGGAGACCTAGCCAATATGAGCCACTAAAAATGAAATATTTCCCTAGTTCATTGACCAATAATGCATTTACTTGGTTCACCACACTGCCCCCCAAAATTCGATCTAGAATTGGGTCCAGTTAGAAAGAACGTTTCATGAGCAGTTTCTTAGGGGTGAGAGCAAAGTGAGCTTAGTGGATCTTATGAGTATTAGGAGGTCACCTAATGAAACAATAGAAGATTATCTGAATAGGTTAAGACAATCTAAGGCTAGGTGTTTCACTCCCATCCCTGAACATGAGTTGGTTTCAAATAGCTAATGGAGGCCTTGAGTTTTACATTAGAAAGAAGTTGATTAACCTCCTAGTTTGAGATATGGCCCAACTATCGGAAAGAGTTAGGCAAATAGAGCAGATCAAAGCAGAAAAGGCCAAGTATAAGAAGTTCGATAGGGTAGGCAAGAGAGATAAAATAGCTTATATGGAGGCCATTGAAAATGGTAGTGATTCGAATAGCGACAATGAAGAAAATAAGGTTAATATGGCCGAATTAAAGCTCGGGCCATCCTATGTTTGTTCTCTGTTGATACAAGCAAAAGAGGACTCCAATCCCTCTAATAATGAGAAATTTAAGAACCATCATATGGTTTCAATGTCACAAAGGCAGACCAAATCTTTGATATTTTGCTAAAAGATAAATAGATCATCTTGAGTGATGATCATAAAATCCCCACACTCGAACAGAGGAAGGGGAAGAAATATTGCAAATATCATAATATTTATGGTCATCTAACTAATCATTGTGTTCGTTTCAGGGACTTGATTCAAAAGGCAATTTCCGAAGGGAGACTCAAGTTCGAAGAGAAAATGAAGAGCACAATGAAGGTGGACGCCAACCCATTCGACAACAACATTCATTACACTGAGCCCTTCGAAATCAATATGGTCAAAGTGGAGCCAGTTGATGTCAGGGCCACTGACATGGACATTGATGAGTTTGAGAAGGAAGTGAAGGATATATATCCTTCTGCTGATGAAAGTATTCTGGAATACCTAACCAGGAAGCAGAATGAAGATAGGAATGTGATGTTGTGCCCAAGATGCAGTGTCGTTTTCGACGCTGATTCAGCCAAAACTTTTGAGGAAGCTTCGAACAAGAAGCATCAGCTGAAGAAAGTGTTGGGCCATCAGAAATATGAAGAGGGTCAGAAAATGTACAAGGCTCTAAAAAGGTGTAGGAAGGGGCAATGCCCATTCAAGATCACACCTCGTTCCCCTTCCAAGGCAACTTCGAACTAATGGGTGAGGCAGGTGCCTGCAAAGCCAAAAGTCCAAGCCAAGTGGCAACCAGTGGCACAGAAGGTAGGAGCTTCAGACCCTGTTAAAGGTAAGGAGATAATGGTGAAGCCTTCCAAGGAGATGGAACCTCCTCGTGAGAGTTTTTACCACTTTAGCCAATATTCCAAGGCCAAAGGTTTGATGACAAGAGCTCAATGGCGTAGGGCCCAGAGAATGTACAGGGCTCGAATGGAACATATTCAGGAAGAATGTATAAGGCTACCCCAAAGGCCTAAGAGGAGATTTGAGGCTTCTTCATCAAGGTCTCAACTGACCTGCGTGAGCAAATTAATGCTGCTAAGGTAAAAGAGATGGAGGAAGATGACCTCTTATTTGAGGAGTTCGAATCAGGTTTCCCTGATTCGATCCAAGAAATCTGTGGTATTATTTCAATCTTACCAGCTGAGTTTGCCCAACAGGTACAAAGGCTAGATAATGAAGAAGACTTTGAAGATGACAACCTTCAAAGTGTTGTCATGTTGAACCAGACAAAAGAAGAGACCAAGAATGAGGTGGTCAGTATAATTAAACCAGCTCCAGGGGACATGGCTCACATGAAACCATTATACATCAAAACAGTGGTCGAAGGTAATCCTATTAATAGGGTTATCATTGATGGTTGGGCAGCAATCAACCTACTACCAAGAACAACCTTCGATAGACTGGGGAGGGACCAACAGAGATTTACTCCCACACAACATTGTAATCACTGATTTTGTTGGGAAGTCATCAGGATCAGAAGGTGTTGTGGCCCTCGACTTGGTGGTGGGTGGTCAAGTGAGAACCACCATTTTCGTGGTAATCCAAACCAAATCCAGCATCAACATGTTGTTGGGGAGGGAATGGATCCATGGGATAAGAGTTGTCCCATCAACTGTGCATCAAAAATTGTTCTTATGGCATCAAGAAGGCAATCCAATAGTGGTCAAAGCTAACCAAGGTATATATACTGTCGAGCAAGGTTTGGTAGGAGTGGATTTCGATCAGAACTTGGCCCTCATTAGCCCTTATGAATTGGATTCCAAATCAGCCATACACTCAGCAAAAGTTCCTTACTCAGTAAGGTTAGACCCCATCAAGGGTTCCACATTGAAGAGGGAAACCGATCTTGATACGGCCCTGGAAATGCTTGGTGCCTCATGGAAAGCATAGAAGCACTTATGGATAAAATAACGGCCTATGTGGCCGAATCAAGATCCGAATCACCTTCGAAGTTAGTGGAAAAGATATTAGAAGGAGATAAAGACCAGCATGTGCGACACCCTTAGTTATAACCGCTAAGAATATCACATTGCAAAACGTAACCGTCGAATTTACTGTTTCAAAACTTAGAAAATACGAAAATATTTTTTTTCTTTTTTTTTGAAAAGAGTTTAATCATCATCAACTAATCGCATTCTAATTCCATTTTAAGTATTCATGAAAACGTCCTTTCCTTAAGTCTGAAATTCATTTTCTAAAAACATCTAGACGATTCAATCATTCCGCATACATACACAACATACACGCAGATATAAATGGGATCATGGAAAGGAAACATCATAACATATATACAGAACCATAGTGTCAAAGTAATCCCGGAGTAAACAATACCACCATACAAAACAAGAGTTCTAGTAGTAGACTATAATAAATATGACCTCAGCCAAAACAAAACAACACAAAGGCCACTAAATCAGACATGCTACTAACTAGACTCGTGACTACCCCCCAGTTACGCTATCCTACTCGTCATCATCCGTCTCAGCAGGAATCCATCCACAACTCCTCCCTCCAGTACCCCCGAGGTTGATCATCCCAAAGTCTTCTGAGGGGTCGTCACTGGAAGAATCCTCTTCCGGCTCCTCATCCTCAGAGTCATCCTTCGGGTCCTCCTCTGGGTCCTCCTCCTCAGATGTAGTGTCATCAATCACGATCATGTCTGGCTCACTCGGACGGGAACGGCCAAATGCTTCAGAATATACGGGCTGTGGAGGTGACATCTCTGGACCGGGAGAGTAACGAGGGGAATCTGGCTCGCCCATGGTCGCCATCCGTGAGGACTGTGACGATGCTGATGGAGAGGGGCGATGACGACGGTTGAGAAAAGTAGTGTAGCGACGGAGTCTGGGTGGAGTCTCAAACTCAAGGATCACCGGCACTGTGAAATCTATCTCCGGTACCAGGGGAAGGCTGGGATGAGAAATGGTGACGCGCACCTCCCCCGTGAAAACACATCGCCTAGGGACGTCTGTAATCCGCCACTGGCCTCGTGGCTCCCACCTCAACGTGATCCTCATAGTGGACATCCTGAATCTCTCCAATACCAACTGTCGACGTGGCGAAGAAGTACGACGACAGGAAATAACAGAAGCAGAAAAGGAAGGGTGAGAACATCACATGAACTCATATCAAGTAGAATACAGTAACTAGAGCATTCATAGAACATCCACACAACCTCAATCACAAGAATGCAGTTTATATAATCATGATGCATATGACTAATGCATGAGGGCCCGGGAAAACATCACCAAAAGCAGAGCACACAGCAACTGCTCGACCATATATGTACAATATATCAGGAGTATAGTTTGTACTAGCAAATAGTACGAAGAGCATTGCTCAATCTCTGGCCAAGACGATTTTCCGACTTCCAGACAAACTCACTGATTATGAAAACTTGAGAGCGACAGGATAGTCAAGCCTGTACCCCGTTTACACGACAGTAGGGGGCGAGCCTACGTCACTTGTGCCATTTCGGGACCCGACTTATCCTCAGGGCCGGTCTCCTTTACCGGACCGCTGGTGTTCTTTGCAAAACCCAGTGCACCCGTCCCATCCAGTTTCACACTGTACTAGAGTGGTATTGCCATATAGGTCGTAAGGCTTTTGAACCTTAACCATTATTGATGCACATGATGTATGTCACACCGCAAACACTTACAATATCACATCCTTACAGACAAGCCCATTGAATCTTTTTTTACGTCACCACTTTAACCGTGGTGCAACCTCGTAGATTCAAGGTCTTTCTTTTAAGGAAAACCAAATAACACTCTCTTGCCAAGCTTCTCAAGTTTTATGTACAGAGAAGGTGTTGGTTATAATCTTTTAAGGTAGCTTGTGCTAGCTTTATTGATAATCATATTCATTTAAGTCCTACAATTTACTAAGGCTTATGGATATGTCTTATGAAAGGCATTACTAATCCTAATTTTATTTGTATGACTAATTAAGATTAGGGTTAACCTTTAATCATAACTAGTCTTCATTAATCGCATTTCAATTAATCTTATCCTTCTTTAACTAAGTCTTAATCCTTACTTAAGATCTTAATTAATTTCTAATTATCCCTTAATCTCTTTCTTAATCTTGGATTAGGGTTTTTAATTATGCTTGATTAAGGTTAAATTATAATTAATTAGTTTTTGACCGTCGATAGGGATTAATTACTTAATTAACACTTATATTAATATTAATTATCTTTAGACTTAATTAATTATTAATTAACTTAAGTAATTTAGGCTAATCAACTTAGGTGATTAAATTAGTTAAGTCTACTAATTAATCCTAAGTTTAATTTTCACAACTTAGATTAGTGTTGGAGTTCAACCCTAATCTAAGCCTAAGCCCATGAATAATTTTTTTTGTTGTCTTTTAAATTGAGTTTTGACTTTCTTTTTTAAGGCTTTGGGACTAAACAAAAGCCTAAAGGTTATTGGACCCATGAGAGCCCATTTTTATTCATAATAAATAAAAAATGTGACTTTTAAATAGATTTTTATTTTAGTTAAAATCAAAATCCGAATTTAATTACTTAATTTAAAAACTTATCTTATTTGCAATTTAGTCCTTTTTGTTACAAATTTATCCTTTAGTCCCTTTGGGCCAATTTAGCCCAAAAACATATTTTAAACATCCTTTTGATCTTTTACGATCAAAAGGACATTCTTGATGAGTTTCATCAAGAACACTCATGAACATCAAGAACAACCTTGAATGTTCATCCAAAACTTCAAATTTTTCACAACATCCAATCTTCACCAAAACTTCACACATTCATCAATAACAATCTAAATGCCAAATATCACAAATAAATCACCCAAGATCATCCACATGCATTTTGAGTTCATAGTCTCCAATTTCAAGCTCAAAACACCAATCTTTCACAAGATCAATCATCAAACAATTGTGTAAATCCATCCAACCACATGCATGTTCATCAAATCATCATCTAAACACATTACAATCATCAAAACAAATTTAGAATACATGCAGCCCCATTTTTACTCTCTTGGCCGAGAGCATCAAGGAAAAAGGGAGAAATTTTGCAAAAAATTTAGCTTGGCTTGCATGCATCTAAATCCATCAAACAAACAAGTTTCAAGCACTAAAATAAACATGCAATCATCAAGAACAACCCAGCTCAAAGTTCCGAAAATCCAATCTCAAAATAAGTGAAAAAAAATTGATTCTTTTCAAGGAAAAACAAGAGAAAAGACAAGGATTTAAGGGCAAATCCTTGACTCTAGTTACAAGGCCTACTAGAGTTCAAGTTCTCCCCCCACTTTACCTAAGAATTTCTCCAAGAAAAAGTGCAGAAAACAGCTCCAAGAACAGCCAAAGACAGCCCCTCAAAGGTCCTCCTTTTGGTCTCCAACAAGTGTTTTAAGGCTAGAAAGTTAGTATTTTAAGCTTAGGTTCAAAAATGGAACCTAAACTTGGTTGGTGTTTATGGAGAGAATGAAGATTTTGGGAGAGAAAGGGTGAGAGTGCCACGGCCAAGGGAGAAGAAGATGAGAGAAAAGGAAAGTTCTCCTTGTTTGCATGCAACAAAATGAATAAAAAAAGGAGAAAAAAGCTTTTATATGACATATTCACCTTTCAAGCTATTGGTGGAATGGAAGAGATGGGAAGACAAGTGTCTCCCATGCATCAAGGCTGGTTGCACGGTCTTTAAGGAGAGAAAGGAAGGCTTGTGCAATTTTCTGGCCCGGATCAAGAGTATTCGGGCCCGGGTCAAGGGACAGGAGGGGCAAAAAGGTCATTTTTCACAAAAAACCCAAAAAATTCCAAAAAAATTCCTAAAAATAGGAAATTAAATTCTGAATCCAAAAATATGAATTTTGATGATTAAAAATAATTTTAATCACTCAAAATCCAATAAAACACTCAAAACGGCAAAAACGGTAAAACGCGGGCGTTACAGCATGAGTCCACTCAGGTTCGAAAGGTTGGATCGAATAAATAATCAAGTCGATTGGATTGCATATATGATGATGAAGCATCAAATGTAGAGTACGACCAAGACAAAGTACCAAGGTTCGAGGCACAAGATCAGCTCGAAGAAGTGAACCTGGGAACGGCCGAAGATAAGAGACATACCTTCATCAGTACTAAAGTAGATTCAAAAATCAACCAAGAACTGATCGAGTTATTAAAACAGTATAAAGACTATTTTTCTTGGGACTATGATGAGATTCCAAGTCTAGATCGAGAGTTGGTTGAGCATAGATTGCCTATCTTGCCTAGAAAGAAGCCAGTGAAGCAGCCCCCTCGAAGGTTTGCTCCAGAGGTGGTCTCGAAGATCAAAGAGGAAATAGAAAGACTCCTCAAAGCTAAGTTCATTCGAACCACCAGGTATGTAAATTGGCTCTCTAACATTGTGCCAGTTATTAAAAAGAATGGCAAATTAAGAGTATGCATTGACTTTCGAAACCTGAATGAGGCCACTCCAAAGAATGGGTACCCAATGCCCATAGTTGATATGCTCAAAGATTCAGTAGCAGGAAACGAAGTGTTAAGCCTTCTTGATGGCTATTCTGGTTATAACCAGATTTTTATTACAGAAGAAGATGTTTCAAAAATTGTCTTTCGTTGTCCTTGGGCATTGGGTACCTTCGAATGGATAATGATGTCTTTTGGTTTAAAGAATGCTGGGGCCACATACCAAAGGGCCATGAACTTAATTTTTCATGATTTCATTGGTGAGTTCATGCATGTATATATAGGTGATGTTATGGTCAAGTCGAAGACCAGAACACAACACTTAGAACACTTGAGATGTTCATTCGAAAGGATGAGGGCGCACGGGCTAAAAATGAACTCTTTAAAATGTGCCTTTGGAGTCTCTGCAGGAAACTTCTTGGGATTCTTAGTGCAGCAACAAGGAATCGAAATGGATAAAAACAAAGCACAAGCCATCATCGATGCAAGACCTCCAGAAAACAAGAAGCAACTGCAGTGCTTGTTAGGGAAGATCAATTACCTAAGGAGGTTCATTTCGAACCTGTCAGGAAAAACAAGAGTGTTTTCCCCATTGATCAAGCTAAAGAAGGAAGAGAAGTTCGAGTGGAGTGAAGAACATCAAATGGCTTTCAAAGCAATTAAGAAATACTTAGCCAATCCACCAGTGATGACTCCACCAATGCGTGGGAGGCCTCTAAGGATATATATTTCTGCATCTGAAGAGACTCTGGGTAGCATGTTGGCCCAAGAGGATGAAAATGGCTTCGAAAGAGTAATTTACTACTTAAGTAGGAGCCTGAGTGATGTAGAAAAGAGATATTCAGCTTTAGAAAAACTATGTTTATGCCTGTATTTCTCTTGTATGAAGCTTAAGTATTACTTGAAACCTTCTAAGGTTTTTGTAAGTTCACATTTCGATGTAATTAAGTACATGTTTATCAAGCCAATACTTCATGGCAAGATTGGGAAATGGGCTCTTGCATTAACTAAGTTTTCATTAAAATACATGCCTTTAAAGGCAATAAAGGGACAAGCTCTTGCTGACTTCTTAGCCGAACAACCCACGGTTCAATTTAAAGAGGTTAATTTCGTTGGAATTAAACCTTGGAAACTATTCTTCGATGGTTCTAAACATAGTAAAGGGAACGACATTGGCATGCTGATTGTATCCCCCAGCGAAGTTATAACTAAAGTCATGTTTAGATTTAAAGGAGAATGCTCAAACAATGAAATAGAGTACGAAGTGCTAATTGCTGGCATCAAACTCTTGATAAGCTTCGAAGCTACTCACGTTCATGTAAAAGGTGACTCCCAATTGGTCATCAATCAGTTGAAAGGAGTTTACAAGTGCTGTAGTTCGAAGTTAGCAAAATATTTTGCCAGGACCAAAAGTTTAGTAGGCCATTTCGAGGAAGTAACGCTACAACACGTGCCTCGAATAGAGAATGAAGTGGCAAACGAACTAGCCCAAATAGCCTCTGGTTACAAAGTTAAACCAGAGTTGTTCGAAAGTTTGATCGAAGCCAAACTTCTCTTAACCATAGAAGAGAAAATGGTTTTGAATATAGATGCCTTGATGCCCTCAGACTGGAGGAAACCCTTTGTAGATTACTTAAAGGACCCATCAAAGTCAACTAACAGAAAAGTTAAGTTCAGAGCTTTGAACTATACTATTCTGGGAGATGAGTTATACAAGAAGTCAAGTGGGGGGCATTTACTAAGATGTTTAGGAGAGGCAGAAGCATACCTAGCATTAGCTGAAGTACATTGAGGGATTTGTGGAGCCCATCAAGCAGGGGAAAAGATGAGGTGGACTCTGCTAAGGTATTGTTACTTTTGTCCAACCATGCTTAAGGATTGTCATGATTATGCCAAGGGTTGTGAAGAATGTCAAAAGCATGGACACATACACCATACCCCTGCAGCAGAATTACACTCCATCATCAAACCTTGGCCATTTCGAGGATGAGCCCTCGACCTAATAGGTATGATTCATCCTCCTTCTTCGAAAGGGCATAAATTCATCTTGGTGGGAGTAGATTATTTTACTAAGTGGGTCGAAGGTATTCCCCTAAGGGACGTAGGGTAGAAAGAGGTGATTGACTTTGTAGAGGAACACATAGTTCATAGATTTGGTATCCCTGAGACCATAACCACAGATCAAGGGACTATGTTCACAGGGAGGAAGGTAACACAGTATGCAGAGTCAAGGAAGATCAAACTTCTCATTTCTACCCCGTATTATGCCCAAGTCAATGGCCAAGTGAGGCCATTTACAAAATTTTGATAGGTTTGATTAAAAATCACATAGGGCAGAGGCCTCGAAATTGGCATGAAACACTTAGTCCGGTGTTATGGGCCTATAGAAATTCCCTCAGAGATGCCATTGCAGCTTCCCCATATAAATTAGTATATGGCCATGAGGCCGTTTTGCCTTTGGAAATCAACCTCCAATCCCTTCGAATCCAGAGGCAACATGAATTGCCTACACAGGATTATCTCAGCCTGATGTTCGATGAGTTGGATACTTTGGATGAAGAAAGACTTACAGCGTTGGAAAACATAGTCAAGCAGAAAGAAAGAGTGGCTCGATTCTACAATTGAAGGACCCCTATTTGGGAGGGACCATTCGGAGTGGAAGGAGTATTATCGAGTAACACTTATACTATTCGAGATGTTACTTCTAATTGTGTGATTCGAGCCATAAATGGCAAACACTTGAAGAAATACAAACCAATCATGCATGAAGTAAAAAATTCATGGAAGTAAATAAGTCTGAAGCCAAAGATGGCTATTACAAATAAACAATAAAGTTTAAAGAAGAGGCCTAAAAAGAAAAGTCCTAAAATAAATTCTTGGCCTTAAACTCAAGGTACTCCTCCTTGATTTTTGTCAGAGTGGCTTCGAGTGTGGCATGTTTGTTTCTTGCCTTCTCAATATTTCTGAAGCAGTTGAGAAGTTCGGCAGAATCAATCTTCACAATTTCTTTCAGTTGGTTCTGGCGCTCCTTGCCCTGATTCATTGCCACAGCAAGAACATTTCTTTCATTTGTCTTCAGGGTCAATTGCCTCTGTAGCTCCTCGATTTCTCTATCTAAGACCCCCATTCGAATTGCCCCTTGGTCCAAAGTCTCTGAAGTAGCCTTGAATTGAGTATTGTACTCTAAGAGCTTATTCTTTAGAGCCCCTTCTTGGCCTTGGATCTCATCCTGTTGAGTCTCATTGGCATGAATCCGATTCAGAATAAGAGTTAAGGTATCATACCATGCACAAAAAACTCCAAGGGCTTCGTCCAATTCAGAGGGAATGCTTTCAGGTACCTTCTTCAATTCAGCCAAGACTTCTCGAATTTGCTTGTCAATGTCATCACTCAGTACTTCAATCAAGTCTTGTGAGAAAACCAAGTGGCGGAGTCTGCCTACCAAGACTTGAACCTGCTGATGGTTACTCGATTCCGAAGTCTTGGCACTTCGACTCACCATAACAGAAGGAAGCGCCCATGCTAACAGACTATTTATGATCGAGAAGGGGTCATCCTCGAGCTACTTGCTAAGAGCTTCTACATCAACAACTGGTATAGAAGCATGTGGTGGTGATTGAGCTCGAGGTTCTTTTTGCATTTGGGTCGAGGGGAGAGTAATCTGCTGAACCACAGGCTCTGTCGAAGGTATCTGCACAATAGCATCATTAGGAGGAGTTTGGCCATGACCCTCATTATCACCTTCTGGAACAGTGAAGGAAAGGGTAGGAGGTAAGTCCAATCCCTTCCTTCACTCTTCAGTAAAAGCAGATTTGTAATCTTCCTTTGTGTACTTAGCAGCATCAGGAAATAGCACTGCGCGCATGAAGCCATGAACCTGAGTGCTTGCATATATTGCATATATTTCAACTAAAACGACTTAATCCAACACATTTCCTGCGAACTATCAATATATTGCCAACAACCCTGCTCTTGACATGAAGGAAACAATACCAATGATATTAAAGGTAGTGCTTGCAGCTTGTCACCCATAAGTTATGCATAAAACAGGATTTGAGATCCGTTCAAAAACTGAATAAACAAAGCCACCAAGTCTGAAACGAATCCAAGCCCATGATCTAAGCATAATCAACCTAGACTTCTTATCTTGAAACACTATATCATAAGAAGATTGTTCTGCTTTCAGGACCACTTTTACCATCTTCACTATTGTCTTTTATATAAAAGAAAACAAATTCTTTATAAAAGAGTACAATGAATACTATAACCTGTATACAAAGTCACAACAAAACTGAGTTTACATGCTACAGAATTGTTTCAAACATTCTAAAGAACAATTACCACAATCAGAAGAACAGAAGCAACACCCTTCAATTCTGGCACACACCCAATTACAAGAAGGAATTTTATCAAGTCCATAAGATGCAAAAGTTTCAATAGATTCTTGTCTAAAAACAACCTCATTCTCTATAGCACACTATGTCTAACAACTCCATTACATTCCATATTTTAATCAAATAACAAATACAATAATCTCAACAGTTACAAGACTGTAAAAAGTCAAAAACTTCAACTTAACATTTGTGCTTTACAGTAGGGGAATAAAGGACAGAAACATACAGCAGAACTAGAATGTAGAACTTTGAAATTTCATTCTTCATTCATCCAATTGTTGAGTCGATTATGATATTGCACTGCATCCTTTATAGCAGTAACAGTATCTGCAATAACACCGTAGATGGCTTGAACTGATTCAAGAGTGATAGGTGTCTCATTAGTGATGGACCAATCAATGATATTGAATCCAACAGTTAGAAGACTTCCAGTGCCAGTGTTAGAGCCTCTATCTTTTCCTTCACCCTCTACTGGTAACCCTCCAGGGAGAATAGCAAACCCTGATGGAAGGACAATTACATTGTCTGGGTTGCATCCTTTTGAAAGAGCTAATAAAGCTTGCTCATCTAGTGGAGCATAAACCACGTAGAAACCTGTGGAGTCTGTGTAACTCTCTTGCAGATAAAAGATTTCAGTCTTGCCCTCAGATGTCTAAGAATGGAAAATGAGGCAAGTTTAGGTTTTAAGTCTTTGGATTATGAAGAAAAGTACTGAAAAGGAAAACAACTTACAATTGCTCGCATCAAGGAAACACGATTCCCTGAACGATCGTCCTTGACTATGCATGAGAATTCTTGAATGGTAAGTGTTTGTGAAAGCTTGTCCCACTATAATTATTCAACAAAAGTAAATATGATAATTGAAAGGTCATAATCACAAAGAAAAGGAAGTAGAATTAGCATTCAAAATCACAATCATGCTTGATTTATAAATAGTACTACATTACTTTTTTTTGTGACAGACTCTACTTATTTTAATTTACAAGCTCTTTCTTGCATTCATCAACTAGTAGGAACCTCTTTGACTGTGGTAATTAATCAAACACACTTCAAATCAAGATCACAAAATTCAGTCCTTACACAGGCATTTTATTTCATTGTCAAGTTATGAAAATGACACTTATTTATAAACACATTTGAGACTCTAAAACGACAAAGAAAAAGATGGAGTATAAGACATCTTTTAGAAATTCTTTGTGTTGTTTTTTATAAGTCACCTTACAATTTCAAGAAAGTATTTATTATCATTTTCTTTATTTGCCTTTGTTAATTTCAAAGTCTTTCCAACTACATCAAATAATAATGGAGTTAGTTAATGATATTAAATAAGAGTAAAACTATAAATTAGAGTTAAACTATTTTTAACCCCAATAATTAAAATTAAATAGTTTTAACAACTTTTATCGGTACCTGTGATGTGTCTTATAAATAGGAAGAGAAGTAGTAATTAGTATTACTTCCGCTCCAAAACTCTTATTGTTTAAGGTTATGCGCACAGACGAAGCAAATGATTGATGTGTCTTAATTTATAATATCTTTACTAAAATACCCTCATTTAATAGAGGATGCAAAAATGATAGTTAGTTAGTGGGTATATGGTTGCAAGCTCATTAAGTCATTAATATGCCTTGAAAATATAAAAAAAAAGTGTTTATATAATAAAGACTTATGTAGTTAAGAGAAAAAAAATGAGAGTAGTTGGTGGTTGGTGTAAGTAATTAAATAAGGGTATAATCGGAAAAAAACTAATTAATTTTTCTTGGATATCTAAAACAATAAGAGTTTTGAAACTTAGAAGTATATGCTAAAACAACAACAATTTTGGAACTGAGCAGGGGCATAGCCAAGAGGGGCTAGCAGGGGCCACGACCACTCAAAAATTTTTAAATTTTTTATTAACTATATAGGTAGGGGTGGGAATAGGCCAGCCGGCCTGTCAGGGGCCTGCGGCCTGGCCTGTTTATGGCCTGGCCTGGCCTGACTTGTTTATTAAAAAGGCCAGGCCAAGGCTTCTTAAAAGGCCTGTTTAGTTAAATAGGCCAGGCTTCAGGCCTATGAAAAAGCCTATTAGGCTTAACAGGCCGGCCTGTTTAATATAATAATATATAATATATTAAATTAATTATATAAATAACTATAAATATAATTAAAAAATTTATAATATAGTAAAAAATTAGAATATATTAAATTAATTATATAAAAAAGTCAGCTTAAAAAGGCCTGCTGACCTGCATAGGCTTATAGGCCTGTTGGCCTGTTGGTAGGCCTTGTTATAAAACAGGTTTCTAAACAGGCTTACAGGCCAGGCCAGGCTTTTTCGCAGGCCAGGCCAGGCCTTTCAAAAAGGCCTGTAACAGGTAACAGGCCAGGCTCAGGCTTAAGAATTATGAGTCAGGCCAGGCTCAGGCCTGCCAAAGCCTGGCCTGGCCTGGTCTGTTTCCACCCCTATATATAGTCCCATATAATATATTTCATTAAATATTATTTCGCCGCCCCCTCCAAATATTTTATAGATTCTGTAGTATTAATTAGTTCTTTATTATTCTTTTACTATTTATCTTTATTTTAAAAAATATTAAGTTTTAACTTTTCATTATTTTCTTTTTATATTAATTATTTTTTCTTACTTAGAGATGATAAGATAATATTCAAAATTACAAGTATGATTTGATTTGAAATAATAGTCTACTAAAAGTAAAAGAATCAAAATGGGAAACATATATGACCATTAAAGATGATAGGAAAGAAAGGAAGAAATATGGTTAGGTAACAAAATATAACATTGAAAAAAATTGTTTGATTTGATTTGAAATTTAGGATTAGATCATAAAAATTTTAAAAACATTTTTTTTATCTTGATTTCAATTTTATTTTAAGGATTAGGTTATATAAGATAAAAAATCTAAATAAATTATTTTATTTAATTTTAAATTCTTTTTAGACTTAGGTAATAAAAACAAAAAAAAAACTTATCCTTCATTCATTCAAATTATTATTATTAAAAATATTTAGGTGATAAATGATAAAAACAATCTAAACAAATTATTTCATTCAAATTCTTATCTTTTAATAAAAAAATTCTTAATCTTGATTTTAGTTTTCTTTTAAGTACATGGTGATAAAAAAAGAAAAAAGATCCAAACAAATTATTTATTTGTTTTGAAAATAATTTTTTAGGAATAGGTGGTAAAAAAACAAAAAAGATCTAAACATATTATTTATTTGTTTTTCAAGTGCTACCACTATATAATTGAGGTGTTCCTTTGTTTCTAAACTGCTTGCTCTTGTTTATAAACTTTAAGTATAATGTTTAACTGTTTATGTTAATTGTTAAAGACTTATTTTTCTTTTCTTTTTATGTTCTAATAATTCATTCAATATTTCTAGAATGGAAGATATTTTCTTAGAAATTCTTTAGTTGTATATATTGAAAGAGAAATAGATGAAAAGTTTAGTACTGAAATATTAATAAAAAAATTTAGTAATATGAAGAAACAGAAAATTTTATTTAAATAAAATTTATTATTCTTATTTAAATCTATTTAATATTTTAACATAATTTTTAATATTTTATTTCGGCCCCCAATGATAAAATCCTGCCTACGCCCCTGGAACTGAGGTAGTATACCTTTGGTCCTATTTAATAGAGACAAAAATGTGTTATTGTTTGGTCCTAAATATAAGAAACATAATACTATTTTGAATTGTATTAATTATGAAGTTACTTTTCTACCCTTGATTTATTGTTCACTTCTAACATATTTTTCATAATAATGGATGTATTACATTATTTTCAATGAACAAATATTGGAGTATAAGTTACTACTTTAATGATGATTTTAATTAGGAGTAATTTTATCACTATTTTAATTATTTAATATTAAAGATATTTCTTAAAATAAAATTTGAAATTATGATATTATTAATTATAATTAATTGATTTTAGAGCATTTCCTTAATATTAATCATTTAGTCTAATATTTATTATAAGGGTTTTTCTAACATGTGCAACCCTTGGACAAGATAATAAATCAAAAAAAGGAAATGTTTTATTGGAAATTAAAACTACCATGATATTCAATGCATTGGTAATATACTAAAAGTTACAATTTTTAATAAAACTTTTCCACTTTTAATTTATTATCTTGTGCAATTTTACACATGTTAAAAAAACCGTTATTATAAATAGTAGGAGAGGTATTACTAACTATACATCTCGCTAAAATTAATATGCTAGATTTCTTGATTTTTGGAGCATACCTCTCTTCTGGAACTCTCATGACGAAGGAAGTTGAATAATCGATGTGGGGAGACTTCAAGCCAAACAGAAGTAGTGAAAACCACCGGTGTACCAGGAGGCTTTTTCGCAAAACCTTCCAAATCATTCTTAATCATCAATTTCACATCTGTAGCACCAGAAAATGAAGCTATTCTCCTCCATGGATTGTCCGTAGTAGCACTCACATTGACACAAAATTTTCTCATCATTCTATCTGCCAGTTTCAAGAAACTTGTCCACCCACTCTGAGGTATACGAACTGTTTGTATCAAAAGAAACAAACATATTTAATTGAAGTAGTTAAACATGCAATGTACCATGAAAATGGAAAGATAAGTCATTTTTTTGCAGATAAAATTTGGTTTGACATCCCAAAAACATGAGAAATATGTAAGAAATTAATGTTTTATATACATGTGTGACAAAATGAATGTATACTTTAGTATTTAAATAAAGGATATATATTATTTAATATTTGAATTTTGGGTCATGACTTTTGGAAAGAGTTTTATGTTTAATGAAAGGAAATATTGTTTGATGGATATAATATATATAAGAAGGACATGAAATAGTCTCTATCTATGCGTAAAAAAGTTTATATCTCTTAAAGTTAACGTTAAGAATTGAAGAGCACAAAAAAGAAATGAAAGAGATAGAAAATATTCTTCTTACAAATTATACAAGATTCAAAGACATCAATCTTATCATGAATCAATGTTAGTGTTTCTATCCAATCTTATATATGAAAACTATGGATCTTAAGATCCTCTTTTATGATTCAAATATCATGATAATTTACACATAGTAATGAACGTAGAGAAAAAAGAGATAAAAAAAATATAAAAGAATGTGAAAGATGGATTAAACCCTAATTTTGATCCTTGAATGATTTTTTGATTGGTGATATTAATCATTATGGTCATTGAATTAATCCTTAAATTATGGAAATTACATTTGTCTCTAATTTTTTTAAAAAAAATCATTTAATTTAATCTTTTTCAATCCTTGAAAAAAACTAAATGAATGACTTTTGAATTTTCTAATGATGAAAAATGAAATTTCTATATTACATAGACTAATATGATTGACTCCAAATTTTCTGAAATCAAAGTAGAAGGGAAACAAAATTAAGGCGGGAAATGAAGAAAAGTGGAGCTATGGAAGAAAATGAGAGAAAGTGAAGCGTGAAAGAAAGAAAAATTATTTATTTATTATATGGTTTTCAGGGTAGAAGAAAAAAAAAAGATGAATAAAGAGTCATATTTGGCTTTAATACGAAATGAACTAAATTTTTTAGATAAATGATGAATTCCCCTTATTTCACTTCTCAGCAAAGTCTTTCTGTTAATAATTTTAAAGAACAAAGTGCAGTATACATACCCCCTTGATCTGCATAAGCTGTTGGAGCATTCAGACTTTCAAACCATTTACTATGCCGAACTAAGGAAGCAATCCAACGCGGTGCACCAAAAGCCAAACAAGAGGTGACTAGTGGCTTGAAATTATCACTCAGTTGGCTATGATCTGCTTCCACATGCTCGATCCATACAACCTAAAGCAAGAATATTAAACAAATCAGAGCTACACAACTTTTATGGCTCAAGAAAAATGAAATAATAATTAAGAAGAAATAAAATTGACGTCATAAAACCAATTAAGAAAATAACCTTAGAGAATCCATTAGGCATCCCTGTAATCAAACAGCCTGATGGTCTTTTCCGAAAATTGTTTGATGGAGAAGGAAAAAACTTCTCTAACGACACATCAGTGACCACCCACTTCTCATGAGACAACTGCTTACAGTACCTTGCAAAATAACACTCACGACTTCGTACAAGAGCTGTAGGCAAATGAAATTCTGTGTTCATCTACAAGAACATATAAAGGACATAAAATGAAATGAGAACACATGCTCAAGCACATATACACACACGAATGAGAACAAATGCTCAAGGACATAAAATTAATTAATTATAACCCTGCACATTCTCATATATATCCCTCATTTAAAATATGTCAAATCCCCATGAATAATAACCATTTATTTGAGTTGTTTATTGTGAGCGGCAAAAAATAAATCATGATAGTAAAATCATGAGTATAATCAAAATTATATGATCACTTAAAAAGCTACATCAATTTATATTATAATATTATCAATTAAATTAATAAGATCTAATACTTAAGATTTGTTCCTCTCTCAGCTATAATAAACCACTCCACTTACTTTTCGCTCCCTAACTTGACACCACAGGTGCATTTACATCAATACTCCCTTTTATTTCTTCCCACTACCACAGGTGCATTTACATCAATACTCCCTTTTATTTCTTCCCACTAGCTATTTATTTTCATTTTATCAAATCCACTATTTATTCTTTGGAATTTCATTGGTTTCTCTGCTCATCCTAGATTTCTTGATGATATTAATCCAAATGACTGGATTAATAAATTTGGATTTCTAAATGGAAATATTTTCTTCTCTACTTTATTGGCGAGCTTGGTTTGTTATGAATAAAACCGTGTTTATTTCTATAGAGACACCTGTTCAAGTTTCCTTATAAAATGATTTCTAGAAGAAAGGAGGATTAGGGTTATCTTCAGAATCTCCTTAGTTTGCTTCAGTTGAAATAGTGCTTTATTTTTTGATAGGGTTGAAGTTGTGTTGAGTGTGTGGTTGTGGCCCTTTGTGTTTCTTCTTCACTAATTAGAGAGGCTTTTCATTTTCCAAATTTTCATGATTTTCTCTTTTTCATTTTTTATTCATGTGTTGAGTGTGTGGCTATGACCAATAACCTGACCCGAACCAACCCGTTATTGGTCGAGTTGGTTCGGTTCAGGTCCAATACTAAAAAAATAAAGAACCCGATCCAACCCAAACTGATTGTATTTGATTGGTTCAGACATCAAAACACACTGAACCCGACCTGATTACACTCCTATTAGTTGCTGGCTTGCAGCTGACAGAACAGGGGTTTCCTTTGTCAAGCCATAGCCTCTTTCTTTTCCCATTGTTACAAAAAAAAACCCATTTCACTTAATTAATTAGCCATTTGTGAAAATTTAATTGAAAGTATTGACAACCCCATTTTCAATTTGGAAAAAGATACAACACAATCTATGTAAGGTATATGTCTAATAATAATCATTACAAAAAAATGGGATGAAAAATTATTATTCAATGGCTTGCATAGAAATATTTAAAAAGGTGAGTGTAAACTAGTACAAAGATTGTTACCTTTTCAACATTACAACATTTTCAATGCAATTCATATAAAACTTTTGGAAAATACTTCTTTCACACTCCAATTTTAGTTTTTATAGCTCACTTTCTCCAAAAGCTCTCCCATTTAACTTCTACATAAGTAACTAATTTCAACTTATGGAGAAGTTAAATTCATTTGACCTATTTGATTTTTTTTTCTAAAAGTTCTTCTGAAAAAGTGTATCCAAACTAGGCCATAATTAATCTTTACAAATCCAAATGGATTCTGAAAAGTTGATCTTAATTTAAGCTTTATGCAATAAAAATTTAATTATGATTTTATGATACATGACAATTATGAAGTTCATGATACTAATTAACAACTGTAGCCCTTTTCACCACAGAAATGTTGTCGGGACACCTCTCTAATTGTACACACCCAGAAAGAGCTAAGAATAAAGGATAAATAAGTGACAGATATGATAGATAATATAATGTGTGACAAGAAAAGAAAGAGATGATAAGTGTTCAATAGTTATATAAAATAAATGGGTGTCTATATATCAGTGTTGTTCTCACAAATGAATGTAGGCTTCAATGAAAGCATTTAGCTTGCATATAGTACTTACAAAAGGATAACATACAAAACTTACCACGTGCAATTTCCCATCACAGTTTCCTTCCACTCCCTCTAAAAAAGTTACCAAAACCGTTGCTCTTGAGACAAGTTTGTGAAATACTCTCGACCATTGATTCTAATAAACAACAAGTAAAAAGACCCCAAATTTAGAGTGTGGGTGAAAAATACACTATACAGAGCAACAAATTTATAGAAAATGATGAAGAAATAACATACCACATCCATAAGTAATTCAACAAGGCTGATTGGACTCATGTTAACAAATGCAGTTTCACGTGAAGCTTCAATCTGCAGAGCTGCTTCATGAGCTGGCTCTGATGTTTGGTACTGAGTTCCAAATGAGTTAAAGCTTGGCAATGTTTGAGGGTCATTAACCTCAACTAACTTCATAATCTCCCTTAGTGTTGTATCAACCTGACCAAATTGTCTCAAGTATTCAATATCATTTAGAATCTCGAATCTATAGTCTACCTGGGAATGCCATAAAGGTTTCCCCACAACTCCTATCTTCAACAACTCATCAAAAGCTGAATGTGCAAAATCAATGATTTTAGCCTTTGTTGCTTCAGCAAAGATTGAGACACCAAAAAGAAGGTCACTTGCTCGGGGCATGTTGACTCCTCCAAAATTCATTAATAGCTGTGGGGAATAAGAGTCAGATGAAGTAACATTAGCATCTCCAGAATGTTCAGAAGACAACGTTGGGTTTCCACTGCCATTATTATCTTGTGAGGTACCATTATTCTGATAAAAAACATAAAAAAAAATAGTTAGTATAGTGAAAAATTGGACTGGAGATCAATCTAATCAAGCAGCTGCCAATTCGATAACAAACATGATCAACAAAATCATTGAGATAAAATAAAAAAAATGAAAGGCCGAATTTTATTTGGCTCACCAAGTTTAGCAAAATCACTGCCAAGAAGAAAATCAAAGAATGAGTTCATTGTTCCTGATTTTTCCACGTCCAATTTTCGCACTCAACTTAAACATTTCTCTCAATCCCTACCTTTTCTTTTTTCACGCTAGTCATCATCTCTATCATTTTTTTTCTTTATAGCAAATACCTAGGAGGAAGGTGGCCTCAACGATAATTAAGCTAATTATTTCAAAATTTGTTTCTCAATAGAGAACAAATAGGTCACTTAAATTTAGGGATTTGATAACAATAAATTAAAACTACGAATCCCTAAAAAATAGGCCAATGAATGCAATTTGTGTGAAACTTTGAATTTCATATTTTCATTTACCTTATATATCAGATCGTGATGATCTACTCCCATTTCACCATCGCGCATTCCTTCGTCAGACATAGTCTGTTATTATATGCAATTAAGTTATTTTAAATGTCGACTGCACAAAAACAATGTCTACTATAAACAGTATGAGAAATAAGAGCAAAAGAAGAAATGGTTTATTGTTTGTTTTAAAACTTTACTTACTCATAAATTGTGTTGGAACGTCTTACTGTTTGAGAAGACAAGGCAAAAAATGAGTGCTAGCTAGTGAGCAATTATCCCAATTCAGAATCAGAAGAATGAAGGAGTGTGTGTGAATTGTGAGTGATGAAGGTGTGAAAAAAAATGTTGGTTAATTAGAGATGCTCGGTCAAATGATCAAAACCTAATTGTTGTTGGCTAGTATTACGTGGCATGGGTGAGAGTTACATTCTAAAGTGGTGATGTCAGCATTATTCATTATGATTCATTGTGCTGTCATGGCCACTAACGTACCTAAGATGTATGTTTTTTCACCCTTCAACTATGAACACTTTCTTCTTGGTCAACTTTATTATGTGACTTTCCTAAACAATCAATAAATAATTTAGAAAGTTTGTTATTTGAATATTTGAATGAAATAATTGGTAAAAAACATTAAATGTTCCATCCTATTCCACTCAAAACAAAGGAAAAAAAAGAGGAATTAGATTGAATTTATTTCATTACATTTCAATTTCATTCTATTTTAAATAATTCAAATAATTTCATTCCATTCGCGTTCATTCCATTTTCAAGAATCTTTAGGGGCGTTAGAGTGCTCCTCCCACAACAACTTAGATACTCGATACAAAGAAATTTATACATAATGACTGTAAGGAGGATTTATAATTAAAAAATAAATATTATAAATAAACTGAAACTTTAAATTTAAATAAATAAAATTTTAAATATGCTAAAATTATAAATAAATTATAATCATATTAAAATTTTAATTTAATTAAATTAAATATTTTATTAAAGATATATGTCGAAATTAGGGTCATGACATGACGACGAAAATAATATGTTAAAAAATTGTTTCAATTGAGTCGCCACACCAATATATTTTTACGAAAAACTTTGGAAAAACCTTCTAAAAATAATGGTCTTTGTAACAGATTTGGATTCCGAATTCAATTATGCATAAGAAAGAAAGGTGTTAGCACCGTATGACATTCATCCTAAAAATGTTATCTTTAATTAATTGTGTAAAATTTGTTAAATTTTTAAAAATATTTATTCTACCCTTTTTTGAAAATATTACAAATTTATTGACTATTTTATTTACAAGAATTATAGGGAAAAACTTAGAAAGGATTATTTGGCCTTGACGGGATTGGTTCATGCCCCATATGTATCCCTAGTTATATTGAGGAAATCAAGTCATGTAGTTCTAAAAGATTGTGAAGATTGAAGTTGTTTGTTCTTCTTGAAAAAGATTGATTTTTATTTGAAGAAGTGTGAATTTGATTTTTGTTTTTGTTTTTTATTTTTTATTCTTGTGAAAAAGTTGATTTTTAAAGAATGAATTCACTCTTGAAAAGTTTATATTATCAAATAGTTATACAATGAACCTTCCTGATTCAAATAATATTATAAATGATATATTTTTAATTCGATGAACATTATTTATCATTGAGTGAGTTTTATTTTGTGGAACTTTTAATTTTTTAAAGTAAAATTTATTCTCAATTAAGGTAGCAAATATCTATACTCAATGATTTCTTTTAAAATTTGAGAACAACATTATATATAGCAAGAAATACTAGCCTATTAACCTTGGTAGACTTGTTTCGATCAAGTGGAGCCTGCCGCTTGAGTGTTGGGTGAAGTTGAACACTGATGGTGCTTTCTCAACGGTCAGATCGATTGCATCTTGTGGAGGGGTCGTCGGAGATTATTGGGGTAGATTCATGGTGGGATTTGCGAATAAATTAGGAGACTGCTCGATCCTGGACACAGAGCTTTAATTGGGGTCTCTTGCTGGGTTGGTAGAGGGTGATAGTTGAAGCTGACTCTCAACTAGCGTTGCGGTTCGCTAAATAAGGTTTCCTAGAGAACCATCTATCACATTAACTGGTAGGAAGAATCAAAGATGTTTCCAAAGAAACCTCTAAGCTTCAATGGAGGCACATGTTCAGAGAGGGGAATGCCCTTGCAGATAGCTTTGCGAACCAAGGGTTCGAATTGAATGAGGATTTTAGGGTTTTTTTTATAGCTCTGGTAATTAGCTCTAGAGGGTTTGGCTAGTTTTTTTTGTAGTTCTCACTCAGCCTTTGAGGCTCATAATTCATAAAAAAAATCTTTAAATGATTTTCTTAATTTGAGTTTATTTACAATTATGAGACTATTGAGTACTTCGCAAATGACTATACTCATAGTCATTAAATTTGAATGACTCTTAAGCTTGAAATGCTAGTTTAAAGTCTTTGATTTTGAAATATTTTAATTTTGTTAAGTTTTAAAAATTATTTACAAGTGTGAGAACTATCTTATCAGTAAGTGGCTATATAATCCTATTAAGGATAAAAAAAAGTTATTTGTTAACATCTTTAATTTTTAGAAAAAAATTAGTTTTCTTAATTTGGAAATAATTTATAATTTAGTAAATAACTATACTCCATAATCCTATATAATTTGAATGACAGTAATGACGCCAAATTATTGTATTAAAATAATTACTTTTTTATTAAAAAAATTTTGCTTATTATTTTAATATTTAATAATTTGAGTTAATATATTTACAAAAAGATATGAAATCTAAATTGAATTAGTATGTAGACAAATACTTAACAGACACTTAAATTTTAAATTTATTATTATTTACAAAGAATGATACAGAAACCTTGCAAATAATTTACATACACACGTAAAAATTAAAAATTACAGCATGGCAAAAGAGCTAAAATTGGTATTATGGTTATTGTTTATTTCTCTAAAGTCTAAGCTATACCATCTAGCTTCTCATGCTCCATTATACTTCCACCGCTCAAGCTCAAGCTTCCTCCCAGCCCAATTCATGATTTAAAATTTTTAATTCAATAATTAATTTCTCTTTTTTTATATATACATTTTTTATATTCTCTTTTCTCTTCTTTTTATATATTATTTTTTATATATACTTTTTAATTAAAAGTACCTGCAGGGAACATGAAAAGAGTAATTTGTAAAACAAAAAGAGGTGTAAAAGTAAAGAAGAAAAGAGAGAAAAATGTGAAACATAATAGATGATGTGTTAAAGAAAGATAAACAAAAAAATTATGTTATATAAATTATTATATATTTTTTTATTTGAATATGTTATATCAAGTGAAAAGGGGAATGGGCACTTCAATACACAAAACAGAGGTTCGGGCTTCTAATACTCAAAGGAGAAATTGGTGCACAAAAGGGGGATGAGGGTTAGTAGGAGGAGGGGGAGAAGCGGTCATGACCGCGTGACGACGGTCGGAGGACGAAGTCTGAGCGCGGTGGTGAACGGCACTGCCCAGGAGGTGTTGCGCCGTGGTGAGTCTGGACGCGGATAGGGACTGAAGTCGCGCGCGGGACGTTCCGGCGAAAAAGGCTGAATGTGACAAGCGATTCGACAGCGCGAGGAGGAAAGACAGACTTTACGGCGCAACAACGCCGAGGGGTGTCGGAACCGGGGTCACGACGGGACGGCGAAACAAAGAGGTATTGAAAATTCATTTTCAATGGAGTCGCCACCAATATTTATTTTTTAGGGAAAATATCAGAAAAACCTTTTTAAAAAAATGGTCTTTGAAACCAGATTTGGATTTGGGAGTCGATTATGTGTAGGGAAGGTATTAGCACCCCACGACATCTATCCTAAGACGGTTACCTCTAATTAATTGTGCAAATTTATTAACTTTTGAAAAATATTTATTTTAACCCTTAAAGAAAAATCTTTTTGTTTTTATTTACAAATTTTATTTATAAATTTATTTACATTTTTTATTTTTTAGACTATGGGAAAATTTAGAAAAGTATTTATTTGGGCTTGACGGGGCCGGTTCTCGCTCCTACGTATCCCCAGCTGCAATAAGAAAATCAAAGCCACGTAGTTCTCACAAAAGTTTGATTGATTTGGATTTGATTTTTTTCTTTTTGGAAAGATTGATTTTTATTTGAAAGAGAAGATTGGAAAATATTTTTTTTACTTGTTTTTGCTATTTTTGAAATAAGTAATTTTGGAAAAGAATTTTTTTTTGTACGGGATCCAAGTCAAACACTTGGTTTGCTCAATAAACCCTTACGATCTTAATTAATATTATTAGTCGTTGCGAAAATTTATTTTTTTAAACTATATTTATTTTTATAATTTTGAAAAGGTTTTTTTTTTATTTTGAATAGGAATATTTCATTTTGAAAAGATTTTTTTAATTTGAAAAGGAATATTTTATTTTGAAAAGGAATATTTTATTTTGGAAAAAAAAATTATTTTGAAAAGAAACTTTTAATTTTTTGGAAAGAAATTTTTAATTTTGAAAAGGAATATTTTATTTTGAAAAGGAATTTTTTATTTTGAAAAGGAATATTTTATTTTGAAAAGGAATTTTTTAGTTTTTTGAAAAAAAATTTTAATTTTAAAAAGCGATATTTTATTTTGAAAAGAAATTTTTAATTTTGAAAAGAAATTTGTAATTTTGAAAAGCAATATTTTATTTTGAAAAGGAATTTTTAATTTTGAAAAGAAATATTTTATTATAACATATTTTTGCTCGGAGTTCAAGTCAAACCCTGATTTGCTCAATAAACCCTTATGAGCTTAATAATATTAAAGTCAACATGCTCAATTAATATTATTAATCATTGCGAAAATTTGTTTTTTTTAAACTATATTTATTTTTACAATTTTGAAAAGGTTTTTTTTTTATTTTGAATAGAAATATTTTATTTTGAAAAGATTTTTTTTAATTTGAAAAGGAATATTTTATTTTGAAAATAAATTTTTAATTTTGAAGAGGAATATTTTATTTTTAAAAGAAATTTTTAATTTTAAAAAGGAATATTTTATTTTAAAAAGGAATATTTATTTTGAAAAGAAATTTTTTAATTTTTTGAAAAGAAAATTTTAATTTTGAAAAGGGATATTTCATTTTGAAAAGAAATTTGTAATTTTGAAAAGTAATATTTCATTTTGAAAAGAAATTTTTAATTTTGAAAAGGAATATTTTATTTTGAAAAGAAATTTTTTAAATTTTTTAAAAGAAATTTTTAATTTTTAAAAGGAATATTTTAATTTGAAAAGGAATTTTTAATTTTGAAAAGAAATATTTTATTATAACATATTTTTGTACGGGGTTCAAGTCAAACCCTGATTTGCTCAATAAACCCTTACGATCTAAATAAAGTTAAAGTCAGTATCCACTGCTCAATTTACCAATTTACTCATTGCATAGATTAAAATAAAACGCTTCTAAATTTATGAAAGCATCTGAATTATTATTTATTCACATGGAGATATAAAATTGACAAATATGTACAAGGTAATGTTAATATTTAACAAACAATTAACATAAAATTCAATTACAATACAAAAATTTAAAATACATACTCAAAACAAAGAAATCAACTAAAAGCAAATTTAAATTTGTGTAAAATTTATTATATATTTTTTTTATTATTATTATATTTTTTATTTTTTACTTTTTTTTAATAAAAATGAAAGGGATCAGCTTTCTAAAGAAAGCTTCACGCCCCCTTTATTCTCCACACACACACGGTATAATTTTCTTTTTAAAACACATACAGTTTTATTTAAAAAAAAAACACATACAAACCCTAAACCTAAGAAAATGGGAAGGAAGAAAGGGGGGCGGCCAGAGAGAAAAAGAAAGAAAGAAGGGGAAGAAGAAGGAGGAGGAGGAAGAGGGAAGGGCCACGGTGGCCGCTGCGGCCAGAGAGAGAAGTAGGTGTTGCTGCGCGCGGTGGGGAGCGGTGCTGCGGTGATGATGGCTGGAAGGAGCACGGCAGCGACGAGGCTGGAGCTGGACGGTGGTGGCCGCTGGCCTCTGTGCGCGACGGCGATGGTCTGCACGGTGGTGATGGCTGCTGTTCCGTGGACCTGCACACAGCGGACGGATTTCTGCAACGGCTAGATGGCGGCGCGCGGCGGTACAGCGGCTACAGCAGTGAGGGTCTGGTGATGGCGGTTTGAAACAGTGGAGAAGGAGGTGCTCTGCAGTGAGGTGGGTTCTCTGACTTTCCTTTCTTTAATCTCTCTGTTATTGCTCACACTCTTCTAAATTCTGAAATTTCCCCTCCTACTCTGATGTTCAATTTCAGAATTCACATTGGGGAAGGTGGACAGTAATTGTGTTTTTTTACTGTAAATTGGACTAAAACTGTTTTTCCTATATTGTGTTCTTGATTGTAAATGGACTGTAAATTAGACTTTTAATTCAAGCTAAGCCCCTGTTTTAGTCTCTCACAACAGATTAGTTCATTCAGGCAAATGGTGAGTTTATGCTTAAACAATTAAATCATTCACCCATCAACATCTATAAGTAAAGCATGGACATACAGTCAATAAGTATTGCAAACAGAAAGAACGAAAAGAAACCTGGAATTAGCTCTCTTTGGAATTCTTGTGATGGATTGTTTCCCCAATTTATTGTTTATTTCTGGTCACAAAACTCTGCTATTTCTGCGTCTGTCCCTTCTCTCTGAAGTGTAGTCTCCATTTTTTTCCTTTTCTTCTCTGTAACAGTGTATGTGTTTTTTCTTTTTTCCTCCTTCTGTAATTCGTGAAACGTAGTTTAGTTTTCGTTTTATAGAGCTGAAAATGTAACCGCCATGTGTTCCACTTTGAAAAATTAATCCCTAATCCTTCTCCATGATTTGTATCCACTTGTAACAACCCCACCTTCTCCAAATTTTTAGCAACAAACCAAGTAAATCAGATCAGATTATGCCTTTTTTTTTATTTTAATTTTCGGATTATTTATTAGTAATTTTTTTTTATCTTTTTCAGATTATTATTGTTATATTTTTTGGATTTTAGAATTTCTTTATATATTTTTTATTTTTATTATTTATTATTTATTATTTTTTATTTTAATTTGATTTTAAATTTACTTTTTTTTTTATTTTTATTCTGAGATTTATTTACAAATTACATTAATAAAAATTGAAATTAAAATAAAAGTTAGCGCGAATTTATTTACAAATTACATTAATAAAAATTGAAATTAAAATAAAAGTTAATGCGAATCTAGGGCAAAAACAGCGACAATAATGAGTGATAGAGTTTTCAGAAAGAGCGAAATGCGATTCCGGTGACGGAAACGCGACTGGACATGGTGGTTCCGGGTGGTGAGGGCTGATTCGAATGCGATAGGGCGGAGATGAGTGGCTTCACGTGGTGGCTGGGTTTCTGGTACTGTCACTGTTTTTTTCTTTCCACTTTCCTGACTTTCTTTCCTGGTTCTATGAATTTCTTCTGCCTGTGACTTTTCTGGCTTTGATTTTGTGACTTGTGGTTCTAATACAGGTTTGGGAATGGTTGTATGGCACTGGAGGCTGACTCAATGAGAACAAGACAGGAATCACCCCACACTGGAGCCTTCAGGAAATGAACTAATAGCGATTAAGGAATTAGGCTTATTGATTTTTATTGTTTTAAATTGACTTGTATCTATAATCTATTCTTTTTCACTAAGCTTTTCACTTTCATTTTGATCGATCATGAACCTATTGGCATTGTTAATATGAGACTGGTATGTGAGGTTGGGACTGCTTTTGGGTGTTATTGGGTGTGTGTGTGATGTCTGGTGATATTCATTGTAACATGTTCACATAAGATAAACCACCTCAACCACAAATTCAAGCAACAATGTAAGAAATATACCAACTCACTTGATACAAAGCCCTTGCCTCTCCTAGATCGTTTTCTTCCGGTGCAATACCATTTGGTTTGAGCTTGTTCCTTGCTTTTCTTCCTTTTTCTTTCACACCCTCTATCAAAATTCCCTTAATCTCTTTCTCTCTCTCTCTCCTTTCACTTCCAGAATTACCCTAAAATTTTTTTACCTCCTCAGAACTTTTTCTGTCTCTTATTTTGGTGTAGAACTATTTTTTTCCTCTCAGTTTTCGTCCACTCCCCCCTCGTTGTTGTTATCCCCTTCTATTCTCTGCTGAAGCTAACAAATTAACCCATTTATTTAAAAAATCACTCCTATTTTCTCTATATGATCCCATGAAATTTGCTAACCTACTAAAATCGGTGGTTATTTCCTTTTTTCTTTATTTTTTATTTTAAAATTTTTTAGACTTTTTATTTTTTATTTTAAATTTTAATATTCTTATTTTTTTAATGTAATTTTTCTATTTTTTATATTTTAGGATTTATTGAAGAAAATAAATAAAAATGAAAATTAATTGATAGAAAATTAAAACTAAAAAATATAATTGAGATTAAAGTTTTTTTTAATGGAATTAAGATTAAAGTTGACCCTATAAAATTGGGTATTCATAATATATAAGATCAATAAGATTAAAGAAAGTTGACAATATCTTAATAAGATCCCTGCACATCAGAAAAAGTTGACAATATATTAAATAATATAATAAAATGATCGACCCATATGTATTGATGAAATTTCTCACTCTTTAACCCAATGTTTCTAAAACTCGGCCGGTGATTGAACCGGTAAAGCCATTGGTTCTTAACCGGTTCGATTGGTTTTCTGGCAGTGGTTTGATCGGTTCGACTGATTTTTAACCCGTTCTCATCGATTCTGAAGAGCACCGATTTTAGGCTTTAATGAACCGGTTACTACGCCGGTTCCCAGTTGAACCGGTCAGTCCGGTCCGGTTTTCAAAACAATTCTTTAACTTGAGGCAAGACTAATGAACCTTCTTTATTTAATGTCACAATCGCTTGAATGAGAAGATTTTTTATTATAAATGCTTTTCTATATCTATAAATAAAATAATTAATAAATTAAAAAAATATTATTAGAGCTAAATATGTTTTTAGTCCATGAAATTTGACTCGAATTTTATTTTAGTCCCTAAACTTTAAAACTGTTGGTTAGGGTCCCTCATGTTCTTAAATCACGTAACCTTAACCCCTCCTCTTTACACCGTTAACTTTTGACGTTGATTATTGTTGGGATTATGAGTGTACCTATTTAGTTTACTCAACATATGCAATATCAGGTCTAGTGTAGTTCATAAGATACATAATACTACCAATTATTTTAGCATACTTAGATTGTGAAACATCAATTCCATTATTTTTCTTGAGATGAATACTACGATCATATGGTGTTCTTATGGGTACTACGTCAAAGCTATTAAATTTCCTTAATATTTTTTTCCACATAAGGAGCTTGATTTTGAGAGAAACCATTTTCGATTTTATGTATTTTAATTCCTAAAATCACATAAGCATCTCCTAAGTCTTTTATTTCAAATTTGGAACTAAAAAATTCCTTAATTTCATTTACAACTTTCAAATAGGTTCAAAAATTAGCATATCATCCACATACAAACATATAATAATGAAATTAGAATCAATCATTTGACTTACACACATGAATCTGAAGTGTTCTGTAACATCCCAAGAATTTAAATCAATTTTATAAAGGAAAATGTGTAGTACATTAGTTTTGTGAAAAGAATTAAGAAATGAGTGGGAAAAAGTAAGTTTGAATGGATAGAAGTGAGAAATCAAGACTTTGGGTTCTGATGTTCTCGCTTAAGCGAGAAGGGCTCGCTTGAGCAAGCATATCAGTAAAAATTCAAAATTTGTGTTCTGGTTTTCTCGCTTGAGCGAGGAAGCTCTTGCTCAAGCGAGAAATAGGGGAGCAAATTGAGTGCTCTCTGGAAGAATTTCGCTCGAGTGAGAAGGGTCTCGCTCAAGCGAAATTCGACAAGAGAAGGGGAATGCTCTCTGGAGTATTCTCGCTCAAGCGAGAATGCGAATCCCGAATCCCCTCAGCATTCTCGCTCAAGCGAAAAGGTGGAATCTTTAAAAATATTAATTAGGGAAAATTTTCTCATTCTTCTAACTTTCTTCTTTTATTCTAGAGAGAGAAGTAAGTCTTAGGAGCCAAGAGGAAGCTAAGGGAAGCCAAAGAGTTCACCCCCAACCTCCTGTCACTCCTCCTCCCTCTTCTTGGAAATCTCTTGAGGTGAGTATAACTCACACACCCACTTCCATTTTGGTTGAATATCTTGAATGAGCCCTAATCCCCTTCCTACCCTTTCTCTAGCCTTGTATGTCCTTGTATGATTATTGTTTATTCTTCGTTTGGGTTAGATTGTATGTCGTAATCTGTGGCATGAGCTAGATCTTGTATGTTAGGGCTTATCCAAATTGCTTTATGTTGAATATTTATGGTGCACTTGCACATTGTTAGCATGATCAATGTAATTACATGCATACAGTTAATGAGTACTTCCCAATAGCTCCAATACAAAATAATCAATCTCTATAGGCATAATGGGATACTGATGAGCATATTTTTATTCACACTTGGCACCTTTAATCTTAGCTTTATTAGACTATAATTGTGATTAAGCCCACTGTTTTAATTGGAATTTACCTAATTGGGCTTAATTAGGATTTAATTGTAAATGTTGTTTAATTTCATATTTTAAGCCTACTGACCTACCTGTCTTGTTTTGATGATATTTGGAGCTATAGGTGGACGTTTTGGGTGATTTCAGTTGCATTTGAAAGCTAACATCCGGAGCTTTAATTTGATATGCTATAAGAGGGTATTTCAACGAGGGAATTAGGAGCAATTTAATTTTAAAGTTGGGATATGGAAATTGACACGGGAAAAACATTGTTTTAAGACTTGTATTAGTGTATTGGGACTGATACTTGTTAATAAAGGCCCAACTATCATTTAGATCTGATCAATCATGTGGTTAAGAGTAGATCTATAAATAAGGGCTGTTACTCTTTTGGAAGGAACTTTCTATCATTTTCTAAAAATTCAGATTTGGAGTCTCTTCATTTTTTCTCTTCTTCTTCTTCTTCCATTTTTGTTTTTCCTCTTCAACCTCAATGGAAGGCTAAACATTCAAGGTTGATTCTCAAGTGTTCTTAGCATTGGATTTTAAGGTTTTGATATATAGCACCAAGTTTCCCGGATCTAGTTTTGGAGCCAGGCACTGTAAACAAGCAAGAACAATTCGGTCAAGAGGCACCGGATGAGCAGCAAGGTCGTGGCCTTGTGGGTATCAAAAAGGGGAAATTAAAAGGAAAAAGTGGAAGAGAAAGAAATGAGTTGGACGCCACTGAAGCAAGAAACCCCCACAACAGATAAGTCTTGGTGCTAGACGCCACTGATTAAGGATAATCAGATAAGTCTCTGGTTGGTTTAAGCAAGAACCGCCAAGCCTTCTCTACTCACAATTGAGGAGGAAAATGGGCAGAATGCCTTTACTATATTCATCCAAGTTACAAATGCAAGAGAGGGCGTCCCTATTTATAAGGGGAAGGGGTGACCAAGAGGAAAATAAAAGAAGGAAAAATACAACTTGAGGAGAAAGCTTCCTAATGTGGGATTTGAACCATGAACCCAAGGCTAAGTAGCTAAGCTAACTCCTAAGCCATTAAACCCACCTAATTAGTGCCCCTTTCATGAAGGAAAAAGGAAAAATTACATGTGTGTCCTAGTTACAATTAAAACTCTAATTAAGCTAATTAAATCCTAATTAAGATGAGTCTCCTTGTTGACTTGGGTCTTTGGTCAATGCTCAATGACTGATTATGGTTAGGTTGACCAAGGTACGATTTATCCATGCTTGATTTAGCTCCAAGCATTCCCAGCAGCTCCATGCTTAATCCCAGCTTTCAACTGTCAGCTCAGAATTCGATTGACAGGTGCCACCATTCCCTCCCCCTTGAAGAGGATTTGACCTCAAATCTAAAAGTTCAAAAGAAAGCATAAGGGTTGAAGAGTGTAGAAGAAGAAGAAGAAGAAGAAGAAGAAGAAGAAGAAGAAGAGGAAGAGGAAGAGGAAGAGGAAGAGGAAGAAGAAGAAGAATAGGAAGAAGAAGAAGAAGAGGAGGAGGAGGAGGAGGAGGAGGAGGAAGAGGAAGACGAAGAGGAAGAGGAAGAGGAAGAAGAGGAAGAGGAAGAAGAAGAAGAGGAAGAAGAAGAAGAAGAAGAAGAAGAAGAAGAAGAAGAAGAAGAAGAAGAAACATTGCTTCCCTTTTATTTTTTTTTTCTTTTCTTTGGTTTTCACTTTTTCCACCTTTACTTTTTATGTTTCTTCCTTCTTTTTCTTTTTATCCTCACCTTCTATTTTTAGTTTTTTAATTTTCTCAAGTTCTATATCTCTTTTCAAATGAGCTTGATTCTCACATATTTCTTGGATTGACATTGACATCAAGGTAATTTTAACTCCTTCATTTTTAAAGAGATTTGATTAGAGTAACCATCATGGATGATCCTTTTATCATATTGCCAAGGTTTACCCAATAAGATTTGTGTAGCATCCATATGTACAACTTTGCATAAAACATTATCATCATAGCTACCTGATAAGTGCTAAATTAATGATAAAATTCTATATAATTTCAGCACATATCAAGGGTAAAATGTTAGATTTATTCCCCAAATTACCTCTTTTTAGTAATAAATCCAAATTTTGTGATTAGTTGATTTAAATTTGAATTTGATGCTATTTTGATAAGAAATCTGTTGATTTTGCAGATAAAGAGGAAAGTTTTAAATGAAGAAACAAGATAGCATTTATTTAAAGAAATGATATGCAGATAAGATTCTAAATGGCAGCAGATCAAGATAAAATCAGCAGTTATTTAGATAAAGATTTGATCTGCAGATAAATTCTCAATTCAAATTCAAATCAAATTGAACATAGAATCAGCACAAGATCAAGATAAAAGAGGGAAATAAGGAAAGCGTAGCGGACAAAGATAAGATCAGGAAGAGATCAAGCTGAAAAATAGAAAATTAGGAAAGCAGAAACGGTGAGCTGCGCTCCACTTGCGCTGAGCGAAAGTGGAGCGCAGGAATTAAAATACCATTCTGTTTCCTGTGCTTTATCTGCGCTGAGTGCAGGAATACGGAAACAAATTTCCAATAAGATTTCCAACAAGACTCATTCCAGATTTCAGATAGCTTTTCAACTTCTATTTAAAGGACCTTTTGCAAATATCAAAAGAGGGAGGCCGGAGGCCAAAGGCCAAAGGCCAAAGGCTGAGGAAACGGTGGAGCAAAGCTGGAGCTAGAGAAATGTGTGACAGTTTCTCTATTGGTTTGTAATGGCTACAATGAGTAGTTAAACTCTCCGATAGGATTGAATGTAGTCGATTCAATCCCCAATTGTATTTGAATTCTCTTTGTTATTTATGAATCTCTGTTTTTATAATATTGGTGTTTTTAATCTATTCTTAGTGCTTAGATTCCGCCTTTGTGCCAGAGTTATGAATTAGTTTTATGGGGCGCACTGAGAGGTGGTTTTATAAAATCATGAGCGAGTTTGGGGGAGCCTAGACATAGGAAACTTGAATTCTGATTGGTGAAAACACTCAATTCGCGACTGTGTTGACCAGGGTGAATTGATAGCTTAAACAAATAGATCTTTAATCCGGGGGTAGTTTATCACTGTGGAGACCAGGGTAGATTATTTCTGAGTATTTCATATTTGTGGAGACCTTTGTGAAATAACTTTCATTTGTGCTTCAATATTATAATTGCATATTCATAAATATCATTGGGTTTCAAATACGAAAGGGGTGCAATAGACGAAGTTCAATCCTAGTTCTAGTAACTTTCTCTACCTCATCTCAATTTACTATTTTTTATTTACTACTGCAAATTACACAAACAACAATCATATTCTCTCACTTGATAAGTGTGACCACTATGATTTATAATTGAACCGTTCCTTGTGGATACGGCAAACCCTTTTACTTACTATTATACTGCTATGATTTTGGTACGCTTGCCAGAATTTCAACACTACCTATGGAAATAAAGATGAGAGTTTTCTTATTTACTTCCCTTTCCCCATCATCACATATCCAAGATAACTTGTATGGTCTGGGGTGGGGGGTGGTAGACAACCCAAGTTTCTCCACCATTCTTGCACTTGCAATGTTAGTGCAACTTCCACTATCCACTATTAAGGAACAAATTCGTCCCTCAACCATGCACCTAGTGTGAAAGACAGTTTGTCTTTGTTCATCCTCTCTAATGACTTGACTTCCTAATGACCTTCTTACCATGCAAAGTCTTCCCTTAGTCCTAAATACTTCTTCTTTAATTTCATTTTCTTCTTCACTAGTTTCATTATATGTTTCTTCTTCACTTGCACTAGTGTATTCTCCATTTTCTTTTATCAACATTGCCCTTTTGTTTGGGCATTGGGAAGCTATGTGCCCCTTTCCAACACACTTGAAACATTTGATGTCTCTAGTCGAGGTAGAGGGATTCTCATTTGGTGTTTTGGAAGGAGGTGGGTTTGAAGCAACCATAGAACCCTTAGGTTCTTCCTTCTCTTGGCCTTTTTCCTCATCTCTCTTTTGGGTTTCTTTTTTTCTAGTTGTATAACTAGAGTTACTTCTTTTATAGCTACCCTTTCTTTTTAGTTGAGTTTCAATTTTTATGGTTTGGTGTACCAAGTCCTCCATTTCAACATAAGGGTGCAACTCCACTATGTCCCTTATGTCAAAATTAAGTCCATTGATAAACTTCACTATCCTCAACTAAGTTTGCTCTTATCAAAGCAAGTTCCATTTCCTTAAAATATTCATCTACACTCTTAGAATCTTGCTTAAGTGTTTGGAGTTCAGTGTGCAACTCCCTAGTGTAATGTTGAGGTATGAACCTCTTTCTCATGATGGCCTTCATTTCTTCCCAAGAAGAAACTAAAGGAGCATTGCACCTTCTCCTATTAGCTTGAAGCTGATGCCACCATACCTGTTGAGTCTCAAAAATATTATTAAGTGATTAATAATATTTTAAGTCTCATAATCCTGAGTTTTAATGAATAATAAATTTGGTTAAAGTATCCTGAAAGAAGGAACAGATTCTTTTAAAAGCATTTTCTGTGTTTAAGCAACCTTCTGAAAAGAGCAACTCTCCGAAGTTAAGCAACCCTCTGAAGTGGTGCAACCCTCTTAAAGAGTTGAACTCTCTGAAGGATCAGAACCCGATGAAGCCAATGAACCTTCTGAAGTCGGGAGACGTCGTACTGAGAATTGTATCATCTTGGAAATGAGTTTCTCTTATGATCCCTTTTGAAGACTCAAGTCTTTCCTTTGCTTTCTGCCAGCTGTTCGCACCTTACTCCTTCTGGCAAGGCAAATCAGAAACTTTTTGGTATATTTCAAATCCTTGTTCACCAAAAAGGTAGTCCCTCCTGTGAAAGTACACCGTGCTCAGAAAAGTAGAGTCAACGTTGCTGCACACATACCTCTGCCTTGTCTACTGCTGTAAGCTATCAGAAGCTTGTGTCTCAACGGAAATAAAGCTATTTCACAACGGGATTTATAGAGAAGTCTAAACGGTCTCAAATCTCCCTCTCTATAAATACAAGTCTTCATGCAGAAAAGAATATAGAGAAGAAACACCAACTTGCTGAAGTGCTGCAAAATTTCTCTGAGATTATTTTACACTCTATTTCATTTGTATACAAATTTCATATCCTGAGTTCAACTCAGTAGATTGTACATCTTACCCTGTTTAGGCTTTAAACTTGTGTAGTTTCAAAGCTTAGGCAATCTTAATTCAAAACAGTTTTCTGTTTGAGCCTGGAGAGGCTTGTTGTTTAAACAATACTTGTTGTAGAGCCTGGAGAGGCTTGGTAGGAAACAATACTTGTTGTAGTAGAGCCTGAAGAGGCTTGACAGAAAAGAATACTTGTATTTCAGATCAGATAGTGAAAATCCTTAGCTAGTTGGCTTTGAGACTGGACGTAGCTCACAGTGGTGGTGGGTGAACCAGTATAAATCCGTGGTTAAGTCTTCTCTTACCCTTAACTCATTTATATTTGGTTTATACTAACGTGGAGGGTTCTGAGTTTGTTGTTTTATAATTATAAGCTGAAAAACTATCTTAATAGTTTGAAAAAAAAATAAGTTTCATAAACTGTTTTATTGAACCTGCTGAAGTTACTTCAGCAAGTATAAAACTTCCAGTTTCAGCAAGTTATAAAAACCTATTTGTGAAAAGTACTGCTTGTGAAAGGTTTTCCAAAATCAGTTTAAGATTTATAAAACATTATTCAACCGCCCCTTCTAGTGTTTCTTGTGGTTTCTATAGTTGGTATCAGAGCTTAACCTCGGGTTGAGCATCTAACGGTGCTGAGGAAGAAGATCCTTGATGAAAACCTCTACAAGCAACCCTCACTATATTGCAGAAGGTGCCTTTGTTTCAAGGCCCCTGGCTTTTAATAGTACAGATTACCATTATTGGAGAGATCGTATGAAGCTGTTCATTGAGAGCAGCAACATAGATCTTTGGGACATAGTCACTGATGGTGGTTATATTCCCACACATGGTGGTGTGCCCATACCCAAGGCAGATTGGACTGGTGAGCAAAAAGCTCGTGTTCAGCTCAATGCAAAAGCAAAACTCTACTTAGTTTGCTCCTTGAGTAAATCTGAGTATGGGAAGGTGCACGAGTGCTCTTCAACCAAGGAGATCTGGGATACTTTGGCATCAGCCCATGAAGGGACTGATAATGTCAAACAATCCAAGATCAACATGCTTGTTCATCAATATGAGATGTTCAAGATGCAAGAGTTTGAAACTATTGACCAAATGTTTGGTAGGTTTCAAAGAATAACTAATGGACTTAAGTCTTTAGGCAGAACCTTTGATTCTGGTGATAACAATGGCAAAATTCTAAGGAGTTTACCAAAGGCTTGGAGACCCAAGGTTACAACCATTCAAGAGGCTAAAGACCTCAATACTTTGAGCCTGAATGAACTTTTGGAATCTTTTAAAGTTCATGAGTTAGAACTTGGTGAAGATGCTCCTAAGAAAAAGTCATTGGCCTTGAACGCCAAGTCCAAGTTGCTGAAGCATAGGCCACATAAAGCCATGAAAGCTGAGGAGACTTCAGAAGGGAGTGAAGACTCTGAAGTCAGCTCTGAGCGAGGATGATGATGACTTGGCCCTCCTCAGTAGAAAGATCAAGAGGATGCTTCAGAAAAAGGGGGAAGTTCAGAAAGCACTCATCCTCTGAACCAAAAATGGGTAAGTCAGGTAAGGAAACATTTTCTACTAACAAAATTATTTTCTATGAATGTAAACAGCCAGGTCATATGAAGACTGATTGTCCCAAGCTAAGAAACCTTCCTTTAAGAAGAAGAAATTCTTGAAGAAGAAGAAGGGTCTGATGGATACATGGGAGGACCTGGATGATTCAACATCAGAAGAAGATGAATCTGCTGAAGAAGCTAACTTATGTTTGATGGAAAGCTTACCTTCTTCATACAGCTCTGAATCAGAGGTAATCCTTCAAACCTTGCAAGACATGTATGATGATTTACTTGAAAGTTCTAAAAAGCTTTTCCAAGAGTACAAGGATTTGTCTCGAGCTTATACTGGGGTTGCAACAAAAAATGAAGCTCTTGAGACTGAAAACCTTTTGCTCAAGGAAAAACTCTTGAACTCTGAAGCTAGTAGTTTAGAAGGTTTGATTAAAGAAAATGAGAAACTTAAAAAGCAAGTTGCTGAACTTACTAAGGACCTTGCAAACTTTGTTAATGGAACTAAGAACCTCAACATAATGTTGGGTATTTAGAAAAATTCCAAGAACAAAGGTGGTTTGGGATATTCAGGCAGTGAATCATCACATGATTCCAAGTTTAAACCTACTGATAAAGCTAAGAAAGGTAGGGGATGCTCACATTGTGGGAAGCCTGGACATCATGTGTCTCAGTGCAAGCACAAGAAGAAAGGAAAACCTATTGCTAACAAAAGAGGACCCAAAAAGATATGGGTACCTAAATCTCTGATTGTTCCTGTGCAGATGTGTTTAATAGGACAAAGGAGACACCACAAATGGTATTTGGACAGTGGCTGCTTGCGACACATGACGGGAGAAAGGTCTTTAATCCTAAACCTTAGACCTAAAGATGGTGGTGTGGTCACCTTTGGAGGGAATCAGAAAGGAAAGATCACAGGTATAGGATCTGTAGGTATCTCCCCCCTCTCTCTGTTATTAAGAATGTTCTCCTTATGGAAGGACTCCAACATAACCTGCTGAGCATAAGTCAATTATGTAACAGTGGATATGTTGTGTCCTTCACCAGGGATGGATGTGTAGTCAAAGATGCTTCAGATCAAATCATTTTTACTGCCAAGAGACACAACAATGTGTACAAAATAGATCTTGAGGAACTTGCTTATCAAATGTGACTTGTCTTCTTTCTGTTAAAGATGAAAAACAGATTTGGCATCAGAAACTTGGGCATGCCAGCTTGAGATTAATTTTAAAGTTAACAAAACACAACCTTGTAAAAGGACTGCCCAAGCTCTCTTTCAAATCTGATATTTTATATGAAAATTGTCTTAAAGTTAAACAGACAAGAAGCTCTTTTAAGAGTAAAAATGTTTGTGTCTACCTCAAGACCTTTAGAACTACTTCACATTGATTTGTTTGGTCCTACAAGAACTAAAAGTCTTGCTGGTAAAAATATGGTTTGATCATTGTGGATGACTACTCTAGATTTACATGGGTGTTATTCCTCAAAAGCATGGATGAGACTTTTGACAATTTCAAAAATTCTGTAAGAAGGTGCAAAATGAAAAGGGATTTTGCATATCTGCTATCAGAAGTGACCATGGTGGTGAGTTTGAAAACTCAAGCTTGAGCATGTTATGTGATGAGAATGGGATCTCACACAATTTCTCTGTGGCAAGAACACCTCAGCAAAATGGGTTTGTTGAGAGGAAGAACAAAAGCTTGCAAGAGATGGGTAGAACCATGCTCATTTCAAGCAACCTACCAAGATCATTCTGGGCAGAGGCTGTTCACACAACTTGCTACATTCAAAACAGAATTTTGGTAAGGCCAATTCTTAAAAGAACTCCCTATGAATTGTGGAGAGGAATAAAACCCAACATTTCTTATTTTCATATCTTTGGTTGTGAGTGTTTCATACTTAACAGCAAAGGTGATTTTGGTAAATTTGATTCTAAATCTGACAAAGGATTCTTCATTGGTTATTCAGAAACTTCGAAGGCCTATAGAGTTTATAACTCTAGAACCTTGACAGTTGAGAAATCTATCCATGTTAGATTTAATGATGCTAAAGAGACTGATAGGGAGCTATCAGATCTAGAAGATGATTTTGCAGGAATGGAGCTGAATCCAACTTCAGAGAAGACAGAGATAAAAAATAAAGAACCTGCTAAGGGACTCTTTTGAAGTACCTGCTGAACAAAGTTATGGTCAACCTGCTGAAACTGATCCTCTTCAAAGAGCCAATGTTGAGTTTTAGGTTGAGCATGTATTTCCTCGCAGAAAACTTGAAAACTTGCTTTGCTTTGCTCCCCCTTGATAAGAGATATCTTCTCTGAAAAGAACTTAACTTCAGATTTTGTTAGTTTATATTACTCCCCCTTTTGTCATCACTCAAAGGGTGTCCAGAGCATGGTGAAGTGATAATTAAGCAGCAGAGCAAGAAAATTCAGGGTAAAGAAGTTGCTGAGAGAGTATATAGCACTTAAATAGAGCAGCAAAGAACCATATAAGTTCAACAAGAAGCATTATAACAGCAAGTTCATTTTTCAGATAATGCAAGAATGTGTAGATTATCTCTAATGAACTTAAACCTATCCTCAGCAAGAGGTTTTGTGAATATATCAACCCATTGATGCTCTGTGTCAATGAACTTTATATCAAAAACACCTTTCTGAACATAGTCTCTAATGAAATGATGTTTGATTTCTATATGCTTAGCTCTAGAATGCTGAATTGGATTTTTAGAAAGATTTATGGAACTAGTATTATCATAAAATACAGGAATGGTTTTAATAGGAATGTTAAAATCTTCAAGTTGATATTTTACCCATAGCAGCTGTAACAACAGCATGCAGCAGCAATATACTCAGCTTCAGCAGTTGAGAGGGCAATGGTACTTTGCCTTTTGCTCGCCCAACTTATCATATTTTCTCCAATGAAGTGGCATCCTCCACTTGTTGATTTTCTTTCAACTCTATATCCAGCAAAATCAGCATCACAGTAACCTAATAATCTGCAGTCCTTACTCTTCTTATAGCATAGACCAAGATTAATAATACCGTTTAAATATCTAAAAATTCTTTTGACAACCTTGTAATGAGTTATTCTTGGATCTGATTGAAATCTTGCACATAAGCATACACTGAACATAATGTCAGGTCTACTGCTGTAAGATACAACAAAGATCCTGAAGTTGGCTGAATGTCTCTAGAAGGGGGTTGAATAGAGACTCTTTAAAAATTTGTTCCTGAAGTTTGTACACTGAAATTGAAAGTTGAGACGTGATCTCAAGTCCGCTGACTTGGGGTCTCAGTTAAGACAGGTTATAAACAGTTTCAATTTTAGTTGATTTAATTATGTTCTAGTGGTCTTGAAATCTCAAATCAGATTAGTTATGTTTCAAAGCAATTACTTAGTTGTTTACAGATTTGAGATGAGATATGTATAAAGCAAGATGAAGAGATAAGGAAGAGAGATGGCACATGGATCTTATCCTGGTTCACCCACGCCTTGGGCTACGTCCAGTCCTCACAACACGTGAGATTTCCACTATTGACAACCCGTCAATTACAAGTATTCTTACAGCCTCTTCAGGACGTCTCTCACACCAAGCCTAGGCACTCCCTGTTTTGGATAAGCCAAAAGTATTCTTACATCCTCTTCAGAACGTCTCTCACACCAAGCCTAGGCACTCCCTATCTTGGTTGAGCCACAAGTGTTCTTACAGCCTCTTCAGGACGTCTCTCACACCAAGCCTAGGCACTCCCTATCTTGGTTGAGCAACAAGTATTCTTACAGCCTCTTCAGGACGTCTCTCACACCAAGCCTAGGCACTCCCTATCTTGGTTGAGCCACAAGTATTCTTACAGCCTCTTCAGGACACTCATAATTCACTCTAAGACTAGGCACACTCCTATCTTAGATGAGTCAGGTTACAAGAATATGTAGTTGTGATGAATCTAGCTTACAAACATACAGTGTATGGATAGGCAGTAGACTTAGCTAGAAATACTCTCTTCTAAAAGAAATGACAATATTACAATCAGAGAAGAGAGATGGATAGAGACTAATAGGAATCTCAAGTTGAGATTAGGTATGAGTATAAACAGGTTGAGATGTTACTTAAGATGTGATGAGATGCAGTTGATGTTCAATAAACAGCGTAGTCTCTCTCAATGCTGCACTGTTGCTCTCAGCCTTTTATTCCAATGAAACTAGCTGTTTTATGACCGTTTCTAGCCGTTGGAAGAGAGAGAAGTTGTCTTTCACTTTTCTGTCATGTGCTCAGTACTTTTCTGGTGCAGTCTCTACTATGACAGTGTACTTGCGTTGACTAGCTTTTGCTGCTGAGTCTCTGATGAGACTGAATCTCTTGAGTATGCTTCTGAGTCTGATGTCTGCATCTTATCTCTGCGTCTCATGTCTGCATCTCAAGTCTGAGTCTCATGTTTGCGTCTCAAGTTTGCGTCTCATGTATGCATCTGATCTCTGTGTCTGAACTTGAGACTGCATCTGATCATGAGACCGTCTCATGTCTGATTCTGAATCTCAAGTTGAGTCTACATCTCAAGTCTGATTCTACATCTCTGCTGAGTCTGCATCTCAAGTCTGACTTTGAATCTCATCTTTGCTCAGCTTCATATTTCAAAGTGTTTCTTTGTCATGCTTGGACTGAATATGATCTTTCAATGAATTTGGGCTTGTCTCAATCTGACTTTACAGTTTGAGCTTATCTCAAGCTGACTTTGAATCTCTTCTTGGTTTGGCATCTTCTATTATGATCTTATCTCCTGATTTCTGAAGCTAAGTTAGAGTCTCATCTCTTGGTAGATCTTGCATCTGACTGTTGATCCTTTCTTTTAAGTTTGTAGATGAGTCTCTTCTTTGAGCATTGGTCTTAAGCTGATTTTTAGACTGAGTTTGCATCTGAACATGGGATAGCATCTATGCTTGAGTCTGCGTCTCATCTTGAGTTTCAAATATTGGTCTTCTTGATGCAACTTAGTTCACTGCTTGAGCTCATCTTGACTTGACTTGATGATTTGTATTTCTAGTAGAGACTTTACTCTGATGTGCACCTCTCTCAACTTAGGCTATCTTTCATTTAAAGCTTCTGAAGACTTTCTTGTGAAGTCTATTAATCAGTTTGAGCATTCAAACTTGACTCAAAGACTTAATATCCTTTAGTTTTAATGATTAACAAATAAGATTATATAAACAGATTCTACTGAGAAAGGTATTGGTTTGTTGATTGTGTTTCAGGATGAAATATTTATCAGAATCAGAAGATTAGGATCAGAAGAACAAATGCAGGATCAAATATAAAGAAGCTGTCTGAAGGATGCAACTCGTCTGAAGTGCGCAAACTGTCTGAAGACGTGAAGACCATATGAAGACACATAAAGCAATCTGAGAAAAGAAGCTGTCTGAAGCAAGGAAGCTTTCCGAAGCAAAGAAGCTGTCTGAAGCAACGAAGATGTCTGAAGAAGCAGAACTCGTCTGAAGAGTTGAAGCTGTCTGAAGTAGTTCAACCCGTCTGAAGTATCAGTGCTGTCTGAAGTCTCACTTATGACGTGGCACCCTCTGCTGAAGTTTGTGAAGACTTTTCTGAACCTCTGCTGCACGTACCTTTTCAAACACGTTTATGGCAAGGAACACAGAGACCCTTCCTGGTGATTTTGAATTTCATACACCACTGAGGAAATCTCTGCAACGCAGAAATTGCAGCAACAACGATGGCAGCTTTATAGCAGCACCAACGTTGTACTCTGTCAGAATTGTGAAGACACCCAGAAGCGTGTCTCACGATGGATTGAATAGCATTCAATGCTTTCTCTAAGGGTGGTATCACAACGGAAATATCATCATCACCAATCCAAAAGAAAGCACAAGAAAAGCTCAGGAGACTAAGCAGAAGCAACAAGAGAAATGTTTGAATAACATATTTTAATTCAAACATATTTTATCATCTGCAAGAAACAGCCATTGAAAAAGACACCTCACTCAAAGAAGAAAGGAGAAATGGTGTCAGGAAGCAAACAGAAAAGGAGCATATACAAAATAAGTAAGAGGACAAATCCAACGGATACCTCCTCATATACACTCCTAAGAAAAGCAGAGAAAATCAGAAGTCAGCTGAAGAAAAGTAAAAGGATATCAAGAGAGAGAACATGCAAAATAATATCAAGAAAATCTCTCTAAAAGAGCTCATCTACAGAAGTGTCAGAACAAGACTGTCTGAACACATAACTGCTAAAGAAGAAGCAACCGTTTGAGACACTATTACATAACGGCTATATGAGCCACATCATCAACATCTCAACGGTATCATGAATCATCTTCAAACGGCTATATTCCAACAGAACATAAATAGCCTCAAGGAAGAATTTGAAGATGTTGAACTCATTCACTTGGTTCAATCAGTTGATCAAGATGCATCAGAAAAATCCTATAGGTATTGACCATACTTACTTTGAATCAACTATGCTAGTCAAAATAGCAGTTGTTCAGTTGAACAACCTACCAGGCTGTGCTTAATCTCATATGAACCAAGAATGGTTTGAAGCTTGCAAGTATGCCTTGGTTTTTTCCAATGATACGGGGTGAGAATGTAACCCATGGAAACCAATGGCTAGAGAACAAGGCTGGAGCTTAAAGTCAGTATCTACCTAGCCAATTCTCAGAGGATGTTATACCTCATATCAGAGACAGGGATGTACTTAAACATATATGCTTGTATCACTGTCTTATCCTTGTACTTAGATTTATCCATTGTATCCTAAGTAGTACTCAGTTAACCTCTAGTACAGGAAAGGATTAAGTTTATGTTTTGTGGAAACTTAAACTTAGTTTAATTTGTAAACACTTTATGTGTCTGAGAGCCTGGAGAGGCTTGGTGGAAGAAAGAATACTCTACACTTGGATAAGTGTCTGAGAGCCTGGAGAGGCTTGGTGGAAGAAAGAATACTCTACACTTGGATAAGTGTCTGAGAGCCTGGAGAGGATTGGTGGAAGAAAGAATACTTGTGTCTGGAGAGACTGTACTCGTGGTGTCTGGAGAGACTGTACTCGTGGTGTCTGGAGAGACTGTACTCGTGATGTCTGGAGAGACTGTACTCGTGATGTCTGGAGAGACTGTACTCGTGATGTCTGGAGAGACTGTACTCGTGGTGTCTGGAGAGACTGTACTCGTGATGTCTGGAGAGACTGTACTCGTGATGTCTGGAGAGACTGTACTGCAATGTGTTGCCTGGAGAGGCAGTTGAAAACAAAGAATACTTGTTGAGCCTGGAGAGGCTTGTCTGTAAAAGAATACTGCAATGAGTTGCCTGGAGAGGCAGTTGAAAACAAAGAATACTTGTTGAGCCTGGAGAGGCTTGTCTGTAAAAGAATACTGCAATGAGTTGCCTGGAGAGGCAGTTGAAAACAAAGTAATACTTGTGTTGGCCTGAAGAGGTTGTGAATAATACTTGTAATCTTGAAAGATTAAAAGAAAATTCCAAGTGCTAGTTGGCACTGGGACTGGATGTAGCTCACGGGTTTGTGGGGTGAACCAGAATAAATTCCTTGTCTAAGTTTTCTTACCCTTATCTCTTATCAATTCTATTTATACAATCAAGGGGTCAGAATAATTAACCTGATATTTTATAAGGCACAAAACATCTTTTAAAATTAGTTTTTACCAGCCGTCTGAAAACTTCAGACAGCCTCTTTAAAAAGCCTGTCTGAAATCTCTATGCCCAAGTTTTTCTTCAATCTCTTTACCTCCAGTTTTCATATTTAAGTTGTAACTTGAAAAGTATTTTCTATAATAAACTTAACACAACTATTTCAATAAAATAATTTTTCATATGAACAAAACATGAGATATCTCTTATATCATTTGAAGCTTTACAAAGAATGTTCCTTGAAGAACTTCTGAAATAAAATCTCAGAAGTAAGTCTGAAAGATATCAGTTCAAAAATCAGGAACAGACTTCAGACAACCTCTAGTAGTCCGAAGTATTTCAGAAACTGCGCTGAAAATACTCTTTGTAATAATCTTCAAAAGATACGTTGAGAAGCCTCTGTTTAAAACAATCTTAAGACTTATCTTTAACGGTGCCCATATTCATGTTTTAACCAAAAGATTTCCAAAAACTATCAAAAAGTTTAAAACACTATTCAACCCCCCCCCCCCTTTTAGTGTTTCATGTGGTTCTAACATTTCTGATAAAGGATTTGCCTTGAAGCTTTCTTCTGAAATTACCTTCAGCATATAGAACTTCTAAGCTTTGCCCATACTCCATAAATGATTTGAAGTCTGATGTTTCTTAACATTAGGATTCTGATATTTTTGAATTCTTCATGAGAGTCCTGTCTTTCTAAGATCTCACATGTAAAACATCAGTAACTTCAAGAACAGAAAACATTAATTTTGATCAACAGGTTTGTTGTCATTAAAACCAAATCTCAGAGGGTTTTTGTACTAACAGATCCAATCATGCCTCTATACATGGTTGGGTCAACATATTCTTCCCCTTCATCTTTACTCAAGATTGCTGAAGGGTGCATAGGGGTTGTCATAGGTTTGCAATCATGCATGTTAAACTTAAGCATTTCCTTTGTATATTTCTCCTGATTGATCCATATACAATCAGAATCTTGCTTAATTTGAAGTCCCAAGAAAAATTTAAGTTCACCCATTAAACTCATTTCAAATTCAGATTGCATAAGCCTTGAAAACTCAGTGCACAGAAAGGAATTTGTTGATCCAAAAATAATGTCATCAACATATATCTGAACTAGAATCAGGTCTTTGTTAGACATTTTTCTAAAAAGAGTTGTATCAACTTTTCCTCTTTCAAAACCATTCTTGAGAAAAAAAAAAGGTGCTCAGTCTGTCATACCAAGCTCTGGGAGCTTGTTTAAGACCATACAAAACCTTTTTCAGTTTAAAAACATGATCAGGAAAAGTCAAATTTTCAAAACCAGGGGTTGTCTAACAAATACCTCTTCCTCAATAAATCCATTAAGGAAGACACTCTTTAAATCCATCTGATATAGTTTGATGCCATTATTGGCTGCATAGGAAAGTAAAATCCTAATGGCTTCAAAGCCTTGCTACTGGAGTAGTAAAAGTTTCAGTAAAATAAAGACCTCCTTGTTGATTATAGCCTTGTGCAACCAGTCTGGCCTTGTTTCTGACCACTTGACCATCTTTAGAGAGTTTGTTTCTAAACACCCATTTGGTTCCATTAATAATTTTCCCATAGGGTTTAGGAACAAGAGTCCAGACATCACTCCTGGAAAATTGATTAAGCTCTTCTTGCATGGCTAGGATCCACCCTTCATCATGCAGAGCTTCCTCAATGTTCTTGGCTCAATTTCAAAGAGGAAGGCAAGATTATTAACTTCTCTAAGTCTAGATCTTGTTCTTACTCCTTCTGAAGTATCACCAATGATTTGCTCTCGAGGATGATGAGTTCTGTATCTCCACTCATGCATGCGAGAGAAAACATGCTTGTTCTGAGACTCAATATTAACTCTGTGAAGAGAATCATTTTCATCAGGTTGACTGGGAGTCTGTTCAGCGAATACTTCAGAGGGTCTTTCAGCAGGTGCTTCATTCTTGACCTCTGTAGTCTCCGAAGTAAGATTCAGCTCCATTCCTGCAAAATCATCTTCTAGATTTGATAGTTCCCTATGAGTCTCTTTAGCATCATTAAATCTGACATGAATAGATTCTTCTACTGTCAAGGTTCTAGAATTATAAAATCTGTAAGCCTTGGATGTTTCTGAATAACCAATGAAGAATCCTTTATCTGATTTAAAGTCAAATTTACCCAGATCATCTTTGGTGTTAAGTATGAAACACTCACGGCCAAAGATGTGAAAGTAGGAAATGTTGGGTTTTCTTCCTCTCCACAATTCATAGGGAGTTCTCTTGAGAATTGGTCTTATCAAAATTCTATTTTGAATGTAGCAAGCTGTGTGAACAGCCTCTTCCCAGAATGATCTTGGTAGGTGCTTGAAATGAGCATGGTTCTACTTCTACCCATCTCCTGCAAGCTTCTGTCCTTTCTCTCAACAACCCCATTTTGCTGAGGTGTTCTAGCCACTAAGAAATTGTGAGAGATCTCATTCTCATCACAGAACATGTTGAAACTTGAGTTTTCAAACTCACCACCATGGTCACTTCCGATTTCAGATATGCAAAATCATTTTTCATTTTGCACCTTCTTACAAAATTTTGTGAAATTCTCAAAAGCCTCATCCTTGCTTTGAGGAATACAACCCATGTGAATCTAGAGTAGTCATCAGCAATTACTAAGCCATACTTTTTACCAGCCAAGCTTTCAGTTCTTGTAGGACCAAACAAATCAATGTGAAGTAGTTCTAAAGGTCTTGAGGTAGACACAACATTTTACTCTTGAAAGAGCTTCTTGTTTGTTTACCTTTTAGACAGTTTTCACATAAAATATCATATTGAAAGAAAGCTTGGGCAATCCTTTTACAAGATTGTGCTTTGTAAGCTTTGAGATTAACCTCAAGCTGGCATGTCTAAGTTTCTGATGCCAAATCTGTTTTTCATCTTTAACAGAAAGCAAACAAGTTATATTTTGATATGCAAGTTCCTCAAGATCTATCTTATACACATTATTGTGTTTCTTGGCAGTAAAAAAGACTTGGTCAGAGGCATCCTTGACTACACAACCATCCTTAGTGAAGGATACAACATATCCACTGTCACATAATTGGCTTATGCTCAGTTGGTTGTGTTGAAGTCCTTCAACACGGAGAACATTTTGTATAACAGAGAGATGGGATATAACTACTGAACCAATACTAGTGATTCTGCTTTTCTGGTTTCCTCCAAAGGTCTCCACCCCTCCGTCCTTAGGTCTAAGGTTTTGCAACAAAGACCTTTCTCCTGTCATGTGTCGCGAGCAGCCACTGTCCAGGTACCATTTGTGGTGTCTCCTTTGTCTTATTAAATACATCTGCAACAGGAATAATCAGAGACTTAGGTACCCATATCCTTTTGAGTCCTTTTTTTGTTAGCAACGGGTTTGCCCTTTCTCTTGTGTTTGCACTGAGACACATTGTGTCCAGGCTTTCCACAGTGAGAGCATCCCATACCTTTCTTAGCTTTTTCAGCAGGTTTAAATTGAATCATGTGATGATTCACTGTCTGAGTATCCCAGACCTTCTTTGTTTTTGGAGTTCTTTTGAACACCCAACATTTTGTTGAGGTTCTTAGTTCCATTGACAAAGTTGGCAAGGTCTCTAGTGAGTTCAGCAACTTGTTTCTTTAAAAGTTCATTTTCTTTGATTAAACTTTCTGAACTACTAGCCTCAAAATTCTTCAAGAGTTTTTCCTTAAGTAAAAGATTTTTAGTCTCAAGAGCGTCATTTTTATTTGAAACTTCAGTAAATGCTCTAGACAAATCTTTGTACTCTTGGAAAAGCTCCTTAGAAACTCTCCAGTAAGTCATCATTCATGTCTTGAAGAGTTTGAGGAATTACCTTAGATTCAGAACTGTCTGATAAGGAAGACTGGCCATCAAACAGAGGTTGGCTTCTTCAGCAGACTCATCTTCCTCTTCAGAGGTTGAATCATCTAAGTCCTCCCAGGTTGCCATCAAACCCTTTTTCTTCTTGAAGAACTTCTTTTTATAAGAGGGTTTCTTCAGCTTTGGATACCTAGCCTTCATATTCCCTGGCTACTTGCATTCATAACAAATTATTTTGTCAGTAGGAAAAGATTCTTTACCTGACTTACCTATTTTGGTTTTAGAAGATGACCTTTTACTGAACCTTTCTTTCTTTTGGAGCATCCTCTTGATCTTTCTGCTCAAAAGAGCTAGATCATCATCATCATCAGAGCTCCCCTCTGAATCTTCAGAACCTTTTGAAGACCCCTCAACTTTCATGGCCTTTTGTGGTCCAGCCTTCAGCAGCTTGGACTTGGCATTCAGGGCAAATGACTTCTTTTTAGGAGCATCTTCACCAAGTTCCAACTCATGGACTTTGAGGGATCCCAAAAGTTCCTCCATTCTTAAAGTATTGAGGTCTTTTGCCTCTTGAATGGCAGTTACTTTGGGCCTCCAAATCTTTGGTAAACTCTTAACAATCTTGCGATTATTATCACCAGAATCATAGGACCTGCTTAAAGATTTGAGTCCATTAGTTATGGTTTGAAACCTACCAAACATTTGCTCTACGGTTTCTGACTCATGCATCTTGAACATCTCATACTGATGAACAAGCATGTTGATCTTAGATTGTTTGACATTATCGGTCCCTTCATGGGTTGCTGCCAAAGTATCCCAGATCTCATTGGCTGAAGTGCATCAATGCACCTTCTCATATTCAGATTTACTCAAGGAGCAAACTAAATAGAGTTTTGCCTTAGCATTTAGTTTTACACGTGCCTTCTGTTCACCAGTCCATTCTGCCTTGGGAATGGGCACACCAATATTGGTGGGAATATAGTCACCATCAGTGACAACATCCCAAAGATCTATGTTGCTACTCTCAATGAACAACTTCATACGATCTCTCAAGTAATGGTAGTCTGTACCATTGAAAGCTGGGGGCCTTGAGACAGAAGCTCCTTCTGTAATGTAGTGTGGGTTGCTTGTTGAGGTTTCCATCTGGATCTTCTTCCCTCAACACTTGTTAGATGCTCAACCCGAGGTTGAGCTCTGATACCAACTGTAGAAACCACAGGAAACACTAGAAGGGGGTTGAATAGTGTTTTATATGTTCAAATAGATTTTATGAAAACCCTTTTCACAAGTAAAATATTTCACAATAGTTTTGAGCAAGTTACTCAAATTGGCGTTAAGGTACTTGCTGAAGTGACTTCAGCAGGTCCAGAAAATGGAATTGAAAACTTGTTTTATGAAGCGTTTGAATTTCTTTTCTGATCAAGCTTATAAAACTGATTATTCAGAACCCTCCAGTTAGTCAAAATAACAGATATTGAGAGATAAGGGTTGAGAAGACTTAGCCAAGAGATTTATCCTGGTTCACTCACATCCACTGTGAGCTACGTCCAGTCCCAATGCCAAAACAACAAAGGATTTTCCACTAACTGATCACAGTTACAAGTATTCTTTTACAGTCAAACCTCTTCAGGCTCTATACACCGAGTATTCTTTTACAGACAAGCCTCTCCAGGCTCAAACCAAGTATTCTTTAAACAGAAAGCCTCTTCAGGCTCAAACATAAACATGTATAAAAAGAAATGCTTAAGCTTTTAAACTACACAAGTTTAAAGCTTAAACTGGGTAAGATGTACAAATAATTGAGTATAACTCAGGATGAGAAATTGTTTTACAAATAAAACAAATGAATATATTTTTCTCAGAGAGTTTTTTTTTTTTTGCAGCGCTTCAGCAAGGTTGTTCGTTCTCTATATCTTGTTTCTGCATGAGACTCCATATTTATATAGAGAAGGGAAAAGAGACCGGTAGACTTCTCTAAATCTCGTTGAGAAATGACTTTCTTCCCGTTGTGACACATAGCTTTGGTAGCTTGTAGTAGCAGGTGCAGCAGGTAGTGGGTGTCAGCAGTGCAGACTTCTACTTTTCTGAGCACAGTGTACTTCCACAGCAGACATTGTCTTTTTGGTGAATAGTGATTTTGAAATATGCCAAAAAGCATTTTTTCTGACTTTCCAGAAGAAGAAGCACATACAACTGGGAAAAACTATGGAAAGTTTTAGTCTACAAAGAGAATTTACAGAGAAGTTCTTTTCCAAAAAGATGCAAGTCTCAGTACGACGTCTCTCATCTTCAAAGGTTCTCTGGCTTTAGCAAGTCTTAATCAATCAGCAGGTTCCTCTTCTTCAGAAGGTTGCATTACTTCAATAGGTTGTAGGATTTTAGAGGGTTGCTGTATTAGGCATTTTCTAAAACACAGAAACTACCTTCGGCAGAAATTGTTCCTTCTATTTAGGAATTTAACCAAATTTGTTACTCATTAAAACTCAGGGTTATGAGACTTAAAACATTATTATCCACTGAATAATATTTTGAGACTCAACAAGTGGAACACAGCCAAGTTCAAGTTTCAAATCATAGCCCCTATATAAACAAGAGTTAGTCCGACCCCACTGATTATATATGAGCTTACTTGTATTGAATTAAATAGAGTTAGGTTGGTTTGGTTTATATATAATTGGATAAAATTGATTTTTTGTGGGTTTGATTTCTATCAAAATTATGTTTTAAACGTGAATTAAAGTCAATCTCATTGAAAGTATCATTTGTCCACGTTTGAAACATGGACTCAATGTAAACCAAACACGCTATTTAATAAATATATAGAATCAATAATAGGGAATGATACACAATTTATAAAATACATCACATGGAAGTAATTTAAAATTAATTCAGTGAAATTGATTTTCACTGTTTACAAATATAATCAATAACCAATCAAACACTTAACATTGAGTAATAATAAAATTGAATTAAATTTTGTTGAGTTTAAATTAAATTTAGAGAAATTTTATTTTATCAATACGATCTACAAGTTTAGATTAAATGATCAAGTTAGCATTTTTTAGAAAAAAGTAATTCTTTTAAAACATATATTGTTTATATCTAAATTCCTCCCCGGGAGATTCTTGTTTGAGTAAAAAAACATTGGCATCATGCATGGTTTGACTTTCTCGTTAGATCTTACTTAACTATTTGAATAAATCACATGTTGATATATATAATTATGTGATTTTATGTTAAATTATTTTTAAATAAAACCTATATAATTAATATATTATTTTGATTTAATTAAGAAAATAAATATTTAATATTTAAACGAGCAATGGTTGAATTAATTCATATTTCACGAAAATCAATCCAAACCCAAGTCAAGTTATACAAATTGATTTGATCATCGGCTTTACCTCATCTAACCTCATGACTCATGAGACCTTTTATTTATACAACTCATTGATTATAAAATACTTATTTTTTTATATATTTCTCTCACATCTTTCATCGTATCATACTTGTTTCCCTCTCTTTTGTCTCTGTCTCTCCCTGATTGTTACAAACAACATTTCCCTAATCTCATTTCTTCACCTCCCCAACAAAGTTAGCCAAGAAAGCCAGTTATTATAATCTTTCATTTCATGAGTTGGCCACCAAACTTGACAAAAACAGGATTGTCATATTCCAATACTTGACAGATTATTATTTTTTTATCAGCAAAGTAAACATAAATTTATTGAATTGGAGTATGTTTCACAAAGAACTAAGGATTATCTTCTGCTGGTTAGTAATTGAGCTGAATCCGACCGTCTCTGCAACAGGATGGAGGTACTTGCAACAAACACTCCAACGCTCAAGTCAGAATTCAATGTACCTGTTTTAAAGCTTGCATGGGGTATTTATAGTGATCGTAGAAGCTTCTTCTCACGTGGGGGTAGGTGAGTCATGACGTCATCTCCTTTGGAAATGCGCTGCCACTTGCCTTTACTCGAATGGAGAGGATTTTTTTATTACTTAATATTATGCCATGTTAATAGACAACTGTCCTCAATATGCATGTAGTTCTGATTAGGATGTGTAACGGTTTTAGCGTAATAACTTAATTAGTATTTTCTATCCGAGTTGCCTTATATGAATCCGGATTAACCCATCCGAGTAGACTGTTTTGACTAATCCGGGTAGGTTGTTTAGACCCTGTCTTAGTGAACTGCTTTGGTCACTCTAGGTAAGCTGTCTTGCCCCCATCCGAGTAAGCGGTTTAATTTATATCCGAGTTGGTACCTCGGAACAGAGTACTCATAATACAATTACAACCTGATGTACTCATTAAATCATTCCCAATCACAGTACATAGAATAAATTCACTGTATCGAAAAATACTGTCTAATGGATCAGTGCTTAATCCATTCCAATCCAGTAATTGGATTCTCATAACCTCCCAAACGTTCCATCACAATCATAATCCATTGTTACAAATAAATCTCATAACACCCCGCCCCCCCTAAACATTCAATTCCAATCAACACCAAAGCAACTATTAAATTTATTGAACAACATAGAAAAAATGATAGCTTTTACGGGAAAGCCAACAATACCACACAAGCAAGATAAGTAGCCACTATATATGCAGTATAGTCAAAGATTAGTGAAATGGCAGGCAAAACAAATAAATGTAGCCAAGCAACATATACAGGTAAATCTCATATCAGAAATAATGTAGATTTATATACTTAGGATAGAAACATGAGGAAACAACCCTGCAAAAACCTCATATCAGTAAAAGCAGATTTGTAATCTCCCTTTGTGTATTTAGCAGCATCAGGAAACAGCACTGCACGCATGAAGCCATGAACCTGAGTGCTTGTATATATTGCATATATTTCAACTAAAACGGCTTAATCCAACACATTTCCTGTGAACTATCAATATATTGCCAACAACCCTGCTCTTGACATGAAGGCAACAATACCAATGATATTAAAGGTAGTGCTTGCAGCTTGTCACCTATAAGTTATGCATAAAGCAGGATTTGAAATCCATTCAAAACTGAATAAGCAAAGCCACCAAGTCTGAAACGAATCCAAGCCCATGATCTAAGCATAATCAACCTAGACTTCTTATCTTAAAACACTATATCATAAGAAGATTGTTCTGCTTTCAGGACCTCTTTTACCATCTTCACTATTGTCTTTATATAAAAGAAAACAAATTCTTTATAAAAGAGTACAATGAATACTATAACCTGTATACAAAGTCACAACAAAACTGAGTTTACATGCTACAGAATTGTTTCAAACATTCTAAAGAACAATTACCACAATCAGAAGAACAGAAGCAACACCCTTCAATTCTGGAACACACCCAATTACAAGAACGAATTTTATCAAGTCCATAAGATGCAAAAGTTTAAATAGATTCTTGTCTAAAAACAACCTCATTCTCTATGGCACACTATGTCTAACAACTCCATTACATTCCATATTTTAATCAAATAACAAATACAATAATCTCAACAGTTACAAGACTGTAAAAAGTACAAAAACTTCAACTTAACATTTGTGCTTTACAGCAGGGGAATAAAGGACAGAAACATACAGCAGAACTAGAATGTAGAACTTTGAAATTTCATTCTTCATTCATCCAATTGTTGAGTCGATTATGATATTGCACCGCATCCTTTATAGCAGTAACAGTATCTGCAATAACACCATAGATGGCTTGAACTGATTCAAGAGTGATAGGTGTCTCATTAGTGATGGACCAATCAATGATATTGAATCCAACAGTTAGAAGACTTCCAGTGCCAGTGTTAGAGCCTCTATCTTTTCCTTCACCCTTTACTGGTAACCCTCCAGGGAGAATAGCAAACCCTGATGGAAGGATAATTACATTGTCTGGGTTGCATCCTTTTGAAAGAGCTAATAAAGCTTGCTCATCTAGTGGAGCATAAACCACGTAGAAACCTGTGGAGTCTGTGTAACTCTCTTGCAGATAAAAGATTTCAGTATTGCCCTCAGATGTCTAAGAATGGAAAATAAGGCAAGTTTAGGTTTAAGTCTTTGGATTCTGAAGAAAAGTACTGAAAAGGAAAACAACTTACAATTGCTCGCATCAAGGAAACACGATTCCCTGAACGATCGTCCTTGACTATGCATGAGAATTCTTGAATGGTAAGTGTTTGTGAAAGCTTGTCCCACTATAATTATTCAACAAAAGTAAATATGATAATTGAAAGGTCATAATCACAAAGAAAAGGAAGTAGAATTAGCATTCAAAATCACAATCATGCTTGATTTATAAATAGTACTACGTTACTTTTTTTTTGTGACAGACTCTATACTTATTTTAATTTACAAGCTCTTTCTTGCATTCATCAACTAGTAGGAACCTCTTTGACCGTGGTAATTAATCAAACACACTTCAAATCAAGATCACAAAATTCAGTCCTTACACATGCATTTTATTTCATTGTCAAGTTATGAGGTCAAAACTCCCTATGTCAGCAGAATGATTTCAACAGTCTGACTTAGTTTAATCAAGAATAAGATAGTCTCTAGTTTTATACTAATATCATTTTTTTATTTTGTGAAATATAATTGTTGCCAACTCTTAGTTGAGTTTTTTCAGATGTATAATGTCACATTTTCTCAAGTAAAATTACACAATCCAGAGGATTTTGGTATAAAATGAACTATGAGAAGGATTGGGAGATCCTCGGGTCTGAATCATTCTTTCATCTATAAGTTTCAAACCAAAAGATTTACAACTAATCAAATTTTTACCTAGTTATGTTCTAAGGTCAATGTAATGTTGAGTCTCAAGACTAATTAATGATTAAATTAATGTATAAATGGAATATTGTTTTACTTAAATGTATAGCATTCAAATTATAAGAACAATAGATAGACCCTCAAAAACTTCTAATTTTAAAGACTGTCCGAAGCCAAACCAAGTTTAAGGAAGTTCATCATTTGAAGCCTTTGAATGGATAGATTTGTGTATTCATTTGAAGCACGATTGAAGTATGAAGGGTGAAAAACTGAAAGTGTTAACTTGCCAATGATAGATCTGATCTGGTCACACTCCTCAAGAATGATAGTTGAACACGCAAAGCATAATTGAAGTTGTCATCCATAGGTGTAAGCAAAAAGACTACTTTATTCCAAATTAAAAGGAAATACACTGCCATTCATACATACATACTTATTTACATAGCAACATTGAAACTGAAGTATCTCTAAACAAGTACAACTATTAGAAAAACAACAACTTTGCCCACACTTTTTGTAATTAAAACTAAAAAGTAAAAAATGAAAACAGTAATATTTTTTCAAAGTAAAGGATCCCTTTAAAAACTTGTAACAGTTACTTTTTAAAACTATCTTTAAATTTTTTTTGTTAAATAGGTTTTTTAATTTTTTAAAAAAAATAAAAAATAGTTTTTAAAAACTATAAACAAATATACTATTTATATTTGGAGTTGTTAAGTTGGATTATGTACTAGTACTCTAGTATTACTTTTGATTAAGTTATTAATCTGTGAGTTATGTATGAGACATTTAGACTTCTTATACATTGTGAAATTTTAGTTTATGCAAGTATTTTGTAAAGATTTAAAGAGTTTTTCCTCTTAATTATGCTATTTTATGTGTATATATGTGATTTTTTTTTTTGTGTTAATCACATGTATCCCCTATTATAATTAATGGTGTAATCATGTTTGGAGTTTAATCATAGTTAAGGCTCACCACCCCTCCTTAAGAATGTGTTAGTGGGGATCAAACCCGGGAGCTCTTCTCACAATGTGATTTCCAAATAAACCACAACACTTTGGTAAGATATTACAAAATTGAATCTTACAATCTATTTTTGTGATCCCACAATTTATAACATCCTAAGTAATATTTTGATTTTGACTACCTTGATCACACCTTTTGTTTTATTTAATTAAGATGATTATTGGATAAGATTAAGTGACATACCACTCGTCCATTTAAAAATCAACACTTTCTAATCATATGAACTCATTCTATAAAAAGTTTTAAATTCTACCGTCTTTTTAAACTATGCTTACCTTTTAAACTAAATTGCTTTTTTTACAATGGTTTATATCTGTACCATTTTAATTTTTCTTTGACAGTTACCAAACATTTGTTTTCTCTGAAAATAAAACTCTATTGTGTGAGACTATAAATTGACTTTTTTTTTTTTTTAAAGATTCTCAAGCACCCTCCATAGCCCGCACCATAAAGCCATATAATAATCATACTCAAATCTGCGAATACTGACACGACCCATCCTAACTTTGATGGGAAAAATCCACTTTTCCTTGGGTTTTAGGAAAATCTACCCACGAACTCTTTCCGTCTTCAACGGGGACAGGTTTGGGGTGCTAGAACCCTCCCCATCTGATATAATAATTAAATAATTTTAATTACATTAATAGTTAAATAATAAAGAAAAACTTATATATTTTTCTTAAAATATAATATGGTTGTTGAGTTTTTTATTTTTTAGGATTCTCAATGTCTATATTTAGATATTATTTGAATTAGAATATTATATATATATATAACCTATTTAAAAATATATATTTAAATTATTAAAAATAAAGAAAAAATAAAAAAGTAGGGAAGGTGAGATCCCTGCGGGTTTCCTTAAACCTGACTGACGAGCACCCATGAGATAAGGTTGAGTTTTATAATTTCATATTCGCTCTCTTAAAACCTGAACTTATCCCAACTTTTAGGGGGATAAGAATACAAAGAGCCAAACCCGCCCCCACTCTATATGTTGCCATCTTGAGCGCGGTGGTGAACGGCGCTGCCCAGCGGGTGCTGCGCCATGGTGAGTCTGGACGCGGACAGGGACTGAAGTCGCGCGGGACGTTCCGGCGAAAAGGGCTGAATGTGACAAGCGATTCGGCGACACGAGGAGGAAAGACAGACTTTATGGCGTAGCGACGCCGAGGGGTGTCAGAACCGGGGTCACGACGGGACGGCGAAACGAAGAGGTATTGAAAAATCGTTTTCAATGGAGTCGCCACCAATATTTATTTTTTAGGGAAAATATCAGAAAAATCCTTTTTAAAAAATGGTTTTTGAAACCAGATTTGGATTCGAGAGTCGATTATGTGTAGGAAAGGTATTAGCACCCTACGACATTCGTCCTAAGACGGTTACCTCTAATTAATTATGCAAATTTATTAACTTTTGAAAAATATTTATTTTACCCCTTAAAGAAAAATCTTTTTGTTTTTATTTACAAATTTTATTTACAAATTTATTTACATTGTTTATTTTTTAGACTATTTGAAAATTTAGAAAAATATTTATTTGGGCTTAACGGGGCCAGTTCCCGCTCCTACGTATCCCCAACTGTAATGGGGAAATCAAAGCCACGTAGTTCTCAAAAAAAGTTTGATTGATTTGGATTTTATCTTTTTCTTTTTTTGAAAGATTTATTTTTATTTGAAAGAGAAGATTGGAAAATATTTTTTTTTACTTGTTTTTGCTATTTTTGAAATAATTAATTTTGGAAAAGAATTTTATTTGCACGGGGTCCAAGTCAAACACTTGGTTTGTTCAATAAACCCTTACGATATTAATAATATTAAAGTCAACATCTACTGCTCAATTAATATTATTAGTCGTTGCGAAAATTTATTTTTTTAAACTATATTTATTTTTATAATTTTGAAAAGGTTTTTTTTATTTTGAAAAGGAATATTTTATTTTGAAAAGAATTTTTTTAAATTTGAAAAGGAATATTTTATTTTGAAAAGAAATTTTTAATTTTGAAAAGGAATATTTTTTTAAAAGAAATTTTTAATTTTGAAAAGAAATTTTTAATTTTGAAAAAGAATATTTTATTTTGAAAAGAAATCTTTTATTTTGAAAAGGAATTTTTTATTTTGAAAAGAAATTTTTAATTTTGAAAAGGAATATTTTATTTTTAAAGGAATTTTTAATTTTGAAAAGAAATTTTTTAATTTTTTAAAAAGAAATTTTTAATTTTGAAAAGAAATTTGTAATTTTGAAAAGAAAATTTTAATTTTGAAAAGGAATATTTTATTTTGAAAAGAAATTTTTTAATTTTTTAAAAAGAAATTTTTAATTTTGAAAAGGAATATTTTATTTTGAAAAGAAATATTTTATTATAACCTATTTTTCTCGGGGTTCGATTCAAAATTTTTAAAAACCAAAAATTGAAAACTCACAACCACCCCGAACAGCCCCTTAATTAATATTATATATATTTATAAAATGAAGTGAAATGTTGCCTATGGATGTTTTTAAGAACGGTTTTACAGTAGTTGGCATAGTTATTATACCCACACCTGCACAGCCGTTGCATATTCAAAGTTACAGGAACGGTTAGAAACAAAAGGAACTACGGTTAATAATGTGTTGCCTTTTATGTGTTTTGGGAACGGTTTTGAAATTGTTGATTAGAAAAGAGCCCACGGTGAATAAAAATGTTGTCTTTTCTATGTTACAGATGTTGTCTAAAAAAGCGTTACCTAAACTCTAAAATATTGTAGTGATCCTATTTCTAGGAATTAAAGAGAAATTATTGCGCTATCTCCAGTTCCACCATACACTAGCCAAGAGAAGAGGTCCATGGGGGCCACGAATATTCCGTTGAAGCCAAATCAGATACTCATCCCTAAAGAAACTAGGCTGAGTAAAACATCCCAATCTACTCAATACATCTTTTTGCAGAGCTGCAATCTCTCAGGAAATGTAACATAGTTTCCTCATGATCTTGGCATCTCGGGAAAATTGCATTAGGAGCAATATGTCGTCTGAAAAGAATAGATTTAGTGGCCAGGGAGTCATGAAGAATTAACCAGATCAGAAAATGAATTTTTTCCTGTGTTCAAATTTTCTAGATCTAATGCCAAGTCCCAGGCATAGTAAACCCCTGCTGGTTTTGAAGTTAGTTGTAACCCGATTTCGCAAAATAATTCTTGTCTGTGCTCGCACTCCAAATCCATCTGTCCAAACCATCCGAATAGTGCAGCGGAACTAGAATTAAACGTATTTGAATCAAAATCTCCTCTGGGATAGGAGTAGACAATATTATGGAAATCCCACGACCCATTATTCCAAAGCTCCTTATTGAACTGTCGTTAGTGTCAGTTTAATTAATTTGTTCAAGTATTTATAGAATTGTCTCTCATTAAGGATATCTATTGACTTAGAAAAAAAAATGTGATAACTAAATATTAATAATATTTGAATTATGATAACCCATTTTTCATTGTAATACAATTTATTCTTATTAAATAGAAACAATAAAGTCAAAGTAATAAGACATTTTTATAATTATTAGTAAAAATAAGAAACAACAAAGAAAACTCAAACTAAGCAATTTTTTAAGTTAAATGGAGGAATTTGTAGAGAAAAAAACGTAAGGACAACTTTTTTTAAAAAAAATGGATATTATCTATGTTTAAATTTCTTACATAAGAAAAATAAAATAAGATATTAGTACATAATATTTTTTTATTTCAATATTTAATATCAAATAAAAAATTAACCTTCTTTTTTGCTTCTTTTCCAAACTCTCTCTGTCCATCCAACCTTATTACATAAGAGTAAACAACTCGGGGGAGTTGATTTTTACACATCATGTTTAATCCCACACATCCCACTCTTTTTAATTTCCCAAAATACCTGATTCTCTTGCACATCCTGTGACACCCTTCTACCCCCAAACTCTTATATATCAACGAAGCGGAAGACTTAGTAAAATAATGCACCACACTGGGTAAAAAGGTTCACCTTCCTCATCGTTTGAAACGTCAAGTAATCTTAAAGTCAGTTTAATTAAATAATAATAATATTCAACGGTTTTCGAAACAACGGAATCTCAAATGACAATATTAAAATATCCTACTAGCCATGCAAGGTACTTAAACAGTTCACAAATCTCTCCCTAATAAAAAAATCATAAAATAAAAATCCCCATGATATGCCCTGATGTCTCATGTATCAGAGCGACACTCCCTTTACTCAATACTCGATACCAGTTGTATCATCATCATCACCTGAAATTAACCATAGTAACAGTGAGGAAAGGAACACTAACTCATACATACACATAGGGGCTACCCCATCCTCACCACACATAGCACAACATCAAGTTCAATCACATAATCATTAATCATATTCTCATCACATCGTATTCATCAATAAATCATCATATAATAACTCATCAATATATTCATCATACTATATAACTCACACATCATATTTCACCAAGAAAGCACATCTCTACTCTCAACACATAATATTCACATCATCAATAATTCTCATATCATCACAGTATCAATTAATTTCATCATTAATGCAATGCATGCTCATTTATCATGCACACCAAACTCATCAACACCTCCTAAGGTTCATGATTTGGAACTCCGCACAATGGGCGCACCTCATCAATCTCCCTAGTTGTTACCAATGATGTCTACCGTTAAACACCACACAGGCCGGTAGGTTGTACCCCCTCGTTGGGCCCGCACAACTCATTCGACCCTAGGTTGCACCCCCTCGTTGGGCCCATGCATCGAATGTCCATCATGGTCACTACACCCCCTCAGTGTAGTACACCTGAGTTGTACCCCCTCGTTGGGCCCGCACAACTCAGTTATCAGGATACACCCCTTCGTTGGGCCCGTGTACCTGATGTACATGCTCAAGGCATATACGACATCAAATCAATTCTCATATGCTCAATGCACGATCAACATCATATAGTTCATATACATCATCATCAATCGTCGTTAGTCATCATTAATCATCATAATATCATCAAACATCATCATAATAATCATCATAAATATTACAAGGCATCATCATTTATCATCATCATAGTCATCAAGTATATCATCAATCATTCATCAATCATTATGAAAATAAACATCTATCATCAAGGACACACTCATATAATCATAATCACACCAAAATCAAGGTATAACAATCACCTTCAAACATTAAGATCACCAAAACCACTCTGGAAAACTCATCAAAATTACATCAAAACAGAAATCTGCGATCTGCGCTCCAACCTGTGCTGCAGCGCAACCTGCAGCGCAGATTCCAGAGAGTTCCCGCTTCAACCTGCGCTATAGCGCAAGTTGCAGCACGAGTTACGTAGAACGCGTCTGTTCTACGTTTTACCCCTTTTTCTCCCCTTCTTCAATCCCTACTCAATCATCATCGTTCATACTTCAATCATATTCGTTTATATCGATTAAACTCATCAAAAACAACAATCTTAACACAGATTATACAGTTATTCAATCAAAATCCCAAATCATTAAATCCCTAATTACCCTCTTTCAATATTCTCAATATCCTCTTCAATTTCACCCAAGAATTCATCAAGATTCATAAAATCAGTCATCAATCAACAGTTTTCATCATACCATACTCAACATATACATATATTAAGTCAAATTTAAATGTCTTAGAGGGTCTTATGGTTGCCCTCACTACCCAAACACACCCACATGCACATACAAGCAACACCCTTTCCCCCCCGTTACCTTGGAGTGAAGGTCAAACTGCAACAATCTTTGATTCTTGGTTCTTGATTCTTGATCAATCTGCAGCAACCCTCTCTTGAGACATAGTTTCTCCCCTCCTTGGCTCTTCGCACTCTGACAATTTGAAAAATAAGGATTAGGGTGAACTGATAACCCTTCCTTACTAAAATGCCTATATGGGCTTGGGCCTATCCTCAACCCCCTTATCTTCTTTTTAAATTTGAACTAGCTTTATGGATAAAACTACTCATAATATTAATTCTATTATTCATTTATTTATTTCCACTACTTTATTAATTTAATTTAATTTTATTCTACTTAATAAAATTCAGGATGTTACAACTCTCCCCTCCTAAAAGAAAATTCGTCCTCGAATTTTACCTGAAGCGAATAACTCTGGATAGGACTCCTTCATCTTCTCTTCAAGTTCCCAAGTAGCACTCCCGGGTGTAGGTCCTCCCCAGATTATCTTAACTAGAGGAATTTCTTTACCTCGAAGTTGTTTCACCCTCCGATCCTCAACTCTCACCGGCATAGTTTCCACCGTCAGGTTTTCCTTAATCTCAAGGTGATCCGACTCAATCACATGTGAAGGATCATGAATGTATTTTCGGAGTTGAGAAACATGGAATACATTATGAAGGTTTGACAAGTGTGGAGGTAAAGCAATCGGATAGGCAACATTGCCTACTCTTTTGAGAATTTGGTAAGGACCAATGAAACGAGGTGTAAGCTTTCTAGACTTTAATGTTCTACCAACCTCAGTCCACGGAGTGACTTTCAGAAATACATGGTCCCCTTCTTTGAATTCCAATTCCTTCCTCCTCTTATCAGCATAACTCTTTTGCCTACTCTGATCTATCCTCATCCTCTCCTGGATTATCCTAACCTTATCAGTGGTTTGCTGCACTAACTCTGGTTCTATTGCAAGACTCTCTCCCGGCTCACACCAACACAAGGGTGTTCTACATCTCCTACCATACAATGCCTCATAAGGCTCCATACCTATGCTAGAGTGGAAACTATTATTATAAGTAAACTCTATCAAAGGTAAGAAGCTATCCCAACTACCCCCTTGGTCTAACACACAAGCTCTAAGCAAATCCTCTAAGGATTGAAAGCTTCTCTCAGTCTGACCATCTGTTTGAGGATGATAAGCTGAACTAAGCCTAAGTTGGGTTCCCAAGGCCTGCTACAAACTCTCCCAAAATCTAGAGGTAAACCTGGGATCTCTATCTGAAACTATGCTAGATGGTATGCCATGCAATCTCACAATCTCACTGATGTAAAGCTGAGCTAGTTTCTCTAAGGAGTACTTAATATTAATAGGAAGGAAATGTGCACTCTTAGTTAACCTATCCACAATAACCCAAATAGAGTCATGCCCCCTTACAGTCTTAGGAAAAGCAACTACAAAGTCCATGGAAATACTATCCCACTTCCACTCGGGTATACTTAAGGGTTGAAGCAATCCTGAAGGCTTTTGATGTTCTACCTTAGACTTTTGGCAAACTAGACAAGTACTCACAAACTCCTCTATATCCCTCTTCATCCTAGGCCACCAAAATATCTTCTTCAAATCTTGATACATCTTAGTTGAACCTGGGTGAAAACTAAGCTTACTCCTATGACCCTCTTCAAGCACTAAACGCTTAATGGTAGGTTCACTAGGCACACACACTCGGTCTCCAAATCTCACAACCCCATATGCATCTAAGACAAACTTTCTACCACTACCTTCCTCTATAGCCCCTCGCTTACTCACTAAGAATGGGTCCTCTAATTGAGCTTTCCTAATGTCCTTCAACAGATCATTACTTACTCTAATCATCCCTAGCCTCACACTATCAGAAGTCACTTCACAGGCTAAGCTCAAATCCCTAAACTGAGTTAAAAGATCCATTTCCCTAATCATCAAGGAACTAACATGAATAGATTTCCTACTCAGAGCATCTGCCACTACATTACCCTTACCGGGATGGTAACTCAACTCAAATTCATAATCCTTTAGAAACTCTAACCACCTCCTCTGCCTCATGTTCAACTCTTTTTGGTCAAACAAATACCTAAGGCTCTTGTGGTCACTAAAAACCTCAAATTTGGAACCATACATATAATGTCTCCACATTTTCAACACAAACACTACAGCTGTTAACTCTAGGTCATGGGTAGGATAGTTTCTCTCATGTATTTTCAATTGCCTAGAAGCATAGGCTACTACTTTACCCTCTTGCATTAACACTCCTCATAAACCCATCTTAGAAGCATCACAATATACTACAAAATATTTACTAAGATCAGGCCACACTAACACTGGCGCACTAGTCAACTTTTCCTTAAGAGTTTGGAAACTAAATTCGCACTTACTGTTCCACACAAAGGCAACTCCCTTCCCAGTCAACTCAGTCAAAGGTAAAGCTAACTTAGAATACCCCTCTATGAATCTTCTATAGTACCCAGCTAACCCAAGGAAACTTCTAATCTCACTCACTGACTTAGGAGCCCCCCACTTAAGTATGGCCTCTACTTTAGAAGGATCAACACCTATACCTCCTTTAGAAATCACATGACCTAAGAAACTTACTTCTTCTAACCAGAACTCACTTTTAGACATCTTAGCATACAATTGTTTATCCTTAAGAATCTGAAGCACTACCTTTAAATGTTCCTCATGCTCCTCCTTAGTTTTGGAATAAATTAGTATATCATCTATAAAGACAACTACGAATTTATCCAAGTAAGGGTGAAAAATCCTGTTCATATAATCCATAAAAATTGCAGGAGCATTAGTCACACCAAAAAGCATTACCAGATACTCATAATGTCCATACCTAGTTCTAAAAGCAGTCTTAGGTAAAAAAAAAGAAAGGAAAAAGGCAGGAGTAGGTATGTCTCCCGTGGAGAATACTTGTGGTTTAAAAAAAGTAACATTACAGAAATGAGAATAAAGAAACTAAATAACGCAAACGAGAAAACATGACATGTGTTTTTTATGTAATAAAACAAATAAACAAAAAATGGATAGTGAGAGAAATTATTTTAATATAATAATAATAATAATAGGCAGAGAAAATTAAAGTGTGATTAAAAAAAAAGAAAGGACAGGAATAAATCTGCCTCCCGTGAAGGATACTCGTAGACAGGAATGAGCAATGAAAGAAATTGTTTTAATATAATAATAAAATAAATAAATAAATAAATAAAGTGTTATTAAAAAAGAAATGACAGAAGCAACATTATCTCCCCTGGAGGATACCCATAGACCGTGATTCATTAAAAATTTCACTTTACTAAAATAAGAATAAAAAATTAAAAAAAAAACCTCAGTGAGAAAACGTAACACTTGTACTACGGAAACAATTTTAAGATAAAGAATACATGAATAAGGAGAATAGATAAGAGAGATAGTAAGTGAAAACATTAATAAATTAAATAAAATAGAGAGATAAATTACATACTGGAAAAGACACTTTAATTTTAAAGTAAATTAAAACATTTGATGTAATCAGGAATGAATGATGTGGGAAACTATTTTAATATACAATAATAAAAAGAAAATTAAAGTGTGAAAAAGAGGAAAGAGTAGGAGCAAAATTATCTCCCTTGAAAGATACACGTGGTTCATTAAAAAAGTTACTTTTGAAATGAAACAAATTAATAAGAACAAACAATGAGAGAAAACGTTAAAATATAACGATAATAATAATAAAATGAAAATGAAAGTGTGATAAAAAACAATAAAAGAAAAAAAAAATGAAAATGGTAGGAGCGAGACTGCCTCCCGTGAAAAATACTGGTGGTTCAAAATAAAATCACTTTAACGATAGGAGGAGGACTGCCTCCCGTGGACATAACTGTGGTTCATAAGAAAATTCACTTTATTAAAATGAGAATAAAAAAATTTAAAAATACTCAAGTGAGAAAACATAACACGTATATTATAGGAACATTTTTAAGATAGAAAGTAAATAGATATATATAATAGATAAAAGAGATAATAACTGAAAATATTAATGAATAAAAAGAGAGATAAATGATATATTGAAAAAACACTTTAATTTTAATTTAAATTAACACATTTATTGTATTTCTTAATTTGTGTTTCTATATAATGAAAGTGATAAATAGGAATGGACAATGAAAAGGATTGTTTTAACATAATAATAATAATAATAATAATAATAATAATAATAATAATAATAATAATAAAATAAATAAAGTGTGATTAAAAAAAGAAACGACAGAAGCAACACTATCTCCCTTGGAGGATATCTGTAGACCATGGTTAATTAAAAATTTTACTTTACTAAAATAAGAGTAAAAAATTTTAAAAAACTTAGTGAGAAAACATAACATATGTATTGCGGAAACAATTTTAAATAAAGAATACATAGATAAAGAGAATAGATAAGATAGATAATAAGTGAAAACATTAATGAATAAAATAGAGAGATAAATTATATACCGGAAAAGACACTTTGATTTTAATGTAAATTAAAATATTTAATGTAAGCAGGAATGGACGATGAGGGGAACTGTTTTAATATACACTGATAAAAAGAAAATGAAAGTGTGAAAAAAAAAGAAAATAGTAGGAACAAAATTATCTCCAGTGAAAGATACATGTGGTTCATTAAAAAACCACTTTTGTAATGAAACAAATTAATAAAAACAAATCATGAGAAAAACATTAAAATATGACAACAACAACAACAACAACAACAAAACAACAACAACAACAACAACAATAATAATAATAATAATAATAATAATAATAATAATAATAATAATAATAATAATAATAAATGAAAGTGTGATAAAAAAACAATAAAAGAAAGAAAAATAAAAATGATAGGAGTGAGACTGCCTCACGTGGAAAATACTCGTGGTTTATAAAAAAAATCACTTTATTGAAGTGAGTTTCAATAAACTAAGAAAAGCCATGTGAAAAAACATGACATGTGTTTTTATGTAATAAAACAGATAAACAACAATGAATAATGAGAGAAACCGTTTTAATAATAATAATAACAATTAAAGTGTGATTAAAAAAGAAAAACAAAAACCACAAGAGGAGAATGCCTCCCGTGGATAGAACCGTGTTTCATAAATAAAATTCACTCTATTAAAATAAGAATAAAAAATATAAAAGAACCCAAGTGAGAAAATGTGACACATGTATTACGGGAACATTTTTAAGATGGAAAGTGACTGTTTTAATAATAATAAAAAAAATTAAAGTGTGATTAATGTGAATACCCAATTTTATCCGGGCTAACTTTTATTTTAATTTTAATTTTGAATTTTGTTAAATTTAGTTTATAGATAAATCTCAAAGTTTAAAAATTCAAAAAAAAAACTATAGATCTAAAATCAGTTTTAAAAATAAAAAAATAAAATAAAGATTCTATAAATTCAAAAATAAATTTGATATTTAGAAGAAAAAAAATCAAACAAAATAAAAAAAAAATCTTTTAATTCAGAAAATAAAAAAAAATCTGAAAATTTAAAATAATTTAAAAAAAAGGGGATAATCTGGTCTGCTTGGTCTGTTGCTAAAAATGTGGAGAAAGTGAGAGTTGTTGCAGGTGGATAAAGATCATGGAGAAGAATTAGAGATGAGTTTTTCAAAGTGGAAGATATGGCAGTTATGTGAGAGTACTATAAAAGGAACCAAACTACATTGAAGAGGGGTCGGAAAAAATTCACGGTGACAAAAACAAAGGCTTGTTGAGAAAAAGGAATATCAAAAGGAGGATCAAGAAGCGTGCACAAAGAAGAAATAAGCGCAGAATAATCTACCAAGTTTATTCTGGAGGGATTTAACTTGAGGTTTTTCTCCTATCTTGAGCTTCTTGACTCTATTTTCTTTGCTCTGTTTGATTCCTATATTTGAATGAGTTTGTGGTTCTGTTGTGAAAATATAAACCTCACCAGTGATGCATAATTGAACTATACTAACCATTTGTGAGAAATTAAAAGGGTTTTGCATAAATAAAAAAAATCCAACTTACAGTTCAAATCAGAGTCCAATTTTACAGTCATAAAACAGAAATAAAAAATAGGAAAAGCAAGGAAAAAAGTGTGTGTGTGTGTGTGTGTGTGTGTGTTTTGAAGGGGGCGTGAAGGTTTCTTTTCATAAAACCTGATCCCCTTCCCATTTTTTTTAAAATAATAAAATAATAAAAAATTAATAATGATAAAAATAAAGTTTTTTCAAATTCAAAAAATTGTTTTAATTTGTGTATTTGTTTTGAGTATGTATTTTAGATTTTGAATATTATGTTATCAATTTGTTTGTTGTAAATATTATCTTGTAAATATTTGTTAATTCTATTTCTCTTTGTGAATAAATATTAATTCAGTTGCTTTAATAAATTTAGGAATATTTTATTTTAATCTATGCAATGACTAAATGGGTTAATTGAGCAGTGGATACTGACTTTAACTTTATTTAGATCATAAGGGTTTATTGAGCAAACCAAGTGTTTGACTTGAACCCCGTGCGAAAATAGGTTATAATAAAATATTTCTTTCCAAAATTAAAAATTTCTTTTTAAAATAAAATATTTCTTTTCAAATAAAAAATTCTTTTCAAAAATATAAAAAACAAAAAAATTCTTTTCAAAATAAAATATTCCTTTTCAAAATAAAAAAAATCCTTTTCAAATCTTAAAAATTCTTTTCAAAATTATAGAAAATAAAAAATATACGAAAAATAAATTTTAGCAACGACTAATAATATTAATTGAGCAGTGGATGCTGACTTTAATATTATTAAGATCGTAAGGGTCTATTAAACAAACTAAGTGTTTGATTTGAACCCCGTGCAAACAATTTTTTTTTCCAAAATTGCTTATTTCAAAAATAACAAAAACAAGTGAAAAAAAATATTTTTCAATCTTCTCTTTCAAATAAAAATCAATCTTTCCAAAAAACAAAACAAATCAAAACCAAATCAATCAAACTTCAGAACTACGTGGCTTTGATTTCCCCATTGCAGCTGGGGATACGTAGGAGCGGGAACCGGCCCCGTCAAGCCCAAATAAATCTTTTACCAAATTTTTTCCAATAATTAAAAAAAAATAAAAAATGTAATTTTATTTGTAAATAAAATGTAAATAAACCTGTAAATAAAAATAAAAGATTTTTCTAAAGGGGTAAAATAAATATTTTTTTTCAAAAGTTATTGAATTTGCACAATTAATTAGAGGTAACCGTCATAGGACGGATGTCGTAGGGTGCTAATACCTTCCCTACGCATAATCGACTCCCGAATCCAAATTTGGTTTTAAAGACCATTTTTCTTTAAAAGGGTTTTTCTGATATTTTCCCTCAAAAATAAATATTGGTGGCGACTCCATTGAAAACCAACAAATTTTTTCGCCGTCCCGTTGTGACCCTGGTTCCGACAGATGGCGACTCCACTGGGGACATTTGAGAGTCAAGCCTAACATGATTAATTGTGCAAAATTGTTAACTTTTGTATTTATTTTTCCCCTTTTTGTTTTGTTTGATTTTGCTTTTCTTGTTTATGTTGTTGTAAATATTTTTATTCATAACATTGTAAATATTCTCTTTCTCTTCTGCCTTGTACATTATTTGTTGTATATATTTTATACTGTAAATATTTCTGCTTCAACCTTAGGGTAGAAGACTTTATCTTTGTATATATGTGTGTTTCTTGCTTTGTTTTGCAGATGGGGGTAGTGGTTAGGACTACAGGTTTGTATGCTCCCCACACACACCTCACATTCACTTACCTCACACACATTTTGGGGCTCTATACCCGAGCCTGTGCGAGCCTAGGAGGTACCTCAACGACTGCTATTGAGGGGCTTGATGCTCACTTGGTGGTTGTTGAGTTACCACTCAGATTGTTACCAATTTCGTGCATCAATCATATTGAGAGGGCAAAATCCCTACTTATGATTTGATTCATAAATTGGATCTTTATCCTTGTTGATAAGGGCAATCTGGGGACCATAATAGCTTTTGGAGTCTAGATCTGTCCATGGAAACTATGCACTGTAAATAAGCTTAGTGACCACCAAAGTTAGAGTCATGATCTTAGGGATACCTTGTCATAGGGTTTTACCTAATTTAGGACACATGGGGAGCATGTTCCTTCTTCTCCTTTCATTCTTCATTGTGCACGCTTGCTGTAACATTTATCAGTAGGACATAACTTTGCATTGGCATAAAATTTTTTTAAAAAGAATAAAAAAGGAGTGGATAATAATTTTTTTTTCATTAAAAAAATAATTAAAAAAGAGACATTTTCCTCTCCACCTTGCTCTCATGCATATCATGATTATCCTTAGTTAGGCATTTCATCATTTAAAAAAAAAATCATGCATATGAAGTTACCTCTTTCATTCTTTGGTCCATGTTCAATATGACATTTAACAATAAAGCACATCCAAGCATGAAAGTCCTTTTTTTTTAAAAACAACAAAATATAAATAATTAAAATAAGCATCTTTTTACTAGCATTGTCATGCATCTTATACATTTTGCATGTCATGGTAAGATTCATTCATCCATTAACATAACATTTCTTTTTAGAAAAAAAAATAATAAAATAATAAAAAAATTGATGATAAAAATATTTCTTTTACAAAAAAAAAATAAGAAAAAAACAAAAAAAATTATTCATTAACATTATCATACATCACATACATCTTTCATTCATATGATAATTATCCTCAGCCACTTCATTATTGTGTCATCTCATATCGTACAAAAAAAAAACAGACAAAAAATCAATTCTCTTTTGAAATTGTCATGCACATCATGCATTTTTTGGGCACATCATGATCATTTTCGGTTAGCTAGTTTTCTCATGTCTGAAAAATAAAATTCAAAAAAGAAAAATAAAAGCATGCATGTTCATGTGATCATGGTTACATTTGTCCACAATTTTATCAAAAAGAAAAGTCAGATTTCTTTTTTAGAAAACAAATAAATTGATGGTGAAAATCTTTCTTTTTCCAAAAAAATGAAATAAAAGAAAAGCAAAAAAAGTTCTCCACTAGCATCACATGCATCTTATCTTCAGTTATATCATTATTGTGTTATCTCATATCGCACAAGAAAAAAAATCAAATCAATTCTCTTTTAATAAAGTCATGCACTCCATGCATCTTTCATGTATATAATAATCATCCTTAGTTTGTCACGTTCTCTCATATCTCATATAAAAAAGAAAAAAAAATCATATTTTCACATGATAATGGTTATTAACCATAATAATCATTAAAAAGTGTTGTATATGCATAAATTTTAAAGGCATGGTAGGTTGCATTCCTCTTGCATGATAATATTTTCATCCTAATAATATGTTTTTGCCTTTATCGAAAAAAAAATTCATCAAGTGATTGTTTTCTCATCACCCTTACAAGACTTGTGCTAAGCAAGAATTATGGATGAACTTGAACACAATCAAGAGAAATTGTGAGGTGACATCAACAAGATGAAGGGGCAGAGGACAAGATTTTGCTAATTCACTGAGCTTCACCTTTGTGCCCATCCAGTTTCACAGATTGAATCCTCAAGGGACAATGGTTCCATTGGCAATGCATCCATCCATCCAACCCAACCCAATTACCCATCACTAATCCTCAAGGAATCCAACATCCACCACATGACCTTCCACTTAGCTATACATCACCTCAGTCCACAAGTCCACAAGATGACAAATCCACAAGATGATAGCCCACCAGTTTTAACTTCCAAACCTAAAGCCCAACCCAGCCCAACCACCAGAGTCTGACCCAAACCCATGAAGAAGTCTCACATACCATCATTTCCTATCTTCCCACCATGTCAATTCCACCCAACCATGCACCTGTTCTTAACACCAACCCCCCAAGAGACCGATGCGTCAGTCATGACTCTAATGTCCAAGCCACAAAATACCCCTTAGCCACACCATTACCCACCTACATGACCATGGAGGAGCCCTAATCCTCATGAACATGGATGACAAGGATCTCTAGTATCCCATGAATTCTGATGAAATACTATGCTCAAAAGAAAAAAAGAAGAAAGAAAAGCTCGCTAGGTTGAAAATCCCAAAAGATGACCTAGGCAAAAGTTAGAGCGACTCGCTGAGCTGAAAACTCGCAAGAGCGACTCAGGCAAAAGTTAGGGTCAAACAAGAGGTGTTGAGATCATCAACCGGGGCAAACGATGTGTGGAGAATGTGCACTGGGGCAAAAGGTATGCCAAGATTATCAGTTAAGAAGAGGTGATATGCCAAAATCACAAACCGGGGCAATTGCAAACCAGTGGTATATGCTTGTGCAGCATAGTCATGTTCTTCTTTGCAAAGAAAGCTCAAAACTCAGTGGAGGCGGTCATTACAAGGAAGTCCTTTTTGGAAACAAGGAAAAGGAGGCTAAGGCCTTAACATTTGATCATGAGCAATCCGCCCAAACAGTACCACATCATATCCCTAATCACACCCTCAAATGATGCTTGGTTACCCTCCACTTCCCACCCAATCACAACCATCCATCTCCACACCACCTCAACCCAATCAATCATGAAATCAAAATCCAAACCCAAGCTCAAACCAAAGAAGGCCAAACAAAAAAAAAAAAAAGACTTGTCTAGTTTGACCCATGACTCACATTGAGTCGGTATCCCACCTTACCCGCAACTCATTGATTATCCTTCACCCATTACCTCTAGATGGTTTTTTGCATCCAAAAGGTCATGACCCAAATGTCAAATGCGACTATCCTGTTGGCACAAGGAATGTTATGTTGTGAAGCTTCAAGAAAGAGGATCTCAATCCTCCGCTAAATCCAGAAAGTCTCGTGGTTAATGCCATCAAAGCTCAGCAATTGAGAGTTTTCCAAATTTCCTATGGTTTCAAGGGTATGTCAAAATGATGTTGTAATACTGCTCCTATTGCTTTGCCCAAGGCTTTAGGATGACTTTTGTACATAGGGCGCGCATTTTTTTTCAGCAGATGTTTTCAGAGATGCATTTTGAATTTTCTAGTTACTTCCAGCCTTAATCTCATTTCTTCCTTGTGCCATTGTAAATAATGTAAATCTGCATGTGTTCCTCTCATGAAGGTGTTAATGTCTCATCTTGCAATTTTGATAATCCATCAATCACGCCAAAAAGGATGATGAGAAAATCCATTGAATTGTTGCCTAGGTTTGACAACAATAAGGAAAAGGCCCCACCGAATTTTGAGGGATGAAAACCATCATGTGTATCAATGTTTTGTATTCTTGAGATGATTTCTCTCAGTTCATGGAAAAGTTGCTTTGAGTAATAAAAGATGAATTTGATGTCTTGGTCTCAAAATTAAAGTCTGAAAATGGGCAACCATGAGTTGAGATGATGATGGCCATCTTTCTCTACCCAAAAAAAAAAAAATCCAAAAAAATATATATATCAAATCAGTATCCCTAGTTGTCCCCTTTGAGCCTAAATTTTCCTTTCAAATAACCTTGGACAAGGATCGCCCCACATTGGGGTTGGTACAAAGTGAAGTCAACTTTTGTCAATGATATGTCAAAAAAAAAAGGAAAATAGAAAAAGAAAAAAAAAAGAGCAAAAGCAAGAGCGTAAAAGAAAATAGTGATCAAAAATGAAAGAACCGCTGACTTCAAGAGTCTCATTTAAACACTCACCTTCTTAAAAAAAAGAAGAAGTTATTGATCCTTGATCCCTTGAACCCTTAAACACTTGTTTGGGCCTACTATATCCTTTCTTTCATAGCCATTAGCCCTAACCACATTACAAGCCTTATAAAGTCCATTCTGATCAATGAAATGATTACTTTCATTTTCATGGCTGTAATTTTGAGATCAAAATGTTTAAGATGGGTGGTCGATGGCAAAAAAAAAAAAAAGAAAAAAAAGAAAGACAAAAGAAGAAAAAAAAGAGCAAAAAATAAGAAGATATAAGCGCCCGTTAGGTTGAAAACCCGCAAAGGCAACCTAAGCAAAATTTAGGGCAAGAAGAGTGCGATGGTGACAAAAATGGGGCAATTAAGTTGTTTGAAGTATACAAAATTGGGGCAAATAAAATAGCTGAAAACCCAAAAGATTGAAGCCATCTTGGAGTACACTGGGGCAAATGCAATGTTTGAAGCACATAAAACTGGGGCAACCCCAATCTCTGGCAGTTGGTTAATGGATTTTCAAAATTCAATCACGAGGCACTAACATTTTTCATCAGAGAGCATCACTCAAAAAAAAAAAAGAACTTGTACCTCTGTAACCACCTCTGTAAATTCTTCATTCCCGCATTGTAAATATCACTCTCCTTTTGTAAATATGACAATCCCATTTCAATCTCATTCTTGTTTTCACCCTTTTGCTTAATTCAATTTGTATTTTATGATGAACATATACTGAAAAGAAATTTGTGTTTACACCTCAAAAGTATTGCATTTGTTTTGACAATTCTAAAAGTCATGAGGAAATTTGTTGAACTCTCAAAATTGCAGCAAATATTAACCAAATCCCTAAACCAATGAGGAAGGGTGCAAAATAGCTCACTTCAGAAGATGTTTAGTCAGAGGCTAGAGCGTGAATTGAACTAAAGGCCCATAACAGATCAGAAGAAAAGTCCTTGGTCATCCATGAATCTTGGGGCACTTGCCACTGTAAGGGTTGAGGATTCAAATAATAAGAGAAAAAGATTAATCAAGTTCAAATCAAGTGAAAATAATAAACAAGGATGAGGTGTTCATCATGCATTTTGCATCAATAACATGGCATCAATTGTCAACCATTCATCTACACACATACTTGTATTGTCATCCTGTCATTACTTTCTCCATGCATCTTGCATCATCTGATTTCTCTGTACATCTCGCATTATCATCATTCTCATCTTGCATTTGCTATCACAATATCACCATTGCATTGAGTTTTACTCTCTGCATCTCACATTCTTTGCATCATGCATACCATTGCACAGTTTGAACCTGCATTCTTTGGGTCCCCAACACCCATCTCATTCCAATACTTTGGGTCCTAATACCCAAGCCATCCCTTTGGGTTCACATACCCAATACATCCTCAGGGTCCAAGTACCCGTCAACTTCAATCCTTTGGGTTTCATATACCCAATGCATCCTCAGGGTCCACGTACCCGTCAGCTTCAATCTTTTGGGTTCACATGCCTATTGAACCATCAGGGTCCACGTACCCATCAAGTTATATTCTTTGGGTTCACATGCCCATTGAATCATCAGGGTCCACATACCCATCAAGTTCTATTCTCTGGGATCACATGCTCATTGAATCGTCAGGGTCCAAGTACCCATCAAGTTCAATCCTTTGGGTTCACGTACCCAATGCATCCTCAGGGTCCACGTACCCGTCAGCTTCAATCCTTTGGGTTCACATGCCCATTAAATCATCAGGGTCCACGTACCCATCAAGTTATATTCTTTGGGTTCACATGCCCATTGAATCATCAGGGTCCACGTACCCATCAAGTTATACTCTTTGGGTTCACATGCCCATTGAATCCTCAGGGTCCACGCACCCGTCAACTTCTATTCTTTGGGTTCACCTACCCAATGCATCCTTAGGGTCCATGTACCCGTCAACTTCAATTCTTTGGGTTCACATGCCCATTGAATCATTAGGGTCAAAGTACCTGTCATGTTTTATTCTATGGGTTCACATGCCCATTGAATCATCAGGGTCCACGTACCCATCAAGTTATATTCTTTGAGTTCACATGCCCATTGAATCCTCAGGGTCCACACACCCGTCAACTTCTATTCTTTGGGTTCACCTACCCAATGCATCCTTAGGGTCCATGTACCCGTCAACTTCAATTCTTTGGGTTCACATGCCCATTGAATCATTAGGGTCAAAGTACCCGTCATGTTTTATTCTATGGGTTCACATACCCAAGGAATCCTCTGGGTCCAAGTACCCATCAACTTCAATTCATTGGGTTCACATACCCATTGAATCCTCAAGGTCCACGCACCCGTCAACTTCTATTCTTTGGGTTCACCTACCTATTGAATCCTTATGGTCCACGTACCTATCAACTTCTATTCCTTAGGTTCACATGCCCATTGAATACTCAGGGTCCAAGCACCCATCTACTTTTCTTGGGTTCACATACCCAATGCATCCTCAGGGTCCATGCACCCGTCAAATTCAATTCTTTGGGATCACATACCCAATACATCCTCAGGGTCCAAGTACCCGTAAACTTCAATTCTTTGGGTTCACATACCTAATGCATCTTTAGGGTCCTTGTACCCGTCAAATGGCGATTTGCTTGGGTATCGTGCCCAATGCACCATTAGCGTCCTCGTACCCGTTGTAGTCCTCAGGTCCCCGTGCCGATTGCATCTCAGGTCTGCGTATCCGTTGCAATCCTCAGGTCATCGTGCCTGTGGCACTTGCCTACTTTTCTCACTCTCAAAAGCCCAGGACCAATTCTGGCAACCAAAGTCCGAGACCAACTTCGGAACCCATTTCAGTTCAAAAGCCCAGGACCTACTCTGGCACCCAAAGCCCATGACCAACTCTGGCATCCAAAGTCCGAGACCAACTTCGGCACCCATTTCAGTTCAAAAGCCCAGGACCTACTCTGGCACCCAAATTCCGAGACCAACTTCGGAACCCATTTCAATTCAAAAGCCTAGGACCAACTCTGGCACCCAAAGTCCGACACCAACTTCGGCACCCATTTCAGTTCAAAAGCCCAGGACCTACTCTGGCATTCATTTCAGTCAAAAGCCCAGGACCAACTCTGGCACCCAAAGTCCGAGACCAACTTCGGCACCCATTTCAGTTCAAAAGCCCAGGACTAACTCTGGCACCCAAAGCCCAGGACCTACTCTGGCATTCATTTCAGTCAAAAGCCCAGGACCAACTTCGGCACCCATTTCAGTCAAAAGCCCAGGACCTACTTTGGCACCCTTTTCACTCAAAATCCCGGGACCAACTCTGGCACCCCTTTTACTTTTCCATCTCAAAGCTCGGTATCGGCTTGGCACCATTTTTACTTTTCAGTCTCAAAGCCCGGTATTGGCCCGACACACAGGTCAAGAATTCAACGTCAGTTTGGAATCTTGTCCTTTCATCATTGCTTTGGATATTTCAGTTAACGGTGTTAATTTTTCTTTTTCTTCATTAAGGTCCTTGCGCCTTGTGTTAGCCTTCGGATAAAATCGATTCACTTCTTTACTTATTTCTTATCATAATATTCTAAAAACTTTGTTATTTAGATTATTTAATAAGAAATATGTAAAGAGGGGCAACTGTGAATACCCAATTTTATCCGGGCTAACTTTTATTTTAATTTTAATTTTGAATTTTGTTAAATTTAGTTTATAGATAAATCTCAAAGTTTAAAAATTCAAAAAAAAAACTATAGATCTAAAATCAGTTTTAAAAATAAAAAAATAAAATAAAGATTCTATAAATTCAAAAATAAATTTGATATTTAGAAGAAAAAAAATCAAACAAAATAAAAAAAATCTTTTAATTCAGAAAATAAAAAAAAATCTGAAAATTTAAAATAATTTAAAAAAAAGGGGATAATCTGGTCTGCTTGGTCTGTTGCTAAAAATGTGGAGAAAGTGAGAGTTGTTGCAGGTGGATAAAGATCATGGAGAAGAATTAGAGATGAGTTTTTCAAAGTGGAAGATATGGCAGTTATGTGAGAGTACTATAAAAGGAACCAAACTACATTGAAGAGGGGTCGGAAAAAATTCACGGTGACAAAAACAAAGGCTTGTTGAGAAAAAAGGAATATCAAAAGGAGGATCAAGAAGCGTGCACAAAGAAGAAATAAGCGCAGAATAATCTACCAAGTTTATTCTGGAGGGATTTAACTTGAGGTTTTTCTCCTATCTTGAGCTTCTTGACTCTATTTTCTTTGCTCTGTTTGATTCCTATATTTGAATGAGTTTGTGGTTCTGTTGTGAAAATATAAACCTCACCAGTGATGCATAATTGAACTATACTAACCATTTGTGAGAAATTAAAAGGGTTTTGCATAAATAAAAAAAATCCAACTTACAGTTCAAATCAGAGTCCAATTTTACAGTCATAAAACAGAAATAAAAAATAGGAAAAGCAAGGAAAAAAGTGTGTGTGTGTGTGTGTGTGTGTTTTGAAGGGGGCGTGAAGGTTTCTTTTCATAAAACCTGATCCCCTTCCCATTTTTTTTAAAATAATAAAATAATAAAAAATTAATAATGATAAAAATAAAGTTTTTTTCAAATTCAAAAAATTGTTTTAATTTGTGTATTTGTTTTGAGTATGTATTTTAGATTTTGAATATTATGTTATCAATTTGTTTGTTGTAAATATTATCTTGTAAATATTTGTTAATTCTATTTCTCTTTGTGAATAAATATTAATTCAGTTGCTTTAATAAATTTAGGAATATTTTATTTTAATCTATGCAATGACTAAATGGGTTAATTGAGCAGTGGATACTGACTTTAACTTTATTTAGATCATAAGGGTTTATTGAGCAAACCAAGTGTTTGACTTGAACCCCGTGCGAAAATAGATTATAATAAAATATTTCTTTCCAAAATTAAAAATTTCTTTTTAAAATAAAATATTTCTTTTCAAATAAAAAATTCTTTTCAAAAATATAAAAAACAAAAAAATTCTTTTCAAAATAAAATATTCCTTTTCAAAATAAAAAAAATCCTTTTCAAATCTTAAAAATTCTTTTCAAAATTATAAAAAATAAAAAATATACGAAAAATAAATTTTTGCAACGACTAATAATATTAATTGAGCAGTGGATGCTGACTTTAATATTATTAAGATCGTAAGGGTCTATTAAACAAACTAAGTGTTTGATTTGAACCCCGTGCAAACAATTTTTTTTTCCAAAATTGCTTATTTCAAAAATAACAAAAACAAGTGAAAAAAATATTTTTCAATCTTCTCTTTCAAATAAAAATCAATCTTTCCAAAAACAAAACAAATCAAAACCAAATCAATCAAACTTCAGAACTACGTGGCTTTGATTTCCCCATTGCAGCTGAGGATACGTAGGAGCGGGAACCGGCCCCGTCAAGCCCAAATAAATCTTTTACCAAATTTTTTCCAATAATTAAAAAAAAAATAAAAAATGTAATTTTATTTGTAAATAAAATGTAAATAAACCTGTAAATAAAAATAAAAAGATTTTTCTAAAGGGGTAAAATAAATATTTTTTTTCAAAAGTTATTGAATTTGCACAATTAATTAGAGGTAACCGTCATAGGACGGATGTCGTAGGGTGCTAATACCTTCCCTACGCATAATCGACTCCCGAATCCAAATTTGGTTTTAAAGACCATTTTTCTTTAAAAGGGTTTTTCTGATATTTTCCCTCAAAAATAAATATTGGTGGCGACTCCATTGAAAACCAACAAATTTTTTCGCCGTCCCGTTGTGACCCTGGTTCCGACAATTAAAAAAGAAAAACAGAAACCACAAGAGGAGAATGCCTCCCGTGGATAGAACCGTGTTTCATAAATAAAATTCACTCTATTAAAATAAGAATAAAAAATATAAAAGAACACAAGTGAGAAAATGTGACACATGTAACGGGAACATTTTTAAAATGGAAAGTAAATAGATAGATAGAATGGATAAAAGAAATAATAAGTGGAAATATTAATGAATAAGAGAAATAAATTTTATATTGAAAAAACTTTAAATTTAATGTAAATGAATATATTTATTGTATTTTTCAATCTGTATTTCTATGACATGAAAGTGATAAATAAAAATAAATAATGAGAAAAAAAAATTTCAAATAATAAAAGAAAAAAATTAGAAAAAATAAAAAATTATTAGAAATGTTAAAAAAAATAAAAAAGGAAAAAAATGGGAGAGAGAAACGTGTTTTCGCTTTTTGCTTTTAAAACATTAAAAAATTATAAAAGAAAAAAAAAAGAGAAAATTTAGAGACACACAGTTTTTAACATTTAAAACATTAAAAAAATGAAAAAGTTTAAAGAGAGACACGTGTATATGAGGGCGAATGATTTTCTTATATAGATAGTAGAGTAGATAGATTATATAATAATATATAATTTTTTAATTTCTCGTGTTGGCCTATTTAGAGATATACTTATTGTCCAATTTATAGATATATGTTAGTGACATATAAACATTTAACATTATAAAAAAGTAAGTATTGGTTTGTAAATGCACTTACTTATTTAAAGATAGATTTATTGGTCAATTTAAATGTCATAATATGAAATAAACTTTTAAATCAAACTTTAAAACAGGTCAGACCAAACCTACAAAAATGACTTATGATAGGTAAAAGGCCAGACTTGGGCTACAAAAATATAATGTAGGTCAAGCTTGGGCGTAGTCTAGCTTGACTCGGCCTACTTCCATCCTTAAAGACATATATAAAAACTAAAAATAATTAGGTGACAACTCTGCTACCGTCAATAAAATATAGGTATCGGTACAGTTATGAGTTGTCTGAATTCTATTATGCCATGTGTATTCCACTTTTAAAGTTAGATGAACATTTATTATTTTTTTAATTGCTAACTCGCCCCCATCTATTGCTAACTCACCCTCTCACATATCTCTTCTATTTTCAGTCTGTGCTAAGTGCTAATCAACGATTTTGAGAACGATAAAACTTATAAGTTAAGTGGCAAGTAATAAGAACCAAATTCGTGATTGTGTGTGACAGAGTGTACCTTTAGAATCACGATTTGGCTTTTCTATTGCGCAAATCCGTTCTGCGCCTCTCCTGTTCAAGCAAACGACGTAGTTTTTTGAGATGGAGAGAGAATAATGTTTTGAGTGGACAGGCCCATCACATGTTATTACTGCTTCTTGTCGCTAAAAACTTTATTAACGTTTTCTTCCTCCTCTTTCAATTTTTATTATTAATTTATTACCCTATCAATTCATAAATCATAATGCATGAGAGGAAAAATGAAAAATCATTTATCTTAATCCAATTTAAATTAATTTGGATTAGATTAATTTTATTTTTTATAATATTATTTTATAGAACATTTAATAAGTCATTAAATATATAATCAATATTATAAATGTAATACAAATCTCAAATATATTTTTTAATAAATCATTTATAACTCTTTATAATATAAATGTAATACAAAATTTCAAATATATTTTTTAATATAAAATCTCAAAATCTCAAGTTGAGGTCTCGAAATTATAATATAATGAGTTATAATTGATTTATTAAAAATATATTTGAGATTTTGTATTATATTTATAATATTGATTATATATTTGATGATTTATTAAATGTTCTATAAAATAATATTATAAAAAATAAAATTAATCTAATCCAAATTAATTTAAATTAGATTAAGATAGATGATTTTCCATTTTTTTCTCTCATGCATTATGATTTATGAATTGATAGGGTAATAAATTAATAATAAAAATTGAAAGAGGAGGAAGAAAACGTCAATAAAATTTTCAGCGGCAAGAAGCAGTAATAACATGTGGTGGGCTTGTCCACTCAAAACATTATTCTCTCTCCATCTAAAAAAACTACGTCGTTTGCTTGAACAGGAGAGGCGCAGAACAGATTTGCGCAGTAGAGAAGCCAAATCGTTAGAATCAAGGGAGGTTGCCACTATGTTGGGAGCAGAGCCAAATGTCTTTGCTAAACATAGTGCAAAGGAGAAATCTCCCTCTACAACGAGCATTATCTTAGGATCGTTACTGTGTAGTGCTTAATCCATTTTTCATCAATTTCAGAATTCATTCCCCGTCTAAATTGAATTGGAACTGATAACGAGTAGTAGTACTAATCCTTGCAGTTCAAAAGCATTGGTAAATGATTGCAAAAGGCGTATGAATATATATACCCATGATAGATACAGGAAGATTCACGCTTTTCTTTGGAAAGAGCGTTGGCTTTAAAACTAATTATGAGAATTCTTTGTTGTTGATTGGGTTATCTATATTTCTTGGTAAATTAAAGCTTCATAGTAGTGGTATTTGAGAACCGAGGAGCTTCTGTTCTGATGCAAGCAGCTTGGCCTAAGTGCTAATTTCACTTCTCCTTCACGTTTCACAATCCTTGATTCTCTCACGCTCACGCTTGTGTTTTTTTTTGTATAGAAAAAGAAAAGATGGGGTGATGGAGCTGCAAGAGCCAACGAGGTTAAGAGATCGAGGGAGTGGGAAAAGGATCGAGATCTGGAGAAGGACAAAGGGAGAGACATCGATTGAATTGGAGAAATAAGTGATGCACAACAGTAGAAAATATGATGAGGAAGACACTTCGGAGGAGAGTATCAAAGATAAAGAAGACGAAGACGACGAAGACGGAGGAAACAGTGGTGGCGGTGACAGTTCAGTTGGAATGCTTTCCTTGAATTTATCTTCGCTTTCTTTTTTTTCATCAGAAGAGCTTCCCTCCGGTGATCGACCGTGAGTGAACACAAGGATGGCCGAAGAAGAAGAGCTCCCCCGCCGCCGTCGCAACCGAGAACGATTGCTCGATCCCTTCCAGCAACCCTCCGGTTTGCGACCATTAGAGATCAGAACACAAGGATGTCCGAAGAAGAAGAGCTTCCCATTGTCGTCGTGACCAAGAGAGTGTTGAAGCCCATACTCACACACAAAGAATATTCACAGGGAAGGTGAAAAAAGTATTGAATGAAAAGTCAGAACTGTTTACAATACTACTACCCTTTATACTAAGTCCCACATTGATAGGACTTGGTTTACAACAACTAACGATTCAACCAACCAATATAACTACCAAAACTAACTGCATCTGAATTAGTTAACTCTAACACAACCCCTTAATTCAGATTGCTTATTGTTTTAACTCCAAGTTTATCCCGCAGCTCCTTGAATTTGTCTCCCTTCAAAGGTTTTGTCAAAATGTCTGCCAATTGTTCTTCGGATCTGCAATACTCAAGCTTTAACCTTCCATTGCTGACTTGATCTCTTAGAAAATGGAATTTTGTTTCAATATGCTTACTTCTTCCATGAGCTGTAGGGTGCTTGGCTAAGCTTATAGCTGATTTGTTGTCAATTCTCATTACCATTGGCTTTACGAATATCAGATTCATTTCTTCCATCAGCATCTCCAGCCAAAGTGCTTGGCAGGCTCCTAAAGAAGCTGCAATATACTCAGCTTCACAGGAGGATAAAGCAACAACTGACTCCTTCTTTGAACTCCATGAAATTGGAGTACCATTGAACAAGAACACATAGCCTGCAGTGCTCTTTCTGTCTTCCTTATCTCCATTCCAATCAGAATCTGTATATCCTATCATTTCAACAATTGAGTTATCAATTTTAGTTTGAAACAGTAAACCAAACTTGAGTGTCCCCTTCACATATCTCAACAATCTTTTTGCTGCCAGCAGATGTGAGCTCCTTGGTTTGTTCATGAACCTGCTGATTAGTCCAACACCATAGGCTAGATCAGGCCTACTCTGACATAAGTACCTCAAGCATCCAACTATCTGTCTGTACAATGTAGGGTCAACAAGTTTATCATCTCCTTCTTTCTCCAATTTAGCACACCTCTCAAAAGGATTTGAGACAGGATTGCATTCAAGCATATTAAATCTCTTCAGCATGTCTGTTGCATATTTTCTCTGATGCATAAACACTCCATCTGCTGTGTACTGAAACTCTAATCCAAGAAAGTATGATAAGGTTCCTAAGTCAGACATCTCAAATTCAGTCATCATTCTCTGTTTAAAAACTTCAATTTCAGCCTTATTACTCCCAGTTACAAGGATATCATCCACATACAGGCATACTATGAGCAGGTTGTTTGCAGTTGCTCTAGTATAAACTCCATACTCAGCTGTACATTTATGAAATTTCAGATTGACCAAGAAGCTATCAATTCTTCTATTCCAGGCTCGAGGAGCCTGTTTAAGGCCATATAGTGCCTTCTTGAGTCTGTACACTTTGTCTTCATGTCCCTTCAATTCAAATCCAGGTGGCTGGCATACATAAACCTCCTCTTCTAATGGTCCATTTAGGAAAGCAAATTTTACATCTAGTTGGCATAACATCCATTCCTTAAAGCTGGCTAATGCTACCACCAATCTGACTGTTTCAATTCTTGCCACAGGTGTAAAGACTTCATTGTAATCCAAACCTGCCTTCTGCAAAAACCCCTTAGCAACCAGCCTTGCCTTATACTTGGCTACCTCTCCATTAGGCTTCATTTTAATCTTATATATCCACTTTACAACAATAGGCTTCTTTTGGATAGGAAGATGTACCAGCTCCCAGGTTTGATTCCTTTCAATTGCTCTCAGCTCCTCTTCCATTGCAGCCAGCCACACAGGTTCCTGCATTGCTTCCTCAAGGCTAACAGGTTCAGTTTCAGCAAACAAGGCAAGGTAAGCTAAATCACCTTCTAAATTTACTGCTGTGTCAGGGAACATTTCATAGTCATGTAGTCTTTGAGGTAAGTTTCTTGTTCTTTGAGGTCTTTGATGCTGTGTGTTGATTACTGGTTCATCTCCTTGTGGATCATCAAGGTTAATCATAGTGTACTTCCTTTTATCATCAGATTTCACACTCCAATCCCAGCAAGCTTCCTCATCCACCTTAATATCTCTATTGATCACCACTTTCTCACTGATAGGATTATACATTCTATAAGCTCCTGTTGAATGATAACCCAATAAAATCAGCTTCTCACTCCTATTTTCAAGTTTCTTCCTTCTTTCTTCAGGAATGTGTCTGAAGCAAATTGAGCCAAAGATTTTGAAGTGTGACACACTTGGCTGTCTCCCAGACCATGCTTCTTCAGGTGTAATGCCTTTCAGTCTTTTAGTGGGACATCTGTTTAGGATGTAAGCAGCAGTTGTAACTGCTTCACCCCAGAATTGATTAGGCATCATCTTTCTCTTCAACATACTTCTGGCCATGTCCAAGATTGTTCTGTTTCTTCTCTCTGCAATCCCATTGTGTTGGGGAGTATATGGAGCAGTGACTTCATGAACCACACCCTCCTTTTCACAGAATTCATCAAATTTGTGTGAGACATACTCTCCTCCACCATCAGTTCTTATTGTCTTCAACCTGTTACCACTTTGTCTTTCAGCTTCAGCTTTGAATCTTCTGTACACATCAAATACCTCATCCTTTGCTTTTATCAAATAGATCCACATCTTCCTGGTATGATCATCTATGAAAGATACAAAATATCTGTTCCCACTGGCCGAGTTTGTCTCAAAAGGACCACATACATCTGAATAAACTACTTCCATAGGTGCTGAAGTTCTAGTTGGTACTTCATTCTTGAAGGAATTTCTGGTTTGTTTACTAACACAGCAGCTCTCACACAGGCTCTTAGGTACATTTATATTAGGTAGTCCAGATACCATATCATTTGTACTTAACAGATTTAAACTTTGAAAGTTTAGGTGTCCATACCTGTAGTACCAAAGCCAGCTTGCATCTTTAATGGTTGTAGATAAACAATGGTGATCACAGACTTGTATATCAACCTTGAAGACTCTATTATGTGACAAATGTGCCATAAGAATTAGTCTCTCCTTGCTGTCAAACAACTTCAACATTTTATGTTCCATCTTTACTGAGTAGCCTTTCTCAAGTAAATGGCCTATGCTTAACATATTATTCTTCATATTGGGCACATAAAGGACATTTGAGATGTAGGATTGCCTTCCATCCTTTCTCTGAATCAACACCTTACCAATTCCTTCTGCAGTAAGAGAGCTTTCATCTGCAAACCTCACCTTCCTTTTCACTTTTTCATCAAGACTGACAAACCAATCCCTATGTCCAATCATGTGATTTGAGCAGCCTGTGTCCAAGTACCAACAATCTGATGAGTCTAATTCTGACTTGGTGGTTACCATGAGAAGAACATGTTCTGAATCACAATCTTCAGTGTGAACCAGCTGAGCCTCATCTCCTCTTTCGTGACTCCTATCACTTGACTTACATTCATAGGCAAAATGCCCCATTCTCTGACAAGCATAGCATCTAACGTTCCTCTTATCAAACTTCATTTTCCCTCCTTTATTCTTGCTGCCATTCTTCTTTCGATTGTTATCTTCTTGCCTCTGATCACCTCCACCTTGATAATGCTTCCCTTTAAATTTCTTCCATTTACCCTTTTCTTTCTTGAAATTACTGCTCTCACCAACATCTTTCTTGCTGACCTGACTTGCAGAGCATTCTCAGTAGGTTTATCTGAGTTCCTTTCTTTCAATCTCTGTTCATGGGCTTCCAAAGATCCTTGTAACTCTTCAATCCTTAGAGTTTCAAGGTCTTTTGACTCCTCAATTGCCACTACTATGTGATCGAATCTTGGAGTCAAGGTCCTTAAGACCTCAACTATCATTTGATCAGTCACCTTCTCCCCACATGTCTTCATTACATTGGTAAGAGTCAATACCCGAGTGAAGAAATCTGCCATTGTTTCATTTTCTTCCATCTGCAGTAGCTCGAATTGTCTCCTCACAGTCTGTAATCTCACTTTCTTGATCTTATCAGCCCCTGTATAACTCTTCACGAGTATATCCCAGGCTTCCTTAGCAGTTGAGGCACCTGCTATCTTCTCAAAATTGGCCGAATCCACACATTGATGGATCAAGAACAGAGCCTTGCAGTCTTTCTTCTTCGCTTCTCTATAGGCAACCTTCTGTTGCTCACTCGAACTTTCTTCAATCTCTGAGTACCCAGATTTTACAATCTCAAGCACTTCTTGGAAGCCAAAGATCACACACATCTGAATGCACCACTTATCATAGTTTTTCCTATCAAGAATAGGAAGATTCGCAGGAAAGCTATTTGAATTCGTCATCTTTTCACCTCTCTCTTCACAGGTTCCCCGAAAAAATAACAAGCTCTTGATACCACTGTTGAAGCCCACACTCACACACAAAGAATATTCACAGGGAAGGTGAAAAATGTATTGAATGAAAAGTTAGAACTGTTTACAATACTACTACCCTTTATACTAAGTCCCACATTGATAGGACTTGGTTTACAACAACTAACGATTCAACCAACCAATATAACTACCAAAACTAACTGCATCTGAATTAGTTAACTCTAACAGAGAGATTGCTCCATCCCTGCCAGGGCTCATCCACAACTCATACCAGCGATTGCTCCTTTCATCATTTCACTGACTTCACAAACATGTTTGCAACTTTCATATAATTAAACTGAATCTGTGATTGACGAAAACCCAGTTGCTGATGGAACGCGACCAAGTTCTTCATCATTCAAGAACAACAATGTTAGGTGATTTTGAAATCGGGTGCATGAATTGGGATTACAGTGAAAAAGGTGAAAAAAGATAATACGAAAAATTTAGTGTTGCATTTTAAAATAATCAGGGGTCAAATTATAATTACATTAAACAAAGCTGATATGTTAAAAAATTAAATAAGTGTATCAATCATTTAAAGATAAGTCAGTAATGTATCGATGCTCATATTTTTTAAAATGTACCATAGAATCTACCAAATAATTAACTATTAAAAACAAACCCTTTTAAGTTAATAAGTTCTTTCTTAAATGCATTTATTATTCTTAAACGTTACACTTATCGTTTAATTTCGATGATAAGATTAAATCTCAAGATGTAAAAAAAGTAGTATTTACTCATTTTTTAATAATTTATGTGTTATTTAAATTAATAAGCTTGATAATTACTCTGAAATTTTTTACTTTATTTAATAGTTTTTTAAATTACATCTATTTTTTTTTTTAATTTCATACGTCTGAAAAATTATAGAAACTACATTCTGAAAATGGTATTTATTTAATTCATAAAAATAGGATAAGATTTTTATTAAATTCCAAATAATATATATATATATATATATATATATATATATATATATATACACTAAATGAAACTTTCCTTTTAAGACTTACTCCTTCGTGCTTCGAATTCCATACATGTCATGCTGATATACTTAACTCATAAAATATTGCAAATTGTAATCATAGCATTTTAATTTTTCAATAAAACTACATTACAAAATTAAAACCCAAACTATAAAAGTAAAAAGTAGAAGCAATAATAAACATACATAGAAAGATGATAACACCCACATTTTTTCTTAAAAAAAATAAATGAGAGGCCCCTCAAATCTCAATCCTCATAAATTCGTGGCCCTGCCAATATTGATCACACGTTTACGCGTGTTCTAAAAACAATGTCGTGACATATATACGCGTCGATCGGCGTAGTCAATACTCAATGGGGCAAAAGAAGAAACCATTAAAAGAAGAAATTTTAAGCGTGTTTGATTTGTATTTTCATTTCATGTTTCCATTTTTAGTTACTTAATTTTTGAAATTTTATAAAAGAAAAATTGGAAATGCTGAAAATAAAAATTTGTTGTTTTCAACATTTCCAGTTTTCCCTTTGTAAAATTTCAGAAAACAGGAAACAGAATAAAAATAAGAAATAAAAATGTAAACCAAACAGGTCCTAAGGTATCCTCCGGTGAGAGAGGATTTTAGTAATTTTTTTTTACTATTTAATAAATTTTTCTTAAATTTTTTAAATAGTTTTAGTATTTTTACGGTTACGAGACAATGTTTTAACTATTAGAATTTGTATTTTTTATTATTGTAAAATTCTTTTACCTTCTATAACTATTATCCTGTATTTTTAATTATGTTTCTTAATTTTTTATATTCTCATTTCAATACATGTGTATCTCATTCAAAATTCATTTTATATTTTTGAAATAATTTTACCTGGAGTACATGAATTGCTACTATGTAATTTAGACTTTTATAATTCCTTTTAATTAAAAAAAATAAAAGAGGATACGAAAACTCTCTCTCACAACAGGTGGATACCAAAATGCGACCCCAGCATTAAATCTTTAATAAAGTTAATTTTACTCGCGCATAGTGAGTGAAAGTGAAGCGGATTACAACTGCTGTGCGATTTGACCATACAACTTTTATTTTGCTCAAAGCTAAAGTAAGATATAAAAGGCTTCTAAAATAAAGTTAAAGCTGTTTCATTGTTTTTATTTTTTTAATTTAAAAGCTATTTTAAATTAAAATTTGTTTGATAAATTATTTTATCAAATCATTTTTCAATTGAGTTTTTTTTTATCAATTTTAATTGAAATTAGGATTGGAACAAATTAAAAAGAAAAAAATGCAGATTTTACAAAAGCCACCGTACCGAGTGAAAGGAGGAAAAAAATCTCACTCACATCTCTCAGTTGATTCACACACACTCTTTTAACACGAAGTTCAAGGCGAAGAAGATTCTATTTAATCAACTTGCTCACACGAAGTTCATATGTTTATGCTCTTGCAGCTAACGTCGATTTCCGGTGGCACAGTGGTTTGCAATGGCCCAATGAAAGTTATAGAGGGATTTGATAGAAGAAAAAGTTACAAGGGACGAGTGACTGAGAATAATAAAAGAAATAATCTAAAATTCAAAATAGCAATAGTTTTGATAATCAAAGTGTGGTCTTATTAAAAAAAGCCCCACAAACGTTACTTTTTCTAAAACTCCTTTTTAACACAAAATAAAAGCTTATATGAAACGTTACCTTTTATAAAGCTCTTTTTAACACAAAATAAAAGCTACTTATAATTTTTAAGAGCCTTTTAAAAAACTTGTTTGGCTTTGGAAGGATATATATCAGGTTACTCACAGTCATCACTAAACAGATTGAACATTAATTCTGTTAAGTTTGTGATCGATACAAATTAAGCATTTCCTTCGTTTGCCCCCAAAGAATAAGAATGCAGTCTTTTTTTGTTTCTAATTTCTATCATGCCTTTCTTCTTCTTCTTCTTGTTATTATATGTGGTGATATGATGATGTTGATGATGATGGCCATGGGGAGTAGTCAATCTGCACCATCACAGCTTCAATTGGATTTGGAAGCTAATGCTTTACTCAACAGTCGATGGTGGAACACGTCCGATCCATACTACAATGTTTCCCGTCGCTGCGAGTGGGAACATACAATAGTTTGCAACAAGGCTGGAAGCATAACAGAAATCCATTATGGGGAATATTATTATCATCCAGTCAGGCTTCAATTTGCAACACTCAATCTCTCTACTTTCAAGAATTTAGAAAAGCTTGTTGTCAATGTTAGTGGACTACAAGGGACCATTCCATCAGAAATAGGTACTCTCACCAAACTCATTCATCTCGATTTGTCCTACAATTCTCTTGAAGGTGAGATACCTCCTTCAATGGGAAATCTTAGTCTATTACAGAGCCTTCACATCTCTTTCAACAACATTCAAGGCTCCATTCCTCATGAGTTGGGCTTCCTAAAAAGTCTTACTTCATTAGATTTGTCCTACAATTCTCTTGAAGGGGAGATACCCCCTTCAATAGGAAATCTTAGCCTATTACAAAGCCTTGGCATCTCTCAAAACAACATTCAAGGTTCCATTCCTCATGAGTTGAGCTTCCTCAAAAATCTTACTTCATTAGATTTGTCCTACAACTCTCTTGAAGGGGAGATACTCCCTTCAATAGGAAATCTTAGCCTATTACAAAACCTTGACATCTCTCAAAACAACATTCAAGGTTCCATTCCTCATGAGTTGAGCTTCCTAAAAAATCTTACTTCATTAGATTTGTCCTACAATTCTCTTGAAGGTGAGATACCTCCTTCAATAGGAAATATTAGCCTATTACAGAGCATATACATCTCTAACAACAACATTCAAGGCTCCATTCCTCATGAGTTGAGCTTCCTAAAAAATCTTACTTCATTAGATTTGTCCTACAATTCTCTTGAAGGTGAGATACCTCCTTCAATAGGAAATATTAGCCTATTACAGAGCATATACATCTCTAACAACAACATTCAAGGCTCCATTTCTCATGAGTTGGGCTTCCTCAAAAATCTTATTTCATTAAATTTGTCTAACAACCACATTCAAGACTCAATTCCTCATGAGTTGGGCTTCCTCAAAAATCTTACTTCATTAGATCTGTCTCACAACAGAATCAGTGGGACCCTGCCTATTTCACTTGCAAGTCTTACCCACTTAGAAGAGCTTGACATTTCCAACAATTTTCTTGTTGGTTCCCTCCCTTCTAACTTAGATCAATTATCCAACTTGCAAGAGTTATGGCTAGGTAACAACTCAATCAATGGGACCTTGCCTATTTCACTTACAAGTCTCACCAGATTAGAAAAGCTTGACATTTCCCACAATCAACTAGTTGGTCCCCTCCCTAATTTAGTTCAACTAATCAACTTGCAAGAGTTGCGACTAAATGAAAACTCCATCAGTGGGAACATATTAATACCCTCGTCAATTCAAAGCCTTATCAATATCAACCTCAGTCACAACGTTTTCACCGGTGAAATACCACAACTACTTTATCTCCCATTGTTAAACAATTTGGATCTAAGCTACAATAATCTTTCTGGAATGATTCCCCAATATCTCCTGCAAGTCAATTATGTGAACATTTCTTACAATTATCTAAAAGGTCCCATCCCAAACGGTATCAATCCTTATGCTCTAATAGGCAACAAGGAAGTATGCAGCGACATTTTGTATCTCCAATTCCAACCTTGTTCATCTCATATCAAGAAAAGTAACAAAGTAGTGCACAAGACAAGTGACAAAGTAGTGCACAGTCTAGTCATAGTTCTTCCTATCCTCATTTTTCTAATCTTGACCTTCGCACTACTTGTGTGTCTAAAGCTTCGTCTTGTTGCAACCAAGAAAAAACATGAAAAGACGGTGACAGCTAAGAATGGGGATTTGTTCTGCATTTGGGACTATGATGGAAATATAGCATATGAAGACATCATCAGAGCAACTGAGGACTTTGACATGAAATACTGCATTGGAACAGGAGCATATGGCAGTGTTTACAAGGCACAATTACCTGGTGGTAAGGTTGTTGCCTTGAAGAAACTCCACAGATTTGAAGCAGAGGTGGTGACTTTTGATAAGAGTTTTAGAAATGAAGTGAGGGTATTATCAGAAATAAAGCATCGACATATTGTGAAACTTTATGGATTCTGCTTGCATAAAAGAATCATGTTTTTAATCTATCAATACATGGAGAAAGGAAGCTTGTTCTCTGTCTTGTATGATGATACAGAAGCAATGGAATTGGATTGGATAAAGAGGGTTGACATTGTTAAAGGCATTACACATGCTCTGTCATATCTTCATAATGATTGCAACCCTCCAATAGTGCATAGAGACATAGCTACCACCAATATCTTGCTTAACTCTGAGTGGCAGCCTAGTGTTGCGGACTTTGGCACAGCCAGACTCCTCAAACATGATTCATCTAATCAAACTATAGCCGCTGGAACCATTGGGTATATAGCTCCAGGTAAATTATTCATTGCTATCTTCTTCTATTTCTTTTTTTCATTTTCCCTATGTCCCCTTATTTATATGATTTGATACATAGCATGCCTAATATTCAATACATATAATAACAATAAGGTGCATTAGTTTGTAATATTGAGTTTATACAAAATTTAGAATTTGTTCAATTAATCTTGTTAATTTTCAACTATTTTTCTTTGGATCCTTTAACCTGCTAGTGTGAATCTTATGATTATCAATGCAGAGCTTGCCTATACAATGGTTGTGAGTGAAAAGTGTGATGTCTACAGCTTCGGAGTAGTGGCACTTGAAACTTTAGTGGGAAGGCATCCTAAGGAAATATTGTCATCAATTCAATCACCATCTGCTCAAGGCATCAAATTATGGGAAATATTAGACCAACGCCTTCCACTACCAAATATGTCAGTTTCATTTGACATAGTTCGGGTTGCCATAGTAGCATTTGCATGTTTAAATCTCAATCCTTGCTCTCGACCGACAATGAAATATGTGTCTCATTGTTTTCATACTCCGATAACATCATCAAGCATTCCTTCACTTGAAATTTCATTGCAACAGCTCATGAGTCAAGAACTCAAGTTTTATTTAGATTTGTAAACTTCTACAAGCAAAAAAAAAATTCTAAATAATAACAGACTTTGTCCTAGTTTATTTGCATTAATTGTTATAAAACTTCATAAAGTTTAGTTTTTAAGATAAATCAAATGTATCTATACATAAATTACCGTGTTCAATTTAACACTCAATATGGATTTAGTGTTGCAACACTCAACCTCTCTGCTTTGTCCTAACTTAGTGTAAATCTTATCAATGCAATGGTTGTGAGTGAAAATTAAGTTTGATGTCTACAATTTCGGAGTAGTGGCACTTGAAACTTTGGTGGGAAGGCATCCTATGGAAATATTGTCATCAATTCAATCATCATCTGCTCATGGCATCAAATTATGGGAAATTTTAGACCAACGCCTCCCATTACCATATATATATATATATATATATATATATATATATATATATATATATATATATATATATGCCAGTTTTACTTGTATTGGCGTAGTTCGGGTTGCCATAGTAGCATTTGCATGTTTAAATCCAAATCCTTGCTCTCGATCGACAATGAAGTATGTGTCTCAATGTTTTCATACTCCAATAACACCATTAATCATTCTTTCACTTGAAATTTCATTGCAGCAACTCATGAGTAAGAACTAAGCATTATGTAGAATTATGAACTCTTGATAGCAAAACCTATCAACATTTAATAAAGTCATTGTCAAAGTTAATTTGTTTGTATGAATTGTTATAAAACTTCGCAAGGTTTTGTTTTTAAATTGACTCAAGTGTATCTACTTAAATTAAATTATCGTGTTCACAATAAGCACTCATTTTAGAATAGTGTTGTTTGATCAATTGGGTGCGCCGTGCATGTTCATGCTTTGATACAATCCAAATGTTATTTTACTGAATTAAAAAATTATAGGTAATGTTCTTTTACTTAAAATCTCGTAGTTTAGTAAAAAGGGAAATTTTATTAGAGTAATACTGCTTCGACCAAAAAATAAAGAATAATACTGCTGTGTTGGCACTACCAGAAATTTTAACATAATTAAGGGTAAAGAACTAAAATAGGGTATTTAAAAAAAAAAAAAGACCAAAAGCATATTTAAGTCTCCATATTTTGAATATTAGAGACTAAATCCTAGTCATCCTATTTATCCATCCTAAAATAATATATATATATATATATATATATATATTAAGCAATTATTCTGAATAAATAAATAATAAATATATTTTGACCTTAAAGAGTTCGTAGTTAATTTTTAAAGTGCTAATTTATTCACATTATTTATTTTAATTTAAAATTCTCAATATTAAAAAATTATATTAAATTCTGAATAATTTGAGTCGAATTAAGTATACTTTTTCAAAGAAATAAATCTCTCTCAAAATCCATGTTTTTCACCCATAAGGGCATAAGAATAGAATTCACTTTTATTTCTATATTTACTTGATATCTCCTTTTATCTTTTCTTTTATTAGATTGTCTCGTTATATATTTCTATTTCCTTCCTATTATATTCACACTAGGAGTTATGAACCCTCTTGTTATAGTACAGAGATTCATGTATCTAGAGGCCCTTTTAGAACTCTTGGGGAGTGTCGATATTTAACATAGTTAGATAATCTAGATTGGAAAACAATTAGTAATAAGTTATAGACACAATAAGGAAGGGAGATTACCCTAAAAAGGAGAGAGTGAATATATGGTTAAACCCACTTGGAAGACAACAAATTCTTGCAGTGACTCTCTTGTTCGAATATAAGATAGAAGGAATCCAAATTTGACAAAAAAATATCCACAAAACATTCTCTTAAGACCCATATTCATTTCATTCATTCCACGTGCAATTTCCGCCAAAGAGGGAATGTAAGTTACCATGCTTTTCACACAACCAAAATAATGTACAACGAAAGAAATCAAAACTGTTATCAACACTTTCCTCAATAATTTAAAACATTTACCAATATCAGAACATCAAATAATACCAAAATCAAATCACATCCCAAGAGATATACAATCCGTCTCATACACACAAAACAAGTTAGGTTATTCAATCACTCAAAGAAATCAAGCATCACCTTGCAAGGCAACAAACTTTCTCATCACTCACTAGTTAGTTTACTTAGGTCGATTTCCCCAAATGAGTCTTATGTTCACTACGCATCCAAAGGTGACGTACTAACGTGTGCTCAGAATAGGGAGTCCGATTCTAGGAAATAGGTCTATATGTTATTCTCTCTCCCTATCATGTGGCCAGTCCTATCCTTATCCGAGGAAACATTTTAAACTCCCACCAAGGCTTCCTATTCAGGTCACTAACCATAATCTTGTATACCACGCACAACCTATTGGGGTGATTAGTCCCTATAAGGAGTATGAGGTACTGTAGGATCATAGGAAGTCACAGACCACAATCCCGTCCTAATTTCTAATTTCAAGAATAATGTTCGTTGGAGACACTATTTCTCAAATTCCTGAAATAATTTCGCACCATTACCGATATCTTTATAGACACATTCATTACATGCTTAAGTAATCCAATGATTACATAAGCCCAAACATAATCAGTTCATACATTACAAATTTTCCAATCCATATGTCATTCCGTGGCTCAGAAGACAATCATCCATTAAGTACATACATTCTATTCTAACTCTGCATGGTACAATATACGTATATACATCAATTCCCCAACATGAGGCTCATAATAAATAAAAAGAGTGGAATGATCCACCGAGGAACTCCAAGCTCTCCTTTAAAGCTTCTGGGTGGGCAATCTTGCACACCTAAAATGAACCCCACAACACAAGGTGAGACAAATGTCCCAACGAGTATAACTATGCAAGCAAGCAATATGGGGAGGGCAAGAAAATAAGGTGCAACACATAGCTAAGCAAATCATACGTAAACTATTATAATCACATTACATCATAATGCTATAACTCAACTCAACTCAACTTTACATGATATCTAATGCCAAACTCCTATTAAATATGCTATGCATGACCTGCATTACCCGGCAGACAGGGTCTTTTCACTATCTTTGGGGCTAGACCTGAGCTCAAACTACAAGGAACGTCTTCCTTGGGGACTATCCTACCATTACTCTGGGGACCGAAGTCCAAGTTTTACTCTGGGGACCGAAGTCCAATCTTATTTAATTAAAGTGATCTGGGGCCGAAGCTAAAACTGGGGTTGAAGCTGAATCTGGGGCCGAAGCCATTTTTCTAGGGCCAAAGCCAAATTCATTTTTCTTTGGAAGCCGAGTCTCAATTCATTTTATGATTAATTAACTGGGACCAAGGGCCATAATGCAATGCTCAAACATATAGAAGATCCGTGAATAAAGCAATAGAAATCATTATCTCCCAATATTAGTAAACCCCTTATAACTTGGGGAAAATCCTCCCATACATTTATAGCTCTACACCATACGCAAGATATAAAGGATAAGGAATCCATAACAAATAAACATCCACAAGTAAAAAGGAAAGGGGATAAGAGAGTAGGGCTCAAAGAAGGAGAATCACACTAAGAGAGTAAGGGTGTGTGAGTTATACTCACCTCAAAGGAGCTCCAAAGAAGGGGAAATGAGGTAGGGTAAGGGTGGAGTTGAAGATTCCCTAGTTGCCTCAAGCTTCTTCTAGCTCCCAACAATTCCCCTAACCTAGGGTTTTCCACCAATGAGCCTAAATCAAGAGCAATCACCTAACAATCTATGTATTTACAATTGATAATAAGACAAAGCATCCCAAACACACACAAATAGAAAAGGATAAGGAGGATTAGGGCACATAAAGGAGTTTCACACAAGGGAGAGTGAAGTGGGTGAGCTCTACTCACCAATGAGCAACCAAGGATGGAGAATGAAGAGGTTGAAAGGGGTGGGGATAAACCAAAGCTTCTATTCTTCTTATCCTCTTGCCCTAGGACGCCTTTTCTCTCTGTTTTTAAAAATAGAATATGTGCGTCCTCGCTCAACCGACGATACGCTCGCTTGGGCGAGCAACACAAAACATTGTTAAAAACACTCCCTTGCTCAAGCGAGGATCCGCTCGGTTGAGCGAGTCCCAACTCAGAGAGTACCTCTGATGCTGCAGGGGTTCTCGCTCGAGCGAGCCTCAACTTAGAGACTCCCCTCCTCTCCGCCCTGTCCCTCGCTTAAGCGAGCCCACCTGAATTCAAGTTCTTCCTTTCTTCACTCTTACTCCCTTCTCCCCCTATTCCTAGTGTATTAGCCTCCTTCTAACTTAGTTCCTTTCATCCAAATCTTTTCCCTCATTCTCGTCAATCCTCTTGCAAAATTCTTCCCTCCTCAATCTAATTTCCTCATCTGACACCTCAGCCTTCTTCCTTACCTCATTAACTTGTTAGCCCCTCAACTTCAAGGTGTGACACCTACTGGGTTAAAGCTACAGTTGTATCGAACTTATTACTTGGTTTCTCTTCAAGATTCCCCTTAAAATTCATGGCTCTCACCAAATTCCCTATCTCCCTCTAAATTTTACTCTTAAACCCTTGAGCCCTCTTTCTACTTCTAGTTTCCTCCTCTCGATAGGGTTTGCCGCCTAAGGCTTTCACTATCTTTTCTAGGTACTAATTTTGGGATGTTACGTAGAGGAAGGAAATTTGAAAGTACTATGGAGTGCAACTCGAGATGGCACTATAAGACAATACGATTTGATGGTGGATCTTCAGGTAAATCAAGGGTGCAAAAATATCCTAGTAAGTGAAAGTAATCTTGTGTGACATATGACATAGAGTTGGGTTGAATATTTAAAATTTCTTAGATGAACATGTGTATGATTATTCTTCCTAATAGGTATTTTTCTAAAGCTATAATCTTTTATCATTTTCAATGTTTAATGGTTAATATTAGCTTGACTTAAGGCGTGAAGGATGTCTAGTTAGTTTCAATGTGGGATGGCGGGTAGGCGGACCGACCCACCTGGTCCATCCAAAAAATTATAAAAAATTAAAGTAAATTTAAAATAAATATAATACATAATAAATTTAAATTGTAATAAAATTTTAAAAAATTATTTATATTTTTGTTTGCTTTACATAACAATTTTCCACAATTTTTATTAAATAATTATAACTAAAGACTAATTATAAATAGTAAATTCTTTAACATTTGTTAAATTCGGTGGGTCAACCTGATGACGTAACCCATCCCACCAATTTTTTGTGGGTTAGGCGGGTTAGCTCACTGAGCCCTGCCTACTTTGTCATCCCTATCAGATATAATGTCCTCCCCAATTATATCTCATCTATCTAGCAGTTTTACTATTGCCTTCAGCACTATTGCTACTTTCATGCAAACTATTAGTGATTTTTTTATTTCTTGCTTAAGGTTGCTAACATTTATTTTGTTTCTTATAAAAACAATGGACAATGGTGTAAATGAAAATATACATACAATTCTTGAGAACTGATGCATCACAGTATATTCTTTTTCCTTTTATTTCTTTACTTTTTCTGTTTTATATTTCCTTTTATTTTCTTTAATAATTCATTTCATATAATTTTGATTAAGAAAACGTTTTTCCTACTCTGTTTAGAGTGTTCGTGATTTCAAGACAGTAGTTAGGAGACTTTCTCCAATAAAGAATTAGAGGTTGGTAAATTGAATTCTCATTTTTTTTTTCTTCAAAATAGCAAGTTCATATATGATTGCAATGCCATATCTTGAACAGAGTATCATGCGCTATATATGCAATTAATTGGGATTCAACTGGATCAATGTTGTTATAAGGTTCCAATGAAAAGTTTGTAATATTTTTATTTGTTTTGTATCACATAATCTCGCATATATCTCATGAATTGTTGGCATGACTTTACTTATGAAGATTTGGAGTTATCTAAATGGACAACTATGACATTCAATTTCTACAAATTATCTTTAACGTATATTTTCTACCAATTTCATTAGTGAGGCATTAGATGAACTTTTCGCCGTGACAGCTAGAAGGAAAGTAATATTGTAATCCATTTAAAATTTGTATATATTAATGCAATTTCTAGTTTTTGTTTCATATATCTTTTTTCTTCCAGATATTGTTACCAAGTTTCAATGGAAAGCTTCCTAATATTTTTTATTTGTTTTGTATCTCGTAGTCTCGCATATATCTTGTTTTGGTATGAAACACGGACCTGGGTCTGAGTCAGCAGGTTAGAGTCGGGTCTGGGTCCGGGTTGACGGTGCGAGATCCGATTTGAACCCAGGGGGTGTACCTGCAAAGGGACTCTGACGCCCAAGTCAGAAAAGGGTAATAACAGTCAAAGTGATTGACTGGATAAGATTGTGTGTACCTGATGATCTGTCAGTTACCCGTATATATAGGGGTTTTCCCTGTATAAATATGGTAAGCGGGCCTTTGTATAAAAGGAGTAAATATGCAGGTATAATCATATAATCATAGATACAATATTTAATATATTGTGGGAGATCACAGATATAATAGCAGATATGGTTATATTATGTACAGATATTATTATATATTTACGGATATGACAATAATATAGTACGTGGGCCATATTGGATATTGGGCCTTAGGTTTAGACCGTAACAGAAGCCCCCTAGCTCTTGTCAACTTATTTAGTTGGCTTTGAGCTTAAATGCTTTGGACGTACCCGAGACGACATTCAATGTTCGAGACATCTTTGAAGGTTTAACTCGAGACGACCTCAAAGATTATGTTCGAGACGGTTTTGAGGGTTTTTGATTCATCCCAGTTGGGTGTGACAAGTTGTGAGTCGCTTCTACCTTGGTCCGGGATGCTATTTTACTTCATGTTTTGGGTTTGAAACGAATCTGTATTTGTATTAGCTGGTTCGGGACGAGTTTGTACCCTGATAAATCGTCGCGACGTTTCATTTTCTTTGAATTGTTTCAATTGCTGGTGACGTTTCATGTTCCAGGTGACGTGTTGCTCTGCTATAGGGTCGCGATGGTTCGACTTCCTGGGCCGTAGCGGTTATGGGCCTTTTCGGCCTTATAAATAGGGGGTGGAGAAGTTTTCTTCTGCCACTTGCTTCATTTGCTTCCTGCTCCTCTCTTTGTGCAATCACATTCCCGAATCTTGATCCGGCTCTCTGCTTCCAAATCGAATTCAGGATCCGACTATCAGGTATTACTCTTCTCTCCCCTCTTCTTTTTTGCACAAATGAGTGAGAGTAGTTCTTTGGAAGTTTTGTCTGGGAAACCTGAGTCATGGGTGTCCCGGAGCCGGTCATCCTGTGGGGATAATGAGGATTTAAGTTCTGAGGTGGTCGAGGTGTTGAGGCGGAGGAATATGGCCTCTGGGGGGGAGTTCGAGTTGAAAATGATAACAAATTAGTAAAATCCGAGACGGATTCATATGATAGTGTCTTTGATGAGTCGAGTGCTAGTCGTCCCGGTTCTGATGAGGGTAGTTGTTACACAATTACCTCTGCAGGTGTTGAAATGGCTGAGCCCCGTGATGAGGAGTACTTCGTGCCCCTGTGGGCTGATAGGTATCAGTGGGTGGATCCAGAGGTTCTTGGTACCTGTTCTGTGTATAGACTCGGCTGTCCTGAGCATTTCCAGGAACGCTTATTCGATTTGGAGGTGTTTGGTTCAGCCGAGATGAAAGAATTGTACAATGCGGTGCTTCCACCCCGAGGGGGCCGAGTATGCCATCTATCCGAGACCAATACACCTTTTTTATACACTTACGACTTTTTTCATTCAAAAGTGAAATTGAGGCTTCCGTTCACCGAATTTCAAGAACGGATGCTTATGTTTTTGCGGTCTGCTCCTTCACAACTGCACCCCAACTCGTGGGCCTTCATCAGGTGCTTCGAGTTGATCTTGACCGAGTTCGGCTTAACGCCTTCTGTAAAGTTATTCTTTTATTACTTCATAGTGTTAAGGAAGCACCCCCCAGGGAATAAGAAGGAGACTCTGAAAAGTTGGATCTCTTTCAGGGGGCATAAAGATCGAAAATTGATAACCCCGTTCTGTGAGTCGGCTAAGAGGGGGAGCATCACTTTCAAACAGGAGTTCTTCCAAGTACAGGCGGCCAAAGGTGTGAAGCCGTTTTGGGAGGAACGGTCTTCCAACACTCCATGTTTTTTTATTTACTAGAGTGACAAACACTATGACATGAAGCCGTCTGACTTTGAAGTCTCTGAGTCGGCTCTATCCCCTCAGGATTTGGTAGTAAGGGATTTGCTAAAGGAGTCAGTTGAGGAATGTGGGTTGTTTTCCTCTAATAAAATATTAGATGGTCCGACTCGTAACGTTGGATCTAGAATTGATGAGATTTATTATATTTGCCTGTTACTTTCTGTGTTTTCGTCTCGGCTAATCGTTCGTGTTTGTTTTTGTAGCTTCGATGGCATCCGAGGCGATGAAGCGGTTGAGGGCCCTACAAAACACCCAAGTTAATAACAATGATGTTTGGGTCGACATGGATTTTACCCGGTCTGATGGCGGAGACGGTTCAGGGACCCAACCGGTCATCAATGTTGATCCCGTCCCGACTAGGTATGACGATGGGCAGCCTCAAGCGCAGAGGAAGAAGAACTTGAAGAAAAAGAAAAATAAAAGGGCTAGGGTGAAAGAGTCTTTAGAGGAGTCCGGGTTGAACCTGTACGACTCGGAGGTTGATTTGGACACCCCTGAGTTGGACCATATTCTGTACAACCCCTTCATGAAATCGGTTCACGAAAGTTGAGGGTTTGTTGGACATTGAGCGCCAATGCCTTCAGCATGCTGCGTACATAAGGCATCTAAGGCTTGATGTGATCCCGGTCTCCGAGCGGGTTTCTTCAGATCTTGAGAACCGTACGGCCAAGAGGGATAAGGCCTTAGAAGATGTGAAAACTGCCCAAGAGGCCCTCAACCTTGAGAAGATGGAAAGAAAAAAATACAAGGGTCTTTACAAGTCTGCGAAAGATAAGAACAAGACCCTGGAAGCTGAGGTAGATAGGTTGAAGGCCGACTTGGAGAAGCTGCAGTTGGCTCCACCTGCGTCCGGGATGACCGATAAGGCTGTTGCTGAACTTGTGAAGAAAAACTTGCAGAAGGCTCAAGCCAAATTCAATGAAGAAAAGGCTAGCCTTGTGAAGCTTTCTCAAGAGATCAGCAATGCATCGTTCGGGAATGTTGTTGCGCAATTGGGGGTGCTCAATCCCGGCTTGAAGGTCGAAGGGACGTCACCCGAGTATAAGGTCTTTGAGGGGAAAATTTGTCGGGTCGACATGGAGAAGAAGGTTTATGTTGATGTCGCTTCTGGTGAGGAAGTCGGCCCGTATATTGAGTGACTGATAAGTTCCAAATATTAGGATATTTTGTATGAAAATTATGGCACTTTTGGATTAATTGCTTATATTTAACAATTAATTTCTCCCAATTTTAGAAGTTTGAATTAAAGCAGATGTTATCTGAGTCTTGAATTATTTGAAGTCTTTTAATCCCATTTTGTGCTTTAAATACAGGAAATCAAGAAGAGGAGTAACCAGGCTCAAAAGAACTGAATTAGCAAGAAGAAAAGAAGGATTTCAAGTGATGTAAATTCGCTTGAGCAAATTTTAATTAGCTCAAGCGAATTTTGACCAGAGAGTGTGTTTTTGAGATGCTTAATTCGCTCAAGCTAATTTCATTCGCTTGAGCGAATTGACTTTTCTTCACCATGAAGAATTCCATTCGCTTGAGCTAAAAATTTTAGCTCAAGCGAATTTCCACTTACGCAGCAGCACAAAACAAGTTTCAAAATTAGTTTTCGACAGTTTCGAATTTTCCGAAAATAGAACGAAGAACACGAAGAAGAACGAAAGCTGCGGAAGCTTGATCTTTTGTTTTCTCCTTCATCTTATTGGTTGTTAAAGCTACTATGAGTAGCTAATCTCCTCTTATTGGGATTGAATGTAATCGACTCGAACTCGGATGTATTCTGGTGATATTTATATATAGTAATCTTGTTTCGATCAATATTGGTATTATCGTTAAGCTCTTTATGCCTGATTCTATCTTATCAATAGATTCTTGATTTTGATTTTTAGATCTAACTAGAAAGTATTTCTGAAAATCCGATCTAAACGAGAATACTCGATGTATTGCGATACTAGGAATAGATTTCAATATATCGATTTCTTTTAACACTTGAACTTAAGGCTGGATAATCTGTTGAATATTTGAGGAATCAATATTCAGGGGATTAATCTTATGAATTTTATACTCGAGGAATCGATATAAATGATATTGGTGTGTTGCATCAATATTGATAGTTTCAAATGCTATGTATTTATATTTACCCAGAATACAGACGAGTGAGATAGATGAAATTTAATCCCAGTTTCTCTTATTGAAATTTCCCTTAACTTTCCTATTACTTTTGTATTATTTTTATGCAAGTTTAGTCTAGTCTAGTGAAATCAATCATGAATCAAACCATTGCTTTTGTTTATATGCTTTTTAAGCTGAACTATAAATTTTAATTGAACCTGTTCGTCGTGGGATCGACACTCTTACTTCACAAATCATTATACTACAGTTGACTTTTGGTACGCTTGCCAAGGAGTTAACAAGTATTTTTGGCGTCGTTGCCGGGGAACGGTGTTCTTACTTTTGTAATTAGTTTTCTTTGTTCATAATTATTTTCATTTTAATTACTACTTGGTACTAATCCTTGTTTGAGTGTTTTAAACCTCTTTGAGGCAAGAAAGAAGCAGACAAGAAACCACTTAAGGAGAAGAACCAAGAAGTTTCTCTACTCCACAATCACAACCAATTCTTCCAACTCTTGAGCCAATCATGGATGGTGAATGGCAATGTCCACCAAGAAGAACACTTGGAGATCATGCTATCCAACAGGGATTGGGATACTTTTCTAGCATGGCAACTCCTAATGACTTCTCCAACAACAATCATTATCTTAACAATTTTTCGCAGGGTTGGGGAAGTTACCAGAGTCAGAGTTTTGGGTGGCAACAATATGCTGATTCATCTTATATGGTACCTCCTCTCCAACAGCAGCAAGATTATTCTTCAGTTCAACAAGGAAGATCAAAATTGGATAATGCTCTTGAGGAATTCATGCAAGTTTCTATGGTATGTCAGAAAAATATAGAAGCATCGGTAAGAAATGTTGAGGCTCAAATTGGACAGCTAGCTAAACCTTCAGCTAAATTGGAAGCTAAGGAAGAAGTGCTGCAAGAAGGAGAGAGCGAAAAAGAAATAGAGGAGAGTGAAAAAGAGAGAATAGAGAGTGAGAGAAAAAAGAATGAGAGTGAAAAGAAAATAAGTGGTTGTGAGGAAGAGGGAGAGATGAATAAAGAAAATGATGTAAATAGAGAAAATGAGAAAAAGAGTGACAAAAGAGAAGATGAGAAAAAGAAGGAGAAAAGAAGGGAAGGAGCACCACAACTAAAGAGATTTCCATATCCTAAAGTCCCTTCAAAGAAAGATAGAGAAATGCAGCTTGCACATACTCTGGATAGTTTTACAGGGCTGCAAATCAACATTCCTTTTATAGAAGCTATGGAGCAGATACCGAAGTATTCAGGATTCATGAAAGAGCTTTTCATTAAGAAAGGGAGATTTTCAGAAGAAACAGTGGAACTGGAGGCAGGGTGCAATGCAATCAGTAAAAAATCTTTGCCTCAAAAATTTAAAGATCCAGGCAGTTTCACTCTTGTGAACATTGAAAGCTTCTCAGTGCAAAAAGCTTTACTTGATTTGGAAAAAGTGGGCAATTTTGTGTCTCCAATGGATTTTGTGATCATGGATATCAAAGAAGATATTGAAGTTCCACTGATCCTTGGCAAACCATTTATGAAGACAGCTAGAGTAATCATTGATGTTAGTGATAGTGAGCTAAGGGTCAGGACACAAGATGAAGAAGCCAATTTCAATGTGTTTGAAGCTATTCAGCACCCAAAGGATCAACTAGAGTACTTTAAAGTAGATATGTCTGATAAAGCTTTTCTTGCAGTGAGTAAGCCACAATTGCATGAAGCAAAGGAATTGAAAATTGTCAATCATAAATCTCCCAAGCTTCAAGAGAAAAAGACCAATGCTTGTTATAACAAGAGACCAAGGAAAAGAAAAATCAGGCCAAGGGAATCAGCAACATGGTCTAATTCCAGAAAGAGGTCAAGATGGTTAGAGGCAACTCCTGTCAAATGTTTGAATGAGGCAATAGGAACTTAGAGTTTGCTTTCACAAGAGATTAAGGGTGTAGCACCAAGGCTCACCCCAAAATTTCAGTTTGAAGGATTGCTGTCAAAAGAAAGTGGTGGTGCAACACCAAGGCTCACCACAAAATTTCAATTCCAACCACCATGATGAAAACAGGCGTCAAGCTATGTGACGTTAAACAAGCGCTTCCTGGGAGGCAACCCAGTGTTTAATTATGTTTTGCATTTTAAATTTCACTTATGTGTGCTAATTGTGATTTTGTAAATATTTGTGTGTTGTGTGCTTTAAGTCAATTTTTATCATTTCATTGTCTCAATTGGCCCAAACATGTGTATTTGAGTGTTTTGAAGCTATTTGAACTTGTTTTGCATGAAAAAGAGTTTTGGTGCTAAATTGAGACAGTTGGATGCTACAAATTGCTTTAAATGTGGTCAATTATGAAAATGGGATTTTTAATCCTAGATTTTGGTTATGAATTGATGAAACTTTGTTGAATCATAGAGGTTGGTATAGGGAGTGAATTAAGGATTGAATTAGAGTCCAATAGAGAGCAATGATTAAGGATGGAAGGTTTGAAAGTGAAAAAAAAAATTTGCAAAGTGTAAAAGAATTTGAGAAGCAAAAGTTCAGAAAATTCGCTCAAGCTAAAGCGATTAGCTCAAGCGAATTATGCAGAAAAAACTGACAAAAGCAGTTTTTGCTACATTCGCTCAAGCGAATTTAAGGGTGAAAAATCATGCCCTCTGGACAAAATCCGCTCAAGCGAATTTGGATTCGCTTGAGCCAATTTAAGGGTCAAAATTGCGGCTCTCTGGACGAAATTCGCTCAAGCGAATAGAAATTCGCTTGAGCGAATATGGGGATATTTTTTTTCACAATCTCTGGATGAAATTCGCTCAAGCGAATTCCTATTCGCTTGAGCGAAAAGTCACTTATGTGCTTGTATGAGATGCGCAGCAGAGGGAAATCACTCATTTTTCAAACACTTCTCTCAAATTCCTCCCTCTCTCGCGCGAACAAACCCCCTAGGGCATTCCCAATCTTCACAATTCACACAATCACATTCCCCATTCCTCACTAATTGTTCCAAAAAGCTCCTCAAGGTAAGTTTTATGTGATTTCAACCCTTTTTCACCGAATAATTGTATGAATGAATGATGACTTGAACCCTAGGGTAGGAGACATGTGCTCTAGTTTTGAAATTGTAATTGATTTGGTGAAAAACACTGATTGGGTGGTTAATAGTGTGCTATGAAATATTTGAATGACTATGGGTTGAAATATTTGAGAACAAATTTGAGTTTTAAATGAAATTATGAATCATGCATATCAAGTGTTTGATGAAATGCACCAGTAAGATGTTCACTTTTATAAACTATCATTCACTTGTTGTGCATTCTAAAAGTGAATTGCTTACATTTGAAATTGAGCAATTGAATTTAAAAAGAGGGAAGAATCACCCTAATTGTTCTTAATGCATGATGACTTGTTGAATGGCCATGTAAACGAACTTGTGCATAATGTGCTTCAATTGATAAAATTACATTGTGCATTTGAACTGTTTGTTATACATGATGATTTAGTGATTTCTTTCTTCTTTTGCATTTGAGTGTTAGAATGTTCACATGATAGGACAAATGCAAGTGAAATGTATATTGAAAGTAATTGGCTGTTGTGGTTGTTACATTATTGTGCACATGGTTTAGAATGCATCATAGTTTGTCATACTTGTTTGTATGCATATTTGAAGCATATGTGCCTAATTGAAATGTTGAATATTTGCTTAAATTGTGCATACCCAGGCATGACACCAAAGGAATTTCAGACTTACCTTCAGTGGCCTGGGGACAGTCCAATTCTTCTAGGGGGGAGTGGAGCTGCTGGAGCAAGTGGAGCTATTGATTATGATGTGTGCTATTCTGGAGCTGTACTAGCAGGAGAGGGACCCTCAGGAGCTGCAGCTGGAGATGATGTAGCAGCTGGACACATACCCTACTATTCCATCTCTCAAAACTCTGTGACATGGTTTCATTGTTCTTTTGTTGATACTTTAGTACTGTGTGTGATTATGTTGGCAGATAACTTTAGTACTGCAATGTTTTGGTGTGTTTAAATAATAGTTGCTTTTGTGATATTTGCATTAGTTGTTTTAGTTTAGATGCTTGTTGCTTTACTTTGTTAAGTTAGGGTTAACTGTTTTACATTGCCTTTCACTTAGTATTTTGGATATAATACTGGTAGATACAACTAAATTTTTTGGGAATCACAGAAATTTTTTCTTGAGGAAATTGGTTAAAAAGAAACCAGGATTCAGTAATTGTCCTAAGATAGAACAGTTGAACAAACTGAACAAAGAGGAGAAAAAAGGAAAAATATGGTTGATTGCATAATCAAATAGGATTAGGACATTGGTGCATGATAATTAACCAAAATAAGTAACCATAATAATAGGTGATTTAATCAAGGAAATAAGCCACAAATAACCTAGTGAGTGTGTGAACCCGTAAACAGACTGAGAGTTTCACTGTTAATTAGCCAGTTGATATTGTTTGAGTTTCCTTTTTGATAACATCACACAAGAGGCATGGAAATGATTAAGGCAAGTTTTGTTAAATGGAAATAACCTAGTGCCAAATAGCCTACCTGAAAATGATCACTTTTTGTAATAAGCCCATTAGAGCTTAAGTTTCCTTTGATTATGTACCTTGACCTTAAATTCAAAAATCTATCCTACCTTTGCACATTAAAGGAAGGAGAGCATAGGTACATTGTATCATTACAAGGATAATGGGTTCATAAAAGAAAATTGGTTTGGCTATATCTATACAATCTACTCCTTAATATGTATTTAAAAAAAAAGAAGAAGAAAAAAAAAAGAAAAATGAAAAGGACAATGAAAATAAAAAGGAGTAGATTGTGAATGAGAAATTGGTGCATTGAGGTGTTAAGAATGGAGAGTTGATGATAATTGAAATGAAATGTAGTATGCTCTCTTTTCTTGAATTGTGCTTTTGAATATCTTGAAAAACCATAATTCTTGGAAGCCAAGCCTCATTACAACCTTTACAAGACCTTAAGATCCATGCCAAATGTGTGATTGTGATTTGATTGGAAATGACTGGCAATTTTGATTTGTGCAATTTTCAGTGAAAAACTAAGAAAAACACTCACCAGAGAGAATTGAGAGAAAAACTTCCTTGATTAGAATCATTTCATTGTTATAATTGCTCCTTTTGGTGATTGATTGCACTCTTGCCCTCTTTTTATTTGATATTGGAGTTACCATTTGCTTCTGATTTCAAATCTTTAGTTGGAATGTGAAATTATTTCTTGAAGGACCATGGATATGATTTCCAAATAACCAGTTTCAGAAATGAATTCATGAATAGTTGAATTATATCTGCTTACTTTGCTTGAGGACAAGCAAGATTCTAGGTTGGGGGAGTTGATAAGTGCCAAATATTAGGATATTTTGTATGAAAATTATGGCACTTTTGGATTAATTGCTTATATTTAACAATTAATTTCTCCCAATTTTAGAAGTTTGAATTAAAGCAGATGTTATCTGAGTCTTGAATTATTTGAAGTCTTTTAATCCCATTTTTGTGCTTTAAATACAGGAAATCAAGAAGAGGAGTAACTAGGCTCAGAAGAACTGAATTAGCAAGAAGAAAAGAAGGATTTCAAGTGATGTAAATTCGCTTGAGCAAATTTTAATTAGCTCAAGCGAATTTTGACCAGAGAGTGTGTTTTTGAGATGCTTAATTCGCTCAAGCTAATTTCATTCGCTTGAGTGAATTGACTTTTCTTCACCATGAAGAATTCCATTCGCTTGAGCTAAAAATTTTAGCTCAAGCGAATTTCCACTTACGCAGCAGCACAAAACAAGTTTCAAAATTAGTTTTCGACAGTTTCGAATTTTCCGAAAATAGAACGAAGAACACGAAGAAGAACGAAAGCTGCGGAAGCTTGATCTTTTGTTTTCTCCTTCATCTTATTGGTTGTTAAAGCTACTATGAGTAGCTAATCTCCTCTTATTGGGATTGAATGTAATCGACTCGAACTCGGATGTATTCTGGTGATATTTATATATAGTAATCTTGTTTCGATCAATATTGGTATTATCATTCTGCTCTTTATGCCTGATTCTATCTGATCAATAGATTCTTGATTTTGATTTTTAGATCTAACTGGAAAGTATTTCTGAAAATCCGATCTGAACAAGAATACTCGATGTATTGCGATACTAGGAATAGATTTCAATATATCGATTGCTTTTAACACTTGACCTTAAGGCTGGATAATCTGTTGAATATTTGAGGAATCAATATTCAGGGGATTAATCTTATGAATTTTATACTCGAGGAATCGATATAAATGATATTGGTGTGTTGCATCAATATTGATAGTTTCAAATGCTATCTATTTATATTTATCCAGAATACAAACGAGTGAGATAGATGAAATTTAATCTCAGTTTCTCTTATTGAAATTTCCCTTAACTTTCCTATTACTTTTGTATTATTTTTATGCAAGTTTAGTCTAGTCTAGTGAAATCAATCATGAATCAAACCATTGCTTTTGTTTATATGCTTTTTGAGCTGAACTATAAATTTTAATTGAACCTATTCCTCGTGGGATCGACACTCTTACTTCACAAATCATTATACTACAGTTGACTTTTGGTACGCTTGCCAAGGAGTTAACAGTGACCTCTTTTTTTTTTAACTTGTAACTGTTTGTAATTTTTCTTCGTTTGTAATGAACGTATTTTGTAATGGCAAGTTGTTGCATCTGTTTCAGTTAAGTATTTGATTTGTGTATTCGGCACTAATTTCAGTTTGTGTGCTTTAGTCTCGGACTTGCACTTGTCGTCTCGAATCATTTCGTTACTTTCGTAACTTGTGCTTTTAACATTAATATGCTTGTAACGCTTGTCATCTCGAACTACTTCGTTACTTTTCGTAACTTGCGCTTTTAATATGCTTGTAACGTTTGTCGTCTCGAACTACTTCGTTACTTTTCGTAACTTGTGCTTTTAACATTAATACGCTTGTAACGCTTGTCATCTCGAACTACTTTGTTACTTTTCGTAACTTGCGCTTTTAACATTAATATGCTTGTAACGCTTGTCGTCTCGAACTACTTCGTTACTTTTCGTAACTTGCGCTTTTAACATTAATATGCTTGTAACGCTTTTTCCTTAGACTTGTGTGAAAAGGAATGAAAAAATAATAGAAAACAGTTTGTTGCAACTACGTTTTATTGATAATGGGTCGGGATACTCTTCGTATCCGTTTTTAATAATACTAAGTCGAGATGCTCTTCTCATCCGATTGAAACAAAATAATGATAAAGAAGAATACTGGGTCGGGATACTCTTCGTATCCGACTTTAATAATACTGAACCGAGATGCTCTTCACATCCGGTTTAAGCAAACTACAAGAAAATAACTTAGGAATAGTAGATCTTGAGTTTATCTGCGTTCCAAAATCTGGGTATAGGCTTTCCCTCAAGAGTTTCTATCTTGTAGGCTCCATTCCCGGTTGCCGCAACGACTCTGTAGGGACCTTCCCAGTTTGCTGCCAACTTTCCTTGGGTTGCATTTTTGTTGCCAATGTCAGCTCTGCGCAGGATGAGATCTCCAGATTGAAAACTTCTAGCTATGGCTTTAGTGTTGTGTCGTGTTGTGAGGCGTTCCTTCAGAATTAATTCCCGGATATGAGCCATGGCCCGGGTTTCATCCAAGAAGTCCAGTTCTTCCAAGATTGCTTTATCGTTCGATCCCTGGGTGAAGTTCTGGACTCTCCAACTCGGCTCCCCAATCTCGACTAGGTTAGTGCTTCGGTTCCGTATGTGAGCCGGAACGGGGTTTCATTGGTAGAAGACTGTGGAGTGGTGCGACATGCCCAGAGTACATGGTCTAGTTGCTCCACCCAGTTGCCTTTGGCGTTATCTAACCTGCGCTTAATGTCGGCTCTGGTATTTTCGGCTCTGGGGACACGTTGGAAGATAATTTCTTCAAAACCGTCGCTCGAGACCTTTACTTTCTCCAGATACCTCTGTAGTAATGGTTCCTTTGCTTGATATTCCCATTTGATCTGGGATACCATCAGTAGTGAGTCACTGCAGACGAGGACTTTTTTGGCACCTACTTCCTTCGCCATCAGGAGACCGACAATACATGCTTCATACTCGGCTTGATTGTTCAAGGTGTGGAGCTCAAACTTTAGAGATTTCTCAATGCAAACTCCATTGGGTCCTTCCAGGACTATCCCGGCTCCGGCACCTTTTTTGTTGGAAGAGTCGTCGACAAAGACGGTCCATTCAGCATTAGGTGAGTCTTCAGGGGGTGTCATTTCAGCGACGAAATCAGCTAGAATTTGACTCTTGAGAGCAGTGCGCCCCTCAAAGTGTATGTCAAATTCTGATAACTCCAAGGCCCAAGCGGTCATACGTCCAGAGAGGTCTGGCTTATGGAGGACGAGTCTGAGGGGTAAGTCGGTCCGGACTGTGACTCTGTGTCCTTGGAATTAGTGTCTCAATCTTTTGGCGGTGGTTAACACGGCTAAGGCAGCTTTCTCTAACTTCTGATACCTCAACTCGGCACCCTGTAGAGCCCTGCTGACACAGTAAATGGGAAGTTGGGTGCGCCCATCTTCTTCAACCAAAACCGGACTTACGGCTTGATTGGTCACGAAAATGTAGAGGTACAGATGTTCTCCTTGGGTCGGTTTCACTAGGATTGGTGGATTTGCCAGCGTCTGCTTCAGCTGCTGAAAGGCGGTTTCGTACTCAGCAGTCCAAGTGAAGGACTTCCCTTTGCGAAGAAGTTCGAAGAAAGGAAGGGAGGTTGTGGCCGACTTGGGGATGAATCGGCTGAGTGCTGTGATTCTTCCATTGAGTTGTTGTATCTCCTTGATGCAAGTTGGGCTTTTCATATCCAACACGGCTTTGCATTTGTCCGGGTTTGCTTCCACTCCTCTACTGGTGAGGAGGAAGCCTAGGAAATGGCCTGAGGATACTCCAAAAGAGCACTTGAGGGGGTTAAGTCTCATATTGTGCTTTATGAGGCGGTCAAAGACCAATTCCAAGTCGGCTATGTGGTCTTTTGTCTCGACCGTCTATGCTATGATATCGTCAATGTAGACTTCAACTATACTTCCCATCACATCACCGAAGACCTTGGTCATCATCCTCTGGTATGTGGCACCGGCATTCTTCAAACCAAAAGGCATCATGGTGTAACAGTAGATCCCCTTGTCAGTAATGAAGGCCGTCTTTTCTTCATCATCCCGGTCCATGGGTATTTGGTTGTAGCCTAAGTAGGCATCCATGAAGGATAACCAACGATACCCTGATGAATTTTCAACTAGCTGATCAATGTTGGGAAGAGGGAAATGGTCTTTAGGACACGCTTTGTTCAGGTCTGTGTAATCTACGCACATTCTCCATTTGCCATTTGACTTGTTTACTAGGACAACATTGGATAGCCAATTGGCGTACTTACATTCCCGAATGAACTTGGCCTTGAGGAGTTCTTCTACCTGCTGATTGGCAGCCTGTTGCCTTTCAAGGCCAATTTTTCTTTTTTTCTGGGCAACCGGCTTGGCATTGGGGTCAACTGATAGTTTATGACAGCAGAAATTGGGGTCGATACCCGGCATGTCAGCCAATGTTCATGCGAATAGGTCTGAGTTCTTTGAAAGTAGAGATTTCAATCTTTCTTCCATGGTGGGGTCCATATCGCAGCTGATTTTGGTCGTCTGTTCTGCTGAAATACCAATCTGAAAAGGTTTGGTTTTCACAGCCGGTTCGATTCTTTTTCGTCCTTTGGGATTCATCTCGGCTCTGGGGTCGAGGTCGATCATGTGGACTTGATCTCTGGAGACTGCCTTTTCTGGTTGAGATGTGGGTGCAGTGGTGAAAGCAGCGTTGTAACATTTCCTTGCTTCTTTTCTATCTCCTTGGACAGTGATCACCTTCCCGTCTCGGTCGGGGAACTTCATCACTAGGTTCTTGGTAGAAATAATTGCTCCCAGGGCATTCAGGGATGGGCGCCCAAGAATGGCATTGTATAAGCTGGGGCAATCAACTATTAGAAACTTAGCTGAGACGGCTTTGTTCTCGGCTTCGGAGCCGATTCTGAGTGTGCTCTGAAGGTAACCTTTGGGTTGGATTCTTTCTCCTGAGAAGCCCACCAGATCTCCTGAGTAGGGTAATAGTGATTCCGGTGGTAAGAGCAGTTGGGTGTAGGTCCTGTAAAAAAGGATGTCGGTCGAGCTGCCTTGGTCAACGAACACGCGTCCAACATCTCCATCACCTATCAAGGAACGTATCACGAACGGGTCATCATGATCAACCACGTCATCGAAGAAGTCTTCATCTGAGAAGGTGATGACCGGGTTGGGGGGTCTTTGAGTCACCGCCTTCAAATCGGACTGTTCGACATTATAGACTTCATGCAAGTGCCTTTTTCTGGAGTTGTTCGATAGTCCGCCTCCAGCGAAACCTCCTGAAATCATGTTTATCCTTACCCTAGGCGTAGTCTAAGTGCTAGAGCAGGGTTTATGTTCTTTGTTGTCATGCTTCGTGGGGGATGTGGAATGTTTCCGTTTCTTGTCTTTTCCCCCATTAGGGCTGGGTGATCTCTTCCTCTCATCATTCTTTTTGTATCCTCCCTGGGACCGGTTTTTCTTCACATATCGGCCGAGTCGGCTGTCTCGAATTAGCTGTTCAATGAGGTCACGTAACTGTATGCATTCATCAGTGTTGTGTCCATATCCCTCATGGAATGAGCAGTACTTAGTTTTGTCCTTCTGAGCTGAGGCTTTGAGAAGTGGGGGCTTTGGTATGTCTGCAAACTCAGTGTGCATCACCTCCTTAAGGATCTTTCCTGGGTTGGTGTTCAGGGACGCATAGTATTGTATCGGCCTTTAGGGTGCCAATGTTGGTCCTGTTGAGGGTGTCCCTTGTCTCTCCCTTTATGTCGGTCCTGGTAAGAATCTCGGCCTGATCCCTGGTGAGAGTCTTGTTTGGCGGCGACGGCCAAGTGAGCCTCCCGTCCCACGTACTTGTGTGATTGTTGCCAAAATTGTTCCATGGATCGGACCGGTTCTTCTGATAAGGAGACGGCCAGGGGGGAGCCCGGTGAAAGAGCCGACACGACGCATACGAGTTGAATGTTTTCGGCTAGGTCCGGGATTAGAGCACACTCCTTGTAGAATCGGGCTAGGAAACTTTTGAGTGGCTCATCTTTTGTTTTCTTGACTTTTTCTAGTGTGAATTGATCTCTGGGAATCTTAGTGGAGATTGTGAATCGTCCCAAGAAGGTATGTTGCATGTCGTCCCAGGTATTGATGGAGCCCAAGGGGAGAGTTTTGAACCATGCTAAAGCTTCTCCTTTCAGTGTTCTGGGGAAAGAATGGCAGATGATGGCTTCTGGGGCGCCAACGAAAAGCATCTCGTTGGTGAAGGCGTCCAGATGTTTGACCGAGTCTGTGGTACCATTAAAGGATTCAATGGGGAGTGCTTTCCTGTACTGCACAAGTATCTCGACCCGGACTAACCTTTCAGAGAAAGGGTGCCTGAAGGGAGCTAGTTGGCCAGTAGCCTTTGGTTGTTGGACTTCCTGGTTGTCTCTTTCTGATGCGAGCCGAGACTGGGTGGTGGGTTGTGGTTGAGGGTTTATACTGCGCTCCAGGTGTCTGAGGCGCTCCTCAATATGATTCACAACCGGATCTCCGGCCGGTTTCGGATGTGACTCGTGGGAATGCTGTTGGTGTTGTTCCTGAAGTTCTCTGATCTGAGCCTCTAGCCGCCGAATCACTTCGTCTCGGGGATCAGATTGGTTAGTCTCTCCATGTTGTTCGACTTCAACTTGTGGGTGTGAAGTTCCTTCTTGTTCAGCTAAATCATTTCCGGCTCCGAGGTCCTCCACCCAGCCTTCGGGTGTTGGTTGAGGACGGGGCCGAGTTTGTTGACGAAGGGTGGTGACTGTCATGCTGGAAAGGGGAGGCCCTCCTTCTAGCGCCAAATGTTCTGGTATGAAACACGGACCTGGGTCTGAGTCAGCAGGTTAGAGTCGGGTCTGGGTCCGGGTTGACGGTGCGAGATTCGATTTGAACCCAGGGGGTGTACCTGCAAAGGGACTCCGACGCCCAAGTCAGAAAAGGGTAATAACAGTCAAAGTGATTGACTGGGTAAGATTGCGTGTACCTGATGATCTGTCAGTTACCCGTATATATAGGGGTTTTCCCTGTATAAATATGGTAAGTGGGCCTTTGTATAAAAGGAGTAAATATGCAGGTATAATCATATAATCATAGATACAATATTTAATATATTGTGGGAGATCACAGATATAATTGCAGATATGGTTATATTATGTACAGATATTATTATATATTTAAGGATATGACAATAATATAGTACGTGAGCCATATTGGCTATTGGGCCTTAGGTTTAGACCGTAACATATCTCAATAAATTGATGACATGATTTTGTAGATGAAGATTTGGAGTTATCCAGATGGACAACTATTGCATTCAATGTCTACAAATTATCTTTGACGTACATCTTTTACAAAATTCATTGCGGAGACATAAACTTTCGCCATAACAACTAGGAAAAAAAATAATATTGTAATCCATTTAAAATTTGTATATATTAATGCAATTTCTAGGTTTTATTTCATATATCTTTTTTCCTGTAGTGTGTTGATCTGGAGTAAATTTTCAATACTACAGTAGTACTGAAAACTCGGTACTCCCTTGCCCATTGTGTGGTCAGAATTTTTTATTTTAACTAGCAGATAGACAGGCACTGTCGTGCCTGTCTATCCACATTTTATTAGGGAAAATACGTAAAATTTGTTTACTTACATTTTCAAATACATGAAAGAAGGATTTGAATTTGAATTATTAATCTATACTTTTCAAAATTACTTTAAAAACTCACGACTTAAATGATAAGGATAATATTTTAAATTTAAATTAAGAAATAGTGATTAAAATTAGAATAGAAAAAAATAGAATCAATCAAGATTTGAATTTGAATTGTAAAAATAAGGATTAGTGTTAAAAAATTATCATTAAAAAAACCAGAATTCAATATATCCTCCAAATTTAAAGAATGATTTGAATTTGAATTTGAATTATTAATCTACACTTTTCAAAATTACTTTAAAAATTCACGACTTAAATGATAAGGATAATATTTTAAGTTTAAATTTAAGAAACATGGATTAAAATTAGAATAGAAAAAAATATAATCAATCAAGATTTGAATTTGAATTGAAAAAAATAAGGATTAGTGTTAAAAAAAATTATCATTTAAAAAACCAGAATTCAGTATATCGGAATGGGGCGTGAATCAGGGGTATTATTGTCTGGAAAAAGTGGAAACCAAAAAAAGGGAATTCCCTTTATATATAGGTATAGATTTAGAATAAATTTTAAATTAGGAAAAAATTACCGTGTATAGGTAGGTGTCAAAATTTTAATGGAGGAAGTACCTAATACTGTAGCATTGAAAATACTGAAAATATTTTCGTTGATCGAGTAAATTTTCAGTACTTTATTAGTACTGAAAACACAGTACTCCCTTGCCCATTGTGTGGTCAGAATTTTTTATCTTAATTTAGAATAAATTTTAAATTAGGGAAAACTTACCATGCATGGGTAGGTGTCAAAATTTTAATGGAGGGAGTACCTACTACTGTGCACTGAAAATATTTTCATTGATCGAGTAAATTTTCAGTACTACAGTAGTATTGAAAACTCTGTACTCCCTTACCCATTGTGTGGTCAAAATTTTTTATTTTAATTTAGAATAAATTTTAAATTAGGGAAAACTTACCATGCATGGGTAGGTGTCAAAATTTTAATAGAGGGAGTACCTACTATAAAAATATTGAAATACGGTATATAAAATATATTTCATAAATATTTACTACATTTGGTACACAATCCTTTTTCTCAATAAATAAAACTGGCCTTTTTTAGGCCCGTTTATTTCATAAAAAAAAAGTATATTCATTCAAAGATATGAAAAAAATTAAAAGAAAATAGGATTAGCATGATTGTAAAAGAGAAAGAAAATAAAAATGAGTGTTAAAATATTATAAGAATTAATGTGAAGAAAAAACATGATAAACATGAGTGAAAAACAAAAATATAAAATAAGTTACTATAAAAAAATATAATGTAATAACATTTACAAAATATATTTGATAAATATTTACAATATTGGTTACACAATGATTATAAATAAATGTACACAAATAGTAAACCCAATCAAAGACATATAAAGACTAAAAAAATAAGATAAGCATGATTGTAAAACAAACATAATACACATGAGTGTAAAAGAATCATGCGGAATCATGCTATATTTTTATTCATAAATTAATTATTTTGTCTCCATATATAGTTACTTTCAAGTTTCATGATCTAGATATTAATGTATTTTCCTTCAAAAAATTTGTTCCCATGTTATAAGTATGTGCCCATATAATTTAAATTTAAATACTAAAAAGTAAATGTAAAATTTTCATATATGAATGAATTTCTTTTACCTCTTGTAACACACACACACACATATATATAAATAAATATTAATAAACTTAATATAAATATTCATTTCCATGTGATGTATAAACAATTATAAAACAATTCACGCCTCAAATCCCCAAATTCTCATTCTACTTCTAACTTCCATCTCTTGAGAGGACTCATGGCCTAAGATTTCCACTATTTTCTAGGTCCTAATTTTCAGGATGTTACAAATTACATTTACCTCTTGTAACCTATATATATTAAAAATTAAATATTCATAAACTTAATATAAATATTTATTTTCATGTGATGTATAAACAACTATAAGAGAATTAAAAGGGAAATTTCTATCAATAAAACACGATTGATCAACTTTAAAAAGTCATTTATTTTTATTAATTAGCTTCTGAAAAATAGTTTTTTATAATTAAAAATAACATGAAATGAATAAAATAATTGCAACCAACATAAATATATATTAAAAATATGAATTAAAGTGTCATTTAAATTTAGATATTGATGAGTTTTTATGTAAATGTTCATTCCTAAAAGGTATATTCTTATTTTATAATTTAAATAATAATAAGCTTTCATGTAGTTATAGTCAATACAAAATATCTTTATATTTTATTTTATTAACATCATCTAGTAATTTAAATATTAATTTGTTATTATATAAATTTTTTCACTGTTTAGAAAACCGGATTGGACCGGCCGGTCGGACCGGAAAACCGGTTAACCGGCCATGTGACTGGTCCAACAGAACCACAGAACCGACCCTACAGAGAATCGGTCAAAACCGGTCAAAACTGGTAAAAAACCGGTTGAACCGGTCTTTATAAAAAAATTCAATTTTTTTATTTTTTATTTAATTTAAAATACTTTTAAGATAAATAAAAACATATGTTTGAAAATTACACATAGATATTTATTATTTTACCAATTATTTTTATTTTTTTTTTATAAACCTTATAATAAGGTTATTTAAACAAATTTATAGCTTTATATATCTTAATTTCTTATAATTTTGTATTATTTTATTAATTAAAATATTATATAATATTTAAAATATATGTTTAATTAATACCGGTTCGACCACGGTTCAACCATTGAACCGTGAACCAGTGCCTTCACCGGTTCGGTGTTTGAAACATTGAATTTTTTTATCATCTGTGATTTATGTTTACCCTAGAATTCAATTATTAATAAGTTTTCTTGAAAAAATTTTATTCTAGTGTGATTTAATTTTACCCTATAAACGAATTATTATTAAGATATTAAGGTTTTTTTCTATTTTTTTAACCTGTAATTTTAATATTCACCCATTGCAAAAATGAAACAATAAGAAAGAAATGAACTACTTTGAAATTTTAATAAGAGTAATTCTAAAAAAAAGTAATTTTAGGCTATAACAAATAACATCTTCATTAAAAAATGTAGCAATGAGTGAAGCAGTGGCGGAGTTTGAACAAAAATATTGGGGGAGCCAAAATAATAGTTTAATGCATGTATAAATTAACGGTTTTTTAATATGTGTAATATTGCACACAGTAATAAATCAAAAGTGGAAAAATTTTATTGGAAAATGTAACTTTTACAACTGTTATTTCAGTTAGAAGTTTGTTAGTTCTGTTGCTCTTTAATTGATCATTCTTCTTGTATATATAATGTCCACTATGTGTACATAATTGAATAAGAAAATTTATTCTTCTTCATTCTTGTTCTCTCTGTATTCATTTCTCTGTTAGTTCCATGTATAATATGGTATTAGTGTAATTTTTCTTCCGCATTCTCTGCTCCTCTTCTCATCATGGAGGACGTTTCAAACCCCCCTCTTTCTTCACCATTCCGATGGTCCTGGCCTCAGCCTTGTTTCTCAGCCTCTCATTAGTTCAAACTACAATACTTGGAGCCGTGCAATGATCATTGCCCTCTCTGTCAAGAACAAACTTGGTTTTGTTGATGGTTCCCTCCCTCAGCCTACAACAGATGATCCTAACCTTGCTGCTTGGTTTCGCTGCAATAATGTTGTAATTTCTTGGTTGTATAATTCAGTTTCCAAAGACATTGTTTCCAGTATCATGTATTTTCGATTGACCTCTGAAATTTGGCAAGATTTAAAGATTCGTTTTCAGCAGAAAAATGGTCCCAGGATTTTCCAGCTTCGCAAGGAATTGGTGCTTCTTTCACAGGGTCAGGATTCTGTTAGCCAATACTAAACCAAGCTCCAGTCAGTATGGGAAGAATTGACTGCTTTCAAACCTTCCTGCAATTGCTCTTGTGGAGGAATTCGTCCCATTCTTGAATATTTTGAAACTGAGCATGTTATGTCCTTTTTTATGGGACTCAATGATTCATTTTCTCATGTCCGTAGTCAGATTTTGCTCATGGGTCCTATACCTCCTATCAGTAATGTTTTCTCTCTTGTCAGTCAAGAAGAAAGCAGAAAGAAATTGGAATGTCTTCATCCTCTATTGTTGAATCTCCACATGCCTTTGCTGTCAAAGTTCCTACAAAGACCTCTAAACCTGGCAAGAAAGATCGCCCTTTATGCACCCACTGTGGAATTCATGGTCACACAATCGACAAATGTTTCAAACTTCATAGTTATCCTCCCGGATTCAAGAACAAATCTAAAGGTCAAAATGTGGTTGCTCAAGTTTCCAAGTCCAACATTACCAATCTCAATCAGCTTTCAGCCTCACAGTGTCAACAATTAATTCACATCTTATGCTCCCAATTAACAGCTCCTTCTACTTCAAATGATACCCCTGAAGAATCCGTATTCACTTCAGGTATTGCCTTGTCTATTGCTAAATCAACTATTCTTTCATCTCCTTCCTATTGGTTATTGGATTCAGGTGCATCAAATCATATTTGTTTCTCTCAAAATATGTTTGATTCACTTTCTGTTTTGTCCAACTCATTTGTTACTCTTCCTAATGGATCACAAATTCCTATTCAAGGCATAGGCAACATCAAATTATCTTCACATTTGTTCTTATCAAATGTTTTCTACATTCCCTATTTTACTTTCAATCTTATTTCTTTGAGTGCCCTTTTGTCTGTAAACACTTATACTATCACATTTTCTGACAATTCCTTCATTATTCAGGACAAGCAAACTTCAATGATGATTGGGAAGGGTGAAGCCCAAAATGGTCTATATTTTCTGAACATTGAACCAAATCTTGTTAAATTTGTTTGTAATTCTGTATCACATTGTGTTTGGCATCACAGACTTGGTCATTTGTCACATGATTCTCTTGTTTCACTCAATAATAAATACAAACTTGTTTCTTCTAAAATTCCTCATTCCATTTGTCACATTTGTCCATTAGCTAAACAACATAAATTGAGTTTTATTTCTAACAATCATACCATTTTTTATTTCAGTTAGAAGTTTGTTAGTTTTGTTGCTCTTTAATTGATCATTCTTCTTGTATATATAATGTCCACTATGTGTACATAATTGAATAAGAACATACTGTTGGTTCCTTTGCCTGCTGGAAAACATATTGTTGGTTGCAAGTGGGTATACAAAGTCAAATACAAGGCTGATGGCAGTGTAGATAAATACAAGGCTAGGCTTGTGGCAAAAGGTTTCACTCAACAAGCTGGTCTGGACTTCAATGAAACTTATTCACCTGTTGTCAAGTGATGGGTTTCTGGCAAGCGAACCAAAAATCCGGTAGTATAATAGTAAGAAAGATATCGTATCCACAGGGAACGGTCAACTCGCGTATATTCGTGGTCTATTTATCAAGAGACAAACAACGGTTTTTGAGAATATTGTTGCGGAAATAGAAAATTAATAATCAAAAGAAATAGAAAGGAAGAGTTAGATACACTTTACTTGGATTAGAATTAGACTTCATATCACCACACCCTTCGTGCATGTAAAAACTATCTATTATTTTAGGTTTACTCTATAATACTGTAGACAAACTATATTGCTAAGACCCCAAGTTACCAGCGGCCTCACACACTCAAAGGTAATCCATGCGGGCTCTCCCAAGCGACAAACTTACCCTCGACTTATTTTACTTTCTTTTATTCCGTTTGTAAAAGAATTAATTGATAAACGAGGCCTACTCCTCTGGACGTACCTTCGCTAGAGTACTGTCACTACCCATCACTCATTAGAATACATCCACGTTATCGCTTCCTGAATTGACAATTAACTAATTCTTTGCTATCGGTAATTTAATAACCATGCATATCCTGTAGACGCCCTTCATTAGAGTACTCACACTACCCATCAATCACTAGCAACGCCCATGTTTCGGTTCACTGGCTACCGAGTCCTCTTATTCACTCAGAGAATGAGTTTCTTCAGAATCTGCTCCCCTATCCTCAATCCTAGTCGAAACTAGCCTATAACTCCGGCGCAAGCGCGGAAGTTAGGAATTAAGCACAAAATAAGATTACCAATATTATAGACAGAGAGCTCATGAAATAATAAAATGGAGTTTACATACACTTGGGGATAGAATCAATTACATCCAATCCTAATGGAGAGTTAACTATGCAAGGTAGCCATACAAACCACCGAAGATGCTGTCACCATCTTCAATCCTTGTGAAGCGCTCCTCTCCTACTCTAAAATTAGCTCTGGTGCATTATCACTGAAATATGAATGAATTATAATAATCGTGCACACTTGATCTGGTGCAATGAGGTCCTATTTATAGGCTAAGGAAAGAGAAAGGAAATTGGGGAGAAATCTATCTAAAAATGGCAACAGGGCAAGAATCAGTGTGACTTGCACTTCAAGCTGCGCTATAGCGTAGGCTACAGCGCAGGTTCCAGAGAGCTGCGCTTCACCCTGCGCTACAGCGCAGGTTGAAGCGCAGAATGCGTCCTGCAGCTCCAATCTTTCTCTTTTTAACTTGATCTCTCCCCGAGACTAGTTTTGGTTGATTTGTCTTTCCTTGTTTCCCTTTTCTTGATGAAATCTTGCATTTATTGAGCATCTTGGATTTAATTGGGAAGGTTGTCTGCAGAATCCTTGTTTGATTGACAGTGATATCTTCATTAATTACTCTCAAATCTTTCTTCAAATCTTTATTAAATGTCTTCAATCAAACTCAAATCTTGCAGATATCTCCCTCATTTAATGCTATCTTTCCTTCAAATCAAATCTTTGCAATATCCTGCAAAAATCAGCAATATTTCTATCAAAATAGCATCAAATTCAAATCCAAGATTAATAAATACAATTTATCTAATATTTAATAAAAAAAGGATTAAACTGGGGTAAAAATACCATTTTATCCTTGATAAGTGAACTAAAAAGTGCTCTAATTTATCAACTAATTTTCACTTATCATCAAGCTCACTTCAATAAGACTACTCTTGTCTTTGGCAGCTATACATGGTTGGTCATTGGCTCAATTGGATATAAATAATGCCTTTTTAAATGGTGACCTTTTTGAAGAAATTTACATGGATCTTCCTCAAGGGTATCCAGTTCAGTATAATTCTTCTGGTCAGGGGGAGAAAATGGTATGCAAATTGCATAAATCAATTTATGGCCTTAGACAAGCCTCTAGGCAGTGGTTCAATAAACTCGCTTCCCTTTTACTGCAGCTTGGGTTTAATCAGTCCAAAAATGATTATTCCTTGTTCACTAAAGGATCTCAGTCTACCTTTGTAGCTTTATTGGTGTATGTTGATGACATTGTGATAGTTGGACCCTCTTCAACTTTGATTGAGCAGACTAAAACTCAATTGAAAAAGGTGTTTAAACTCAAAGACCTTGGTAACCTGAGCTATTTCTTAGGTCTGGAAATTTCCAGATCCAAGCAAGGAATTTTTCTATGCCCAAGAAAATACACACTGTCTCTGTTAGAAGATACTGGTTTCCTAGATTGCAAGCCTGCTCCTGTTCCAATGGAAGCCAACCTCAAACTTAATCAGACTGATGGTTCTCCTCTACCTGACAACAGCACTTTCAGAAGGTTAATTGGCATATTACTTTATTTGACAATTTCCACGCCTGACATAAGCTATGCAGTCCACAAGCTGAGTCAATTTCTATCTCAGCCAACAGAACCTCACCTCCATGCTGCTCATTACTTACTTCGATATCTAAAAGGCACTCCTGGACAGGGTTTGATTTTTTCTGCCAATTCAAAATTAAACTTACAAGTCTATGTAGATGCTGACTGGGCTGCTTGCATTGATACTAGAAGATCTGTTTCTGGTTTCTGTGTTTTTCTTGGTGATTCTCTCATCTCTTGGAAGTCCAAGAAGCAAACAACTGTTACTAGATCCTCTGCAGAAGCTGAGTACCGATCCTTGGCTACTTTGGAAAGTGAATTAACCTGGCTGCAGAATTTATTAACGGATTTTGGCATTACTCCTAAGCCATCCTTAGTGTTTTGTGACAATCAAACTGCTATTCACATTGCTACCAATCCCACATTCCATGAGCGCACAAAGCATATAGAAATAGATTGTCATTTTGTTAGAGAGAAAGTCAATTCTGGTGCATTGAAACTTGTTCATGTTCCTTCCAAACACCAATTGGCTGATGTCTTCACCAAGCCTCTTCCTTAGCAGCAATTTCATTCTCTAATTGGCAAGATGGGTGTTTTAAACATATTCACTCCATCTTGAGGGGGAGTATTATACAGTTACAACTGTTATTTCAGTTAGAAGTTTGTTAGTTCTGTTGCTCTTTAATTGATCATTCTTCTTGTATATATAATGTCCACTATGTGTACATAATTGAATAAGAAAATTCATTCTTCTTCATTCTTGTTTTCTCTGTATTCATTTCTCTGTTAGTTCCATGTATAATACAATCTATTGGTAATATCAATTGTTGCATTTTTCAATAAAATCTTTCCATTTTTTATTTATTATCCAGAGCAATATTGCACAGGTTAGAAAATCAATAAATTAAATATTTAATATTATTATAATTAAACTTAATAGTTGTATATTGTCGGTGTAAAATTTTACATTGTCATTCAATGATGTTTTGTCTTATTCTCTTCATTCAAAAACTCTTATTATTTAAGATTATACAGACAAATTAAGGAAATTTTAAATGTGTCTATATGTATACATTTTTTTACTAAAAGTACCTCATTTATACTTCATCTTTTTCATTGTAGAGCATTTGAAATATAAAGAGAGATAATGTATAATAAAGACTGAATGCATTATTCCTATTTAACTATCTATTTTTGAAGAAAAAATTTATTCATATTTAATTATCCACTTACAAAATCAATGCAATAATAGTTACACTTTTCCCCCATTTTACCCTTATACTAATTATGATATAATAATAAATTACTCACTATTAAACACTAATGAGACCCAATAAATATTAAGAGAGATAAAGAGAAAAATAGAAAGTTTAAATTTTTTTATAAAAATAAAAGTAATGATTAAATCTTTTAATCAATGTATTTTTTGTCTTAGTGGCTAGTTAAATAGGTACAAAGGTGGTACTATTTTAAGAAAGAGAAAATGAAACATTAGTTGTTAGCTGAGTAATATTAAATAAAAGTATAATTAAAAAAAGAATTAATTAGTTTTAGACTTATAAAACAACAAAAGTTTTGAAACATAATATATTATAATAACAAGAATTTTAGAATGAAGAGAGTGTTATTATTGAGTTTAATAACACATGAGTGTTATACTCATTATGTAATGTGATAAAATATCTTTAGATGATAGTTGTTCTGGGGTAGAACTCGAACCTGGGTCTGAGTCAGCAGGAGAGAAGTCGGATCCGAATCCGGGTTGCGGAGGCTTGAATCCAAGTTGAACCCGGGGGGTGTACCTGCAAAGGGACTCCGACGCCCAAGTCAGATAGGTAAAACAGTCAAATGGATTGACTGAGTGAGATTGCGTACCTTATGATCTGTAAATGTTCTCTATTTATAGGGGTTTTCCCTGTATAAATATGGTAAGTAGGTGCATATGTAAAAGGAGTAAGTTTAGCAGATATCGTCATATAATTATGGATATTATAATTATATATCATATATTTAAGGATACCATAATTATAAGTGATATAATTATGGATACTATAATTATATATCATACATTTAAGGATACCATAATTATATGTGATATAATTATGGATATTATAATCATATATTTAAGGATACCATAATTATATGTGATATAATTATGGGTATGATAATCATATATCATATATTTATGGATATGATAATTATATTGCGCATGGATATTATAATTATATATCATATATTTATGGATATGATAATTATATTGCGCATGGGCCATTTTGGCTATTAGGCCTTAGGTTTAGACCGTAACAGAAGCCCCCCAGCTTTGGTCGACTTTGACGAAGTTGACTTTGAGCTCAAGTATTTTTCAATGTTATATCCGGGACGACTTTACTCGTTCGGGACGACTTTGGGGTTTATAACTCACTTGGGAGCTGCCGTTCGAGACGAGATGGATCGAGATGACTTCGATCACTCCTTTGTTGATTCTGTAGCATCGATGGCCAACACTGCTTCGAGACAACTGAGGGCCTTGCAGAATGTTAACAACAACCAGCAGGGGGAACCGAATGTCGACATTGATTTCACCCGTGATGCTGGTGTTGGTAGGTCGGGAACTCAGCCCGTGTTGAATGACGATGCCGGTCCTGTTCACCATGCGAGTTGGACATGCCCGAGATGGATCATGTCTTGTATAACCCTTTCTTGAAGGCGGTTCATGATAATGTCCCAGTGGTTGAGTATCTCTATGATGTGGAGCGCCAGAGTTTTCAGCATGCCTCTTTTCTGAGGTATTTACGATTCGATGTTATGTTGGCTTATGATCAGGCTAATGCGGCTCTGGAGGTGCGCACCACGGAACGGGACAAGGCCTTGGGGAATGTGAAGACTGCTCGAGAGGCACTTGACGTCGAGAAAAAGGACAAGGCAAAGTATAAGGGTTTTTATAGGACGGTCAAGGACAAGAAAAAAGCCCTTGAAGCTGAGATCACTCAGTTGAAGGCGGATTTGGAAAAGTTGCAAATGTTTTGGGGTAGAACTCGAACCTGGATCTGAGTCAGCAGGAGAGAAGTCGGATCCGAATCCGGGTTGCGGAGGCTTGAATCCGAGTTGAACCCGGGGGGGTGTACCTGCAAAGGGACTCCGACGCCCAAGTCAGATAGGTAAAACAGTCAAAGGGATTGACTGAGTGAGATTGCGTACCTTATGATCTGTAAATGTTCTCTATTTATAGGGGTTTTCCTTGTATAAATATGGTAAGTGGGTGCAGATGTAAAAGGAGTAAGTTTAGCAGATATCGTCATATAATTATGGATATTATAATTATTATCATATATTTAAGGATACCATAATTATATGTGATATAATTATGGATATTATAATTATATATCGTATATTTAAGGATACCATAATTATATGTGATATAATTATGGGTATGATAATCATATATCATATATTTATCGATATGATAATGATATTGCGCATGGATATTATAATTATATATCATATATTTATGAATATGATAATTATATTGCGCATTGGCTATTTTGGCTATTAGGCCTTAGGTTTAGACCGTAACAGAAGCCCCCCCAGCTCTGGTCGACTTTGACGAAGTTGACTTTGAGCTCAAGTATTTTTCAATGTTATATCCGGGACGACTTTACTCGTTCGGGACGACTTTGGGGTTTATAACTCACTTGGGAGTTGCCGTTCGAGACGAGATGGATCGAGATGACTTCGGTCACTCCTTTGTTGGTTCTGTAGCATCGCTGGCCAACGCTGCTTCGAGACAACTGAGGGCCTTGCAGAATGTTAACAACAACCAGCAGGGGGAACCGAATGTCGACATTGATTTCACCCGTGATGCTGGTGTTGGTGGGTCGGGAACTCAGCCCGTTTTGAATGACGATGCCGGTCCTGTTCACCATGCGAGTTGGACATGCCCGAGATGGAACATGTCTTGTATAACCCTTTCTTGAAGGCGGTTCATGATAATTTCCTAGTGTCTGAGTATCTCTATGATGTGGAGCGCCAGAGTTTTCAGCATGCCTCTTTTCTGAGGTATTTACGATTCGATGTGATGTCGGCTTATGACCGGGCTAATGCGGCTCTGGAGGTGCGCACCACGGAATGGGACAAGGCCTTGGGGGATGTGAAGACTGCTCGAGAGGCACTTTGTAACATCCCGGAAAATTGAGACCTAGGAAATATAAGAAAAGCCTTCGGCGGTAGACCTAGCTAAGAAAGGAATTTAGAAGTAGGATGAGAAATCGGAGGTTAAATGTGGCTTCAGACAATAAATTAGGGAAAGTCCATTTGGAACCATGTGTCTTAAAAGGGTATAGAGGAGGGACTAAGAGTTAAAAAGAAGAGCAACACCCTAGATCTTAACCTTTAAGCGTGGAAGAATAAGCCTCGTAGTCAAGGGAATGAAATTATCAAGGATTAGAATGGTCAAGGTTTGGATGAGAAGAACTAAGTTAGAAGAAGTTTTGAAGGATAGAAAGTAGGTTTGAGAAGGAGAGAATTGAATTGGAACCAAGAGGGGCACAAACTGAGGTTATTGCTCATTTTCGCTCAAGCGAAATAGATTCTCTTGAGCAAATTATGCAGGAAAAAGTTTAGGTACAAAGCTGTAAAATTCGCTCGAGCGAATAAAAATTCGCTCAAGCGAATTTCATCTAGAGAAGGTGTTTTTCAGAGGTCAAATTCGCTTGAGCGAATTTGTATTCGCTTGAGCGAATCTTCGTAATTCTGGATGCAAAATATCATTAGCTCAAGCGAAAATGTTTCGCTTGAGCGATAATCCACTTACAGCCCCTATACGTTCAATTTAGGGCTCATTTCTTCTTCATTCTTCTTCCTTCCCTTTGTATACCTAGAGAGAGACGGAGAAGTTCTAGAGAGAGGAAGACTAATTGAAGAACAAGGAAGAATTCCGGTCCTCAAGATCAAGGCTCCTTCGAGTTTCATACCTTCTTAACGTTCTTCTCTTCTCAATTTCACCGATCCCTTCAAGGTGAGTGTAACCACACACTCACTTCTAAGTGTATTTCCTCTTGCATGAACCCCACTTCCTCTTTCCCTTTTCTTTTGTTTGATTATTGATGATTATGGTCTGAATTGGATGTTATTACATGTGAGTATTTAGAATTTCCCTAATAATTGCTATAATTGAGAATGAGGTTGGAAATGGTAAGGATTAGGTTACCTTAGAAATTTTTCTCATGAATGACTTGTATGTGTTGATATGAATTAATGGAGGTATGTTTTATGCATGAGAATGTGATTGGGGTCTTTTGACTCTTGGTAAAGGTTAAGGTCTTTTATGGCCTTGGGAATGGTTTTAGGTAAGGTCTACCGGCCTTCAGGGACGACGGTTCCTGTAGCCTGAGCTCAGTCTAGCCTAAGGAAAAGGTTAAATCCATGGTACAGAATCAAGTTTATGATTTATGTAATGCTTATTTAAGTTATCATGGTTATGTTTCATGAAGTATTTTTATGATTCTCTTATTTGGTGATATGTATTATTGTTCATTGGTTTGTTTGCACCCTGTTACCTCACTGGGACGTTAGTCTCACCCCACGTTGTGGGAATCCATATTTCAGATGTGCAGGGACCTACTCAGGGTCATCAGAACCAATAGGAGTTACGTGGCTTTGCTTTGGAGTGTTTTACCTTATATATATTCATGTATATAGTACCTTTGTTTATAAACACTCAGATGTATTTTGAATAGGATAGAGTAATACATGTATACTCTCAGATTGATTTTGTTATATCACGGGCATGTATTACTATATCCTAAGTCTTTCGCATTTTGAATGTAAGTTCATGTTATATGTGTATATTGAGTAGTAGTCTTTTAATTTCAGTGGATATACAGCTTATTTATTTTATTGGACTATATAAGTTGTTATCTACTTAGTTTTCGATATTGAAATGAGCGAAATAATTTTTAGATTTTGGAAATAGTGCTTCCAACAGGCATTATTTCTGGATTTGGAAATTAGGATGTTACACACTTGACGTCGAGAAAAAAGACAAGACCAAGTATAAGGGTTTTTATAGGACGGTCAAGGACAAGAACAAAGCCCTTGAAGCTGAGATCACTCAGTTGAAGGCGGATTTGGAGAAGTTGCAAATGTTTTGGGGTAGAACTCGAACCTGGGTCTGAGTCAGCAGGAGAGAAGTCGGATCCAAATCCGGGTTGCGGAGGCTTGAATCCGAGTTGAACCCGGGGGGGTGTACCTGCAAAGGGACTCCGACGCCCAAGTCAGATAGTTAAAACAGTCAAAGGGATTGACTGAGTGAGATTGCGTACCTTATGATCTGTAAATGTTCTCTACTTATAGGGGTTTTCCCTGTATAAATATGGTAAGTGGGCGCAGATATAAAAGGAGTAAGTTTAGCAGATATCATCATATATTTAAGGATACCATAATTATATGTGATATAATTATGGATATTATAATTATATATCATATATTTAAGGATACCTTAATTATATGTGGTATAATTATGGATATTATAATCATATATTTAAGGATACCATAATTATATGTGATATAATTATGGGTATGATAATCATATATCATATATTTATGGATATGATAATTATATTGCTCATGAATATTATAATTATATATCATATATTTATGGATATGATAATTATATTGCGCATGGGCCATTTTGGCTATTAGGCCTTAGGTTTAGACCGTAACAGAAGCCCCCCCAGCTCTGGTTGACTTTGACAAAGTTGACTTTGAGCTCAAGTATTTTTCAATGTTATATCCGGGACGACTTTACTCGTTCGGGACGACTTTGGGGTTTATAACTCACTTGGGAGCTGCCGTTTGAGATGAGATGGATCGAGATGACTTCGGTCACTCCTTTGTTGGTTCTGTAGCATCGATGGCCAACGCTGCTTCGAGACAATTGAGGGCCTTGCAGAATGTTAACAACAACCAGCAGGGGGAACCGAATGTCGACATTGATTTCACCCGTGATGCTGGTGTTGGTGGGTCGGGAACTCAGCCCGTGTTGAATGACGATGCCGGTCCTGTTCACCATGCGAGTTGGACATGCCCGAGATGGATCATGTCTTGTATAACCCTTTCTTGAAGGCGGTTCATGATAATTTCCCAGTGGCTGAGTATCTCTATGATGTGGAGCGCCAGAGTTTTCAGCATGCCTCTTTTCTGAGGTATTTACGATTCGATGTGATGTCGGCTTATGACCGGGCTAATGCGGCTCTGGAGGTGCGCACCAGGGAACGGGACAAGGCCTTGGGGGATGTCAAGACTGCTCGAGAGGCACTTGACGTCGAGAAAAAAGACAAGACCAAGTATAAGGGTTTTATAGGACGGTCAAGGACAAGAACAAAGCCCTTGAAGCTGAGATCACTCAGTTGAAGGCGGATTTGGAGAAGTTGCAAATGTTTTGGGGTAGAACTCGAACCTGGGTCTGAGTCAGCAGGAGAGAAGTCGGATCCAAATCCGGGTTGCGGAGGCTTGAATCCAAGTTGAACCCGGGGGGGTGTACCTGCAAAGGGACTCCAACGCCCAAGTCAGATAGTTAAAACAGTCAAAGGGATTGACTGAGTGAGATTCGTACCTTATGATCTGTAAATGTTCTCTACTTATAGGGTTTTCCCTGTATAAATATGGTAAGTGGGCGCAGATATAAAATGAGTAAGTTTAGCAGATATCGTCATATAATTATGGATATTATAATTATATATCATATATTTAAGGATACCATAATTATATGTGATATAATTATGGATATTATAATTATATATCATATATTTAAGGATACCTTAATTATATGTGGTATAATTATGGATATTATAATCATATTTTTAAGGATACCATAATTATATGTGATATAATTATGGGTATGATAATCATATATCATGGATATGATAATTATATTGCGCATGGATATTATAATTATATATCATATATTTATGGATATGATAATTATATTGCGCATGGGCCATTTTGGCTATTAGGCCTTAGGTTTAGACCGTAACAATAGTATAAAACTTTAAAATATTATAAAAAATCTAATTAGTATAAGAAAAATATAGATTATTTTTAATAATTATACATATATATATATATATATATATATTTGTTTTTGAAAAAGTCCCCTTGCCTACTAAGAAGCTCCGCCACTGGAGTGAAGAATGCATTCTCTTCTAACTTATGCGGAGTGCTTTTTATCTCAGTCCCTACTTGATGTCTAAAAAAGAACTATTCCCCCTATATTTGAAGTTTTCTAAAAATGATGATCCAACTTCTATTACTTTTCTTACATGATTCTTATTGAAAAAAGAAAAGAAAATTCACTGAATGAATCTTATAGAAGAACTATTTGAACACAAAGCTGTCTTGGATCAATACCCATCAAGTAAAAAAAAATGCTAATTTGAGAAAGAATATAACAAATACAAAGTCCCTTCAAACTAAAGCAACATTATAAATTTTAAGAATTTGAAAATCCACACAACCACATAATCCACAATTAAGGCTTATTAGAATCAAATCATGATGCTTTCAAATTAAAAGAAAATGAAACATGGGAAATTTAGAATACCTTATTTCAAGGTATATCCCGTTAAATAAGAAAATTTAATTAGAATATAAAAAATGACTGCAGTCACAAAACAGGTGAAAGAATTACATAATAACATAAATAATTATCATTTTATACTCATCATAGTGTCGACATGTGTTTTTAAAATAAAACTATTATACAACACACATAATTTATAACATATATAGTTATATGGAGAGAACATGAAATTTTAAAATTTTAACTTGAAAAAATAAATGTTTCAAATGATTAAATCTTAACACATTAAAAAAATGATAAACATTACTATAAAGCAAAAAAAAATATGAAAATATTTAACATATTTCAACTTGCTATATGGAAAACAAAATTTATAATATATATATATATATATATAATATTGTGTAAACCAAAGGTATCCTCCAGCTGATAGTTAAAAACTAATCTCTTTTGAGGTGTAGATATCACTGAAATGAGTTTTGTCACTCCCAACAAAATCTTTTCTAGACACATCGTCAGGATCGAACCACGGTCAAGATAAAAATATTTAAGATTAAAAAATTAGTCATGAATGATTATTATTATTTTCTATTCATTATATATTTATCATTGAAATTTTAAAATAAATATTATGGATAGCAGAAAATTTATATAATATATATAGGTACCCAAAGAAAACACATAATATTAAAATCTAAATTTTCAAAATAAGGTTCTACAAAGTCTTGAAAAAACATTATAAAATGAGAAATTAATAGTCAGTGGATGCTTAATTAATGAATTAATTAATAATGAAAAAATAATTATCAATTAAAATAATTCATTTACTCTTATTTTATATGGTAAAATTGAGTTTATAAATTTACCTTTTTTTTTCCTTTTTATATGATATGGAGTGCAATGAGCAAAAAGGGGTCGTACGCAAGTAAATACCAGAGCAACCCAATTTTTTTTTTTTTTTTTGTGAATGGAATCCATTCTCTGGAAAAAGAGAAGTCACTGATTTTAACATCTTTGTGTACAAGTCAAAAGTCAAAATAAGAATAGAATAAGGTGGCAACACTGCAGCCTAAAGTTTGATATAGTTCAAAATCCAAAAGATTGCAACTTCAACTCGTTCCAAGTGTGTGGTTGTGACTTGTGATCATGCGGGAAATATAAGATGATATCTTCTACAGTCCCTCTTCTATGTCCACTTTTTGCTTGGGAGACAATCATTGTCATTGATCTTAGCTTTTCTAAACAAGCACAAAGAGAGGTAAACAAAGGAATCTAGTAGAGAGGAACATGGCAGAACCTTCATGAATGAAAAATAGGACGAGAACAAAAATCTTACTTAAAGAAAATTCCAAACTGAAGTACCAGAAGTTTCTCATTTCTCTCTCTCTCTCTCTCTTTTTAAACAAACACTGCCCCTTCCCTCTGAATCAATATTTGCATACAAATCAAGTCACTGAAAAAAGGGTGCAAGTGCAAGTGTGCAACACAACCAGACTCTTGTATTATTAAAACATCACAGCATATATATTCAAATTAGGTGATCTTTTGCAGTTACAAAATGTCTGCTGCACTATCTCTTTCAGTCTCCTCTACTTTGATCTGCAAGCCTCAAAATATTTTCAAGGACACCCACCTCCCAAAATCCAACAACAAGGAGAACCCATATCCACAACCTGTGTTAGATACCAAAGTTAGCAAGAGGAAGCTATTATCATCAACTGTTATTGGATTGGGTCCATTAACTTGTTTTGGGCTCTCTGTTGCTCCTCAGTCTACAAGAGCTGAGCCAGAGAGCCCTGCTGCTTCCACCTCAAGTAGAATGTCATACTCAAGATTCTTGCAATATTTGGATGAAGGTGCTGTCAGGAAAGTGGACCTCTTTGAGAATGGCACAGTTGCTATTGCAGAGATATACAATCCAACATTGGACAAAATCCAAAGAGTCAAAATTCAGTTACCTGGGTTGCCTCAAGAGTTGCTCAGGAAAATGATAGATAAAAATGTTGACTTTGCTGCTCATCCCATGGATGTGAATTGGGGGTTTGCAATACTTGATTTGTTGGGAAATTTGGCTCTTCCTTTGATATTGCTTGGTACTTTGCTCTTGAGGGCATCAATAAGGAATCCTGGTGGCCCAAACCTACCCTTTGGACTAGGCAGGTATGAATTTTTAGTGTATGACACTTATATGTATCTATAAGCTAGTTTTCGTAGCGTTGACCCGAATCCAAGTTTAAAACGGTGGTTTTGAGTAAAACCAAACATGCTATTATTAGTTATGTTAAGTAACTTCCTTTACATTATTTGATTTCATTATCTTTACTTCAGGAGTTAGGCAAAATTTGAGATGGAACCAAATACAGGAGTGACATTTGAGGATGTAGCAGGAGTTGATGAAGCCAAGCAAGATTTCCAAGAGATTGTTGAGTTCTTGAAGATCCCAGAGAAGTTTTCTGCTGTTGGAGCAAAAATTCCCAAAGGAGTTCTTTTGGTGGGGCCACCAGGGACTGGAAAGACATTGCTGGCCAAGGCAATTGCAGGAGAAGCAGGGGTTCCTTTCTTTTCTCTATCAGGGTCAGAGTTCATTGAGATGTTTGTTGGTGTAGGGGCTTCAAGAGTGAGGGATTTGTTTAATAAGGCCAAAGAAAATTCACCATGTTTGGTGTTCATTGATGAGATAGATGCTGTAGGGAGGATGAGAGGTACAGGTATAGGTGGAGGGAATGATGAAAGAGAGCAAACACTGAATCAGTTGCTCACTGAAATGGATGGTTTCACTGGAAACACTGGTGTTATAGTTATTGCTGCTACTAATAGACCTGAAATCCTTGATTCAGCATTGCTTAGACCTGGGAGGTTTGATAGACAGGTAATTAATTCACTTGCTACTTCTTTCAAATCTTTTATAATTAAAGTTGAAAAGCCAAACCAAGAAATTGATGAACTATTTTGTGATTGTTCCAATAGGTTACTGTTGGATTACCTGATATTAGAGGGAGAGAAGAGATATTGAAAGTTCATAGCAACAACAAGAAGCTTGACAAGGATGTCTCTCTTAGTGTCATTGCCATGCGAACTCCAGGGTTCAGTGGTGCAGACCTAGCAAACCTCATGAATGAAGCTTCCATTCTAGCTGGTCGTAGGGGAAAAGAGAAGATCACAATGAAAGAAACTGATGACTCCATAGATCGCATTGTGGCAGGCATGGAAGGAACCAAGATGACTGATGGCAAGAGCAAAATTCTAGTGGCTTACCATGAAGTTGGACATGCTATTTGTGCGTAAGTACTACATCAAATACTTGTTGTTCATAGGAAAAATCAAAACACTTTTGAGAGTGAAATTGTTAACTTCTTCGAGCATGTTTGATTTACACTAGATCCACGTTTCAAACGTTAATATGAGTCCTCTCAGTAACATTAGACGGGATCCACGTTTTAAATGTGACATACTTTTGATATTGGTCAACACCTCAAATTGTTGTGTGTAAAGTCTAAATTGATGTTTGCACTTTGTAGGACACTGACCTCAGGACATGATCCAGTACAGAAAGTCACTCTAATTCCAAGAGGCCAAGCCCGGGGCTTAACATGGTTCATACCAGGTGAAGATCCTAGTCTTATCTCTAAGCAACAACTATTTGCTAGAATAGTTGGAGGCTTAGGGGGTAGAGCAGCAGAGGAAGTCATATTTGGTGAAACTGAGATAACTACTGGAGCTGCTGGGGACTTGCAACAAATTACACAAATAGCAAGACAGGTTAGTAAATAGTACTTAGTATCAACATTATAATTTTATTTTGGTTTAATTAAAGTTTTTCGTCCCCAAAATATCCCGATTTTTTCATTTGATCCCTCATTTTTAAATTTTTTTAAAGTGGTCATCTGAAAATGATTTTTTCTCCAAATGATCCCCATATTTTTTTACTATGAAGTGCTGACGTGATACAGAAAGCAGAGGGACCATTTGGGAAATTGCGATATTTTGAAGGGATAATTTCGAAATCATAAAATTTTATAGGGAATAATTTGGAAATTATGATTTTTTAGGGACCATTTAGGAAAAAAACACATTGGGAGGACTATTCTGAAAAAAATAAAAATGGGGGACCAAATAAAGAAAAATCATGATATTTTGGGGGATTAAAAACATAATTAAACCTTTTAGTTTTTTTCTTGGGCTGACAGAGGAAATTGCATTCTGCTGAAAATATATGGTTTTCTATTTTGCAACAGATGGTAACAATGTTTGGCATGTCTGAGATTGGACCATGGGCATTAACTGATCCTGCTGCACAGAGTGATGATGTAGTGTTAAGGATGCTGGCCAGGAACTCAATGTCAGAGAAGCTAGCTGAGGACATTGATCACTCAGTGAGGCAGATAATAGAGACAGCATATGAAATTGCAAAGAATCACATAAGGAATAACCGTGATGCAATTGATAAGTTAGTGGATGTGCTGCTTGAGAAGGAGACTCTTTCTGGAGATGAATTCAGAGCAATCTTGTCAGAATTCACTGATATTTCTTCAATTAAGATAGGCAGAACCCCTGTCCGGGAAATGATCGAAGCATAAATATAGTTTGAGTGATGTGGAAGACAACATAGTTGTATAATGAGGTATGATGAAGTTGTACATGAGTATATATGTAGTGTAGACTAGAGCATAGTTTCTTTTTTTTTTTTTACTATTACTAGACGAATACCACTTTAAGGCATGAAACTGATATGTACTATCTTTTTGTACACTAAAATTATGAAACTACAACAGTTTATTGTACTTTTTGAAACAAGATAAATTAAGTATCCAGTTAGCAAAGTCTTGACCCACTTGATATATTGGATGGATGAATCAATGTATTATTTTGTAATCAATCCAAAATTATTTTTTAATAAAAGAGAAAACATTGATTGTTTTTTATTGTTGGTTTCACTTTCTACTTCTTGTTATTACACTAGCTTCCAACCCATGCATTTCTTTTTAAGTTCTTTCAAATCTATTACAAAGATATAAACATAATTATAATTTATCTTTAAAAAATGACTAAATTAATTAACATTTTTATTTTCCAGAAATAAAAATTGTAGTTTTCATTTTTTAGGACTAAAAAGTGTTTGACCTCATATCTTTTTAGGATAAAAATGGTGATTCACTCTAGTTTTTATTTATTTTATTTAACTAATTGATTTTTATTTTCATCATTATAACTATTTATACTTGATGGTGCAATGACGCAACATAAAAATAAGAGCATAAAAAAATATCAAATTATTCACTTAGCTTATTAAATAAAGATAAATTATAAACATTTATCATTTATATTAAATGTAAGACACAGTGTTCAAAAACTATTTTGAATTTGATATAGGTTATATTTCAAGTTTTGTGTCCTTTTAATTGTGAAATTTAATTATCATATATGTAAACTGTAACGTCATAATTTTCAAATTCAAAAATAATGTCCGTTGGAGACACTATTCCCAAATTCCTAAATTTATTCCGTGCTTTATCGATGTCTTTACATACACAATCAACAAACACTTACATAACTCCAACGATTACATAAGCCCATATAATAAATTAAACACCATAATACAAATGCCACTCCGTGGCTCAGAAATACATTATCCTCAATTATAGAGTTTCCTAACCTAACTTAACATAGCTTAACAATCATACAATAATTCCCATCACGGAATACAAGAAAGACAACTAGAGGTGGAATAATCCACTCTAAGAACTTCAAACTCCACGTCCAAGCATCCTGCCAGTTAATCTTGCATATCTAAAATGAACCCCATAACACACGGTGAGACTAATGTCCCAGCGAGTATAACTATGCATGTAAGCAGTGTGGGGAGGGCATGCAAATGAAATGCAACACAAGACTAAACCAATCATACATAAACTAGTTAATCACGATTCACCATAGCATCATAAGCTCAACTAAATTAAACATGATATGCATGACCTGCATTACCCGGCAGATGGAGTCTTATCACTAAACTAGGGCTAGACCTGAGTTCAGACTACAAGGAACGTCTTCCTTGGGCATACACCGCCAATTACCTGGGGGTCGAAACTCGTGTTTTAACTGGGGACCGAAGTCCAATCTTGATTAATTAAGATGAATTGGGGCCGAAGCCAAAATCTGAGGCCGAAGCCGTAACTGGGGCCTTTGGCCGTCGCTACAAGGGGAAAATCGTCGCTACAATGCAATTAGCGACGGCTTAGCGACAACCACAAGGAAGTCGTTAAAATGCTCATCGTTAATACCGTAGCGATGAGCAAAAACAGTCGTCGCTACGTAGCGTCTGCTTGTCCGACGCTAAAGTCGTCGCTATGCTGAAGGTCATCACAAAGTGAAAAAATCAAAGGTCGTCGCTAAGCTGTCACATCGTAGCGATCGTCGCTAATAATTATATTATTTTTTTAAAAAAAATTATAACTAGTGACGACCATGGCCGTCGCTAATGATTATATTAATTTTTTAATTGAATTTAGGGTTTTATATTTAATTTTATTTTAATTTACGAATTTACGGTTGAATTATTAAAGAAATTCAATTTTTTATTTATTTTATAAATTTATATCATATTTGTTAACGATGTAAAATATCAAGAAAAACAATAAATACTATATAAAAATACTCATATATATAAACAGTATATATATAAACAATATATACAAAATGTATAAAACCATAATACAATAAAAAAAATCACGACTGACGGCGACGACGCTGCTGTGGTGGTGGGCCACGATCCTCATCCTCATCCTCATCCACGGGCTGGTCATCTAGGTCACCATCGTAGTGTGAGTACGGTTGAGCCTGACTGTAACTGGTAGAACCACCTGCACTGCTGGAATCCAGCACTAGCCGCAACTGTTGTTGGAGTCGTGCGAAGTCCTCCAACCATGCGTATTGGGCCTGACAATGATCAGCCCTCTCTTCAACTCGGCTAGCCTGCAACTTTGCTTTGATGACTTCCTGGCGTAGCGCCTCGTCAGACGAATGTTGTGACCTGTCGCTCCCGCTGGTATGGGCCTGAGACTCCTGAGTGAGGTTGGTCACACCTGAACGAATGTTGGTTGACAAGTCCCCGGTGCCATAACAACGGCCTCGAGTCTTGCCATCGGCAACATCCTTCTAGATCTGTAGCTTGGTGGACCTATCAGTGATGGAGTTGTCCCCCATCTATGACTCCACCTCCCTCAGGAGGTCTTGGTAATTTGTCTGTTGGGTAGAGATAAACTTATAATTAGTCAGTTATTCTATTGCAAATATATCAAATTATATAAAAAAAACATTGGTAATTTGACTTACATATGTGGACCGCGCTCGGTCATCTACCCAGCCATCACCCTTTTTTGTGTTGGTGGCCACAAAAAACTCATCGGGATCTACATCCCGCCCAAGCTGTCGTCTCTACACAGAATTTTTTTGCTAATTATTTATTTTAATTACAAATACAAATATAATATAAAAGAGTAGGTTTTTACATACCATATCCAACGCGACCTCAATGTGGGCCTTGCGGTCCGAGGTGTGGGCTGCCCTGCCTCGACGAGAAGCCCGATAACTCTAGTTACTAGCAGACTTGCCCTTGAACTCATCAGAGGCCCAGTAGGCCAAAAGACCCTCCCAGGCCTCCTTACCACACCAAGTGGGTCTAGCTAGTTCCACTCGTTCGGGCCTTGTTCAGCATATCCCGAAGGCGTCGAGCAATCCTCTACTCGTACACCTTCTTAATCTGGGCCTCATCCTCAGAAGCCCAAGTAAATCTGCTCTGTAAAAGAAAAAACTTTTAGGGTAAGTTATTTGAAAATGTCATAACAAGTTAAAAATGATGTAAAATGAAAACATTTTACCATAAATTCCTCCCACCGCTTGTCCCTCACATCCTTCGGGTGACATCCCACAAATAGTGAGGACCCCAGAAATGTCAGCAGATCGCATGACCAATGGCCGCGATGGGGGGTTGTTAGGCACCCAACTGCAAAATAAATAAATTCAATGTTAACACTGCAACTTATAAAAATTCAAAATATTAAAGAAATAAAAATATTGTAGAAACTCACCCTTTACCATAAGGTTGGATGATAACCCTACCGTGAGGGTCCCGCTCATGATCGGTACTAGAGCTGGCACCCCAGTGGGAGGCTGTTGTACATTAGGCTCGGCGTCAACCTCCGCATCAATGTCAGCATGGGGGTCGCCCTTACCCTCCAAATCAGAAATATGTGGCAGGTCATCCTCTGGCAGCTGATGACCTACCTTGGGGGCAACCTCCTGATATCCCGGAGTATGGATGAACCTCATATGCTCCATGAAGGCTCCAACTAATGCAGCAGGTTGGGCAACCTTTGCAGGGGTGGGCACCATGTACGTTGCAAGGGCGGGCGACGAAGGCTGCTCTGGCAGCTGCTCAGGGAGAGGGAGGTTGGTCCTATCCCGACGTAAGCAAGTTACCTGTGCAGCAAGCTCGCCCGGAGGAATGGACCTCCCCCTAATCGGTAGGACCTTCTGTCCACCTCTATCACACATACGAGACATATTTACCTAATTTAATAAGGTTAAATTAAATATTAAAAAACATACCTATAAATTAAATAAATAACGACATAATTACTAATTAATAACTACATAATTACTTATAATAAAGAAGTAAGTACGAATAATTAATAAATAACTACTAACTACATAATTACTAATAATTAATAACTAAATAATTACTAGTAATTAATAATTAATTACTAAAAATTAATAACCTAATATTTAATACCTAATTACTAATAATTAATAATTAATAACTACATAATTACTAATAATTAATTACTAAATAACTACCTATATATTTATATACATATATAACTAAAATAACTACCTACATAATTAAATAACTAACTACATAATTATATACTATAATTAAAAAAATTAATTAATTAAATAATTACTTGAATGGCGATAGGTGGTGGACGGCGGAGGAGGAAGAGGAAGAGGGAGGAAGGACAGAGGGACTTAGGGGCAACTATTGGAGATTCTGATCGGTTCAAAATGAACCTATGAACGAGGGAGAGTGTTTAATCGGTGAGGATTTGAAAATGAACTAGAGGAGGGAGAGAAAGAGGGGGTGGCGGAGAGGAGGAAGGAGGAAGAAGAAGAGGGGAGGGGGAAATGGTTTTGTGCGCGTAAGTTTTAAACTTAGCGATTGTTAAGGCCGTCGCTACGTTAAAAAATTTCTCTGATGCGCCAAATTTAATTTTTAATTAAAAACGTGGTCGTCGCTATGTTTATTTTTTTAATTTTCAGAAAAAAAAAAAAATAATTAGTTTTTTTAGCGTAGCGACGGCCGCCGTCGCTACAGTGGGAAACGTAGCAACGGCCAGGCCGTCACAACGTATTAATTGCACAACTGCGCGTTGAGCTGCACATTTAATGTTGTAGCGACGACGTAGCAACGGCCCAATCGTCGCTACTAGTGACGGTGCATGGTCGTCGCTACGTTTTCGCGTCTAATTCAGCGCATTTTGTAATGCACAAGACTCGAACCCGAACCTTACTTAAGGAGAATCAAGAATGTCCCACTTGAATTAATCACCCATTGGTAATCCTTTGTAGTTTTGAAAAGGGAGTTTTAGACTTTTAGTACCTGTTTGGTTCCCAGTTGGGAACTATCAAAATTAATTGTAAATCACTTACGTGCTTCGTAAATCGTGCATCATTCATTTCCTGTCATTGATTCTATAAATCTATCAAAATCAATTCTATCTAACAGTAAACTAAATCGACCCTTAATGTTGGAAAGTTAAGTTTTAAATTTAGATTAATATTGACCATTTGCATTCAATTTATCACCAGGGTCGGACATTCAACAAGGCAATTAAGGCCATTGCCTAGAGCCCCCAAATTTATAAGGCCCCCCAAATTTTTTAATAGTAGTATTATTGATATAATTTTTTTTTTAAACATTAATGATGTTTAAGATAGGGCCTAATATTTTATTAAGGCCCATATTTTACACTTTTTATATCTCTTTTTTTCTTATCATTTAAACTACTTAAAAGTCCACAATCCATTTTATTAGTTTTTGCAAATGAAAAGTCACTCAACACTCAATAGTGAGTTTCCTTGTATCGGTAGTATTGCTGAGCCTATGATCTAATGGCTACTTGTACGGTTACCACATTAATGCAATTTACTTTTCTTTGACAAAAAAATAAAAAAAAAGTCACTACTTTTGTCTTTTACGGATATTCAACCTCTTTGTTTCCTCTCTAGTCTCTCTTTCTCATTCTCTCTGTTCTCAATTCTCTACTATTATTTGACTTTTCAGCTTTCATATAATCATATTCTAATTTGTGAATTGGTATACCCCCACACCACACCAAGTGACTGAAGTAAATCAGAGAGTCACAAGAAGGGGGGTTGAATTGTGACCCTTGAAAATTTTTGGCCCAACCTACAAGTACTTTGAAAAACTTACTGATCTTTGCTCAAGGAATACCTTGGCTATCAGAAGTTACTTCTAGAAGATAGTAGTTAGTGTATAATGTCAATTGAGTTGATTGAAACTATCTTCTTAAAGGTAAGCAATATTATAGGAACTGATATCATCAAATTTTATACTTCCATATAGTGTATTTAATGTAGACACAACTCAGAATAAGGTTCAGAAGAATAATATAATGTTTATGCAGTTATGCAAAAGCAAAACAATGAATTTGTCATTTTAAACCAATCTTCTGAAGGGTCAAATGATTTTGTATTTTAATAAAACTTTCCAGAATAGTTATTTAACCAATAACTAATAAGATTATGTGAGAAAAACTGTTCAAAAGAATATTATAAAGTTTCTGCAGTTGTGCAGAAGCAAAACATTGAATCTGTCACTTTAAAACAATCTTCTGAAGGGTCAAATGAACTTTAAACTTGATGAAACTTTCCAGATCAGATATTTGAATAGTAAACAACCAGAATATAAAATTAAATCTTATTAAAATCAAGTTTGTAAAGATCTGGTAGTTTGAACCCCAAGTTCAATGTTGAACAATGGACAGATTTCAAGAAATGTGCTTCTAAAGCACCAAACAGATTCATAATTTAATGAAATTTTTCATATTAGTATTTGAACTGATATGGATGTAATTTATGTGAAAATATTAGTTCAAAAATAGGTTTATCAAAATCCGGTAGTTTGAACCCCAAGTTTCAATGTTGATCATTGAACAACTTTCAAGAAATGTTCTTTTGGAGCACCAAACAGATTCATAATGTGATGAAACTTTCCAGATCAATATTTTAACTTATATGGATGTGATTTATGTGAAAATATCAATTCAAAAACAGGTTTATCAAAATATGGTTTACAGCTTGCTAAATATTCAAAATATGAACAATAACTAGCAATGCAATAGATGTATGAGCAGAAAATTAAAGAGAGAAAGGGTAAGAGACATTGCACAGATGATTTTTATACTGGTTCACCCTCACAATCCTTGGGCTACATCCAGTACCTACACCTGTAGGATTTTCTTACCTTTCTTTAACTTTACAATCACCTTGGGTACACCTTACCACTAGTATTCTTGTGCAGCCTCTTCAGGCTCTTTTCCAAGTATTATTTTGCTGCCTCTTCAGGCTCTAAAACCAGTATTATTTGCTCAGCCTCTGTAGGCTCTACACCCTCTCAAACCAACACTAACTCTTTCTCTAGTTAGCTTGGGAGATTACAAACACTCTTCAACAAAAGATGGGTTTTTTACATATGGCTCACAAAACACTCATGGATTGGATTAATCTTTACAAAACTGAACCTAAACACACTCTCTAAGTATTATGCGCAGCAGCTCTGCATATTGGAGTGGTTGAAGGAGAACCTTACTCTAGAAGGGGATTTCTACATTATGGCTCTTTTAGATTTCTTCCCTTTGTTCTCCTTGATTTTGCCAAGCTGAATGGGGCTGCATTTATAGAGTTTTGGGGGTCAAAATAGCCGTTGCAATTGCTTGGAGAAGTGGTCAAGCTCTCAGCTGGCCTTGTAGGAGCTGTCACTATCATAGGACAACTTTTCTCTTTCTTCAGCCTTGACTAGTCAATCCTTCTGAAGTGTATCTTCTGCAGCCAGTAATTTCATTCTATTTGAGCTTCCTTCTTCTGGAGTAGTTAGTAAGACATGCATAAATACTGGGCATTTTTCTCATTTTTAGCAAAAGATGTCTTAAACTCCTTTAAATTGAAATTGCAGCAAGTTCTGCCTATTTCTTTCTTCTGGAGGTTGCAGAGTGTTTGTTTCTTCTGCAGAAATTATGTTTCTTCTTCTGGAGGTGTGCAGAATTCCGTTTCTTCTTCTGGAGCAAACTGCATCTTCTAGAAGTGTGCAGAAATTATGTTTCTTCTTCTGGAAGTGTGCAGAATTTTGTTTCTTCTTCTGAAGCAAACTACATCTTTTGGAAGTGTGCAGAAATTCTGTTTCTTCTTCTTAAGCAAACTGCATCTTCTGGAAGTGTGCAGAAACTCTGTTTCTTCTTCAAATATGCTTGTAAAGCTTCCAATCTTTTATCCTTGCTTTATTTACATTGTGAGAGAAGTAATTATGCTTATGGAAGATCCTTTGAGTGTTCTTCAACTTGAAATATTCAAGGATAATAGCTTGAGGAGTGTGGGAACTTGTTCAATGCTTCTTCTCCAATTACTTTGTTTGCATTAGTAACACTTGGAATGAATATGCTTGAATTGATTAAGTGTTCTTTCATATTCAGAAGGTGCCATGTTTCATAAAATGCTCCTTCTCATGCTTCTAGTGGTCTTGAATGATCCTTCTAAAGCTTCAACTTTGCTTCTGAAGCTTGATACAACTCAGTTTAATATTCATGGGATTTTAGATGAACTGTCTTGACCTTCTTGAAGCTAAGAAGCTACTTCTTGAACTCGTTTCATCACTTTTTACATGAAGCTCTATGTGACATGCTTCTAGAAACATATTCTGATGTTAAATGATGTTTATGATCTTTGCACCTTCCTTCTGTAACTTTTCCTGTATTCTTTCAAGCATTCTCAAGTAAAAGCATTACTCCCAAAGTATTCAGAACACTTAGAATATTGTTCTGAAAGTTTGTTGTCATTAAAACCTTTGCTCAAGAGGGTCTTGGACCTTACAGTGACCAACTCCAAGTGACATTGGACACTCACACACATTGCTAGCATCTTAGCAGGTTTGATCATTTCACTCATTTGTTTTGCTTTTTATAAAGTAATTGATTGAGTTATGAGTTTTGAGGATCATTTTGATATTAATGGTCTTGATTTGTTTTCAGAATTAAAGTTATTGAAAGAAATTCTAACAAATGAAATTAACACACCATTAAAAATATTGAACTATATAAAAATATTAGGTCATTTTCCAAACACATACATTGCTTATAGAATATTATTAACATTACTTGTAACTGTCATGGCCGCTGAAAGAAACTTTTCAAAATTAAAATTGATCTAATCATATTTAAGATCAACTATGCTACAAGATAGATTAAATGGGTTAACTATATTATCTATTGAGAGTGAGATGTTAGAATTACTTGATTATAAAACTTTAATAAATATTTTTGCAGCTCAAAAAGCCAGAAAAATAACATGAAAATTATTAATCTATATTAACATGGGCCACTATCTTAATTTTTGCCTAAATCCCCGAAATTTCTAGATACGACCCTGTTTATCATGAATGAAGTGAGTGAAATTTAACAGGTGAAGTGAAGGTGAAATTTTTACATGAGTTATATTTTTTCTTCTTGTTTTTTTTTATGATTTGTCACTAAGCTCACTGTACTCTAATCAAGTAAGATGATTTAATTCCAAGAGGATAAATCAACAACGCCGGACATTCAATAAGGCAAATAAGGCCACGGCCTAGAGCCCCCAAATTTATAAGGTTCCCCCAATTTTTTTAAATATAGTAGTATTATTGATATAAATTATTTTTTAAAAATTAATATTATTTGAGATAGGGCCCAATATTTTATAAGGCACATATCTTACATTTTTTATATCTCTTTTTTCTTATCATTTAAACTATTTAAAAGTCCACAACCCATTTATTTAGTTTTTGCAAATGAAAAGACACTCAACACTCAACGGTGAGTTTCCTTGTATCAATAGTATTGCTGAGCCTATGATCTATTGGCTACTTCTACGGTTACCACATTAATGCAATTTACTTTTCTTTAAAAAAAAAAGTCACTACTTTACTCACTTTTCTTTGACAAAAAATATAGATGTTGTTATAGATCACTTAAGAGGCCTTATAACTTATTTAAAAAATTATAGGGAAAATGGTTTTGCATCTGCATTAAAATCCACCAAAAAATGGCTATTGAAATGGATATAAAGCCCAAGTTCAATGAAAAACGTAAGATTCATAGAAAAAAAACAATTTGATGACATTAATAGTGATAAGATAGCTCATTTCGCTGAAGATTCATTTTACATTGATTTTTTTTGTATACATTAGATCAGTCTATTTCTTCTATTGAGAGTCGATTTAAACAATTTTTAGAATATGAAAACATGTTTGGCTTTTTATTTGATTCAAATAAATTTAAAACTTTAGGGGAAGATGAATTGAAAAAATATTGTATCAATTTTGAAAAGATTTTGAGTTTTGAGGATCATTCTGATATTGATGGTCTTGATTTTTTTTCAGAATTAAAGTTATTGAAAAAAATTCTAACAAATGAAATTAACACACCATTAAAAATATTAAACTATATAAAAAGATTAGGTTCTTTTCCAAATACATACATTGTTTATAGAATATTATTAACATTACTTGTAACTATCGCGACCGCTGAAATAAGTTTTTCAAAATTAAAATTGATTAAATCATATTTAAGATCAACTATGCTACAAGATAACCCACTAGGGTCGGCCTAGTGGTTGGGGGTTTGGATAGTTTAACATGAGGTTCTAGGTTCAAACCTCATTGCTTTCCTTGTACACAAAAAAAAAACTATGCTACAAGATAGATTGAATGGGTTAACTATATTATCTATTGAGAGTGAGATGTTAGAATTACTTGATTATAAAACTTTAATAAATAATTTTGTAGCTCAAAAAGTCAGAAAAATAATTTAAAAATTATATTAACATGGGACCCTATCTTAATTTTTGCCTAAGGCCCCGAAATTCTTAGATACGGTCCTGTAAACCAAACTGTGGACGAAACTGTTTTATCGGCTCAAACTCCGGTCTAGTTTTGAAAATACCTGCAAAATTTTTTCTGTGGTCAATAAATTAATTTCCCTATTCTATTACTCATTGAATAAAAACTAGGTAAATATTAATATTTTAAGAATACTTAATTGAGAAATTAAAAATAAGAAATCTTTATTTAAACAAATATTTTTTAAAATAAATATTTTTAATTTATAACTTTTTGGTCAATACTTTAAGAACATTCATGATATTTAATAAAACTTTAAAAATAAAAACATCCAAAAATTTCTATAAAAAAAAAGAGTTATTGTATTTATACAACATGAAAATGTACAACATCATACAACAACCACCATACAATAACCACGTGTCCCTCGCTCTTTTATAATAAAAAAACATAAAAGAAATAAGTGAAAATTGTCACAATCACATCAAATGAACTTATTTAAAAAATAATGAAATAAATTTGAAATTGCTTTCATTTCTTTTCGTATCACACTGCAACTGCTTCCCCTTTCTCACCTAAGTTCTTCTCTCCCATTTTCTCAAGTTAAACTGAAGATCCTTTTCTCCTTGATTAAGTCCTTCAATCTCCACATCCTTCTCTAAGTTTCCTCTCTTCTTCAACAACGTGGAGATGGGATTTGGAATTGGGGAGAATCACAAAATCGATGATGGGGAAGCTCTCTAGTTGTGGCTCCAAAAGTTGACGTTAGTTGTTGTTACCGTTGGAAATAGTTCTTACTTGCTCACACCATCACCAAGTTTATTACTGTTTTTATAACTTCTTAGGGTTTAGTTTGTAACCAAGTAAAGTAAGGTTTATAACTTGTAAACATTATGTTTATAATCAACTTAAAAATGTTCATAAGTTCTTCACGCATAGTTGACAACCAAGTGTATGAAAGTATATAACTGATAAACGTTTAGTTTATAACCAAGTAAAATAATGTTTATAACATTTTAATATTCAATTTATAATCAATGACAAACTTGAAAGAAAAGCACCTAACGGACGCACTTCGTACAAGAGAAGCACCCAGGTTCACGAGAGATGTGTGGGAACCTAGGAAAATGAGAGAAAAGAGGAATATTCAAACACAACTGTACTCAATCTAATCAATTGAAGGAGTCATATGTGGGAAGGAGGAGGAGGAGGAAGAAGAAGAGAGAGAATGAAGGGTACACACATTGATTGATTTATTTCTTGCACATTTTTTAAAATTAAAAAAGGATGACGCGTAGATGTTGTATGGTGTTATACATTTTCATGTTGTACAAATACAATAACTAAAAAAAAAAAAACATCCAAAATTTGATGTATACTAAAATGGAGACGTGACACCTGGGAAGTGGGGCAGTGTGAAAAAAGACACACTTTTCCTCGATAAAAATGAGTATTACTCATCTAGTCTTCCTTATCCTAATATTAGAGGTGTGAAAAATGAGTTTGTATCTACTCGAAATTATCACACATGTGGGTTCTCTCTCTCTCTCTCTATATATATATATATATTTTGCGTGTATCTCTTTTCTATTGATAATTTTTCAGTACTTGAGAGAGTCTAAACCCGTGAAAAATTGTCTTGTCCCCTTTCTTCCTTTCAATTTTCTTGATGAGAGAAATCCATCTTCATTTTTTTATATTTTTTCTTTAAATAGAATATCAAATATATTTTAACTTAAATAATATATAAAATTCTATTTGGCAGTAAAAAAATCAGAACAGGCCTAAGCAAAAATCATTTCATATGGATGTTATATATTTTGATTTCTATATCAGATGTTATTACAAATTGTGGACTATGTCAGTGACAGAGGTGTATGTCCCAGATATTCCCATTCCTATAGCTGCTACTATTATTGCCACTATGACTACTGTCTCAAACCCAAATTTCATGTAAGATCCTGAAATCTTTAAGTAGCACAAGCATGGAAGCAGAATAGAAGCTGTGACACTTAGAAATGCTCCAACCAGGGACATTAGATACCCAAAGAAAGGAACTACCAGGGCAACAATGACAGTGCTGATTACCAATACAGTGCTGACTAAGATGTTGGTGACTCTGTTCTTGTATGTCCTTGGAAGCAAATCATTCAAAGCATTGGTAATAGGTGTTGTCATCAAAGCATACTTGGTTATGGGATTAACCAAGGTAGTATATATTGCTATTCTTGAGCTTATTTTGTTTAGTGGCAGGTTTAATGTTACCTGTGATTCAACATCTGGACCAAACATTAAGTAACCAATTATAGCCATGGATGCATAACCAATGGTAGCTAATATAAAGCACACAAGTAAGACCTGCAATGGAAAGAAAAACAAAAAATTGATTAGAGACAAAGAAAAAGGCTAATTGCCTATTTCTACCATAATCACAGTATCAATAGGCATAACTCGAGAAACTCAATGTATATTTGGTTTGACGTTGAGAAATGGTCAAACTCAAGTTTTGACCTCTCAAAGCAACTATTTGTAGTGTTGGAAGGTGATACTAAACCAAACATACCAAATATTTTAAAATAATACAATTTCTATTGAAATCATCTTAATATAATTGAGCATTTTTTTTATCAAAGAAGAGATAGCAAAAGCAAAGCACTTACATTAGAGAATTGATGTTTGTTTCTCATAGAATTGTACAGAGTTGGGAAGACAGGATGTGCACAATAACAAAAGGCATACAAGCTAACTGATGTGGGGATCCCATTCCAATTAACAAGAGTTCCCTTTTGGTGAAAATCAACTTCATCAATTGATGCAGTCCATGATATTGACAAGATGATGATAGCAGAAGCAAGCACACCACTTGCAGATACATAAGAAAGTATACTCAAGTTGTCCAACCAAACTGTAGGCAAAATTATAAGAGCAACTAATATCACAAAGAATTGCTTTCCACTAATTGCAAAACCACCAACCACTTGAAGCTCCTCAATGGGGAATAAGTTGCTCAAGTTGTCCCCTTCTAGAATCAAGAACCCTATTGAAACCAAGTAGAGTTCTGTGTACATAGATACTGATACTATTAACCTTCCTATCTTTCCAAATGCAAGCTCACCTATATCAGGGTAGGTTCTAATGTCTAAATTCTTATCCATACATCTTTTCATCAACAATCCTGAGTAAAAGGCTACAACAGCAATAGCAAATAGAAGAACTAAGCTTAACCATCCTCCAGATGCTAGAGCATATGGAACTGAGAGTATCCCAACACCTGGAAATCACCAAAGCCATACAAAACATTTTAGTAGAGAAAACAGAATCTTGAGATTTAGGAGAAAAAAATCAGAATGTTGCATTGTCATAGAAAGATTGATATTTATATCTACCAAAATTATGCTCAATGCCAAAGGTGTAAATGAAATTAGAACTAAATTGGGGTGTGGTATGAATAGTATTGAAACCTGATATTGCATTGAGTCCATTGAAACATGTGCGAGAGAAAGATACGGTATTCTTGGTGTGAGGATGAGAAGCTACAACTTTTTCCTCATCTATGGAATGTCCTAGCAAAGGGTGCTTACACTCGGGTAGTAAAGGTACACCCAAGGATGAATTGTTGAAAAGTTTTTCTGACATAGGATAGAGTATAGTTGCTGAAAAAACTTGAATTTTCTCCTATACACTCAAGTTTGCAAATCTCAAAGGTTTGATGGTATATATTTTTTTCCTAGTAGCACCCTAAATATATAGAACTTTCTACCACGTATTAATAGACTAGTCATAGCCATCGTCTTTGAATCTCATAAAAGATAACTATCTGTTGTACATCCTATTTTTGGTGTAATGCGTGTTGAGAGTGAAAGGATAGAAACGAAACAAAAAGAAAAAGAAAAATGTGATAATAATGTCATGAAAAAATTAGCTATTATGATTTGAGTTTAACAGATATATAGAGAATTGTCCAAAAATTAGAGAAATGGATATAGAGAATAACATATAGAAAATCAACATGAAATTGAAAATTTCTATTTAAAAACGTTTAAAGAACGAGCAAATTCAACAAACTTTCATTGTAAAACGTGGAGCACAAAATTACAACTCATTCTCTTATACTAGATTTATGGTATATTTGGTTTACACTGGATCCACATTACATAAGCTACTCTTAGTAACATTTGCTCGAATCCACGTTTAAAATGTAACTTTGAAATAAACCAAACACACACTTTACTTTTTTTTAAAGATAAACGGAAAATATGACTTTATCAACCGCACGATTTCTAATAAAACTACACATGTATTATAAAAATGTGGAATTGTTAAAATATTAGCCATTGTTTTTTTATTAATCATTATAATTTCACACTTTAGTGCCCGTTTGTTTTAGATTTTGCAACAGTCAGAATCAATTCTGCAGAATTGATTTTAAATCACTTTCGTCCAACGTATTTCGTAAAACGTGCATCATCCATCTCAACCATTCATTTCTAGAATCAATTCTACTCAACTGTAAACCAAACGGACCCTTATTCTTTCCACCACATTTCCCATTTTTAAAGAGTTAAATCATTATGATAGATAATGCAAATCGAGTCTATCTGATTTGAGGAAAAATTTCTCCTTTTGTATTGAAATTTTTATTCCCTAATTTTAAAAAAATTACGAACCAAAATTTGGTTAATACACATTATACGAATTTATCAGTTCATTTTTAATTTCAATTATTTGATTTGATACAAGTAATAAGCTTAAATATAATAAAAATAATGGTGTTTTTGTTTAATTTGAAAAGGAGTCACTCAGTTGACCATAAAAAAGGGTATAGTCTCTCGCAGGTTTTGAGTGAGTCAGTGAGTGTATAATATGTAGGATCCATGATTAGTAGGGCCCACGAGCTTTTCTTATTTCCCCAACATTTTTGTTGTGCACCAAACATCTCAATCGGATTTATCTGCCATCTCTCCCCCCGAGATTTCTCTCATATTTTATCTCTATTATCCCTTTGATAAAAAAAAAAAAGAAAGATTGTCCCATTTAATAGGGGTATTTGCAGTTTGATTTGGACCGATTTTGAGGTAAAAATCATCCGATCCGATCATTGTGGTTTTATCACTTTATCATCGGATTGATTTTGATATTTTTTTCAAATCCGATTGAATTTAAATCGGAATGGATTGGATTGGTTTTCGATTTTTTAAAGCGACAATAAATATATAATAAAATTAATAAAATAATAAAATTATAGTTTTCTTATTGAAACTTACAATTATTAAAATTAATATAAAATTATATAAAAAAAATGATATGAGATATAAAAACTAAATTAAAACTAATTTTACTGATATATTTATAGAAATATTAACATGATATTAAATAATAAAATCATAAAAAATATATTAGTATAAGTATTTTTATAAATATATATGTATACAAGTATAAATATATGATTATTTTATAAGTAATAATATATATACATATAAGTTCGGTTTGGATTGGATTGATTTTCAATATAGAATTCGAAAATCAATCCAATCCAATAAAAAAATTTCGATTTTTGCGGTTTGCGGTTTTTTTATTTCAGTTTGATTCGATTTTCTGTTTTTCAGTTCGATTTTTACATTTTACATTAGATTGAATTGGATATGAACACTTCCTACCATTTAAGACTCTCAAGTTCGTATATATGTTTTATTTTTGTCCCTATATATTTTTTATAAACTTTGGTCTTGGTCTCCATAATTTAAAAATTGTGTTTTTTTTGTCTCTGTATTTTCGAAATCTCTTAATTATGGTCCTTACTAAAAGTAAACTTGTGGATCTCAGTTTTGTTGAATCAGAACTAAGGGTGAGGTGGACTCCAGATTAAACAAGTTATTATGTTAACAAAGTTTATTAATGGTAAATATCATGATTAAGGGTTTTGAAACACACGGACAAAAATACACATGTTTTAAAATACGAAGACAAAAATTGACCATAATTATAAGAAGGAAAAATATATTTTTCCTTTTTAATTTTTAAAAAACTTTTATGCTATGTTTATTGTTGTAAAAATATTAAAGAAATAGGTGAGGAGGAGAGAAATGAGAGAGATGTATACAGGGCCGGTCCAAGGGCTAAACTGCTAAAGTAATGGCTTTAGGATCTCAATATTACATAAGTCTCATAATTTTATACTTATATTAATATTAATTATATTTATATTTAAAATTTATATAAATATAGGATTTTATGTATATACACTGAATTACACTGCCATTCAATGATGTGTTACCATATTAATTAATGAGTTAATAATATATGAGGTGTCTTACTCATTAAATGATGTGGTAACATATCATTAGATGACAGTGTAAAATTTAATGTATAGTAATTAAACTCTTAATAAAATTCTCTTTTGATTAAAATAATAGACCTTATCTTACTATAATTTTTTCTTATAATTAATAATCATTTTATTTATTTTATTAGTTGATTTTTCTTATCATGTTAATCCTATATTATAATACATATTTTTCTATTATGTAATATAATAAATATTATAATATATCAAAATCACCGAAATACTAATATAAACGTTAATTATACATAATAATAATTTTATAAGTAATTTTATATCTAAAAATTTAAAGAAATTTTTTTAATAAAATTATAATAATTTTTTTAGTTAATTAGAAAAGGCTCAATCTCAAAACTTTGCCTTAGGCCTTAACATGTGTTGGGTCGGCTTTAGATGTATAACATTCACTTGTTTGGTGGAGTATAGAAGTAGTAAAGAAATGTAAAAAGGTGGTGGGTTCCATTGAAATATTTCTCCACAATTTTGTGAGATATGGAAGAAATTAAATGCACTGTTCATCTTTCTTCCTCACATGTGATCTCTTTTTCTTTGTCACTTCTACTAAACCAAACAACTAAATTTTTTATGAGTTTAATATATATACACATTGTCAGTATAAAGAAATTTTACATAAACATCTAATGATGTGCTGACACATCATTTATTGAATATAATAATGCATGAAGTTTCACGTTCATTAAACGATGTGGTCACACACCATATGTCTATGTAAAAATTTCTTTACACTTATAGTATATATTAATTAAATCCATTTTTTATTTCTCTACTATTTTTTATCTATTTTACTCACATCAAACAATCCATAAATTATCTCTATTTCTTATATATTTTTCTCTTTTCTATTTTTCAATTCTCTATTTCTCTATTTTCTTTTTATCCATCAAACATAGTGTTAAACTATATAAGAATCTACTAGTATCAATTATCAAAGAACGAGACTAGAGATAAAAATCAGGAAAGAGGATAAGGGAATAAGACAAATAACACGAGAGGAGAGGTACATCCCACCTTCCCCCAGGCAGGTGCCATCATCGTGAAAATCTATGTAGTTTTATTGTATCTAGAATAATAATTATAATCACATTCAGAACAGTATTACCATATCCATTTCATTTTATCTATTTTTCTTTTTGTTATTTTTATCACATTTTGTTAATTATTCATTACATTTATCATTTTTTTTTTGCTATTCTTTTAAGAGTGTGTGGACCAAACATTTTCCATTCTACAAATATTTATAGAATTTAATGACTTATCATTTAATAACAACCTAGACAAAAAATTTTGGATTAAATATAATTTTGCTCTTCTTAAATATAGCGAAATTTGATTATCGAAATTTTTTTTTGTCTATGTTATTAAATGAGATAAATCATATTAAATTCTATAAATATTTGTAGAATGGAAAATGTTTGGTCCACACACTCTTAAAAGAATAGCAAAAATAAGAGTTTAATTACTGTGACAGTGTAAAAAAGTTTTACATGTTCCTCTAATAATGTGCTGCCACATCAATTAATAATTATGACACCTCATGTGTTATTAAATTCAATAAATAATATGGCATTACATCATTTGATAACTGTATAAAATAAGTTTACACTATCAGTATATATTTATTAAATCCAAAAACATTTAGCTTTTTATTTTAGATTTACAACAAATGATTTTTTAGAGAACAAAATCACAATAAATTTATTGTGGATTTTTATCCGGGACAAGTCATAATGAAACATATGACTTAACATAATACAATTAAAAAGGAAGATTAAAAACGTGTAATTTAAAAGAAATTAAAAGACTAAAATAAATGAAAGATTAAAATTAAATTTTATTATATTTTCAAAACTAAAAAATAAAAAAAAAATCATATGATATGATCACAACTTCACTTTAAAATATATCGTTTGAAGATTCATTCCTATCTAGCTTGCATCCAGTTCATGGTATTCGCATTGATTGTTAGATAATAATACTAATATCGAGTCCATGACTTCTAGCAAGAAAACCATTGTTAGTGATGAGCGCTTTACCTTCCAATATATATATATATATATATATATATATATATATATATATACGATTAGATTAGAGAGAAGAGAACAGAGAAGGACACGTGAGTATTACTGTTCTGGCCGAGATAATTGGGCCCTGATCTGTAGTGCCTAAATCGACAGCAAGCCGGACAATTAATTTTTAAAAATAATATATTCTTCATCATCATCATCGTATATATTAAAGAAATGAAATATGATACGGAGGAAAAAAAAAAAACAGTTTTTATTTTAAAATCAAATGCTTGAAAACATATAAGTAGTCTCCAATGATTTTTTTTTTTTTGGGTGGTGTGTTGCTTAGCAATTTTTTTAGTTGGAGAAGTACCTTTGATGCACAATTACTCTTCTTGAATTAGTATAACAACCCAACATGGTATTAATTTTTTTTTTGTCTTTTTTTTAAGTGGTTTAGGATTTCAATTTTAAAATATATAAATGTGGTGTGGGGTTGGTTGTGGGGAATATTTAAAAAACCTTTAAGAATTGTTTGAGTTGGACATAAAAGATGAATGAGTCGCTTAAAATATTAAAAATAATATTGTTATATGGAAAAATGTGAAAAATTATAAAATATTTACGTAGAAACTTTTAAGAATTGTTAAGTTGAAGATGATTGGGGGAGTGAGAAATTGGGTGGACAATGGGTTCAAATATATAAAAATAGAGGGGGCAAAATACCAAAATACAAGATATTCCATTATAATTTTATCAAAGTCAGGGGATGCATCTGCACACTTTTACCTATACCTAGGTCCGCCACTAGCAAGCCCAACACAGATACAGGTTTGGAGCTCCGACCCGACTCCACGAAAGGGGGTTTCCGTACAACTTGGTCGGACCCCCTACCACACCTGTATGGGTAACTCGGATAGGTCGTACGGACACCCCAGATCCCTTCTACACGCCCACACATCACCTCAGACCTATAAAATTCACTGTTGGTAACGGTACATGTAAGACTCCGTAATTACTCCTTATCTGTTAACACCCCGGATTGACTTGAAGGTCAGAGTATTCTTTGCAGATAGCCCTCTCTCGTCCCGACTCACCACGTGCACTCAAGACAAGAACACCACAAAAACGGGTCCACACTTGAGATGAATTCATACGCGAACAATTACAAAAAAAATAGAAGAAGAAAAAAACAAAAGGTCCTAGGAGGCAAGCTGGCAAGTAAGTTTCACGGGCCACATTATCTTGTAAATGGGGACCAAAATTTTTCACCCTATACAGTCTCTCTCTAGTTCAACCGGCTAATCAAATCAAATAACTGACAAAAAAAGGAGTGGGTAAATAAAAGGAAATGATTGATATATACACTAATTGAAGGTGAAAGAGATAGGAAAAAATATAAAAAAAAAAGTATTAAAAAAAATAAAAGTTATGATATGCGAAATGCAGGGAATTAATTGTTATTTTAACAAATTAAGTTTTACATGTATAACCGTATAGGATAGAATATGCAAAATGTAGACAGAACAACAACACAAACATAGAGGTATAAGAAACAATATTGAGCAACAAAGACATGACATGAAAAATATCAATGAAATACCTGACAAAGCATTGAGTCCATTGAAACAGGTGTTGAGGAAAGACGTGGTGCCATTGCTGCTGCAGTGTCCATTACCAGAAATTTGGCTTCTTTCAAGGCAGTAGTGTTGGTTTTGGTCTGCAATCAAAGGGAATGCTAAGATCACCATCACAACACTGCTGCTTACCTTCCATTTTATTGTTGCGTTGCTTGCTGGGGGAAGAGAACTATATAAGATGTAGAAGAATGTTATACATTTATTAAATAAATGTATCGTTACCAATTTAATTTCAGGAACTAGCTAGAAGATCACCCCTATATATAGTCTTAATCATAATCATAATAAAACAACTGCACGTGGTGCATTTTATTATGATATAGTAAGAAATAGAATTAGAAGTCAACAATAGACTAAATTTATTTTAATATATTTCATAATAAAAAATACTAGATTTCAATGATCTTTTTTATATCATGGACGCGGATCCAGATTTCCTCTATTTTTAAAATATACAATTAGATCCCTTGTTTAATTGAACATGTTTTTGACCAGGACAAATTTAATCTTCTAAAATGTAAAAACAACAAATTGGTGATTACGCGCGTGCTACGCTGCCAGCTGCTAAGGAGTGAGATTTGAATTGAATGACCATGATGGAAATTGAACTACGTACCATGTTTGGAAAGCCCTTTCCACATTACAAACGTGAGTAATTTGATGTCTCAAACATAATTCTGAGCATTTATCATGATTTTTATTGGATAAAACATTTATCAACACGGTTTTAGGTTTCTCTTTAAAGTTTAAACCGTGATTTGAGTAAAATAAAAAATTTAGTATTTTTGTATTTTACAAAGTCTTCCCCTACTCTACTCCCTCTCCATTTCCCCTCCAATCCTTTACTTTTTCTCTCCTCTAAACTCACAAACAAACCCTCAGAGTTTGTTCGTTTGTATTCATTTAATTAAACATTTTTTATCTTTTACATCTTTAATAACATTTTAATAAAATAATGTAAAAACTATATCCTTTATATACTTATTACTCTAAAAGTAATTTACTTAAAAATATCCAAAAATATTACTCTTCTACCAATTCAATTCAGATTTATCATTTATTGTTAACCAAAATTAAGCTTATTCATCACCGGCCGTTAACGTTTTACAAACATTATGAATTCGTTTCACCTAGCTTTTTATTGATATATAAGTTATTTTAAAGTTAAAATTAAAAATAAAAACTTTTAAAAATAAAATTAAAATTGTTTGACAGTTTTCAATTTTTTAACTTCAAAAATGTTTAATAAAATATTTTATAGAAAAACTTTAATTTTCTAAAAGTTAATATAAAGCGAATTGAATTATAAAATTTATATAAATAAAA